>JAEQBH010003517.1:0-638980 GCA_016808115.1 Tetrastigma voinierianum
GATATTTATCTTATGAGTAAAGATATTTGTATATACTAATTAACTTAAACTGGCCCATCATTTTGTTTTCAATACAAAATTTCACATTAAATATGACATTACATGCCGATTCTTATATTTCCCACTTTTATACATTACGACATTATAAGCCGTTTTCAATACAAAAATATTTACAAAACAAAATCAGAATTTGTACAAAAAGTGTCAAATATATTTCAGAATGCATGGTCGCTTTACTTCAACTCCGTGAGGCCTGACATCGACTCTAAATTGCCACAAAAGATTTTTCTTAATATATGTTCACTGGAGCACTGCACGATGATAACAACACGCTACATTTCATGCTGCGGTTCTATACTTTTCTCTTTCATTCTTCATTATAAATCATGCATTTTCTAAATCGGCTACCTTTTTGAATAATTTTTTCAATGACCAATGTGGTAACAATACATATATGTATATATTCATTTCGTATACATTCAAATTACAATTCATTGGTCATTTCAATCATGTAATTTCATAGGCAATAAATCATTCAAACACAAATCATGCATTTCACAATTTTCTTTTCATTTTGCCCTTAAGCGAATTTAATATATGCTTTCGATGCACATGATAACAAACCATCGGCATGGTCCCGCTCGGCTGCAGGTCGGTATAAAAAAAAGTTTTATAACACAATACGGTCCCGTTGGATTGCTGACTGGTTATTAAAAATCATTTCGTGAACACTACCGATAATGTCCCGCTGGGCTACGGATCGGAGTGACACATCATTACGCTCGCTTAATACGCTTCATTCGAATCTTATCGTATACCAACATCCTTAACCTCGAATTTAACTGCTAATATTCTATTAAAGTGTCAATCATTCATAGCACTTACAATAGTGTATATATATTTATATCCAAATACTTGGTTTCCAATACTCATGCAATTTTTCATGTGCAATTCATTTCACAATCAATTTAAAACAAATAAATATGCAATATATCGCAATTCATTTCAATAAATCCACTTATTTCATAGTCCTTCAAACATTTTAGAAATCGAGAGAGAGAAATGGAGAACAAACCAATTCATTTATGGCTCAAACCGAGCACACATGCATATTCATATAAAACCTTTTAGATTTATTTTGTCAAACAAAACATAAAACCGAAACAAGGAAGGAAGTGTGAAGAAAAATCCAAAAGGTTGTCGCTCTTGATTCCTATTCTCTAATCCCGCTGGGTCAAGCCTCGCCACCAACCCCTAATCCATCACAAATATGTCACTATCAAAGAACAACTCCAAGAAAACAATCAGTTTTGCATTCTAGGATTTTGTTAGGCTGATGTCTACCCAATACACCTTCACTTGAAAATTTTTCTGGGGACACATGAGTCAGAAGCCTTCAAAATAATTCTAGAATTTATATAATAATTTTATTATATATTCCGGGTATAAATTGAGCTAACTTGGGTTTTTCAAGGAAAATCCACAAATGTTAAATTAGAAAGTGAAATGAATATATGAGCATATGATTAAATGTTATATGCTAAATGAGAAATTGATTGAACCCTGAAATAAACCCAAGTGTAAAAGGGTAAAATGGAAAATGGAATGCAGTGACCTACGGTCATTTTGAGAAAATGTTTATGTGTTTAAGGCAAATAGAAGTGATATATGCTATAAGGTAAATTGTGGCAACTTAAATCCAAAAATGGGTTTTTGATGTGCCAAACATGGCCTTGAGAAGGGTAAATGATATTAGACCACATTTGGTCTTAGAATGCTCATTTGAGCAAAAATGTTTTGGAGACAAGAGAGAGAGAAGAGCTAGGGTTGAGGAGAAATCAAGGTTTTGGTGGGAGATCATCCCCATTTCTGGTTTCTAAGTCATCAAGCATCTTAGGTGAAGAAGATTCAAAGAGATTTAAGGTAAGAACCAAACCTTAGATTTCTTTAAATGATGTTTGGGTTAGAAAAACCCTAATCCATCCATGGGTTTTGCTCATGGTTGGTTTAGGATGATATTAGAATGCCTTTGAGAGTGATTTCTAGAGTTTCATTTGGATTTTGGGGTGATTTTTGGAGAAAAATCGCAAAAAGGGAAAACTAGAAAAATCTGGGCAAAACGGGCTCCTACGCCGCAACGAGAACCCACGCTCGCAACAGAAAAGTCCCACGCAGTAGCCAGGATGCTCGCACGGCGAGGCCAGGCCGAGGTGCCTAAAAGGCCACCCCTCGGGTACACCAGTATGCAAATGCCACGGCGGGAAGGCCTACGCCGCGAAGGTAGCAAAGGCTACGTCATGCATAGCTACTATTCACAAAGTGAACACATATTTCGATTTTTGTTTTCGAACACCATATATCTGCATACAACGGTTTAAGGACCCTAATAAATTATTAATGTGGGTTCAATTAAGAATGAAACTAAGTGAAAACGTACCGTACCTCACCGTCGAGGCGAAGCGAATTCGTTAAGTGTGATTAGTGCTAGTTCACTAAATGTGATATGTGTGATTTGCTAGAGCCCGGTGAGGATCATCTAACCTAGGACCGAGATTAACGGCAAGGAAAAAAGAAAGAGATGGATTGGTTTGTTCTATCTTCTCCTATTCTCGTTTCAAGATTTGAAATGTTTGTTCTAAATGTATAAGAAAAACATATTGATTTGTTTTAATTGATTTGAGGCAATTGATTGTGAAATGTTTGCATATGAAAATTGCATGAGTATTGAAAATGAACTATTTATACAAATGTACATATTATAATCAGATTTTATAAAGGATTCACGCCTTAATAACGTTAACCGTTTATTCGCATTATGATAGATTGGCATACCAACATGTATCAAATTAGGCATCGCTAACAAACGTATTGATGTCACTCGATCAAACTCAAACAGGTCAAAAGACGTAGTGTTCACGAATTGATTTTTAATAACTACCACACAATGATCGAACTGTTATAAAACAAATGTTTTTATATCTGCCAGAGTTCACTGGACTGCGGCCAAGGGATTCCGATATCCCGGGATGACCGAAAACATAGGTTAAATCTGTTAAGGGCATAATTGAATTGACTTTGAATTGTTAACATATTGATATTGAAAAGCATGATTGAAAATTGAAATGAAAAGAGCATGGTGAAATGCATAATTTGGTTATAAATGATTTATTGCATATGAAAGTGTATATTTGGGATGATCAATGAACCATAAATGATTGTATATGAAATAAGTATATGTATTGTATTGACATTGATCATCCAAAAAGATTTGAAAGTTTTTTTAGTAAAACTTTATGTTTTGACTCAAACTGAAAAAAAATAATTGAATTGTATAGAACCACTAAGCATGAAAATGCTTAGCGTATTGTTTTTATCAATGCGCATGTACCGATTGAACAAGAACGAAAGGCAAGATCGAGGAGCGTCGAGTCATAGAGAAAGAATTGTGGAGTATGCTCGGAGCATACGCATTCACTCCATTTTTAACTTTTGTGTGTAAAAACAGATTTACAGACTCTGAACATCTATTTTGTAAATCATTTTAAAAGGCTTGATATGCCTTTATAGAAATTACTTTATATAAATGCAATGTTAATGAGCCTACCCGGGTAAATTGCTTCCCTTTATATTTGAAAGTGACATACGAAATGGAATGTCGAAGCCCGAAAACGGTTATTTGTTTTTATATATGTTTTGGTACATGAACGGCTATTAACCTAGACCGATTAGATCGCCAATCGAATTCGGCGGGAATCAGGGTGCTACATGAGCCATTTTGCTCATAGTTCCTTGAAAATGATATCTATATGAGTTTATTTTAGTAGGAATTCAGAATGTCTCATTTAGATGCCCAAACTCAAGTTACGGCATTTTAATGCCAAACTAGTCGGTATGCCTAGCTCACTCGGTTACCTACTATTTTTCTCGATTTCAGGGGTCTTAAATCCATAAATTTGTAATGTTTACTTCTACTAATTTGAAGCTATGGTTCTAATATTTCTTCTCCAATTGGAATCATCCAATTTGGATACTGGCTTCAGTTATTACATTTTATCCAGGACTACTCTAATTTGCAAAGTAGAATGATTGTTCTTACCTGCTCCCTTTGAAGATTTCTGGGAACTTTGGGGTTACAAATTGCTTACACTTCCTTCGAGTAAATTATTCCCCTAGAATTCTAGTTTAACCATAATTTTTAATCACTGAATTTGGATGGTGAAACTCAACGTGTAAGCGAACACCATAACCACACCCAAAACAGAGCATACCCGTTAGCTACCCAAAACTTACATTTAAGCCCATATTCGGGAGCCTTAGAGCTACAATTTGCTCCTGATCCCTTATATACATTTGTAGATCTAGATCTTAAGGTTCTTTAATAATTTGAATCACTCAATTTGGATGATTATAACTTAACTTATGGCCAAGACAAAAACAAGGGTTTTGAAATTTTTTGAAAACAACTCCTTTGAAACTTTATCATTTCCTTTACACAAAATTCCTCAAAACCAATGCAAAACAACCTCAAACTGAACTAAAACCATCCAAGAACACTTTCTACAAAGCTAGGGTTTTTCTCCAAACCCAAACACAAGAAAATAGGGGGTTAGGGTTTTGCTTCTTACATCTAAATCTCTTCCTTTCTCTTCTTTCTTCTTCATTCTTCTTCTTGATCACTTAAACTCTTGATCTCATGGAGCAAATCACCCCCTCATCTCCCTTTTCTCTCAACCGGATTTGCCCAACAAAAATTCCTAAATGAGAGACTCTCTCTCATTCTAGAACCAATTTGGTCTTATACTCTCAAACATATAGGCCATGTTTGGCTTACACATTAATTCCTAATTTTCCCATTTTGCATTTAGGCTTCATTTCACTTCATTTCATTTTATTTATACTTTGGCACTTGTATTTCATTTATGACCCTTAGGTCCTCATTTGACATTTTTACCAAATTTATTTGGCTCTTGTAAAATTTTCGGGTTTTTATCATTTTTCGTTTTTAGTTATTTAAACTCCGAAAAAATATAATTTAATTTATTTTACACCCTGAACATGTTATAAAAACTGTTAGGGTATTTTCAGGGAATTACACTTTTTTTTTAATCTTTTTGAAAGCATGGAAATGTATTTTACATATTGTGGACAACTAGGGTGAACTCCATAAATATTTTGTAATTGTATTTGAAAAAGGCATGGAATGCCAATTTTGTATATTGTGTTATTCAAAAAGAACAATTATAATTTCTTTAAATTAAAGAATGTACATTTGTTTTTATCAAAGCTGATTAAATCATTATAAAAGGCGCGATTGTGTGCAAAACTCTCTCACTACCTGCGTAACAAATTAGGGATCGGCGCTGGCCTCCCACGTATAAAAAACCTCGTAGGGTGCCATCGTATGTTCAGCACGATAAGCGTTGTTGTGATGAATTCCACTGGGGTAAAGTGCTCCTCCCAGCTACTGCCAAGATCCAAGACACATGCTCGTAGCATGTCCTCAAAAACCTATATGGTCTCTCAGAGTGACCCATTACAATGCATGGATGAAAAGCAGTTACTTTCATCCATCAGTTGTGTCCCCGGCCATACAGAAACTTTCACAAAAGTGAGTCGTAAGCACGGGATCGCTTGTCGGAAATACTATGGATCTTTGGTAGGCCATATAAACGGGACAATCTACGCCGCATAACCAACATAATTCATGAGTGGGAAGGTCATGCGTATGAAAATGTCGCGGAGCTTAGTGGCCCGGTCTGATCTTTATACCACATCATGCCTTCGCATTGTCCATGTAGAGTGGGTCACAAAGTCCATCGTGGCGTGATCCCACTTCCACTAAACTACTTCAATGGATGGAATAGACTTGTTGGCCTCGTGCTCCCGACTTTTACTGTGCGAGTGTGACGTAAGTTGAACAAAATCCCGACATGCGACTTCGTCGCTCGTGTCTTGGCGACGAAGATCATGGTACATCTTCGTGCCACCTGAATGCACAACAAATCGAGAATAGTGGAACTCTTTTAGGATCTCCTCTCTCAAATTTGACAACTAGGGAACCATAACCCGTCCCCTACACCGAAGACTACCATCTATTTGGATGGCCTAGCCTTCGTCACCCGTAACTGACTGTACCCTGTCCCTGATGGACACCATCTCTACGTCCTGCCCTTGGGACTCAATCACTTTGCCCAGTAAGGAAGGCGTAGCCACTAAGGCACTTTGAAAACACCACAGGCTTGATCGTTTGTCGTAGACCCGGAAGCGTCTACTACTAGAGCATCTGCCACTCCGAGGAGCTTCTTAGCCAATACTCCCAGTGACTTAGATTTAGTGCATCGGCCACCATTTTGCCTTACTAGGATGGTAGTGAGTGATCATAATCTCGGATACTCCATCCATCTGCGTTGTCTCATGTTGAGGTCCCGTTAGGTGAAGATATACTTCAGACTCTTGTGACCTGAAAACACTTCAAACTCCTCTCCATACAAATAGTGGCTCCAAATTTTTAAGGCAAAGATAATGGCCGCCAACTCCATGTCATGTGTTGAGTAATTCTGCTCATGATTCTTTAACTGTCTAGAACCATAAGCCACAACCCTCTGGCGCATCAAGACATCCCGATTAGTCCTTAGAGGCATCACTATACAACTGTGTACCTGCGTCCCGGATTGCAGGACATCGAAATAGGAGTTGTAGTAAGCCTCCTTTTCAATTCCTAAATTGCCCTTTCACACAGGTCATTCCACTCAAACTTGACCTCCTTAGGGTCAGCCTTGTCGCCGTCTGCTAACTGGAGAAATCCTCCAATGAACCTATAATTACCCTACCAATCCGAAGAAACTCACATTATCTCAAAAGCTAGCGACTCTCTGACTCTTGGCCTCGGCCTTTTTAAGGTTTCTTACGACACGAAGGCGATATAGCGTGTCCCCGAAATTTCACCTCAATAAGCCAAAATTCATATTTACTTAATTTGGCATACAACTGATGGTCCTTGAGTGCTTGGAGAACAATCCTCAAATGATCCTCATACTTCTCTTCAGACTAGGATTAGATTAAGATGTCGTCAACAAAGACCACAACAAACTGATCCAAATAGGATTGAAATACCCTATGCATGAGATCTATGAATGTCCATTTAGACGTTAAATCGTCAGAAAGGCATCCTTTGTGAACTCGAAATGCCTATACATCTGGCATTTGTCTTAGGGGATGTTAGCCTCACCCCAACTCTCGGTTGATGATAACTTTGTGTGGAGATGCATTTTGGAGTAGACCGCGCCCCTCGGTGATGAAACAAATCATCGATCTAGGTAAAGGATCTTGGAGTTCTTGATCGTAACCACAATTTCAGTGTCGGTAGTCAATGCGGTCGAAAGGTTTTGTCCTTTTTCTTAGCAAGCGAGCCGGGTGCCACATGGTGAAGTGCTCGATCCCCAATAAAACCCTTGTCCGACAATTCTTACTGATTGAAGCTTGAGCTCCTGGCTGTAGGTGCCATCAATGAGTCATAGAAATGGGTGACATTACCAAGGTCAACTCAATCGGTGAAGTCTACATCCCTGCATGGAGCGTCTAGTAGCTCATCTAGAAAAACATCCTCGTACTTGAATACTAGCCGAGGTAGACTCAAATCCTGTCTCACCTCGTCCCCTCTAAGTGAGCTTGCCGAGCAAACTATTGTCTGTACATTTTAAGAGTCGTACGGCCTAAGGTAAAGTGTGCTTATCCCCCTGAAATACAACAAAATGCTGCATCCCCATGTGGCTGTTAGGTGGTCCTCTACGATCACAATTGATGTGACTCGATTATTGTCGTGACCCGATCTATGCGGGAATGGCGCCAATCACGATATGTCCATCACGAAGGTCAGGTGACGAGGAATCCACGGGGATCTCGACTCATAAATCCGACATATTTAATCAATCCTCACCACTAGTCCTAGGGAGAACTCACATGCGGCTCTTCCAAGGTCTCCACTTGGCCCCCAGAAGCATTCACAGATGTGACAAAGAATGTGATGCACCATAATCAAACAATATCTTTGCCCACATGCGAGATAGCAGAAACGCACCACATCTGGGATTCATCCTCCAGCTAAAATGCAGCTAGCTTGATCCTCGTGGCATCAAAGGTGATCTCCATAGCCTCAAAAACCTTTCAACTTGTCGGAACCAGTGGTTGGCTACCATCGGATCCCCTCCTCCCCTGAATGCTGGAGGATGATATGCTATAAACCTTTGGAGGTTGTTCGGTCCTCCTTGACCCTCAGCTGTACTGGCCTGTGCAATGGCAGCAACTACGGCACCCATAGCCTCAACAAATGCCTACTGGTCAAAGATAGGTGATGGTCGACTATTGCCTCGTGGGTGACCCCTGCGTCCTCTTCCTCGACTTGCCATCTACATATGTCAAAGAGAAAAATTGAAATAACTAGCAATGCATATGCCAACCACTAGTAATTCTCGAATCCTGTATTTACCTATTCATTTATCTTTCGAGCCCCTAAGGTTATGTTCCCTAACCATAGTGTTCAACCTTTCCTATATATTATTTACCAATTATATAATTCACACCATATATAACACAACATCATGCAATAATAGCACCTGATAATTCATGCAGTATAATGGATGCATGATCTAAACCCGCGCCCATTGAGACCTTGGCAATCGTCTACCTACTACTTTTTGATACTAAGCTATATTGCTAGTATCAAATATCCCACTCTAGGTGTTTATAAATCTAGGCTCTGATACCAAGCTATGACACCCTAAATCCCGAGGGTCTTTTTTTTTTTTTTTTAATCGGTGGGGTGTTCGCACGCCCATACATCCGCACTTTCCTCCCCTTTTAGCAACCAACAAAAATTTGCCCTCATGCGACCCGGCTAAGCGGTTGCTTCTCGTGCGACACGGTGTCCTACCACCTAGTGCCACGTGGACACTCGTAAACCATTCTGTAGTTTTTTTTTTTTTGAAAAACGTGAAATTCCAATAGTCTCATAATTCAACAAAATTCGACTATGGTACTAGTGAGACGATTCCAACGATGAAATCCGTTTCGTCATCCAAGATCTATAAAAATCCCAACTTTTTATTTGGGACTATTCATGCAAATTACCGTTTTACCATTTTTTTGAAAAATTTAAATTTAAACTTTTCATGGGTTTTATTAGAAGGCCTCGAAATTCCGTGATGATGAGGCGTTTCAGAAAATCTAGCACCATACTTTACATTAACATATCATTTTATCATCGAGTTAACATGTTTTATTTCTTGGTCTATTGAATATAATATGGAAAATATTTCAAGAAACAAATTATGTATATTCCATAAGAAGTTGTTTAAGAAGCGATGAGATGTAAAACAAGTTATTATGTGATTGAAACTCATTCTCAAATTTTGAAGGAAGTACATTGTTAAGGACTCACTGCGATGGATAGCAAATATTAATGGTAGGATCAAAACCCACTAGAATTTTTTGTATAAGAACAAAAGTTAGAAAAACATGAGCACACAAAGGATTCTCTAGATAAATGCATCTCTACTCTTTTATCTTGTAATAACAATTTTACTTTTGGAATGATAAATAAAAATTTTCCTAGTATAAATCATATGAAAAGATAAAATGAGGTAGTCGCTCGAAGTAGATAAAGAAACTAAATAGTTGTTTTAGATAGCCAAACCAAAAATTAACAAGTCCAAGCTTTTGTTAGGCAAGTATTCATTGAGTGCACATATCGCTTGAAATTGTTTGGCAAGTATTCATCAGTCAGTTCCAAAAGCCCATAGCTTCCATATAAGTCTCCATGCCTATAGTATTCAGAACATGATCAGTAGTAGTTCTGTTGCAACGAAAAAAAAAAATATTAGTCATTATTCTTTTGTTCCTCCTCTATTTACAATCTAAAAAATTAAACGTTACTAAGTATACTCTATCAATGGCATATTCTAGAGACATATAGACAATGTAGACCATTGGTGTTGCACTATTCCAACCACTCATTTTTTTCTTGTCCGGATTCATTTCCTCCATAACATCTAGCCATGCAAAAGCCTTGGATTATGCACACTTTGGCGGATCCAACCTGATTATGCACAAATTTTGTGGATCTAATTGGATTATGCATACCTTTTACCAAATATTGCATGGATTATGCACATATTTTGCGAATCCAGAGTTTGGATTATTCACTTTTGGAAATCTAGGGCCTGGATTGTGTGCACTTTTGCAAATCCATGTCTTGGATTATGCAAATTTCTTGTGAATCCACCTACCATCCGGATTCATTTCCTCCATAACATCTAGCCATGCAAAAGCCTTGGATTATGCACACTTTGGCGGATCTAACCTGATTATGCACAAATTTTGTGGATCTAACTGGATTATGCAAATCCATGCCATGAATTATGCACATATTTTGAATCCAGGAGTTTGGATTATTCTCCACTTTTGCAAATCCGGGGCTGGATTGTATTACTTTGCAAATCCATGTCTTGGATTATGCAGATTTCTTGTGAATCCACCTACCATGTATTCACACACTTTTTGTTAAAATGAGCAGCCGACGTAAAACTTTTGTTGTTCATAAGCTATATAACATGTCTACGAGTTGATAGATGATCATCAAATTCGAAGAGTTCTTTCTATAGGTATCAACATTATGGTTTCTCTCCTTATATGTGTTCTTTTTAGTTTCTAAATAATTTGATTTTCTTTCTTGTCTGAATTAGTAGGTTGAGAAAATAAATAGAAGTCAGTAGATGGAGCTACCAGTAAGATAAACAACAGCGAAATCAATTCCTTGAGGATTCTCACCTTCGAGAAATGGTGATTTCATTTCAACTAGGAAGTTTACGGCACTTGTGGTGGATAACGATCCAATTTGTCAAATAATTGAGAAAGCAATTCTAGAATCTCAAGGTGTTGAAACTCAATTTGTGGGAAGTGGGATAGATGCTTTGGATCTCTTAGCCACTGGGGCTAGTTTCGATATTATTGTCATAGCTTGGGTACTCCCAATGATGAATGGAGTTGAGGTAAACTAATTATTTTTGTATCGTGCGTGTAGTGTGTACTACAAATTTAATGTGTGGCATTGCTTTACCTTTCTCATTGTGCTTATTAATTTGCTAAAAATGTAATTTAGAAAGAATAAAATGAATTTATAAGACATTTATTCTATACATAATAACTATGCTAAACGTCCGGCATGTCTTTGTTTGTGTAACATGCGGTTTACTTTTCATATATATTAGAAAATGATTTACTTGACAATGCCAATTTATAAGTAAGAAATAATCTACCATACTCATGAAAATGATTTTTTACTATAATTACTTCTTATACATAGAAGGATCAAATATTTATTTAACCTTATATGATTAAATTATTCATTAGGTATTATATATGCTTTTCTTATATTTTAGAAACCAACTTTTTTCTCGTACATTTTTATTATTTCTTTTCTTATATTATTATAGACATGAGCGAGATTCGAGCAATGGGCATCCGAAGCAAATTGTTGCGATCCGCATGCTTTGATGAAAGGAAAAAACAGGCGTTTTTGGATGCTGGTGTGGATGAATTCATTGAGAAACCGCTTAATCCTAAGAAGGTTGCCTCCATTATGAGAGAGATGAAAAATGGTTGAATGAGAGTTGGACTCGATGAAGGAGATTATGAATGTTTGGAACGCAATCTTTGTTTTAGAATGCATTTTGTCTATTTTAAACATCTAGCATGACATGGTCACTCATTTTGAGGAAAAGTTTGGTTAATCAAAATATGCTATTAGTAAAATTAAAACCATAAATAGGAATGTCTTTCTCTGTAGTAGACTTTGTTTTTCATTTATAATTCTCATGCTCTTTAGAAAATTTTGTAATGTTGGAAAAATTGCAAGCAGCCCGCAAAAAGTGAAGAAGTGAACCCCGCTTTAAAAGACGGAAAGACGAAGTAAACGAGATTTCCATGATATTTACAACATACAAATGAATGGAATGTTGGCAATAAAATCAATAAATGTGTCTTGGATGTTGCAACTCTTATTATTGAAGTTGAATACATAAAATTAGTTTTCATGGTATGTCTGGATGAAAGCGAGGAAAAAAATTAGACAATTGCTCAAACGAATTAGGACAAACTAATTGGAAAAGCTATTGCCATCCCTCATATTTGATCTAATGTTGACCTATCATCATAAACTAACCTCAATGGAGGTTGCAGTCATAGATCTCGAGACAAGATACAAAAGTTAACATGAAATTCCTTCTATTAATCCTCTAAGAGTGTAATGTTGTGTTTATTGTCAGGAAAATACTACATGCTTACTCTACAAAAAGTTTCTTACATCATATTCCTTTCAATGAAAAACAAGGCTCTTTAGGCTGAGGTAATGTACCCTTACTAGTTTCTACTCAATATTAGACCCACAAAATATATTTTCAACCGATCATCTGGATAACATTGAACACATGACCATTCTAAATGACTAGACAAAATGTTGAAACATATCATGCATAAAATTTTCATATTCAATGGTTCATGGTAGGCTCTAATAATGGAACGAAGCTTGGAAGCATTTGGTAAAAAATTAATCTATATTACAAATATAGAGAAATAGAACATAAATATAGATCACTAAAGTAATGGTAGACTATTTCTATTGGAGTTTTAGTGCAAACCAAAAAATGAATACATCCAATTGTTGGGCATTTATTTATTGATCAAAATCTTTTTCCCCTTGAATGCAACATCCTGGAAGCTTCACAAGATTTTGATGGAGGAGTTCAAATTTTTTATTATTTATTTACTAATGAGATTGTCCTAATCACTATATTTAACATTCTTGTAATTTAGGATTTTGTGAGAATGGGACAATTTTATATAAAAGCCCTGACCAAAAGGAGAGTTTTAAGATTATTTTCTTTCTCTTTGAATGTTAGGACTAGTCTATTTAAAAATTCTAATGATGTTGTGTATATTATCAAGAGAGTTCAGATGAGTAATTCTAGATTTTATTCTCTATTTTTTTTTCTTTTTTAGACTTCAATAATAAGTTATAGTTTGTGGTTTCATTATGATATATGTGATATTTTTTTTATACATAACCTCTTGTTCTTGATGCTAAAAATGTCAAAGTCATATTTTCATTTTCATTTTTCATTGACTTGATTGGGACTTGTTAAGATAGTAATATCATCAAATCATTCCATATTGAAATCAAAACCCTTTTTAGAAGAAATGAAAGATCAATAGAATACCATAAAAAGAGCCTATGTTTTCCCACAACATGCAAATAACTAGTATTTTTTAAAATAATGCCTTTCTTGTCAAGCTGCATATCTTTATGAATAAAGCGCCAGTCACCATTACAAAAAAAAAATGATTAGCTAATATATATATAATATCTGAGATGAATCAAGCTTTAGAGAAGTTGCCAAAACTAGTTGAAAATTAAGTTTATATGGCTACAAGTCTAAATCTACCAAAACATTAACATGAAACATTTTTTCTAATAAACTCTTCATTGATGGTGATTTTGAGTACCAAAGGAAAAGTTGTTCACATGTGACCACCTTTTAAATAATACGATTTTTAACCAAGTTTGACCAAGTTGACCCAGCCAATAGTAGGTGGGGCCAAAGTTGACTTTTCAATGATGAATAATTTTGGGTTTACTAAGACACCACTTACGTGGGGCCCATCGTCACGAGTTCATGAAGGGTTGGGCGTCAAAAATCAGTCTTACGGATAAAGTTATGACCTGGCGGTAGAAGTTTTTGCAGCCCGATGTTCGCGATGTCAAGTTTGTCTTGATGTTTACGGAAAACGATCATAAGCCCTATATATACATACTTTGCATGCCAAAGGAAACCTAGCCCCAAACACTCACTTTGAACTCCGAAACTAGAAAAACTCCACAGCAATGAGCATCAGGTGGGTCGGTACGGTATTGCGGATCCGTTTAAAAGTTTCAGCGAAAGAGCGGAATTAGAGCGAGTGCTATTACACGCGCGGACGGTTGGAGAGGGACATCCAGAGCGAAGCCGTCGGTAATTTCACGACCAGCCGCCTTCGGGCCTTCCGGATCGGCCGCGAAGCGCCCGGTGGCCACCATAGATCCCGCCGTTAATTTCTTGATTTTGGACCCTTTGAACTCATTTCCGTGGTCCTTTTCTCCAGATTCATCACCGTTTGAAAGATACGACAAAAACAAATTCGGTCGACTGTTGGATCGAGTTTTCCGGCCACCACAGCAACCTTTGGACCAAGGTGAGGCTACTGATGTGTTCTTGGTCTCTTGGGCTTTCCATTGATATGTGGTTTGTAAATTTTGGACGTCGTTTGGTTAGTTTTCCATTTTTAGGTTGTTTCGGGTAATTACGAGGAAGTTGGGACTGATAGAGTACCAATTGGTCCAAATTGGACCAAAAAATTGAAGTTGGATTAGTGAAGTGGATGTTTTTAGATTGACGGTTCAATTTGAAGTGCTCAGGGTGAAAAGCTAATTTTGGTGCCGGGCCTATAGGGCTGCTTGTGTGGTGGACATGTCGGGTCAATTGGGATGGTTTCGCGTTCTAAAAAATTATTCCTAAGGCCTTCGGGGAGTATCCGATGTTGTTGGTTCAATTATTGGAGTCTAAGTGGTATTTATTTATATTACGGCACTCAGCCGGAGTAGGAGACGATCCCTCTGAGAGATAGGCGAGCATCTATATGATGCGAGTAGGTGGTCTACTTGTTTTTAGAATGCTTTGGGATTTATTATTATGATATATATTTTGCGGTTAGTTATTTCATATATAACTTATTTGATCGGATGGTTGGTTGTGCATAAATGAAAATGTCAGTTTTTATAAAAACAAGTTATCATTTCATGTAAATTTTGTCAACATTTTAAATATTTGGAAGTTTTATAGTGTTCATGGATGTGTGAGTGGTTTATATGTTTTTAAATGATTTGGGATATGATGGTGATATATCTATGGTGATTAAATATTTTACATATACACTGTTTTGATCAAATGGTTGGTTGCATGCAAATATGATTATCGGTCTCATATAAAACAAGTTATCATTTCATGTGAGTTTTGTCATCATTTTAAATATTTGAAAGTTTCTTTGAGTTCTGGATGATCTACGTATTTGAATATTTTAGTGCGATGGATTGAAGTTTTAAACCAGCTTCAAACTCATTTTTAAGAAGAGATTTGGTCTTGTGAAATGATTATGATACAATATCGTTTGGAAAAGTACTTGTGAGTAAATTCACGAATATATATTGATTCCACGGTCGTGGTCGGATTCTAGGCGGGTTGGTATGCCGCGATCTCAGTGGTTTTAGTTATATAATTAATTACGGTCGTGAGGTCGGATTCGCAGGCGGTTGAGGTATGCCCGCGATGTCGTGAGTTTAGTTATATATTAATTACGATTTGGCTGAAGTCGAGATTCTTGCGGCCAGTTGGTATGCCGATGTCGTGAGTTTAGTTATATATTAATTACGCGGTCGTGAGGTGGATTAAGGCGGTTGAGTAATACCACGATGTCGTGAGATTTAGTTGTATATTATTTCCGCGATTCGTGAGGAATTCGGATTCTGAAGCCGATTTGGTATGCCGCGATGTCGAGAGTTTGTTATATATTAATTGCGGTCGTGAGTCGGATTCTGAAGCGGTTGGTATGCCACACACGATGTCGTGAAATTAAGTTTACGGAAATGGTATATGATAATTATATAATCACGGTTTATAAAGGATATATGCGGTACATTGTTGGTCTCCCGATTAAGTATAAACTTTCCATATTTATAGTTGTGGTATTTTTCATAGTTATTTTTACGACATGATGGTTACATATATTTATGCTCAATTGTATGTTGTGAAACAGATTCAGGTTTTAAGGTTCTTGAAAATGATGTCGGTTAAATTTTTGAGCATGACTTCATATTGTTGGGCTTTGGTAAAGTTGGGTTTTATGAAACGTTTGCTAAACGGGGAACATTACAAAAGAGTGAACGGAAGGTTTTGAAAGAAATCTGAAATTTAAAAATCATTAATTTCCTTTACTCGTATACGCTCCACTAAGATTTATTATCTCACATTATTGTTTAAATCTGTTCCTAGGTCTAGGCAGGTTCGTAGAATTCTATTTCGCCCGGATTCAACGTCGCTCTCCACACTCACAATTGCCGTACTCTATCGATTACCTATTTGTTTTATTGTATTGGACTTATAATCTTTACTTGTACCCTAAATTCACAATGCTCATAACGCTCGATGATCGTGTCGAACTGTATGAGTCTTTAGTGCATATATGTTGTGGATACTTTAGTACCTACTAAATTGGATATTAGAGTTAACGCAGAGTGTCTTCTTCCCTCAACAAAGTGGGGTCCCAGTATCTTCTAAATTCTGTATAGTGGAACCGTGGCGGGACAGGGAATCTGGGAGGGTATCGGATCGGGTCCTGTGGCTCCCTCATAGCACCTCCTTAGTGAAGAAATGGCTCTTTGGGAGTGAGGTAGAGATGCTTTGTGAGACCCGGATGGCCAAAGTGGTAGACACGGGTTGAGCACAGTTTCTCTGAACTCGGATGATGGCCTTGGCCGTACTGGTTGATCGGAGTCCTCACGAGGGTCTGGGGTACATAGTCGAGATTTAGTCGGGCCGAGAAGGTGAAATTACACGTGTTTCAGACTAACGGACGAATAGGGCGACACTTTGCATGGTGTACCATGTGGCTTTTGAGGAAGGACACTGCTTACTTGGGTGGAAGCTAAGTGTCACATACATCTTGCATGGGGAGGGATAATTGGTGGGAAAGTGGGCATGTGAATGACATGTGGGGTGCTAGTGTCATGAGGAGAGAAAGTGTTCTACTAGATAAGTGTCTCCACCTAAAGAAATTTGTTCGTTGGAGGAAGAGGAGAAGAAAAAGGAAAAAGAAAGAAAAGAAAGAAAGAAGAAAGACAACGAAGGAAAGAGAACGACGGTTCTCGATTAACAAAACGGAGTTGCAGCAGTGAACGGATCTGCACTTCGAGAGGTAGGGGTTCTCTCCTACTCTGGTTAGTCTTTGTTTAAGAGCCATGAAATGGCCATGACGGTTAGCCCAAGTAGTGGGCTGGTTTAAAGAATAATTTCGATAGAAATTATTGTTGGTTAGGGCCCAGGTTTACGGAGTGCAGTAGTTTCGAGCGTAGTTAAGGCGATTAATGATGCGTAGTTTGGGATACGATAGGATGATTTTGGTTATGAGATGTATATGCTGTTCTCTGAGATTGGAGATTGAAATCCAGTTTTTGTGTGTTATTGCTTATTTTGAATGACATCTGATTGGGTGAGAAAAATGATGTTAATATGCATGCTTGTTATATAATGCGTGATGTCAGATGTGAAGCACATGTAGTATGAGTGTTGCATGTAGTTCCCATCATGCATGTAACATGAGATATTATGCGATGACATTATCATTACATGTGCGGGGTCATCCGTGAATGGTGTGAGTCATGAATAAGAATTATGTCGGGTTGTCGATAAATTATTTGGTTGTCGATAAATTACTCGCCGGAGGTTTCCGATGAACTCATCGGAGTTCTCAGAGATGGTCCAATGGTTCGATATCAGAGGTTGTCCGGTGGTTTACTATTCGAAGGTTGTCAAATTAATGCAATATTTTGATATCAAAACAAAAAGCTTTTGTTTTGGAAATAATTTTCATACATGGCCGGATTATGTATGAAGTAAGTGAGATTTGGGCATGACATAGACATTCATATATAGAGATATGCATATTTTTATGAATGAGTGTGAATGATTTTGTGGATTATGCCATTGCATGTGCATAGGTGGGAGTAGCCCTTGTGGGAGATTTTCTCTCTTGGGCATAGCTCACCCGTTGTGGGAAAAATATTTTTAGTCTGGGACACGAAGGCTGTTGTGAGGTCTTAGTTGGGAAGATCTAGATGGCACATCGTGTTCTTTGATAAAATTTACAGGTAGAAGACCCGAGTTTTTGTTTTAAAAGCGAAGTGTTATCAAGTTTTGTACTTGTGATGTAAATAAATTGTAATTAAACTCAGATTATATGTTTAATAAAATTTGGTAAGGGTTGTGTCTTGCCTTGAGAAGATGTTTGGTTGCGTCTGAACCATTGGAAGTCGCTCTGTTTCGATCCTATGTATTAACCGAACTTTAAGATTGATTTTTTGTTGGGAAGTAAAGGGAATTTGGCCCTGTTTTCTTATTGTATATTGTAGCCCCATCAGTAATCTTGATGTAGGCTTTGAATCCACGAATCGGGACCTCTGACTCGAGTTGGCCTTTTTACTCGGAAGGGTCACGAGAGGATGTTTGTGGCCCTAGCTACGTCGGCGGCTGACCTCTTTGGTTAAGTTGAGCTCTCCCCAGATGAGCTGACCTCTTGGCGAAATTTGAGCTGATCTTGGTCGGTGAGCTCTCTACATGGTGACCTCTTTGGGCAATGTGAGCTCTCCTTCATGAGGCGGCCTCTTTGGGGCGATCTTTGAGCTCTCTGCGTGAGCTGACCTCTTTGGCTTGGTGATGAGCTCTCACGCATGAGGCCCGGCCTCTTTGGGGCGGTGTTGACTCTCTGCATGGCGACCTCTTTGGGGCGGTGCGAGCTCTCTGCATGGTGACCTCTTTGCGTAGTCTTGACACCTCACATGGGGTGACCTCTTTGGGGCGATCTTTGAGCTCTTGCATGGTGACCTCTTTGGGCGATCTTGGCTCTGGCTGGTGGCCTCTTGGCTGGGCTCTTCGTGAGGCTGGAGTGGGAATGAGCTCGGATTGTGCCAACTTGGACAGTCTCTTTCTCGTCAGAAGGTGTTCCGTTCGTAGACTCTATGGAAGAAGACCTTTGATGCAGAATCCATCCATATGGCGCAATATAATCAGGCTCATATTGTGTTCGAAAGACAGGCGATGGAAATTTACACATCGGTTACGCATATGGAGTTGCTGCTCATATAGGCAGCATGACGGATCCACCATAACTTCCTGCGTCCGAAGTCCGTTTCCAGGTGTTCTTAGACTCCTATCAAATCTCCTTGAGTCTAGAATCTGACCACATGCCTGTAGGTGAATTTAGTGCTCAAATGGCCGATCCAGCCTCTTCTTTCCGAGCTGACCTCCTTTGGCCAGTGACACCTCGTCACAGGGGAATAGGCTTCGACAACGTAACCGATGACATAACTCTCGTCAGAAGTCCCGTTTTGCGCGTTCTTGGACGTGCGCTTGGAAATATATCTGAGTCACAAGATCTAAATATATTCCTTTGGATGTGGCATTTGGTGCTCACATAGTTTCTACCAGAAAAGTTGATCATTGTACTAAGTTTTCTAATTACTAGAATCTTGAATGAGAGGGTACATGTGTCATTGTATAATTAGATGACATTCTGAATATCGTGAATGAGGCTGTGTAGCTTGTTGAGATTTTGTGAAAAAAAAAAAAAAAGGACCCCTGGGATTTAGGGTGTCACATGCTTAATTGACATTAGAACGACATAATGCATTAGCAGTGATTATCGGAAGCGTTGCATGCATAATAATCCAAAATTGATTGAGCATGGCACTAGGATAGATTTAAATTGTTTACTATTGATGCATCGTAAATTCACAAAGCTTATATCTTTCTATATAAAGTGTCCATGCCTAGACAATTATAAAGATAATCAACCTTCTTTTGCCACATTTAGAAATGGAAGCTGTGCTTGTCTTGCTGTGCTCAAGAAGATTAAGGTTGTCATCCGGGTGTTTAAATCCTCTGTTTCTCTTCCCACTAACAATCTCCAACACTAAAACACCATAGCTAAAAACATCGGAGTTAGCCTAAGGGTACCTATAGTTAAGGTTTTGATGATAAAAATGTGGCCCAAGTAAAGTCAGATTGACCACGAATCCAGCTTTGCGAAATATTGTCTCATATCATGAGACCCATTACATCAAATGACTGATAGGGTTGCGCTCGTCCCATACTCGTCCATAGGTTACAAAACCATACATTTCTATAGATCCAAGATTTATTACATCACTCTTAATACCAGTATATATTAAAACTAGTTTGTTCTAATATACCTGAAAACATGAATCAAGGCCACGTCAAGCTCAAACTTAGTAATCCCGACCTCCCAGGGCGTCGATCTACTGTACAATGCCTTACGAAGGGGGTCCCACAACGGGGTGAGCTAACGCCCAGTAGTGAAATCCTACAAAGGCTACTACCCACCTAGGTACACATGCAAATGAGCGTCATTTTATTGGAAACCAACAGCAATGTGTGCGCCATGTTGTCTCTATCATGGAAAAAAAAACTACATGCATGTATGAGACAACACTCTACATGCCATGTACCAAGTCAACCTGGGCCCACCACCCGATGCAAGTGCGATGGGAATCAATCTTGAGTCAGTCCAGGCTCCCATCTCACAATTCATAGTCTATGTGATATTTATTTAATCGTTTGACATATTTTGGGCAACATAGCTTTCAGTCTCCGCAGCGGGTCTCTTACACCCTCAGAAATTTTTAGGGCTTTCAGATGGATAAGTTATCGAAACTGGTTTCGGGCTTTTCACCTCGGGGTGTCTATCCCTACCTACTTGCTATGCGAGCATTGTCGTTTTCCATTTTTATTTAACCTTTGTGGAACTTCGATTGGACCGTCCCATTCCCAAGCTACGTAATTCGACACGAAGCGCAATGCGAATTAATACCATGTACACACACACCATGTAATGCGGTGTTCTGCTTTTACAATCTGTCTGATTTATTGCCGCGCACTCAAACCCATGACAATGTATGAGACCTCTACACATGGACATTCCACCGTACACTATGTGTGTGCCGCCCAGACACTCATGTCTAATGCACACAACATTTCATATAGTTCGACATCGACATACATGCAACCATGTGTATTCACGCACATTCATCGGTATCATAAGCATGCACTACATATTTTCTATCATTTAGTTCCATTCATGTCGACACATCATTCAAGCATGTATTAACATAATTCCCAGCCATTACTTAGGCAAGTAATGCCGCGAATTCATATTCTGGTAGACGTAGTATATGGAATCATACGACCCGTGCGTATAATTATTTCCATCATCACACATATATCCGTAATTTCACATATTGACATGTTGGCTGATTATGGCAATAACTTTTCATTAATATTCGTATGTCCCATTATGTGGCCTCAAAATAATCTGGACTTAGTCGGAAAGTCTAGTTTTGTAAATACACACATAATTCCTACCATCGCCATACATGACCTAAGCATTTCGGATACAGCCAGATTCAAAAACAAAGTTGCGGAACCCGAGCGGACCATTCCTCAACATTCCGTGATCAAGACCAATGTTCAGCTAACGTTTTATCTGAGAACTTCATTCTATTAAATTCTAGACTCAACGAGCTTTCTGTAGAGTCTAGAACATTGCAAATCAGATGCAGGATGGGAAAGTTATGGTGGATTCGAGTTGATGCGGCCCGATTTACAAAGAATTGGCGAAATTTGGGCACACCTCAGTTTGCCATTACGCTCGGGATTTTCTTGTCATTCACAATGTTCGGTTTGGGCGATCCCAACGTCATGAAGCTGATCTTTGACCATCACAAAATCACAAAACAAACCACCTGACATAATTTTCCTAAGAGCAGGACCCGAAACGGATCATTACCTGACCCCAAGTAAAATAACTTTGGTAGGAGAAACCTACCTCTTGCCGGCGTGGATTAGAGTTCTTTGCCATCTGGGTATCACTCAGCTGCTTGCGGCCTCCTTCCTTTTCCTCTTTCTTGTTCCTCTCTTCTTACTTTTTCTTCTTTCCTTTTCTTTTCTTTTCCTCCCTTCTCCTTTCCTTTCCTCCCTTTCTCTTTTTCTTTCGTCCCTTTCTCTTTTCCCTTCCTCCTACTTCTTGCTGCTCCCCACGAACTGAATTGGAACTCCATATTTATAGCTCTCAAAAGTGCCATGCACGTTGACACATGGCATGCCATGTGTCACACACATGGTTCGACATGTTTCACCCACATGGTTCGACATGTGTCATCCACATGGCTCTCATGTAATGGCAGGCACGGGTTGCCTCGAAATACATGAAATTTCGACTATCTCAGAATCCAACGAAATTCAACTAGGTAACTAGATTTCGCGAGATGATTCCAACGGTGCAATCCGTTTTGTCATCCGATATCTAGAAAAATCCCAACTTTTCTCCGGACTATTTTAGTAAATTACCGTTTTGCCCTCCTTTGTTTTTTTTTTTTTTTTTGAAAAATTTAAATTTAAAATTTTCACAGGATTTTGAACGAGATTATTGATTACTAATGGTTAAAAGTGGAGGTTGGTATTAGGTTGAAGTTGATCGAAGCATTAAATGAAGATAATACAAGCTAAAGATATGTAAATGATGTAGTTGAGTGACTCAGAAATTGAGTTGATAAAGTCAAAGAAATAAGAAGACAAGTAACCAAGATTCCAAGCTCGAGCATCGAGTAAAGATTTTGTTAGCTTAGAATCTATAGCAAAAATGAATGCATTGAGAATTGCACTTAGGATATCATTCATTTATCATGCATTGCTGGCACCAGTTTTCAAAACCAAAATTGCATACCTTTTTAAGAATTTTGAGGTTGGACATAAAACTAACAGACTTTATAATCTAAAATGAACTCAATGTTGCTAGGTTTAGAAATCAAAACTCATCAAACTAGACATCAAAGGTAGCCAGTTCTACCTCAATAGGTCGACTGATTTGGTGTGGACCATGGAAGCGATCGGCCACGGATAGTCGATCGGTTGGTGAAATGGTCAGCGGTTGGTCGATAGTTGGATCTGATAACTATCCATTTTGTAGACTGAAGCGGTCGATCGGTTGAATCTTCGATAGTCCGCTTGATTAATTAAACGATCGGCCGGTTGGTAATAAAGCGTCATTGCGGTTGTGTGAAGCGGTCGGCCAGGTTGGATTCAGCCAGTCGTATTCAATAAGCCTGAAAATGGTAACATTGTTGTGTGTCCTGCTTGGCTAGCTTAAGTGATCCAGAGTTCCACTTTACTCCGTAAATTAAGAGCATCACTTGTTGAATCGTGAAGTGTGTATATCCTCTCAAACATCATTTTCTTAGATGATTCTCAAACTAAGATTGTGAGTGCATTCATTTACATGAGCATATTGTAGAGTGCACCTTTATGTTGATCAAAAGCTTGAGTTGTAATTAAAATATCTTGAGAGCTTGAAAGAGTGTCTCATTGTGCTTAAGTGAGAAAGCTTCAAGTGTGTATAGCTAGAAGAATTTGTGAAGAGCCAATTGGAGCCATAATCTAAGTGTGATCAAGCTCAGGATTGGAGCTTGGAACTTCGAGTGTGTATAGCTTGAAGAGGTGCCCATTGGAGCCATAATCCAAGTGTAAAGAAGCTCAGGTTTGAGTTTACCACTAGTGGAACCCTCACTTAGATTAGAGGTTGAGGAGAAGTGGGCGTAGGTAAAGAAGTATGAAACCATATAAATCCGGAGTTTTGTTTTCTATATCATCTCTTTAATTTATTGTTATTGCATTAAATTGAATTTATTCTGAAGTTATTGAAAAACCAGGACTACCTTCTTAGTTAGGTTGCTAAGTCATATTGATCTTTTAATCAGATTTTATGGAATATAGTCCTTTACTTGCATACTTCAGAGACATATAACCTCTAAAGAAAATCATTGAAAATTGGGTTGAATTAATGGAAATAAGAGTATATACATAACACTAGATATACTTACAATGTTCAATGACTTTTGTTAATGTTTATGAGTTTCATTTCCTCCAAAACTTCTTGCTATTCCAAAGTCTGAAAGTTTAGGGCTCATTTCATTATATAGTAAAATATTTTCTGCTCAGATCTCTTTGGATGATCCTAATTCTAGAATCTTGGTAAAGATAAAGAATGCCTCAAGCAATTCCATTAATGGCGAGGAAAGGCGTTTGAGGCGAATCTAATATTTTTTATTTTCTTGGATTATTAGATATAAATGATTATTTCCAAGAAGCGAATGATTTCAAATTTCATAACAAGCGAGTCGTTTGTGATTGAAACCATTCTCAATTTTAGAAAATATTTATCGAGACTCACAAACAAGGTTTAAAAAGTCATGATTTATTATCGATATTTCGTCAATATATCGTGTGTCGGCCGGATCCGACATGATACAAGGCTTCAATAATCGGTTTCATGAAAAATCGGGAAAAAATCGATATTATCGTCAAAATATCGGCAATATATCGATGGAAAAGCAATATTCCGGCGATAGTGTCGGCAGCGTGTCGTGCATGTGGTGATGCGCTTGCAACTACTTTAGATCACGTTATATCGTCGATTTATCGGCATGTTTCGTAATTTATCGACGATATTTTGGCCAAAATATCAACAAAATATCGATGTTAGGTGGAGGAGATCGATCTGCTGACGCAATTTAACAGTAGGTGTCCGATTACTCTCTCCTTTTCAGGAGAATTAGTCGAAATCGAAATAAATTTCGATCAAAAGAATGGGGTGTCGACGATTCATACCTTTGTCGGAAGAATCGGTTGAATCGAAAAAAAAAAATTTGCTTCGATGCTTCATCAGCAAAGGAATGGCCAAGATCAGGCAAGTGGAAAGAAGAGAAAAAGTGTAATCGGCCCATAGAAGAAGGGGAAAGAAAGAGAAAGGAAGGAAAAAAAGAAAATGAAGAAAAAGGAAAGAAGAAGAAAGGATAGGAAGGAAGTCCTAACGCGTCGTAAGTGCTTAAAAATCGGGGAGAAGAACGAGAAAAGGGATAAAGCAAAAAGAGGCAAAAAATAGGAAAAGAAAAAAGAAAAAAATTAAAAAGAAATATATACTTGATCCATATCCTTTCATTTTAACAATATGAAATCTCATATTTTAATTTTATATTAAAAACTATTTTTACCGAATAAATCAATTATTTCTTGTTCCATTTTTCAAAAAGTTATATTTATATATTTTTATTGATAATTTTATCCTTGATCATACTTATATCCATTACATTTATAAAATACCTTTAATATATTCATTCTTACTTATATTATTAAGATTTTTAATTTTTATCATTTTTAATGAATTTTAAGTAATTTATGTTTATCACGATATTTATGTAAAAATATTCGTAGATATATATCAGATATATCCATAAATTTGATCTTAGATATATCAGTCAAAAGCCTTGGAGTATTTTTATCGCGCTCTCAAATGAATAATGGATCTTAATAGTAGGGATCAAAACCCACACCCAATTCTTTGTACAAGAGCCAAAAAGATTGGAAAAGCAGAAGCATGAGAAGAGTTCTACAGATAAATGCATCTACTCTTTAACTTATACCCTGACAAATTTTCTTTTGGAATGGTCAAATAAGAATCCTAGCACATATGCATGAAAAGAAGAAAAAAAAAAAAAAAAAAAAAAGCTGAGCAAGTAGATTAAGAAACTAAAACGTGGTTTTAGAGAGCCAAACCAAAATGAACAAGTCCAAGCTTTTGTTAGATGCAAGTATTCATAGATCAACATCCTTTCTTTGTCATGAATGCAGCATCCAAGAAGCTTTACAAGAATTCAATGTTGAATTTTTTCAATGGATTCAACTTCATTTTTGAACTCTTCTAATCCTTGTCTAGAAGTTCTTGACACCATTTTCACTACTATTTCTTGTCCCTCTTGAAATACTCCCTAAAAAGTGTGGCGCCTATCAGGGGTCCGGGTTGACAATTAAGTCGACTGTAGGCTTGTGGATATCAGATTGCCAGATATCACACTCACATACCTCATATATTTAGGCCTATTCTGTATAATTTTCTTACAATTAATATTTCTTATAAATTCACGAGAGTTTGACATACAACTCTTATACACTTTTACATGCGAAATATATTAAAAACTAGATTATTCTAATATATTTTACAAAAATGCTTCTCGAGGCCACAGCAGGCCTTCTTCGTACTCACGACCTCGAGAAGGCCGTTTCGTGTACCTTTCCTAAAGGGGGTCCTACGCGGGATGAACAAAGCCGATGGTGACAATCCACCATTACCAAGGGTTACACTCCCACCTAAGGCTCATGCGGTGATCAAACACACATACATTCGGTAAAAAGCCCATGCACATTCCTGCTTGAATGTCTACATGCCATGGATAGAATGTGACTCACCTATCCATGTCCACGAGTCCTCATGAGGCTCTCACACAATGCCTAAGCCTATGTGTGACAACATTATTTTTCCACGACATCCAATGATCATTTCTTTGACTCATTACATTTTATATTCATATTTTCATTCACAATCCTACGCCTTTTTGTGGGTAGTGGATTTTTGGTGTCGCACCATGGGCTCCACAAACCGGAAACACTTTACGACCGCTGCAGTTGAAATATGTCGACCATAATCGATGGATCTTTCACCTTGGGGAATCTATCTGACTTCTTGCTACCCGGCGCATATTTATCTTTTACTATTTACGTAATGCGTGCAACTCATTTGGGCGTTGTCGATTAACGAAATCCGCGATTCAACACCAAGCGTGGTATTTGATTAATAACTGTGTACCCCGACACACCATGAGACACCTAACACGGTGTAAGTCTCTACCATGCCGCCACCCATGTCATGCGATGTTCCTAGTGCATATCGCGATGCAATTGTACCATTCTTGATTCTCTCATGCTACCATGTATGATGCACTCATGAACCCGTTCATACCATAGATAATTATAATTGATACATATAATTAACATCCATATATAACCCATGTTAATACATCAATAGCATACATTAACATGTTGTTCTTCACACTGCATGCCATTCAAACAAGCCATAACACACAACAAGGTCACAATCTTGGACCTATCCAATAGGGGTACCTCACGATCCTTCATGACATGAGAGCAGGTTGGTTCAGAGCATCATACATATATGCATATAAATTTCATATACTTCAAGCCAATATATGTATAAAGATATCATACATATTAGCATTCAGCAATCCATAACTAAACAATAATTTCATACAGCCTTCCATAGGATAATTCAGCAGTAATTCTTACCATTACCAAATATCTAACATGCCCATCTGTAATTAAGTATCAAACACAACTATTTACATCGAAACCTGTTAAACAACCTACGCACTTGGTGAAAAACATAGGTTTTCAGTAAGGTTATGATCACCCATTGCCCTCCACAGTCACATTTTTGGAATCTTGACTAAATGGGCTTTTCATAGAGTCCAAGAACACCCAAAACGGAGTTCGGACAAAGAAGTTATGAGCGTAGAAGTTGGGGTCACACATGGTGGGCAGCCTGCACAATTTAGCCCTACCCGGAGCACCTTGCGACAGACCTGCTCTAGATGGCTAGCTCCAGCACCCACTACCCTCCACAGGAACATGGATGAAATATTGAATCAATGGGCTTTCTATAGAGTCCAAGAACACCCAAAACGAAGTTCGGACGAAGAAGTTATGACCTTCTAAAGTTGGAGATCTCGCATGAGTAGCCAGCCCTACTCGACTAGCCTACCCGACCTGCCCTTGCCGGCTAGCTCCAGTACCCACTGCCCTCCACAGGCACATGGCTAGAATTTTGACTCAATGAGCTTTCCGCAGGGGTCAGAACACCTGAGGCGGAGTTCGTCGAAGAAGTTATGACCTTCAGAGTTGGAGGTCTCAAAACAGATGCTTGACCCTAGGCTAGCCTGCGGAGCCTACCCATGTCGTACAGCTCTAGTACCCACTGCCCTCCACAGGCACATGGCTGGAATCTTGACTTAATGGGCTTTCCATATATTCTAAGAACACCCAAAACGAAGTTCAAACGAAGAAGTTATGACCTTCCGAAGTTGGATGTCTCACATAGGGGTAGTCAAACCCAGCCGAGCTTACCTGACCTGGCCTAGCTGACCTGATCTGGCCGAGCTAACCTGACCTAGCCGAGTTGACCTGGCCAAGCTAACCTCTAGCAGCTGACCTCTAGCCGATTAGACTGTTCAAGGTAAAAGGACCATAACCCAGGCTACGAGGTCAGGGTGAAATTCAAAGCTTTAACATCAATTTCACTAATGTGGCTGAATTTACGGGACTATTTACTAAATTTCCTTCCATTCCCACCCTAAAAACCAGTTCTAAATTTCGGTTAATGTATGCTACCATAATGGCAGCTTTCCATGGTTCAAAATACAACTGACTTAATTCCTTAGGGCAAGACAACCAACACCGTTATTCATTTTAACTATAACACATAAAAATGGCACACAAGGAAAATTACTTAGTCTAAAAATCAGTCCTTAGACTGTCCGAAAACAGTCCCGGAATCTCCTGTACACTGTCCCAAAATCTTAGGACGGTTCACACGGCCACTCACGGCCTCACACAACCCATGCCATTTGAATGGCCCTTAGATAAGGATTAAACCAAGTAGGAGAAAAACCCCTACCTCTTGGAGATTGTTGAAACTCCCCAACTCTAGTCTCTATGTGAAGCCCTTGTCGTGAGGATGAACTCTTCCCCTTGCTCTGCACAGGCTTAGTCGGTCCCGCGAGAAACTTAGAGAGAAGGTGGAGTTTCTCTCTCTAGAACTCTCTCTTTCCCTTCCTTTTTCTTTCTCCTTTTTCCTCTCTCCCCAGGTTGGAGAAGATAGAAGTCGAAGTGAGATGTCCTCTCTCACTTGCCATTTGTCAATTCTAAGTGGCTCCTTGGATTAAGCATCACCTTATCCATCTACCTTGAATTTCCTCGATCATGTGTTGCCGCCACATGTCTCTTACAGGTCCCACTTGAGCTATTTGTTTGACTAGCTCTCCCACTTGACCAAGTATATCTCATCTTAAGCCACTGGCTTGTGCGAGTGTCCTTCACTCTCGGTGCCTTGAAATACGTGAGTCGACTATCTTGGAATTAGACGGGGTCGACATGATGGCTAGATGTTGCGAGACGATTCAACATTTGATGCGTTTCATCATCCAGATATCTAGAAAAATTTACGGTTTTTCTAACGAAATTCTGTTTACTTTTATCGAAAATTTGGATTTTCAGGGGTTTCACAAAAAGTATCATTCTTTTATTCCTAAACTTTGCATAATAAATGAAACCTTTAAATAATGTTCACAATCAGAAGCCCTTAACAAGCTAGTGACACAAATGTTTGGTGTGTTATTAACTAAACAGATATTGTATAGTACATCCTTACCTTGTAGACAGTCCAAGACCAGCCTGTCAAGCTTATTGTCACTAGAAAATTTATTGGTGGCATTCAATAATTTATCTAAGTCAAATAATAGTAGGTCTAGATGCTCCTGGTCTTTCTTGGTTTACCCTCCTCCCAAATTATTGTTACAGTATCATGCAAAAATAGAAGAATGGGATGTAAGTTAAAGATTATAAATCTATATAAGGAATACATGAACAACATGTCAGCCTAAATCATTTCATCATTTATCAAAAATCAAGTCAAGTCAACTTCTTACTCCTTTTTAGTTGTACCTTAATCGAACAATGTGTGGAATTACTTCTGACTCATACACATAGTGATACAAGCATTAATATGATTTATTACTTGCCTTTTTCTCTTTAGTTGTCTCTTCCTCTTCTTCAGCACGTATGAGGATAGGACCATAATTAAAAGAACTATTCCTATAATTGATTCAAGATGATGATGGCCTTCTTTATCTTCTTCTTGGAGCTGCTATTTGTGCTTGAAAAAGCACTTTGTCACAAATGGAAAGAAATTAAGCATCTAAAGCGGATGATATTGCAAAATCATAAACTCCTATGAGCATACCAGTGATCCAAAATATATTTGTATTTTACAACCATGAAATTGGGACTTCTAGGAAATTCAAGGCATCAATTGGTGCATTCATGTGTTGTAGCATCTGATACAATATAATTGAAAATTAAATGAAAAATATCCTACTTTTGAGTAGACCTCTTCATTACACTCTAGTCTTCAAAGAGTAAGTAAGATGTTCCATGAAAAAATTGCTTTGTAGTTGGTCTCAGTTTTTCACATCAGCAATCATTGAGACAGAGGTATAGCTTTAAATCGCAAAATCAAGGGATAAAACTAGAGGTACGTATGCAAGATGAATAACTGATCAAAAACCTTTGAATAAACACACCATGAAATTTGTATCATATTTTTCTTAAGGTAAGAAAAAATAAGGTTCATACCTAATTCAGCTGCAACCATCCTTACATAAAACTCTTGTCCATTTTGAGTGAAGTCTCTAATGTCGATCAAGTCACCAAACTAAAATGACATCCACTTGAGAAAATAGGAAGCAATTAACACAATGACAAGAGGAGTTCAATGAGGAATTTAATCAAACACTAAAAAGGCAAAGGAAATAGGCCAAAAGGAATATCTTTATTCTCTGCATAACTAGCCTTAAAATAACCAGAGAACACAACAAACCATCAAAGATTTCAGCACCCAACTCATCTAGCTTAACTCCTAAAAAATAGCAAAATAATTTCTACATTGATGTTTAACAACCCACTATTATAAATCTTCCGAACACGAAAGATCATAGTTTCATGGAACTTCAATGGAAGTGGCTTAGTGAATACGTCTGCATCTTGCTCACTGGTATTGCAATATTCCATCTTGATGTCTCCTTTGGCAACCAGCTCTCTTAAGAAGTGGTAACGTGTCTCAATTTTCCTTGTTCTACTATGATAGACTGGATTCTTTGTCATTGCAATTGTGGATTGATTGTCACAGTAAATAGTAGTCGCCTCCACTTGAGTTTGATTCATATCATCCAGAATTCTTCGCAACCAAACTGTTTGACAAGAGACGGTTGTTACAGCCATATATTCAGCTTCTGAAGATGATAAAGTTGTAGATGATTGCTACTTTGAGCTCCAAGAAATAGCTCCACCGGCCATAAAGAAAACATAACATGTAGTACTCTTGCAATCATCAACGCAACCTCCTCAATCGTTGTCAGAATAACCATACAACCTGAAGTTATTACTATTTGTGTACCACATCCTAAATGAACTTGTAACTTTCAAATATCTAAGAATTCTTTTGGCAGCTCCCTAGTGATGCTTGCTTGGACCTTGCATAAACCTGAATAAAAGACTTGTTGCTTGCAAAATATCTAGCCTGCTATTTGCAAGATCTGATGGCACTACAAGGCTTGATAAGTTAGACATCAATTTTTTCTACTCCATCATCAGGCTAAGAATTTTGTTTTGTTCAAATAGGAGTGTTCATAGGATTACACTACAGCAAGCTAAACCTTTTCAAATATCATTGACATATTTTCTTGTGACATAAAAATCCCATTATCACACTACTTAATTTCCGGTAGAGAAGAAATTCATTACTCCCAAAATCAGTCATATCAAACTCACATCTTTCATGGAGTTGCTTAAACTCATTCAACGAGCATCATAATTACTTTGTATAAATCATATACCATCAACATAAAGACAAATAATGAGAGTATCATGTACCTTTACTTTTTAGACATATAGAGTTGGCTCATGACTGTCATTTAAATCTATTGTTGCTCAAATGACCATCAATTCTCCCATACCAAGCACGAGGTGCTTATTTTAAGCCCTAAAGTGCTTTCCTAAAACAGTACACTTTATCTTCATGACCTGCAATCTCATAGCCTTTTGGTTGCTACACAAACACTTCTTCTTCTAAAGTTCCGTTTAAGAACGCGGACTTCACATCAAATTGATAAACTTTCCAATGAAAATGAGTAGAAATAGATAGAACAGTACATATAGTGTCAAACCTTGCTACCGAAGATAAGGTTTCTTCAAAGTCTATCCCTTTTCGCTACATGTATTCACATGCAACAAGCATTGCTTTATACTTTTGAACATAACCATCGAAACGATATTCAATCTTATAATCCCATTTAAACACAACCTCAACCTGCGTGCGGAATGTCAAGCAACTCCCACGTCTTATTTCCTTCTAGGGCTTTCATTTCCTCATCACTTGCTGCACACCATTCTTTGGACTTGATAGCTTCTTCAAAGGCAATTGATTCATTTATTTGGGAAATTTGACATTGTTCTGTGTTGTCATAAATTTCCAACAATGATCTCCATTTTCTTAGGAATTGTTTATGATGTGAGCTTAACAAAGATGAGTTTGAGACCAGTGATTTACTAGATGCTTGTGTAGAGGAACCAGAACCTCCATTCTCATTTTCTTGTCTTATAGGAGAGTTAAGGAATTCCCCATCTTCTAAAATTTGACCCGATTGCAGAGACTCCCAATTCCATGCACTATTCTCATCAAATACAACATCACGACTTATTAGCAATTTTTTTGTGATAGGATCATAAAGACGACACCTTTCATATCAATACTATAGCCAACAAATATGTATTTAATACTATTATCATCTAACTTCCCTCTGCTGAGATGGAACATGCACATGTCATGATACATCCAATTGAAGATCTATTGAGAGACGGTTGTATGAATTACTTCTGAAAAAAATTTGGAAGACACAGCTTTCGATGCTTTTGCTATATCTACCAAACTTTGATTCTTTTGCTCAACCACTGTATTTTGTTGTGGAGTGTGGCTAGTTGTTAACAACCTCTTGATGCCGAATTCTTTACAAAAACTATCAAATTCTCCTAATAAAAACTCTCCACCTCAAACTGTCCTCAATACTTTCAATTGTTGCTCACTTTTCTTTTCGATGTAGACCTTGAACTTCTTAAATACCGAGAATGCTTCTGATTTTCTTTTAGAAAATACACCCATATATTAAGCTGAAATAATGTTAAACAAGAAGCCCAGGAAATACATTTTGTTGTTGAGGAATACGTTTTCATAGGCCCACAAACATCCTCTTGAATTAATTCAACAAGCTTAGAAGTTTTTCTTGCTTTTCCTATTGGAAAGAGTCCATGATGCTTTATTATCTGACTCTCTCACAAATGTCATCAACATTTTTAATCATGGAAATGAACCATCAACAAAATTCTATTCATATATAATGGCCAAACACAGAATTAAGATGCCAAAGCGAATGTCATCACCTACGGATGCTTTGAAGCATGTTGATTAGTAAGGTGAGAATGTAGAAAAATCTTGTTTTTGACATGGGTACTTCAAATAACTCAATGCTTCTTGATTTGTCTTTATAAACAAAGCAAAGTGGACTCTTCAAATAAAAGAGATTACCATCCAACATAAATTGCCCAACATTCATACGTAACATTTTGAATGCTTTTCAATCTAAAGAGTTCAACATCAAATACCTTTCCTTGTGCCTTATGTATTGTTCCATCTCCCATTGTAATCTAACTAGTCATGGATTCATCTAATCCTTTTGAAAGATGCAATCTTGTCATGTATGATTACTACAACTACCATCAATATACAAGCTCTTGAAACAAGTTCTTTGGCGAGAGAAACATCGAAAAAAGACTCTGTGTCATCTTCCCCACGTTCTCTAAATTTAGATTAATAGCTTATTTACTCATATGTCGACGATATTTCTCCTATGACCATACTTTTATAGTAGGCTGTAACAACAGCATGGGTTTCTATTCTCTCCTCTGTTAATTGCTTCTTGAACCTTGATCTTTATCATTAAAATGACCACCATTTAGCCTCCCTCTTCTTCTCGTGATGATAACCACCACATGACTTGTAGTTTCCTTTGATTGCTTTGTTTACCCTTACATAAAATTTGCATCTTATTGTAAAAGCATTCTCAACATAAATCATCGTCATATCTTCATCCTATCTTCATGAAAAAGAGAACCGCATAGCTCGCCGAGAAAGTTAACACACTCAAATCTTTTGATTCTTCTATTGCCACCACAACATGATCATATTTCTTAGGCAAACTCCTAAGAATTTTTTCAACCACCTTTGCTACCATCAAATCTTCACCATCTTTCTAATTTGATTCCACGACGAAAAAGCATCGATCACATTGGAAATATAATCGAATCCATATCTCCATCTCTCATAAGAAAACTTAAATTTCCACAAAGAGTTTGTAGTTTAAATGTTACTACTTTTGCAGTGCCTTTGTATGTTGTATTCAATCCATCCCAAGCCTCTTTCGACCTTGTTGCAGCAAAAATGTGTCGGAAAATCACATCATCCATAGCTTGTTTGATGAAAAATAAAGCTTTGGCATCTTTCTTTCGGAGGTCTCTCAACGTTTTAGCTACCACACCATCTTCTATATAGCCCTTCTCCACCAAATCCCAGAGTTCTTAGGATAGAAATAGGGTCTTCATCTTTGTACTCCATACATCATAATTGCTCCATTGAAAAATTGGAATTGAATGCTATGATGGGTTCACTTCAACGTGATTGTTAGCCATTTGGATTGAACTGGCTCTAATACGATGTTAGAAATGAGCAATTAAGCATAGTAAGCCAGAGAGAGTTCAATGGTGAATTTATTAAACACTAAGAAGGCAAAGGAAGTGAGTCGAAAGATATCTTTATCTGCATAACCAGCCTTTAAATAACGAAGAACATAACAAACCATTAAGTTTCGAGCGCTGACTAATGTGACTCTTAAAAATAGCAAATACAAGTTAGTTGAAAGACCCAGTCTTTATTGACTACAGCTCGACTTAAAAGCTACTCGAAAATTCAAAAATACCCAACATAAAATAAATTTCTACATTGTCTTTATCAGTATATTCTAAGTGCTAGTTTGGATCCTGTGAAGCGGTTCCTTGAGCATAGGGAGCTTTATTCCTTAAGGTTCATGCTTTCATTAAATGAGGTCTACGTGTGGAAGCCATGGGCGGAAATGTCGCAAAATGCTCGACGATATATTGTCGATATTTGATGTCGAGCCCTTCAGAGACAAGATTTTCACAAAAAGAAAGTCATTTGTTGGAAAAAATCGGGAAAAATCGCCAAATATCGGCGATATATCGATAAATGACTAATATATCCGACACAAAATCTGTTATAAATGCAGCCTGTGAAAAAATGCAAAAAAGAAAAATGAAACTGGACTGATGTGGCCAATATATCGGTTGATATCGGTGATATATAAGCCAGATGTCGGCTCCTCTGTCGGTAGAAAACTACCGGATCCAGACGGCGGATGTTTGGACCGCGTGGAAAGAGTGAGATTTTTGTCTCGAAAAATTCAAAATCTCCAACGGCTAGTAAATTGTCGATGGCAGGTGTCAGTGTTGATCCAACGGCCGGATTTCGAATCCCTTTGATTCGAAATTTATATTTTTATCGGCGGTGGATTTTGAATGACTGACTTGATCTAGCAGTCGATGTTGATTTACAGCGGCTGAATGAAGATCTAACGACCGATTTGATCAATCAAATCCGGCGGCCAAGATTCATTTTTAAAGGTTTTAACCAAAAAAAAAGGCTAAGTTTGACTGAAAGAATCATAATAACCATAACATCATTGGTTTTCATATCAAACTCATCATTCTCTCTCAAACAATTCTTGATTTGTGCAAAGTGTTGAATAATATTTTTGTCAATTTTGGTGTACAAGTCTTCCATTGATACATAATTTATGACTTAAAGGTATGTTTCCATGTTAATTTTTTTTTACATTCGTGCAATTTAGTAATTAATTTAAGTTTATATTAGATTAAGATTGTTTATATTTAGATTATGATTTAATTTTAGTTTTATATTTAGATTGAAGTTCAAATTGAAGTCTATATTTAGATGAAGATTATGAAAATGAAATATGAACATATATTATATGTATTTTATAATTAATGTAAAAAACACATTTTCTTTATATGAATTAATGTAAAATTATACTTAATTAAGTATAGATATGAAATATAAAAATTTGCTAATTATTATATGAAATATGAATATATATTTTGTATATTTAGATATTTAATGTAACTTTAGACTTGAATTACGATTATGAATATGAAATATAATAAATTGTTAATTAATGTAAAAACACATTTTCTTTAGCATATGATAAATAATGCAACTTTATATTTAGATTGAGATTATGAATATGAAATATAAAAATTTGTTAATTATTAATTAACAAATTTGTGAAATACAAAAATTTGTGAAATATACATTTTCTTTAAATTATGATAATTAATGGAACTTTTATATTTAAGTAAAGATTATGAATGAAATATAAAAATTTGTTAATTATTAATTAAAAATTTTGTGAAATATCCATTTCTGTAAATTATGATAATTAATGCAACTTTATATTTACATTGAAGTTATGAATATGAAATATAAAAATTTGTTAATTATTATTTAACAAATTTATTGAAATATAAAAATATATGAAATATACATTTCTTTAAATTAATCATTAATACAACTTTATATTTAGATTGAAAATTATGAATATGAAATATAAAAATTTGTGGTGTCAATTAACAAATTGTTAATTATAAAAATTTGTGAAATATAAATTTTCTTTTGATGTAATCAGCAATAAAACTTTATATTGGGTGAGATTACTTGAATGCAAATATAAAATTTTATTAATTATTAATTAACAAATTTTAAACTCTACATTTCTTTAAATTATGATAATTATTACAACTTTATATTTAGATTGAGATTATGAATATGAAATATAAAAAATTTGTTAATTATTAATTAACAAATTGTGAATTATAAAAAATTTATAGCAAATATACATTTTCTTTAAATTATGATAATTAATGCAACTACATTTAGATTGAGATTATGAATATGATATATAAAAAAATTTAATTATTAATTAACAAATTTTGTAAATCTTATTTCTTTAAAATTATGATATTGTCACGACTTTATATTTACATTTAGATTATGAATATGAATTGATTTACAATTATTGAGTTTATGGGATGGATAATGTGGAAGTGGAGCGATCTTTAGGTGAAGTGATGTCGTTTGGAAATATACATCATTGAAGGAGCAGTGCGCCGTATCTGATTTTTGTGGTATCAGTCTTTAAAAGTAGAGGAATTCACTGAGTTTAAATTTCACTTATCTGTGGATCCAGCTCGAATGGCAAGGAAGTGTCCTAATGTGCCTCCCAGAAGTTAAAAAAATGAAGATATCTTGGTTGAAAAGATAAACAGCGAAAATGCAAATATTGAAGAAATTTTAAATTTGACTAGCGAGAACCTGTTGATCTTTGTATTATGGAGCTGTCTCTTGATGACGATGATGATGGTGATGATGATGAGAAATGAGGAGGAAGATGATGATGTCTATATGTATCGATTTGACATGAACCACACGACGAAGCGGCGACTATCGAGAAGCGTAATAGTGCATCAAGCTAATAAATGGAATGAAACGAAGAAGAGTTTATGAGGAGGCAAAGAAAAATTGGTAGAATTTTTAGCAAATTCATTATTATAGTATAAGCAGTTACAAACATTTCTAATATATATAATTGCAATAAAGTGACTCCATAGATGTCAATTGATCTGATATAAGTGCAAGATCTCAAAGTGTGAGACCAAATAGGATCCATCTTACCTTGCTCATCATTAAACAAATCACTTAAATGACAAAATGAAAAGAATATTAAAAATCTTTTAAAGGAGGTGCAATCAAAGAAACAATAGTAGATTAATCGAGTAAATTCTTCATATATGAGGCATTGCGCCTCACAAACGAGACTCTCACCACTTGAAAACATGATTGTTGGTACACAATGGTGGTATGTAAGTCGTTTCAATTTCTATAACAACTATTATCTTACATTATAGTTTGCAAACCATATAATTATTCACTTTAATTTGTAGGCATGGGAATAGAGCACCCTCTCCCATGAAATCAAAAACAAACCATTCGATAAGATTACTTCGAACATATATGGAAGATTATGTGAATCTGATAGAGAAATGAAAGACCTATGGATGCAAATTATGATGGATGGACCGGTCCCACAGAAATTAAGCATGTTAATTTTATGGTATATTGCGAAAGGAAGCTAATTTTCTTAGAATGCATTTGATGCATCGGATAATATCAAAGACAACAAATACATTTATGGTTTGTTGAAGGACCTAATAAAGGAAGTTGGCGAAGCAAATGTTGTGTAAATTGTTATGGACAATGGATCATCGTTTGTGAAGGTTGGGAAATTGTTAATGAAGAAATTTTAATTATAATGGACTCCATGTCGATACATTGCATCGACCTTATGTTTAGAAGATATTGAGTAGCGAGGAGAAAGTGTTTCCAACGGTTACCCGATGCGAAAGATCCTGACTTCATCTGATCATGGTTGGTTGCTGACAATGAAAAAGGTTTTTGGTGGAGATATTGTGAGTCTAGGGCCAACAAGATTTGCGACCAGATTACATCATGCTATGGTATTCTAAAAGAAATTTGATTTGAAGATATTATCGATTGATGAATGGGCTTCTCACAATCTTAGTCGGACGCTCGTTGGACATGAGGTTGAAGGACTCATGTTTAATCATCCTCTATTAGATTATCTAACTTAGTGTCGATCTATGAGGCACTATATAGTTCTTGAATGTTGATTCCGAAATAGTCCTACTTGATACCATTTGTGTATGAGTTGATTCAAGTGATGAAAGCGAAAATTTACATGCACTTTCGAAAGCTAAAGAATGGGTGAAAAAAATCATGTGAATCATTGAATAAAACCCTCAAACATCATCTTTCATCTGGTAACTATTAAATATCACTTGATCACTTTTAATGCATATTATTTTCTTTATCACTAATTGATCACTTTTGTAGCATATTATATAATCAATTTCCAATATAGACACAGGTTAGTAGTGACACAATTCACTCCATTGTTCATGAAGTATTTGGAAAATTATCTCTCTACTGTGTAGGTCTTGATATCAATGGAAATGAGGTACATCGATAATTTATATTTCACAGTCAAAATTGATTCAATTTATTTGGCTACACTTACACATATCTTGGTTGCAAGTTGTTTGATTCTGACTTATAATGTTTCGAGATGCTAAAAGGGGATTCGAGGATCGAGAAGCAATAGCATCAAGAGATTTAATGGTTCCTAGTGAGTGTTGTTTCTCATTAAAAGTTTAAAAGTAAAGTCCATTACCATGTTATTATTAGATTTTGAATGTTAGTAATTTTTATTGCAGTTGAATGGTGGTTTATGTATGGAAACCACTCTCCCACATTGAGGAATTTTTCCCTTACGGTTCTTTCCAAAACCGCATCATCCTCAGCATGTGAGAGAAATTGGCACATTTGCTTTGATCCATACAAACCAAAGAAATCGGCTAGCTTACCCTTGGCTCCAACAATTAGTTGTTTGTTACTCTGACATGAAGCCCAAAGATAAGATAACCACAGCGAGGAGCGATAAAGTTCTTGAAAAGATTATATTGATTTACTCGACATTTTAAGTAGAGTTTGGTGAAGAATAGGATAATCAATTATTCGATGGGTTAAACCTCTCCATTTAGATGATGAAAATGGAAATCCGATCCACAGTGCGCACATGTTCGAGCGGAGTGTTTGATGTTGAGCGTGTTTATTTGAAGTTCATAGTGAAAGTTTCAATGAAGACCTGATACTCATTTCAGCCAGATTTGTCCCGCCTGGCCCTCTTGCCAGGATTCAAGTGTTGAACATATTAGTAGACCTTTAGTTTTTCTTTGGTACTTCTCACTACAGGCTATGATGGCGCTCAGAGGAGGGGGATCGATGATGGTAGTGATCTGCGGAAATGATGGTGGGGATAATGCGAATCTCGACAACAAAGTGAATATCCATTGAGTGATTATTCAGGGTGAATGATTTCACACATACTACACAAGATGAAGACCACGAGTCTAAGGAGAGGCGGATTAACGGGTATTAGAGCCATTGGAAAACCATATAAGTCGATGAAGAAGAATGGCCACAACGTCTAATGAGGATTAGTTTTCGGCTAGTTTGAGTCCATGAGCATTGGCACTCATGCGAGTGATTCTGTAAATAGAGCCAACGTATTTCCTCCTTACACAATGAGTTATAGTCCTTCTTCCACATCCTTGAGTTCCATTGGTGAATATGGAATGATTAACTATCCTCATGATCCACAACTGTCATTCCAAACTCCATATCAAATGCAACAAAAGGATTTCAAACAAGCATGTGGGTGAACCAAATTTCCTATCCATGGAGAGGTTGTGGGTACAAGTCAAGGGTATGCATGGCATGTTCGATCTTATAATCAATATTATCGAACAGCACCTTATGTCTTGATATGAGTATTATCTTCATCGAGATGGGATCCTTTAGGTCGGAAATGTTATGATGGAGCCGGTGATCTTCATTTAGTTTTGATAGGCCGTGCGATATAATATCGATGTGTATATTCATTATTAATGTCGTTTTAACACTTTTACAAAGTATTTCATAATTTCAAAAATGTATTTGTTAATTCCAGATATCGATATTCATGTAAAATATCATGATATATCTAAATATATTTGTAAAATCAAAAATAAATATATCCCAAATCGAAACTGATATTTTAACGCTGGCATGACTTCACACGATGAACTTTACAAATCCATCACCCTTTAGACAATCAAAATTTGATTGCTTCCAACATATCGATCTGACCGTTACGCCCATGTCTAGTTGCTTTGGAACTTTGGCTAAATCCTTTCATATACGCATTTGGAGATTTATCAATGCAATGCCATGTGCCACTGCCCCCACATGCGCATACTTGTCATAGTTATCCCTCTATGCAGTTAAGTAAAGAGTCCATTCATTTTCTATATCGGTCCCTTTGAACCTCGCTAACTTTACCATCAATAGTTGCTGACCTCATAAAAACGAGTTGTTGGCAGAGAATAAGTAAAATAGATCTCTTTTTCGTTAGAAACAAATTCAAATGTATAAATCAATTTTTTTTGTTAATTGAGGTATTCCACCATATCTAACACCATTCCATGGTCCAGCACGAAACTCTACAGCTAAACCATTCCACAAAAATAGTTGTAGAAACCTCATTGGTAAAATTATCACTCGAGGGGTCATCAACACTTTGCCATGATGACATGTACCAACCAATGCATGTTACTCTGTTTCTTCCATGCTTCATGCCTGGTAGAAGAGTATCACATGGATAATCGAAACTCTACCATAGGAAGTTTTCTGGCTCACTATCATTTCCATTTATCATAACAACATTTCCAGATTCCAACAGCTAAGCATTAGGATCCTGTGTAGAACGTGATTAATTCGAAGACCAAAGAATTCCATTAGAACTGTTGACCAAAATAAGAGTTCCCTATTGAGTGACCTTTAAAACTCCTGAAGAATAAGTTAATGGACTTTCTCTATTGGCGACCCATACCATTGTCCCAATTTCTTGGAATTACTTGTACTGAAGAAACCCAATTTGAAGCTCCCACCAGCAGAAGTGATGGTCTCACCATCTCTAATGTGTTAATTTACAGTTATGGTGTCTACTATAATGGAGATTCATAAGAGGGGGATTACATAGCAGACAAATAAAACAGCTTTGAGAGCATTCATAGTTGTTGCTAGATAAGGAATGCTTGAGATTTTAGGTGCTTTCCAAGTCTCTTTATATTTTCCTCTCCCTAAGATTTGGCATAGGTTGCTTCATTCGTCAAAGTCAATGTTTTTATATTTATTCAGTTTTTTATTGGTTTGGTGGTGTGGTCCCTTGAGTTGAATATATGAATCATGTGACTTAGAGATCAACATCACATACACATCCACATCTGCATTTAATTTTCCATTCCTCCCAAAATGGACTAGGAAATAGTTTATCTTTAGCGGTAGCAGGCCAATTCATCCTTACTTTTAGAAGCATTACAAGTTAGTGGGAACCGACAGCATTATTGGGACACCGTAACAGCTCCTCATAATTTTCAACGTTCCGTGGATTCAGGTTAAAACTCATTACAGGAGATATTCAATATGAGTTAATGGTTTTTGTTAAAACAGTGTGTGAGGGCGGCTTTCACGACTTGTCAAAGATGTATTAGGAAGACTGTATTATCTAGTGTTTTTCTCTTTTTTTTTTTTTTTTTCAGTTTCCTTTAACTGGAAGGATCTCCCTGACATGATGCAGATATTGATAAATTTTAGGGTTAATAAATTGTTTACACACCTTAGATATTGAAATTAATCAAAGCAGGCAGCTTGATCAGAATGGCATGCTAGGAAAGTTGGTTTATGATTCACGAGAATAATCAAGTATAGAATTTTAAAATGATGAGTGAGTCACAGAATGTAGTCTTTATAAACAATCAATAAATAAGCTCACACACTATTGTGATAATGGAAAATGATCTCAGGTCAATTAACAGCGTGCTTGATCATAACTGAAGAATGAAATCTCTTTATCATACTAGGATAATTTTCATTATATACAGTAAATGTTTTTCATAACACATCTCTGTGGGATTCAATCATAAGTCTAGAATCTTGATGAAGATAGAAGGGACCTCAGTGACTATTCAGTGATGATGAGGAGCGTTTGAAAACATCCTTTACAGTTTGGATCCATTTTTTATCATTCAGGATTGTACTGTTTATTTATGGGATTCATTGAATATAGTAGGAGAATGTTTCAAGTAAATTTTTCTTATTCCATAGATTGTTTAGAGCAATGATGTAAAAAGAAAGTCATTTAATGATTGAAACTCAATCATAATTTTTAAAATTACATTACCAGGACTCATAGATGGATAATGGATATTAATGAGCAGTCAAGCACAAAGTGCCAGTATAAGGCTTCAGGTGCATGAAAACAAACAGAAGGATTCTATCACGAATTTTTATCTGTAGCAACATTATATACTTTTGGAATGGTGAATAAAGAACTTTCCTTGTATAATCTCATGAAGAAAAAAGAAAACTGGTGAGTAGTCAAAGCTGTAAGTGGTTTTTGTTAGGCAAGTATTCATTGAGTGCACGTTGCACTTGAAATTGATAATATGCACCCCCATGGATGCATCGGTCAGTTCCAAAGGCATAGCTTCCATAAAGAGTTGTCATGCTTACAACATTCAAAACATATCAACGGTAGTTCAGTTGCAATGAAAAAGAAAGATATTGAGATCATTGACATTTCAGTTTCTACTCCTCCCACTTACAATCTCAAAAAATTTGAATTTTTGCTGAACACACTCTATCAATGCAATATTTTAGAATACCTTATAGACAATGTAGTATTGATGTTTATATATTGACCATAGTTTTTCAACTTCTTTTTACCTCAGAAACATCTAACCATGCAAAAAATTTTGAGTTCATCACTTTACAAATCCATATATGGGTTCATTACATATTACATAGAATCCGAGCGGATTAATCTACTTTTAAGTCTCAGGACACCGAATTGTGTGTGTGTGAATCTTTGCTCTTAGATTATCACGTATTTTTGTGGTCCTACAATTCCTTTTTTGTTAAAAAAATAGTAAGTGATGAAATTTTGTTGTCCTTGTCTATATAACATGTCATGGGTTGTTGTTGGTTATCAAATTTACAAGAGTTCTTTCTATAGGTGTGTCAACATTGAGTTACAAATATCAGCATGACATGGTCACTCATTTGAGGTATGTTTGGATTCAATCAAAAATATCGCAATTAGTAAAATTTAAACGAGAGAAACTAAAATCATCAGTCTATTCTATAAGAAATTTGACTGTTTGCAATGATGATCTATCTGTTTGTTGCATCAGTGATGCTATTTATCAAATTGCATTCTTATAGAATGTATACATGAAGCAAAATAAATTTTAAATTCAGAAGATAAACACACACATGCGGACCACACAAGGGGGTTATCCGTGATTTGAACTAAGCCTACATCCATTGAGTTCATGACCCAGCATGCAAAAGTTACTCTTTTCAATTAGATTTATAAAATTTGTGTGACGCCCAAACGGGGTGTGTTGAGCTACAGTCGGCAAGCAAATCTGACTGTTCATGGGCTGGCCTGGTGTAAGAACAGCCACTTAGGTACCATCGCTAAAAATGTATATTACATACAAAATTGGTTTATTTACCATTGTTGTACAGTTCCTTACCAAATTAGTTATTTAAAATTTTACAAAAGCTAAAATCTGGTAAGACCATCTTGGCTAGTTTCTTCGCATCTCCCAGGCCGGGCGTCCGTCCCAAAGTTCGTCTTGGTGCACGAAATCATGTCCGTGAGGTGGCAAAGCCCGGTGTTGAGTTCTCATCTGGATTGCTCCACCTAGTCTTGATCGATGGCACTGAAACATAACACATGTGTATGTATCATCATGTATATTAACAAATTTATTCCATACATCATTATTATTGGTTTATAACCCAACCTTGTAAACTTGGCTCACATGAAGGTGCAGGCACAATCGTAGGTCCCTCTTGGAGCGCCCCTGAATCACTACAAATGTTTTCAACAATAACACAACATCACCAATCTGCAACAATCCAGGGCATCGAAACACTCACAGGTTTCTTGATCGGTCGAATCTTTTGGAGCGAAACGTGACCATCAGGCCTCAGCAAATCCATCATTACAGTTATAAGCAAAAGTAAGCAAGTAGGAAAAAAGCCTATTCTCAGAGTTTGTGAAACTCCACAAGTTTATTGCTCCCACCGTGGCATCGACGTGTAGACCAACTTGCCTCTTAACATTTGGCGCGCGACGATCAGATCGTCGTGAGTCTGAAGAAGCGGACTTTCTCTCTAAGAGCCCCACGTCTCGACCCTTTGCCCGTCGAACAACCAATGAGAAGAAAATGAAAATTGGAGAAGATGATGTCTTCTCCTTAAACTTACAAGTTTGCCCCTCATTGGTGACTTTCTCCGGCTCCTTTGTATGGCTCGATGTGACATGGATCCTCCCTCTTGGTGCCATGTCCCTCAGAGACCATAAAATAGTTAACATTTAATTCTCCTCCCATGTGTTCTCTAATCACACGCCACCTTGGCATCCTCTTACCTTGCCATGTGTCATGTGGCTCATACCAGCGTAAATTGAGCCACAGGAATCTATGAGAATCGCGCGTATTAGTTTCTCAGGTAGATTCGGGTGAATTAGTTTGTGTAGGGATCAGAAAAATTCCGGATTTGTTAAAATTGTTCCAGTACTTTAGGGAATGGATTTTAGGATATAGAGTTAGTCTTATATGAGACAAGGCTCCGTACTCCCAATGCCTTAACTAATACTCTCATGGTGAGCATAGAATGAGGTCCCTCATTACAAACAATATCTAGACTCCTCTGACCCGACAACATCATTAAAGAGTGGTGTAAGGTGTTGATATCATCAAGTGAAGCTGATACCTACAACAACTACATCACTCTTGAATAGCTTCTCTGAAATTAATTATCAATACAAAGTTGGTATCATATTTTAAATTCTTTCTCTCTCATTCTGTAACATTATTATCTTAATTAAAATCCTGCAGAAGAACTTCTCTATAAAGTTTTCATATCTTATGATTCTAATAATCCATCCTAACATGCCAATTGTAAGATTATGATTTCCTTCCATATTCACCATAATGAAATATCTTTCCTCCATAGAAATCTCACAAAATAAGATCCAATATTTGATATTTGATTCACTGATATTTCCAATGGTATTCTTCTATATTCTTGCCATCTACACAGATATTATTTATGATTTATGAATATTGTTTGAAATTGGTTTTGATAAATGGTGGATTGTGTCACACAGCTTGATTTACCATTTCGGGCGACTCTAGAGCATTGAACATTAAATAATCTGTGCGATTTATTTTTTTCTTGAGACTACTTCAACTTGTATCTCAATAATCTCACATGTTCAGCAAAATAATATGTAGAAAATGTTTTGTAGACTATCAGATATGCAAATCAAACATAAGGAGACCTATCAACAACAGCCACTTCAGGAAGCACATACCTGCTATAAATCAAAGAAACTATGTACCACTGTGAACCAGTCTGTTGTTTGCAAATATTCTTCTTCTCCCTTACCACCTTCATATACTTTTTGTGGAGAAGGCCAGAAAGACTATATATATATTTCAAATTTTAAAGTATATATATAAAGGTTGTCACTGGTATGATGATGAAAAGGTGGGATCTCAGTCACACCTTTTGAAATGGGAGATCTTCACCATTCTTCCTTTGTGGTAGACTTCCAGTGAGAATGTTTAGAGGACCTGCAGTCTTAAGAGATATATGTGTTTCAAATCAGAATGCATCAAGTCCTTTAAGTAAAGATGCCCATTGGTTGTCTATTAAAGGAATGTGCTTGAGTTCTATCGCTATCTTCGACCGAGCTTTTGATGAAGTGATGTGGTGGCTCCAATATGTTTGGTCATGAATGTTTGGTTGTCAGATGTGTTGATGGAGCTAAGGTTGTCGCATTACAGCGTCTTTTAGATGATTGCACCATCTTGCCAGACATATAATCTTTGACATGTTTGTAATCCACCATTAATTTGAGAACGATTTAACTGATACCTTTATACTGCGCACGCATCTGGTGATCTTGAGTGCCGGACCTCAAATCACAGGGTTCCCTTTGGCATTTTCATTATTTATGTCTTGGCACCAAGTGCAAGCTTCATTCATGTGATTGCCCTGGAGGCTGTTGCCTTATGACAATTATGGTGACATTCTTTTTAGCTCATTTTTAGGTGTAACATATGTGCCCAATCATCCTCTGTATGGTTGTTTGGAGTTCATATGTTTGAACATACCGACTTTAGGATCTCGATAATGTTAGAGGCTAAATGATTCTTCTAAACTCATTTGGAAAGGTGTGGCGAGTTGTAGCCCAATATCTAAATTTTATCATGAAATTTTATTATATCTGTTTAAAAATTTATCATCGAGCCAAATAGATTTTAGAATTAATAAATGATTATATAAGGCACTAAAATGTATATGGTGCCAAAAATGAGTATATGATTAAATGTGATATCTTGAGTGATTAAATGATTGAACCAGTAAATAACCGAGAATTAGCCAAAGATAGAAATTGAATTTGAAAATGAAAGGCCTGGGTTATATGAAAATAAGTGATGTCTGTGCAATTAGATGATAGTGAAGGTGCGATTTAAGGAAAGCTATTGTTTAAGTGAGAAAAATGAAAATGGGTTTTTAAAAGCTGAGCCAAGGCCTTATGGGATTTAGGGAATTTAAGACCAAAAGTTGTCTAAGAGAGCTCATTCTTGAGCAAATCCTATTTTGGAGAGAGGGAAAGGAAGGCTGGGGCGAGGATCGCTTTGGGTAGGATTTGTTTCCAGTTTCTTTCTTAGAGATCAATATTGCAGGGTGGAAGAGTTGGTGAAATAAACTACAAGCATATGCGTTTTGTCTGGGAAAAACCACCATGGGTGAGGTTTTTATTGGTTCTAACCCACTTTTGGGTTGTTAAGTTGGATTCCAGCGGTGGGTTATGATATACATAGGTTGGATGGAGTTATTTGAGTTTTTATTGGGTGAGAAATGGCAAAGTGTGTTCACCAGGCGAAGACTCACACCCAGTTATTAATTAAAGAGGAATGATGCAAATTCTCCATAGTACATAGGGGAGGATTAGTGAGTTTTCTGAGGTTGGAGTGCCAGTGCCCAGTACTGGAGGAGAGTTATGCGATCTGACAGGGAGTGAGTTGCCAAACTAATGTACCATGGTTTGTACCACCTTACCTTTATTAGAGTCTCTTACATTTGTACAACGGGTGTTTGGGACCCCTGTAAAGGTTCAATGGGGATTCCCATATAAAGTATACGAGAGAAAACGTCTGCGTACCTCGCCGTAGGGTGAAGATTCATCTTTTGAGGCTGGGACTTAGTGTCTTAACCCCAAGAAATCGTTAACGAATTAATTGTCATTCTAAAAATGTATAATAATTGTTTATCCTTAAAAATTAGCATAATTGTTAATGGGCTAGGAGCGGGTGAGGATCACCTAACTTAGGGCCAAAATGTTGGGGAAGGCAGTAGGCGAAACAGGTTGGTTTCTTTGGACCTCTGTTGGGTTAAATTATTGATAGGTTTCACTTTTATTCTGAGAGTGTCATTCATATTTCAAGTGTTTGATTATTTGCCTCAAAATGACCTCAGATGAGTATCTGTTGCGGAAGACTTACATAGTAACACATCGGGGTGATCATTGCACATAGTATTTGTTTGGTCACAGTATTTGTCTGCAGCGAAGAGATAATGAGTTTGTTTGCTCTTGAACTTTTATATCGCGCGGTTCTAACACTAAAGCTAATTTAAAATTTATTTTATTAGTTTGCATAAATCCGTGGCGTAATTTCTGAAACATATAAACAATGTTGGAGACCATTGATGAAAGATATGAAGTCACAAGCAATAGCAATAAACAATTGGTAATATTTCTACAATTACTTACTCTGTTCGGAAACAGGAGCACGAAGGATTCTCTAGATAAAAGAATTTACTCTTTATCTTGTAGCCAACGATTTTTCTTTTGGAAATGGCCAGTCAGCACTTTCCTCAGTATAATCATAAGGAATTATGAAAAGAGGTTATTAAGTAGATAAAGAAACTAAATAGTGGATTTTGTTAGGCAAGTATTCATTGAATAAACGTAGCACTTGAAATTGATTATATCCATCCCCATGGATGCATCAATCAGTCCCACAGGCATAGCTTCCATAAAAAGTGGCCACGCCTACAACATTCAAAACATGATCGCTCGAAGTTCTGTTGTAATGAAAATGAAAGATATTAGTCATTAATCTTCTGTTTCTCCTCCTACTTATAATCTAAAAAATAATAATTTTTCTGAAGTACACTCTATCAATGCAATATTCTAGAAGACATAGAAAATGTAGACCATTGATGTTGCATTGTTCGAACCACTCATTTTTTTCTTATTCAACTTCATTTCCTCCAAAACATCTAGCCATGCCAAATTTTTGTATTATGCACACTTTTACAAATCCAACCAGATTATGCACACCTTTTGAAAATCTCTACCTTGGATTATGCACATATTTTGTGAATCCAAGGCCTAGATTGTGTGCACTTTGGCGAATCCATGTCTTGGATTATATACATTTTTTGTGAATCCACCTACCATGTATTCACTTTTTTGTTAAAAAATTATAGGTAAGAAGAAAAATATTGTTGTCCACCATGTATATAGTTAGTTCCAAAGGTGTAGCTTGCATAAAAAGTGGTCATGCCTACACCATTCAGAACATGATCACGATAGTTCTATTGCAATGAAAAAAAAAGATATTTGTTGTTATTCTTCCATTTCTCCTCCCATTTACAATCTAAAAAATTTAATTTTACAGAGTACACTCTATCTATGGCATATTCTAGAGACATATAGACAATGTAGACCATTGATGTTACTCTGTTCCAACCACTCATTTTTTTTTCTTATTCAAATTCATTTCCTCCAAAACATCTAGTCATGCCAAAGCCTTGAATTATACACACTTTTGCACATCTGATCGAATTCTGCACACTTTTGTGAATCCGATCAGATTATGCACACCTTTTGCGAAACTGTGCCTTATATTATGTATTTTGCAACTAAATGTAATTCAAAATATACCCTAATGCTTTTTACATGTTTAGGGTATTTTAAGTATAATTTGATTGTTTCGTGAGTTAAATGTAAGTAACCACGGAACGAGAGACCCTGAAGTTACAAAACTTAAGGACAAAATTGTAATTTGTCCAACAAGGCCAAAAATAGCATATGATTAAGAAGACTTGAGGCCAAAATGAAATAAAGGAAAATTTTAATTATAAATAGAAGGAGTTATGGGCTTAAAAAGCAAATAAAGAAAGTTAACCCAAAAATGGGTTTTTTATTTGAGGGCCAACATGGCCTTAGCAAATATGGTTTTAAAAGACCAAAGGTCCCATTTGGAAGGGAGAAAAAAATCGTGGAAGGAGGAGGAGAAGAGAAGAGGAAGAGGAACAAGATGGAGGAGCCAAGATCAAGCCAACAAGGTATGGAAACTCACCTTGATTATGAATTCTATGAGATTTTGGCATGGATCTTTGGGTTTGTATGATGATTATCTTGCTCAAACCTAGGGTTTTGCTAGGGTTTCATCTTAACCCAAAATTTTGGAAAGTAAGGTGGTAAACCATTATGGCATAAGATTGCTGGTGAATCCTTCCTGAGGATGGATCTATGTAATTGTGGTAATGAGTTAGGAATAGAGTAAACCCTAATTAATATTCATGTTTTTATTTTGAAGATGGTCATAAACTCATATTAGGAGTTAAAGAAATTCATGAAAGAATTTTGAAGAAACATATGAAATTGAAAGAGATGAATTTAAGAAAGGAGATTACAAGGTGAATTAGAAGTGTTTTTGATGTGGGTTTTGAAGAGTAGAGAGCTGATTGGGTATCAAAATAAGGACATGGAACAAAATACACATTTTGGGCATTGGTCACTTGTACCGTACACTTTGGAACTTGTACCGGTGCACATTGTGTTCTAGTCATTTTTGGCTATACCGGTACATGTTAGAGATATGTACCAGGCACCTGCTTCGCTTCCCGCTGACCAGTTTATTTTGGCCATAACTTGCTCATTTCTATCCCGATTTGGAGAGATTCATGGCTACGTAAATAGACTTCAAGGAGAACAAAACTTAAAGAATAGGCATCGCCAAATTCTGATCCTAAGTGGCCTAAAAATTCACTCAAAGTGGGGCCATGTGCAAGCTAAATTCTGGTTCCAGCTTTGAACATAGAGTAGTCCGGGTTGTTTTCGACGAATTTGAGTTTCGGGTGTTCGACTGGGTGGATCATTTGGAATAGAACCATTAGCACCTTATCTTTAAATGATACAATGACTCCAGGAGTCAAAACATGAAGTTAGGATCCCGGAAAATTAGTAATACGAACTGTTCTAGTGTAATCCGGGTAAACTTGACTAGTTTGGGTATGAAATGCCAGCAACTTATTGATGATCCGACAGATTGATTCCACTTCCTAAGCAAAGTAGATTCATAGAGGAATAAGAATATATGAATGAGGTGTGATTCCACATACACTATACTTCATGTAACAAGAAGTGCCATTTGTAATAGGCATGAAACAAGGAAAATGTAAAGATGTGTTCATGAAACATGAAAATGATTATGGAAAATGAAAATGAAAACAAATTGAAACATGATTGTGAACATGAGAGGCAATATGTCATGAACACATAATGTGGTTAAGTTATATATGATTACTATCACATATAACCAGGAGATGATAACAAATGATAGGAATATATGAATGAGTATACATGAATGAGTGTAAGGTGAATGAGTATATGAACGAGTATACGTAAATGAGTACACATGAATGAGTGTACGTGAATGAATATATGAATAAGTATACATGAATGAGTATATGAAATAAGTATATATATATATAATGATTTGAATCATTGTTATTCGAAATGTTTGTCATACATATGCATGTATGCGTGTATTTGAACTATAAGTGAAATTACTGCATAAAAGTAAACAGATTCGAAATGTATTATCAATGACCAACATGACGGATTCACCAACCTAATTGCCATGAAGGTAACTCACTGTTAAATGCGAAATCACATTGCTAATGAATGATAAATGCATGATTCAACAACCTAATCATTACGAATGTCAATTCCATAGTAAAAGTGAATCACACAGCGATGCGGAATCATATCAAGCATCGACGACAAATGCATGCGGATTCAACAACCGACCGTCAGGAATGTCGAATTCTATAGCCATATGTGAAATCACAAACCGAAAAGGGAAACAACGGTATTGAAAAGTGTATTTGTATAAGTATCTTTTACATTACACGGACATAGTAAAAAGGCATCATTTTGTAAATGCATTTTGTTGAATGTAAATGTTAAGTGTCTTTTGAAATTATAAGTGTTTATGGATTGTTCAAAAGAAGTGCTTTCATGAAGTTAAAAGTCTAAATGGAATAACATAAACAAATGTTTCGAAAGATAATTGAAAATGCTCTGCAACCGCCCAGCCTTGATCCGCCAACCGCCGGTCGGGATTCGGGTCGCGATAATTTTGAAAAAGAAAAGATTACGTATTTAAATAAATGTTTTGATTGAACGCCGAGTAAAACCTGGCTCCACTGATCCGCCCAATCTGGGTCAAGTAGGGATCTCGGTCGCGACACTTTGAAAAATGAAAATTAATAAAACGAAAAACTAAATACTTAATCCGCATCCTGCATCACTTAAAATGTACTTCTAAAGGGAGTTGATTAATATTTGGTCGTGATGTTGATAAAGTAGCTCCAATATGTATCGGGTATTAGTCCGATTTTGAACTGTATGAAATTACTATGATTTGATTTGCTCAATAAGTATTATTACTTATAAGTTTACTTTGAATACAGTTGATCATTATACATGTAGTAGATATGGTTACAACCTCGTAAAATACATGACACAGAAAGTAATATGAACAAGATAATGATAAGGAATCAAAAGAATAAAAATCTACATGTATAATATGAGATGAGTTAAGTCACATAAGAATAGGCTTCGTTATATGCATAAGTAAATGTAAAAGATAGTGACTCAAGGGACATTGTTATTGGTCGTTATCGTTTATATGTTCACTAAGCTGCAGCTTAGCACGGTGTTCAACTGCAGGTAATCGAATAGAGATAAAGAGGACGTGACATTCCACACCGCCATGATGTCATATCTAGAAAGGTGCCTCACCAAGACTTTTTCTCCACTATGTTTCTAGATAGATATGTACATGTATAAGTAATTGTATAAGTAATCGGGACTTAGCATATGTGTAGAGATTTTAATGGATACCACTCCGCTGGTAGCTCCTTTGTATATGTGAATGACTTTTCGTTATCACAAAATTATTTGTATACCCAATGTGTATAAGTTAAGCTTTGAAAAAAAAAAATAAAGAGTCCCAAAGATATTAGGAGCCAAGACTCGAAACCTGGCTCGATTCGCTTAATCGTCGGACCGAGAATCTGATCGACACCAAAGCTTGGATTATTCACACTTTTTGCGAATCAAAGGCCTGGATTGTATGCACTTTTGCGAATCCATGTATTGGATTGTGCACAATTTTTGTGAATCCACCTACCATGTATTAACTTTTTTGTTCAAAAATGACAAGTGAGAAGAAAACTTTTGTTGTCCATCGTCTATATAACATGTCTATAGTTTGATAGATGGTCATCAAATGTAAAGAGTTGTTTCTGTAGGTATCAACATTGTGGTTTCTCTCCTTATATGTGTACTTTTTAATTTCTAAATAACTTGTTTTTCTTTCTTGTGTAAGGATTATCATGTTCAAAGGAAAATCAATAGGTGTGATGGAGCTACCAAGTAAGATCAACAACAACGAGAAATCACTTCACCAAGGAATTCCATCTTTAGGAAAAGGTGATTTGATTTCAAATAGGAAGTTTACGACACTTGTGGTGGATAATGATCAATTTATTAAAATATTGCATAAAGCAATTCTAAAATCTCTAGGTGTTGAGACTCAATTTGTAGGAAGTGGAATAGATGCTTTGGATCTCTTAGTCTCTGGGGCAAATTTCGATATGGTTGTCATAGCTTAGGTACTCTTAATGATGAATGGAGTTGAGGTAAACTAATCATTTTTGTATCATGCGTGCAACGTGTATTACAAATTTAATGTGTGGTATTGTTTTACCTTTCTTTTCATGCTTATTAATTTTCTAAAATTATATATTAGAAAGAACAAAATAAATTTATAAGTCATATTTCTTCTATACATAATTATGCTAAACGTAATGTGTGTCATAATATGCGCTTACTTTTTATGTTAATTATTTTACCAACAATCTAATTTATGCTAGCGAAAGAATTCTCCTATAATCATTTCAGACGCCAAATCCCAGGGTCCTGACAAACCCGCTGAACCCGACATTTCCGGATGTCTGCAATCGACACCACTCACAAATCAGAAGAGCGTCTCCTTTTCAGACGAGAGTCATTCATGCCACAATAGGTTCCGGATCAACAATATTTATACCTAAACTACTCCTACTGCCGTAGCAAAGCTACTGCAGTATAGCGGCTCTAGGATCAAACACAAGGATAGGTTTTCGTCTTACAAATGATTTTGTAATGATTCATAATGGTGAGGCTTTGCTCGACTTTGATTCGTATAAAAATAGTGGGTTGTTTTCTACCTATGCTAATCGAAGGTAATTTGAAATAAGATGTAAAGAAGTCCTTTGAAGTTTTGGGCCACTAGTTTGGTATGATATGTTGCAAAGGTGTCCTCGGGTTACTTCCTCGCATTAGGAAGATGACCTATAGTCATTTCCAAACCTGGATCTTTTGTTTAACTTTAAAACTAACCTTAGTACCATTTCTTGAAACATAGCATTTAATGAAAGCATTCAATGTTCCCCGGTTGAAATTCAGCATTTTAACCTACTCCAATGGCTCAGAATGACAACTAATGGATGCCATTGTATCTAACACTAAGAATACACTGAACCCTAAAAGCTTGCCAAGTATTGACCAAAGAAAGTACATCAAATAGCTTTTAAACCTAGTTTTGAAAGTTTGAAACATAACTACTCAGTACCTGCTTCGTGAAATACAGAGGATCACTTGCAAACATATCAACCTACCTATCAACCCTCCTCTTCAAGGTTTAGAGGCTTTAGCCAAACATCCTTTGAGTCGTCATCCTCAAAGGGTGTGGTTTATCATTTAGAAAGTGAGAGAAAGACGAGAGAGAAGAGAGAAAGTGAAGGCCAAAAATAGGGGCCCGTACTGGAAATGCTTCGAATTAAAAGTTAGGTTACAAATTGTTCAGAAAATGGCTTATATAGCCTTACAAACAGGTAAAATACCAATCTAACCTAACTAGTATAATTACAGTGAGGGTAGAAATGAAATTAACCAAAAACGGGGTTGTTTGTACACAAAAAAGTGGGGAACAGGATTTTCGTCAAGAAGAGAAAATTTTGCTTGATAGCTTAATTTCACTTATCATGTAAAATTCGCTATGTAGCGAAATTTCCTACAAGTAGCGAAATTTTGGGTGTAGTGAAAATTTCGCTATTGTAGCGAAATTTCGCTTTGTAGCTTAAATCTGTTACTATAGCTGTACCTCCCGCCGCAGCAGCGAAATTTTCTCTCCGCAGCCGGTAAATTTCACTTGCTCCTCGTTTAATTTCTTTACTCTTGGCTTGATGCAATCGAAGATAAATCATATCAACTCGATGTAAATCAACTCAACTTCGATATGCCTAGCTTGACATGATAGAATAGCGCTCAAACCCGCAAAACTACCACAAACACTTCGAAATACAATCATTAATACCAAAGGGACCCTCGCACGTGTCAATCGGTTTATCCATTATGATTAGTACACAAAAGCATTAGAACCCATCTTAAATAGGGTCTGCACAAATTTTCAGGGTACTAATCACACTCCCCCCAACCGACGCAATAGTTAGTCCCGGCAGCAATGGCGTATGTAATCAACAAGTAGAGAACAATAACATGGGAGGTCAAAAAGGTTTGTACAAGTAATGCATAGCCTGCGATGAGAATCACGAAAACTTAAGCTAATAACCATCTCGAAATAATGAAAATGATACCGCGTTGACTGTCTAACAAGCTCCCTCCTCGAGGCATGAACCAGCTCTGCAATAAAGCTACTACACAATGATCGCCCATCAGGTAACACAACCTCCAGACGCCCCCCAACCGAGCTAATTCCATAACCTTGTATGTTAACCACCTAATAACAGGACATGCCCTTATTACACAATTCTTTGCGCTGTGGGTGCAATGTCGAGGGTTTGACTTCACCAACAAAGTCCGTAATGGGATTTGCCGACGCACTCCCAACCAGTGAAGATTTAGGGCATCAAGCCATGAGGATCTTTCGACCACAAACTCTATAGGTTTCACCCCGGACTTCGAATGATTTCGAGCCTCCAGCACCTACAACTCACTAGACTCCACCCATCCACCCGTGTAGCGAACACTAAGTCGGTGACTCCCAACCAGTTGGCTTAAGGCACTGATGAGTGCTTAAAACACTGTAATATATCGCCACCACGTTTTACTAGCATTATTTTACATTTAAATGATTTTTATATCAATGATCTATTTATAGTCAGGTACAATGGCTGCTTAGCTCGTGCCATCTGGTTATGGTGTGCATGGTATATTACTCTGAACTACCATGACGTCGCCCAATGCTGGAGATATCCTGCGTCGATCGCCCGACGCCATGATTTCCAACGCCACGAACGCCGGGCTTCAATCACAGGAAACAATAAGCTTCATAATGTCAAACGCAAATATAAGATTTCAACGCCGCGACGCCACTCATCGCGATCACCGAAGTCCCAGTCTCCGTCATTGAAGCAAAAAAGTAATTTGGTGTTATCATCATCGAATCGACAGCGGATTTGGGCACGGCGCTGATCAGCACAGCGACGCCAGCTGGGCAGCAGATTCGTGATTAGCTTTCCTCGGCGGCTAGCATCGACGCTTTACAGTAATACAGCATCGGAGCATTCTTCCTCCATTCAAAGATAAACCCAGACCTTACACTTGCCGCCATTTAAACTCCTGCCACATTCTCCATGATCAAATGTTATTTAGCCAATTACACAGGCCTCATGCCTTGTTTATGCAAGAACTGACTAAAGCAATTCGCCATACTCAATCATTTCACACAGGATGTCCTGCCCCAATGATTACATGACTATATCTGAGATCCAGATCTCAGGAGGACAGCTATCTTCAGTGGATCCAGTGGGAGCTAAACTCTCCCATTGATCCCAAACAGAATAAGGAGAGCCCATCCAAAGGTATAAAATAAGGTTAGAACATTTAAGCATTTCTGAGTATCGAGTTTGGGTAGAGATACACCAACCTACTAGCTAGATAGGTTGATACACCTCGAGAGAGGGTATTTCAGAACAAGATCACCTAGCCATAGATAACCATAAATAAACTGAATAATATTCTCTTTAAGAAATAATCCATCGAAAGTGACAGGGGGAGACATAGCCCTAATCTCCATTACAAAGTAATTAATTCAGATCAGTTTGTTTAGTTTACATTCAGACACTAGTACCCTTTCACGCGATACATATATCCAGATAATATTCAAAAAGCAAATCTCTGTAGTCAACACACCTATCCTCGTGGATCGATATCCGTACCATTGGTACACTATATTACTTGGGGCGCACGCTGCACTTACACATGGGCGCATCTTACACACCACGCTTCAACCTATCAAGTTTTCGCGCCGTTGCGGGGATAAGCGAGTGATATGTAGAATAGAGAAATTAGATATTACTCCGAATTTCTTTTTCTTTTATTTTGTTTTATTAGTTTTTGGGCACTGGTGACTTGGCATTCACTGTGTGTGATTGCGTCACAGCCAAATGAGTACATGCAACGATCGAGACCAAAGTCACCACATCCGTTTGATCCCGAGCCAGAAGAACCCATACGTATCACGCCGAGAACAAAGAACCTGGGTCGCATTGGAAATCTAAAGAAAACATGGAAAACAATGAAGAGCGATCCCGAACATTGAGCGAAAAATCTTGTTACAGAGGGGCCGAAATGGGAATAACGGAAGGAATCAAGCACTGTCACGCCCCGAATCCCGGCCCAACCCGATTGGCGGATCCGAACCGAGTCCGGGACGCGAGACCGCATATCACCTACCCATTTTTAAAGTCAACCTGGCACCCGGTATGGCCTATATTATAAAACATAATCAAAATCATATCAAAAGAACTACCACCGGAGTGGTGTCCATCAAAATCTAGACACATATAATTGAGTCCCATTTACATATACAAAACCGAACTTTTACATTACAAATCGAGCACCCGGAATCCATGTAGCGGAACCTCACAAGTGTGTCGGGCCCACCCATATGATGTTCACGACGTCTTCTTCACCTACACTGACAAACTGCATAAGCTTTACGCTAGCGGGAAACATTTCTTATACAAACACATGCATATACACAATTATACAAGTGTATAACCATAATGATATCGAAATTTCATGCATTCATATCATGGACTTAAACAAGTACTTAAGCTCATAACAAGCTTATGTTTATTCGTGACTCTCATCGAGTTACTGCACTTATGCTTATTCTACTCGAGTTTAATCTTATTCCCAGGTAACGAGAGGGTGTACCTACCAGGATTTGGCTTTTAACGTATACCGGTATTTCCTGAGCACATATCATTTCCATTTTAACTTATAATCGTCTTACTGAATCCTATATTTCAGATACGGACTTATTCTTAACTAACTTGGATCTTATACTCCGGTATTACGTAACTTATTGTATTTCTGATACGTATGTCTGAAAATACGTAACATTTTATCAAGGTACCGTAGGTACTACAGAATGGATTCCTTATACCTGAGGTACTGTAGATACCACTGGACTTATTAATTTATTTTGGCGTAACTTATACTTACTTTACCGAGTACGAGAGTACCCATGGTTAATAGAGAACTTATAATTTATTTTATCGAGACAAGAGTGGCCCGTGGTACTTAAGTAAAAACTCTATACTTATGTTATCGACACTGAGTACCGTGGGTACTACGTAACTTTATCAAATACAGGAGTACCTGTGAGGGGCCACCTGAACTTGTTCAGATACAGGAGTACCGTAAGGTACCATGTGACTCGACGTAGACAGACTTACTCCGACATGACTTATCACAAGAGTACCCGTGAGGGAATACAGACTTTATTGGATACGTGAGTACCCGTAGGTACTACAGATTCTATCGATACAGAGCCCAGGTACTCCGCTGCAACGACGTATACAGACGTAACTTAATCAAATACGAGTACCCGCAGGTACTACGTAACGCACGATACAAGACATAAACTTAATAAAATACGTGAGTACCCGTGAGGTACTGGCTGCACAGATCGATACGTGACGTAATCCCATCAAATACAGGAGTACCCGTAGGTACTACAACGTGCATCGATACGTGACGTAACTTAATCAAATACGTGAGTACCCGGGAGGTACTACGTAACGTATCGATACATGTGACGTAACTTTTACCAATACGAGTACCGTGAGGTACTACGCAATGCATCGTATATGTGACGTAACTTAATCAAATACAGAGTACCCATAGGTACTACGTAACATATCGGCTGCACGTAATCCCTAATCAAATACAAGAGTACCCGCAATGCACTGCAATGCATCATACACAGATGCAATCATGGTCTCGCATACAGACTAACTTATTCGTGATACGTGACGGAACTTATTCAGATACAGCATTTGAACTATTCCGTATACATCAAGTATGGACACAAGTCCTAAAGTTAACATATACTATATCATGTAATATGAGTACCCGTAGGTACTACGGAGTTTATCCTTATCCTGAGTTTACACGAGATACCATATATTACGTAAATTAATCGATACGTGAGTACCCGTAGGTACTCTTTAACTTATATTTATACAGAGTGTACTTGTATCGTAGTCTATCCTTGTCTTATCGATACGAGTACCTTTGGGTACTAATGACTTATACTGCTTTTCTTTACTAATAATGAGTACCCAGGTACTAATCGGACTTAATCGTAGACAGGAGCACCAGAGGCAACTACGTAACTTAATCGATACGAGGTACATCTCGCATCTTTACACTTATTCTTTATTCGTGAGTCTTATCATATGTCTATCTCGACTACCTAGCCCAATCATAAGAAATGAGTAGACGTAGCATAATAAGTACCCAAGGTACAATACAAAACAGAGGCCAGAGTACTCAAAGCAGGAGTGCCTGAGCACCAATTCGCGACGTGCTCAAGCCACGCATCAGAGTGTCGTAGCCCCAACAGGAGTGCCGGAGCACCAATCAAAACGTGCTTGCCCACGCAACAGAGGTCGTAGCGACCGCCAGGAGCCGAGCACTAATCAAATGTACAACCACAGCAGGAGTGTTATAGCACTAAACAGGAGTGCCGAAGCACTACCAGAGGCCGGGCACCAACCAGGAGTGCCGGGCACCAACATGAGGCCTGGCACCAACATGAGTGCCGGCACCACCGGGAGCGCTAAGCACCAAATGTATGCCGGCACCAACATGGAGGCCAAGCACCAACAGGAGTGCCGAAGCACCAACAGGACATCCACTCATTCATTCTTCGGTCCTAGGTAGTCATATTTTCATATGTATTTCAGAACTTATAACCTATCTTAATCACATTATGTGCTCATGACATATTGCTTTTCATGTTCATTTTCAGGTTTCATACCTATTCAATATGGAATTTCAGATACTTATAATGTATATGATGTCATCCACACAGCCTTCATGTATTCTTGTCCTCAATGAATCTACTTCTAGAACAATCACTCTAATTTGACCATCTAAATCAAGTAATGGCATTTTCATGCCAACTAGTCAATTTACCGGGATTTACCCGAGGACAGCTGAGATCACTTTCCGGGTCCAACTTCATATGTGGCACTATATCTTTGTACTATTTTAAATTTAAGGTGCTAAGGGTTCTATTCCAACTGGAATCACCCCATTCGGAGCACCGAAACTTAAGTTACGTCCGAAACAACTCGGACTACTCTAAGATCAACTGATGCAGGAAATGGGCTTGCACATAGCCCCCCTTTGAGTGAATTTTTGAGCTATCTAGAGTCAGAATTTGGAGATAACTATAAAATATGTTTGGTTCTACTTGAAGTCTATTTTACGCAGCCACTTGAATCACTCAAATCTGATAAGAAATGAGCAAGTTATGGCCAAAATACTTAAAAACTAGGTCTAAAACAGAAAAACCGTAATTGTGTTGTACGGTGACAAGCTCAAGTCACGTACAACTTGGCCAAAACGACCAGAACCGAAATTGTACCGGTACAAGTCAAGTTGTACCGGTACACCCATCAAAATTCTGTCTGAATTTTAGTATTTTCTCCCATTTTTCATGCCATTTCATCCATAGATCAATTCTATACTTCAAACACACATCTAAATCATTTATATGTCTCGACATCTCTTTTTCATCAAATCCTTTCAATTCTTATTATTCCTCGCCACAAATCTTCCAGCAATTTCCCAACACAACTCAATATGGTTCACAACCCATACATAATTCAAACTCAAGGATTTGTTAGGGTTTATTCTAAACCCTAGCTCAATTACTTGTCATTTAACCTTGAATCCATCTAAAAGAGGAATTCTATAATCATCTTGTGCCATATGGGATTTTACCCACCTTAATTTCCATAATTTTTGGGTTAAGATGGAACCCTAGCAAAACCCTAGATTTGGGCAAGATTATAACCATCAAAGCATGGAAATTCATACATAAATTCCGTTTCCATACAAAAATCCCAAGTTCCATACCTTGTTGGCTTGATCTTGGCTCCTCCATCTTCTTCCTCTTCCTCTTCCTCTTCCTCTTCTTCTCTCTTTTCTCCTTCTTCTCCACGTTTTTTCCTCCCCCAAAATGAGACCAATTTGGTCTTTAAATTCAGATTTTGTATGTCTCTGATTGCCTTTTAACTTAACCCATTTTTGGGCGGTTAGCGATTTGCAAAAGGTCCATCCTTCTAGAATCCCACAAAATTCCTTTTATTTCTTCTTGGCCCATAGTCTTCTAAATCCATGTATTTTTGGTCCCTTGGACAAATTACTATTTTGTCCTATGTTGTAAATTTCCTGCCCTCGTTCTCCGTCGCATTTAACCCGTGAAACAAACAATTTATGCTTACAAAATACTCCTAAACATGTCGAAACGACTATGGTATATTTCGGTGTTACAATTCCTCCTCTTATAAGAATCTCTCATCTCGAAATTACACTCTAGCGTGTGCATATTTTGTATCGATCCTTTCTTTCATGCCTTTACGTGTTGAGCGTGACTCTCTCTTGAGCCAACAAAGCTCCATCAGAACTAACTTTCCGTCCCACCTTCAAAGCTGATTAGGACTTATTCATTCTAGTTTATATACAGATGTGACATCCGCATTAGGCCAACACATTACCATGTAGGTACATCCCAATCCTGACTTGATCCAAACGCCTAAACCTATGCTCGATATCATTTGTCACGCCCGAATCCCGTCCGACCCTGATCATGGATCTCAACCGAGTCCGACGCGAGACTGTGACATCGGGACTCTTTACCCGATTTTTTTAAAGTCAACCGCACCCGTGGTATGGCCCACATATTATAACATAATTAAAATCATATCAGTTAACTACCACCGGAGCGGTCCAATGCAATCTAGACACATATAACTGAGTCCCATTTACATATACAAAACTGAACTTTTACATTACAAATCAAAGCACTCCGAACCTACATGTAGTGAACCCTTACAAGGTGTTGGCTCACGATACGCGATGTTCACGATCGCCTTCTCCTCGTACCTACACCTGATTGTAACCCGTTTTACGCTTAAAGGGGAAAACATTTCTTATAATTAAAACACAAGCATATACACAATTATAATAAGTGTATAACCATAATGATATCAAAATTTCATGCATTCATATCATGGACTTAAACAAGTACTTAAGCTCATAACAAGCTTTATATTTATTCGTGACTCCTATCGAGTTACGCACTTACGCTTATGCTACTGAGTTTAATCTATTCCGAGGTACCCATAGGTACCACAAAGATTAATGGAACGTATAATCGGTATTTCTGGAGCACACATTGCCTACTAACTTATAATCGGTCTTACTAACTTATATTTGTGGTACAGACTTATTCTTATCTTACTTGACCTTATAAGGCATCGGGTATTACGTAACTTATTATCAGATTTAGGATACGTGGCCCGCAGGTACTGGCTGTAACATTTTATCGTACAAAAGTACCCGTAGATACTACAGAACAGATTCCTTATACGGAGGTACTCGTAGATACCACTGGACTTACACTTATTTTACAAAACTTATACATACTTTACCGATACGAGAGTACCCATGGTTAATAGAGAACTTATACTTATTTTACTGAGACAAGAGTACCCTTGGGTACTACAAAACTTATACTTATGTTATCGATAATGAGTACCTGGGTACTACGAACTTATCAACAATGTGAGCAATTGTAGTACCATCAACTTACCAGATACAGAGTACCGTATGCATACAGACTTGATCGAGATGTGACTTATTTGGATGGGCTGTGACTTATCAAATACAAGAGGCCCGTAGGTACTACAGACTTATTGATACAAGAGTACCCGTAGGTACCACAGGACTTTATCGATACAGAGCACCGTAGGTACTACGCCGCAACGCATCGTGATACGGTGACGTAACTTAATCAAATACGTGAGTACCCGTGAGGTACCAAGCATAAATGCATCGATACGTGACGTAACTTAATCAAATACGTGAGGAACAGGTACTACGCAATGCATCGATACGGTGATGCACTTAATCAAATACGTGAGTACCAGGTACCACGCAACGCATCGATACGTGACGTAACTTAATCAAATATGGGAGTACCCGTAGGTACTACTACGCAATGCATCGATACGTGACGTAACTTATTCCGGGACACAGACGGAACTTATTCAGATACAGGACGGAACTTATTCAGATACATATCAAGTATGGACACAAGTCCTAGGTTAACATATACCTATACTCATACGGGAGTACCCGTAGGTACTACGGAGTTTATCCGTATCCTGAGCTTATACCTGAGATACCCATAGGTATTACGCGTAAATTAATCGATACGTGAGTACCCGTGAGGTACTGTGTAACTTCTATATTTATACGTAGGTATTTGTACTACGTAGTCTATCCTTGCCTTATCGATACGAGTACTCTTGGGTACCACCGGACTTATATTTGTTTACCAATACGGAGTACCCAGTACTACCGGGATTCTAATCAGAGACAGGAGTACCCGGGGAGGTACCCGTAACTTAATCGATACAGAGGTACATTGATCTTTACACTTCTATTCTTTATTCGTAGTCTTATCATATGTCTATCTCGACTACCTAGACCAATCATAAGAAATGAGTAGACGTTAGTGACAATAAGCACCAAGGTACAATACAAAACAGATGTCGTAAAGACCAAAGCAGGAGGCCGAGCACCAATCAAGACGTGCCTACCTAATGCCACAGAGTGTCGTGAAAGCACCAACAGGAGTGTCTACACCAATCAAAACGTGCCGGCTTCACGCAACAAAGAGTGCCAGCACCAACAGAGGCCGAGTTACTAATCAAAAACTGGCCAACTAATGCATGAGTGTCAGAGCACTACCGTGGCCGGGCGACCAACATGAGTGCCGAAGCACTACCAGGAGGTCGTGGCACTACCGTGACATCCACTCATTCATTCTTCATCCTAGGTAGTCATATTTTCATATGTATTTCAGAACTTATAACCTATCTTAATCACATTATGTGTTCATGACATATTGCTTTTCATGTTCATTTTCAGGTTTCATACCTATTCAATATGGAATTTCAGATACTTATATGATATGATGCCTATCCAATAAAATTTTCATGTATTCTTGTCCTCAATGAATCTACTTTTCTTAGAAATTGAATCAATTCCAATCTGATCATCTAAACTTCAAGTTATGGCATTTTCATGCCAACTGAATAATTTTGATCGATTTTACCCGAGGGACAGTTTGAGATACTCACTTTTCTGGGTCTTAATCATATGTGGAACTATATCTTTGTAATTTATTTTAAATTTAAGGTGCTAAGGTTCATTCCAACTGAACTAACCCATTCGGAGCACCGAACTTAAGTTACGTCCAAACAACTCTGATTTACCTAAGATCAACTCGATGCAGGGAATGGGCTTGTGCACATAAATTTCACTTTGAGTGAATTTTTGAGCTATCTAGAGTCAGAATTTGGAGATACCTATAAAATATGTTTGGTTCTCCTTGAAGTCTATTTTACGTAGCTACTTGAATCACTCAAATCGAATACGAAATGAGCAAGTTATGGCCAAAATACGAAAATCGGGTCTAAAACAGAAAACCAACAAAGCAGATCAGATGTTTCAAGTTGTACTCTGGCATAACTCGCCAAAAATGACTATAATCGAATTGTACCGGTACAACTCAAGCTGTACCCATTACCCACCGAAATTGTCTGGCACTGTATTTTCTCCCATTTTTCATGCCATTTCATCCATGTATCAATTCTATACTTCAAACACACATCTTAAATCATTTCATATGTCTTTGACATCTCTTTTCACTCAAATCCTCTTTCAATTCTGTATTATTCCTCACAAATCTTCCATGAATTTCCAACACAATCCTCTAATATGGTTCACAACCATACATAATTCAAACTCAAGGATTTGTTAGGTTTAATTCTAACCCAGCTCACCATTTGTCATTAACCCGAATCCATCTAAAGAGGAATTACAATCATCTGTACATATGGGATTTTACCCACCTTTATTTCCATACTTGGGTTAAGATGGAACCCTAGTAAAACCCTAGATTGCGATTATAACCATCAGCATGAAATTCATACACCTAAGTTTGATAAAAATCCCAAGTTCCATACTGTTACTCACTGCCCTCCATCTTCTTCCCCTTCCTTTCTCTCTCCTCTTTCTTCTCTTTTTCTCCTTCTTCTCCACGCGTTTTTTCCTCCCCCAAAATGAGACTAATTTGGTCTTTAAATTCAGATTTTGTTAAGGCCTTGTTTGTTCCTTAACTTGAACCCCATTTTTTGGGTTAAGTTTGTCATTTGCAAAAAGGGTCCTCCATCCTTCAGAATCACAAAATTCCTTTTTATTTCTTTCTTCGCCCATAGTCTTCTTAATCCATGTCTGCCCTTGGACAAATTACTATTTTGTCCTTAAGTGTTGTAAAATTTCCGGTCTCTTCGTTCTGCCGCATTTAACTTGCGGCAATAATTTATATTACAAAATACTCTAAACATGTCGAAAACGACTAGGGTATATTTCGGGTGTTACACTCCAGCCGCTTATACAGCCGTATTATCCATTCATGTCGCTTAGAGGAGTTTGCTCTACCGCCCACCGTTGTTCACACTATCGGCACCACCTATTCAGTAAACAACTCGAAGTTAAAAGTCACCACTTTATTAAGATGCTTCGTAACATCCCGCTCCACTCAAGTTGTCAACAGAATCCAAATATGCATTTGACCAACTTTCTTGAAGTTTGCACACCATCATACAATAAATAACAAGAGGCACTCAAAGTTGAGATTGTTCCCACTCCTCACTAGGTGATAGAGCTGCCATTGGTCATTGTCAACCACTGATTCCATCACTTCATGGAATGACCTAGTGGTAAATTTCTCGACCAAGTTCTTCCCACTCAAACTGCAAACAACTCAGTAAGAAATCAATACTTTTAATAAATGGAGATAGAACCATGGTAATGACGCATTTCATGAACTATTGAGGAAGTGCCCACATCACAGACTGACCAGATGGATGCAGGTCCATACTTTTTATAATGGTCTGAGGAATGCAACTAGAACAGTGATTGATGCCTCAGCTGGAGGATCACTAATGAAGAAAACCACTGACCAAGCATATGAAATTTTGGAAGATGCTGCAACCAATGCCAAATCGCTGGCTCAGTGGAGAAGACTACACCAGTAAAAGCCGCAAGGGTGGCACTCCGATGAATGAGGTTCCCACATCTAGTCACCATGTTGCACAGCTGACTAAACAAATGATCATAGACAAAGAAGGTACCGTGCGGAATGCCATACGTAACAACCCATGGAATTGTGTGAATTCTCGTGGAGGACAAAGACACAATATTTAATGTCGTACCAGAAACCAAACAGTAGGCAGCCCGCATGCACGGTGTTCAATTCGTGAGTCGGGCCAAGAAGAACAAGGACGTGATGGTAAACAATCACCACCAAAATCGCGGCCAAGGGTATGTGAACAACTAATCGTAACAATCGCACAGCTTAAGGGTAATGGACGGAGGAACAATCGTAACAACATGTCATCACCCCGATTGTTTAACCACTCGAGAAAAAGGTGGACTTAGAACGTCTGCGTACGTGATGCTCACTCCTACACACCGCCTTTATGGAATGAGACAGGCGAATATGCAAGAACAGCCACCCAATTAAAACAATCAAGCAAAAGATAATTGAGAAGCCAGAGGTACAGATGGTCGAATGGCCACCTGGTCGACGTAGCGTACCAAGGTTCGCTACTGCTAACTGTGAGGTAAACCGCAGAGAAGGAAAGAGCATCGCGAAGGCTATCACCCAAGGAAAGAGTTGAACCTGAGTCGAAACTAGTGGGTAAGAGAACTAAAATTAAGGAGTGAAGACCAAAGCATCCCGAAAGACCGCATGCAAAATGAGCAACCCCGACTACAGAGCAACTAAGGATAATAAAAGGTGGAAGAAACCGAAACATTAAAAAATGAACTCATACCAATCAGATCTCAGAGGGTTAACAGCGTAAGTCGAGAAGCAGCTTGCAAAGCTTCACATCAAGAAACTACATATTAATATACCCTTTCGAGGCACTGAGAACATGCCTAGTTACGTGAAATTCATGAAAACACCTCTACAGTGCTGATAATGGTGGACTCATCGCAACCAGAACGTACATCCCAAAGAAGTTTCAAAACTCAAGATCCGTGGCTTACATATACCTTTCTATAGGGAATCGGGTATCCGAAAAGTCCCGTAGATCAGGTTTGATCAACTGATTACTATGTTTGTTAGGTGCTACAAAGTCGGGGAACCAAAATCGACCATAATCGCCTTATAAACTGCGCACAGTCACCAACATCCCTGGGAATAATCGAAATGTCCTAATAAAAGTTGGTAAATTGGCCCTTCCGGGCCAGAGATCATTCTAGACATGGAGGAAGACGACTCAGCTCACTATACTGTAGACCCACCGCCACTGAAAGCTCAAATTGACTAAAAAGAAGGTGAGCTCAAATTGAGAGTCCAAGGAGACGAGACTCTTCCATGTATTCCAGCCTCACAATCATCTAGATAACGATCCAAATGAAGATATCCTTTAACCGCAATATACAGATTTTTAGCGCAATGCGGAAATTTTTTGTGGATAAGCCTATTAATTACTTAGTATGACAATCAGAAGTGTGGTATGGTATGAATGTAAGAATATTTCATCCAAACAGCATGGGTGTGATAATTATAAGGGGATGCGAAGCATTTCCCGCTTCTTCTAAGCATATCGCACATTGAGATTCGTGGTCACAGCCAAATCTGAAGTATTAAACATAGCGCTTCTCGGGAGGCAACCCAAGTTTTTCGTGTATCTTTTCCTCATGGTTCAATTTTTATTATCTGCTTTAAGTTATATTGTTTGATGTTCCCGTCCAATCACATTCTTGATGTATCCCGCCGACCACATCGATGGCCGGGAGGATCCGCCGCGCAGCAGTACCACGTGTCCAGAAAGGCCCGACACGAGGGGAGTTTTCTTATCTTGCACTCAAGGTTACATAATGTTCATTTTGGGCATCTTCGTAACGCCGTGAAGCCGTTTTCCTCAACGTCAGCGATGTTAGTAACGTCAGCGACGCTCTCAACGTCACACGTAGTTTCGACCTTCTCTCGCACGCGCACGTTGGATTTCCAACGCCGCGGCGTCGATTGTGAATTTCTCCAACGTCGCGACGTGAGATTCCAACGTCACGACGTTGATTTTGAACCCTTTCGAATGTCGCTGAATATTGACTCAACGTAGCGACGCGGTTTTACCATTCTCGAACGCCGCGACGTTGGACCCGACCGCCGCGACGTTAGGACCCGAACGCCATGACGCTAATGCTTCAACGCCGCGACGCTGTTCCCCGAACGCCACACGCGCACTCGCTTGGCCAAAATCACCTCATTTTTGCTCACCCTCTACTCCTCTCGCTTAAAACCCAGTGCACTTATGCTGCCCTTCCGCACCGAATCTTGCCTGAAGTCCATTTTCCATCCCGTCAAGGCCATTGTTTCGCTCTCCGACACCATCACCGGCACCGCTACCACCCGCCTCCTCATCTACTAGTCCATCGTCCCCGCTTCCCGCACCATCCATACACCGCAGGTGTCCTGTGTTTCTCTACGAGGTCTCAGTGATCATCCTAGGATTCGAGTGCGCCAGCTTGGCTTGTTACATGTCCTGTGGCTGGTGTCTACTCAGAGTCTATTCGGGCCCTAGTGTTCATAGTGCATCAGAGGGTGCTCACATATTGTCTGCATTAACCTAGGTGTGTCACCCGGGTGCCATTCGAGTTATTGTCCCTAGAGCCAGTACTTCCACCAATGTCCGAAAAGGTGTGTCGCTTACCGTCGGCCTGCCGCTGAGGACCCCAATCTCTGCACCACGACATGTAATGCGGTTCCTCGTTAATGAGGGAGGTCGCCGAACGGCTCTCGCACCATCTGCAAGAACCGATCATTTATTAAGGAAAAGGGTTTTCATCACTCTGACGACTTTTTCCGCAAAACTATTAGTAAGCAGGGGACGGCGAAAGACTAGCAACCACCCCATCCAACATGATGAGTGTGGTGCGAGAACTCTACGCCAATCTCGCCTCCCACGTCGTCAAGAAGGTTCAGTGTGAGGGGTGTGTTGGTCGACTTCGCTATGAGTCGCATCAATCACCATTATAATCTTGATCATGTCCCCTCGAGCCGCTTGATCTGGCCACGGTACTCACTCGCCACTAATGCAGGTCATTCGGTCTTGACTAATGGACGGGTGGTGGAAACTCAACGCTGAGGGCCATGTCGTCTAATTTCAAGCCAAGATTTGGCCTATATCCTGTTAACCGGTGATCACTCATCACGTCGTGTTCCATTCACGACGAACGTTGCAGGAAGTGACCGCTGCGTGCCTCGCTCAACTATGCCATCATTATGATATTCCTTTGATAAAACAAGTGTGTTATAAAGAGGACGCCATCCTCCATAAATCCCAGACGCTGATGAATCTCCAGGCACCCTTCCTCATTTATGGCTTATGCAAACGAGCCGGGGTGCCCCTAGATGACAATGAGGCAATACACCCATCAAGGCCATATCACTAAGAGGATAAATCGGGTGTCCCACGAGACCCGAGGGGGGCCTACGATTCGACCATGAGCCCTGACTGGTAATCTAGCCCACGACCATCGCTCGCTGACTCCCGGGCATCCCTGTGGGACATCACAATCCTCGTCCCACCCACCACCACTCACAAAGAATCCCCGAGGCATCTCCCCTCCAAATCCACCCGACCTCGAGGACCTTGCCTCCCATCGAGCCACACATTCCGACGACCTGGGGAGCACCGGAAGTCCCCATCACACAGATACGGAGGCCCTCTGCAATGACGCTACACGCCTCCGCCAACCAGACACTGATTTTAGTGTTAAAGAATGCTTCCAGCCCAAATTTAGCCCAGCCTCTGGGGACCACCAAATTACCACCGCCACCAATCAGTTGACCAATACGATCACCGTGGAGTTCCTTCACCCCACCGTTATTTTCGCCAAAATGAGACAATCGGATATTTTGTTTGGGGGGGTGTGGGTGGTGATCGAGTTATCGAGTGTTTGTTTAGATTAGTATTGTTTTGTTTTGATTTTCGTATTTTTATGTTGTAGCTTATCTTCATTTATGCATGTTAGTTTACATTTCTGTTTAGTTTTATTTACGCTAAATTTCCATTCAGGATGTTAAAAGCCAGGGTTTTGGTCAAGTGTTTGTGTTTTATGTAGATCATATACACGTGTAGTGCTGTGTTTAGGTAACAGGTGTGTGATGCCAGCGTTTATAGTGTGGATTACTTTTGAGCCGAATCCACTTTTTGTCATAGAAGAAAGGCTCTTACTGGGATGTTGAATGCTTCTGCAAATTAGGTGGCATAGGGCGGGAGGCATAGTGAATCACCCTGCTATTCAAGAAACCATTTCTGGCAGGCCTAATACACTACACACAATGATCTGGGGTATGCCTAGGTACCGAGCCCGACTACTAAGGTTCAACAACCCCTGGGAATCTCTAAACACTAAAGAGATGGGACACCGTGAATAAAAGAGGATTGCCTTCGAGCCCCAAAATAAAATAAAATTAAATTAAAAAAAAGGGAAAAGAAAAACAAAGAAAATATATATATATATATATATAGAGAGAGAGAGAGAGAGAGAGAGACAGAGATGCAGAGAGATGCATCAAGCGGGATCTTCCAACTAACCCACAAATTCCAGGCCTTTCAGCCCACTGCCCCGGCTAATCGGGCCGAGTCATCGACTCACCCCAGGGACACATTTGAGGCCACAACTTAGGACCTTTAGGTTTAGTTGATTGTTCGGGGTGACGTGCTCGAGAGGAACTCAATGCTCCTATGGGCTCCTAACTAACCGTGGGAGTCACCAACTAATCCCCGCTACATGAACACTTAACATAAACACACGAGCACAAGTTTTGTTCCTGTGTCAGAGTGGTATATTAGAAATTGCAAAACAAGCATGGCCCATCTTAGAAGTTAGATTTTCCCAATTGCTGAAATAACTCAGCTCAGGCGTCTAACCCAGAGTGTACACGAGAGTCACGATTTAACTTACTAGGGTCCTTGGGAAAAGTTATTGAATACTTTTGAGGTCGAGGCACTAGTCCACTTCACCGTAGTTCAACTAGCTTCCTTCGTGAAAGTCAACACCTTGCAAATCCTTGAACTTCAAACAGAACGACGCTAGCCAGTGAAATCGATCCACTCTCATCCTCCTCTATCTATCAAAGACGGGTATCATCACCTTCGTGTTAGACTATAGTATGTAGAGTGTGTGTTCGCGGATAGTCGGCTTCGCTTAGGACAAGCAAGAAGCTAAGTTCGGGGGTGTGATGAGTGCTTAAAACACTCAAAGTTATACCTGTCATTTTTACTTAGCATTATTTTACATTTAAATACGTATTTTTATAACTCAACATCCGAATAGTATAGTTGGTGTGGGTAGCGCAGTGCAATCGGGCGCAAAAAGGGGAGCTGGAAGCAATTTCGGGAGCATAAGGAGGCGCAGATAAAGATGGTCGGAACGCGACGCCCCCAACGCCGGACATCCCCATCGCCGCGACGCCCCAACGCTATGACGTCATCAACTAATATAAAAGTCAACAGCGCAACGCCGCACGCGATCCAACCGTCGCCATATCAGCAACATCACGACGCCGGGCCATGCAGTTCCAGGCTCATCACAAAAAAGGTGCGTAATTCGAGGCATCGAATCATCACGCGACTACAGTGGCACGACATCAGCGTTGCGCCGACGCTAGCTTAAGAAGGAGAGCCCGTGATTTTTATTTTTCCTCTTTTCGACAATAGTTCATGTCATGATGTTTACATATTGGCATTTTCTCATTCAAAGATGTTCTGTATTTCACACTTAGGGGTGTTGTCAAACTCAAGCATTTTCATGGATTAAAGATTAGCCATTTATATTATTCAAGTTGTTTATACTTGTTAAGAATCGCTTGTATTTGTTAATCATTTTACATGGTGATGTCCAATAACATTAGCACGCTTTAATTTATACCGAGATCCGAGATTCGAGAGATGAGGATACCTGTGACGTGAGTAGAGCAAACTTTCTGCTGATTCAGAATGTAGATATTCGATCCCGAAGGTGGCAAATAAGGTTAGAACATTTAAGATTTCTGAGTATCGAGTCAGTAGAGATACACTCAACTCTATCATGAGAGATAGGCTTAACACCTGAGAGAGGGTATTTCAAGTGCACTACCTAGCCATAGATAAATCATAAATAAACTCGAATAATATTCTCTTTTAAGAAATAAGCCATCGAAAGATGTGGGGAGACATAGCCCTAATCTCCATTACGTAATTAATCGCATCACTTTGTTTAGCTTACATTCGTACACTAGTACCCTTTCACACGATACATATATCCAGATAATATTCAAAAAAGTACCAATGTAGTCACACGTATCCCCGTGATCGACATCGTACTATCGGGTACACTATATTACTTTGGGGCGACAAGGTGTAATTTGCGCATAAAGGCATTTTACATGTGACGCCCAAAACTGGTTCATTACCACCCAACCCGCGGAATACTGTGATTGCCAGACCTGATGATTATTTAAAATCGGCAGTCTCCTTCATGAGCTCTACCCAAAATACAAAATCTTCATAAAACTCCGTCCCAACATCAATCAACGATTACAAAAACCAATATTTAACTCACTTATATCCAAAAACAGCTTATGTCTGCAATATTCAACCATATCCATAATGCAAGAGTTAATGATTTAATTCTTATACAACACATATATTAAAATGAGAAGCATTCTAATACATGTAAACATCAACAAAGCCACATTCCCGCTTTCTTTCTACAAATTTCTAGGATCGAGTCGCCCTCGCACGCTCCCTACACTGGCGAAAGCGGGGGATCCCACGATCGGTGAGCTAAAGCTCGCGAGGAGAATCGCCTCATGGGCTACTCACCAACGGCGCAAAGTGTAATGTTCCACTTAAAACACACATTCAAGCAAATGCATGATCCTACTTTGAATGTCTACATGACTAACTCAGATCCCGAATCCATCGATCTGCACTGCTCTCGAGGTAGTTATTATTATTTTATATGATCTATGGGCGTATATCACACACGATTATATATACACGATTCAGACGACTGCGACGTAACATCAACTCCGCCGCCCGGCTACCGATGACATTATTTAGCTCGACTAATCCGATCATTTAATATTTTTTAGTCTACTCCAACCATTTTTCCTCTAGACTCATCTCATGCACTAACCCTAAAATCCTAGGATGTCTGGGCGCATATGGAAATGCATGTATGCCAATCCCATTACACTTCAATCACATGCAAATATATAAACATGAATATACTCGCATAAAAAATTAAATCACACAACATGTTATGTAATTTACCAATAAACATCAAAATTAGTCACATGGGCTATTTAATCACACACGAGCAATTTAATTTAAATCACTTACTAAACACCTATTTTCACTTAAAATATATTTTCAAAGATTATTCCCGGAATAGTGAAACCCTCGCTTACTATTCCCTAAAATCACAAACAAATGGGTTCACTTAGTGAACCTAAATCCACGGCCATTTACGGCCCAATACATACCAAACAAACCATTTAATACACAAATTAAACCCAACCACACTCCATCGAATTGATCGTCACTGATGCCCTAAAGTCTCCAAAGAATTTCCTTATAATTTCGCCCCATACTGGGGACCGTCCACAGCCCATTCCCTAAGATTTCCCCATACCAATACATGATTTAAGAAATATTTATGAATTTAAACACCCAACAGCCCGTAACAGCCACTGCTTCAATATTTGGTTTCAATAAATTCAAATCAATTCTGGCCCTGCTCGACCGGACAAACTACCTCACTCAAACCAACCGAAACATAGAAAAACCCCTTAAAAATGGGAATAAACACAAGTAGAGAGAAAATCCTACCTCTTGAGTTAATAAAAACTCGCAAACCTCGTGGGTCCACGCGTAGCCCTGGTCCGTGAGAACATGCTTCCCCTTCTGTCTTCGTTGAAATCCAACTAGCCCGATCGCTCTTCTGATTTTGAGAGAAGAAGACCTTCTCTAAAAGACTCATTTTTGTTCCAAAGAGCTAATGCATTCACTAAATGAGCTCCCACGTTTTTTGCCTTTCTTTAAGTGGAGATGATGCCTTCACAAAATTACAAGTTTCAGTTCTCATTAATCCAATTAATTTTCTTTCTTTACCGTGATTTGATATTCCAGATTACTCGCCGTCCATTTTCATCATTTCTCTAACATACCACTTGGCGGTACATGAGTACTTATATGCGCTTCGTCGCATCGAAAACCGATTTATGGCACCCGAAATGCGATGCTCAAAACTTAAGCACCAACCGTCTCTTAAAAATTACAAATTTACGTGCTGGCACCAGGATTTCGCGAGACGATTTCAATCGCATAACCAAGCCATCATCCGAGAGACCTAGAGAATTAATTACGGATTTTTAACCGTATCACAATTTTGTAATTAAATTACGATTTTGCCCTTATTCCGTAGGTCTGAAATTTCGTCTTACATTCTCCCCTCTCTAAAGGAATTTCGGGTCCCGAAATTCGAACGATCATTATCAACACATGCATATGCAACATGCACTCTATCGATGCATGTAAACTAGTCATTTAAATCTTAAACGACTAAACCACGATTCATCCCTAAACAAGAAGCGGATAGGTAGCTCCGCATCGTGTCCTCGGTGTCTCTACGCTGACTCCTCCACTCCATGCTGCCACCATAGCACTCACTAGCCTCACTGGGCCATGCCGCATAACCCGATCACGGCTACAACCACGCACCTCGTCCCTCCTCAAGGTCCCATCCGTGTCGCACCTCAATCCGTCCCAATCCACCATGAGCTGATCTGGATATATATCAGAGCACGGGAGACGCGCTAAACACCTCGCAGGTACACTCTTCTGACATACCGGGCGATAACGTCAACCGGTACGCAACAGTGCACATCCTCTCGAGTATCTCGAAAGGCCGAATAAACCTCGGCGATAGCTTCCCGCGCTTGCCGAACCTGACCACCAACCTTGAACTCTAAGGGTCGATGTCGCACATCTACATAGCCTCTGTGCCCGGAGTCGTTGAAGACGCTTATCGTATCAAACTCACCTTCCTCGCAGGTGTCTCTAATCCGATCGGGGACCTGGATCGAGCTATCTCCCATCTCAATCCAACCAACGATGACCTATACGGCCTCCCATACAATGCCCCATACCTGGTACATCCGTATGCTCGGCCCTCGATAACTATTGGTCAGAGCAAATTCCACTAAGCGGGCAATTGTTCCTCTGTCTGATGACCCAGGACACATGCTCAGCATGTCCTTTAACATATGTATATAACCCGCACAACGTATAACCCTACACAACCCTTACTTGGTGTGTAAACGCTAACCTCTCCAAGGTCATAATCACTGCCAACCTAATGGACCGTCAACCTAGTCCATGCCATGCATGACATCCATTTACCGAGCCCTTGCTAGCTCAACAACACCCAATGCGATTTCCAAAGGGTATTCAAACCTCGAAGTCACTCCTCGACTCCTATCACTCAACTCTCGCCACGTGATAACCCGACCGCGTGTTTTCATCTCGATTATATAACTCGTTTCTGGGCTTACACTTCGAGCCTCTCTCTACATTTCCTTCGTTCCATCATGAGTCTTCATCGATCGAGTCCCAGCAAACTCAACCCACACTTCACCAAAAGCGGTGAATGCCCATACCGTGCACCCACATCCGACTCGACATGATGTTACCGTGCACGCGAACGCAATAATTCCATACTGCGACACCCAATCCTGGGCAAAATCTGGGGTCCACCATGAGTAGAATATGAGAGATTTCTCACTCATAATTTCGACCTATCAGGTCACTCTCACCCTACATCCTAGGGAAGAACATCTATACCGGCTTCTCTAAAGGCCTTTAAACTCCCTTAAGCCTTAATCCAAGGTCGTGCCCAGTATGACAACCCTGCCTAGGGTTCACTCCATCGACAACCCCGATGGTCACAACTTATCCCTTGTCAAACCCCGACATCAACAACCAATGTGTCCACCGCCCCAAGGTTCACCACGCTTCGCTGCGCTTCTCCGACCGCCTCGACTTCGACCCACACTCCGCCCCTTCGCCTATCTCGTGATGTTGGAAGTGCTTCAGATAAAGACCGAAACTGAAATTATCCTCTAACCCTTACTAAGCGGAGAAACGAACTGTATAATTATCATGTTTCATACGCTAACTGGATTGCATTGTCCCAAGGTCTTGGGATCCCTGTCTCTGGGGAAATCCCATCACTCATGCTCAATCCTGGCCCTAGTCCTAAAACTAGTATGAAGCAGAAGTCTTCTGCCTCTTTCCCGAACTAGGAGAAAGCTGATCCCCCCTCTTGTTACCACCACCCGTATCCCGAGTGTTCCAAGTATCCTCAATCTCTCTCTCTATGGTCAGGGCCGTCCCAACCATGGAGTCCATATCCCGTAGGTGAAGTCCTACGATCCTATCCCGAATGGACAACTCAGCCCATTCCCTCGACCTCCCGACATCCACCAATCCCAAGAAAACTACGTGATCTCGAGGATTGACATTCGGGTCATCCCAACTCATCAATGCCTCAACCTTCTAGCTCACTAACACTCCTGGTCGACACCTCGCGGTTCCAAAAATCTCCCTCAATAAGCTAAAACTCGTATCATCAACTTTTAATGCATAACCGATAGCCCTTAGCAGCTTCAAACAATCCTCGCGATACTCATGCTCCCACTCGACCGAGTAGATCAAAATGTCATCCACGAAGACCACGACAAACTGATCTAGATAGGGTTGGAACACCCTAGGCATGAGGTCCATGAATGCCGCTGGAGCATTCATCAATCCAAAGGGCATCACCGTAAACTCAAAGTGCCCATAACGCGTCCTAAACTCCGTCTTAGGACCACCTCCTTAACCTCACCGATGGTAACCAAAGCATGGCGGTCTATCTTGGAAGTAGACTCAAGACTCCACTCAACCGATCCAATAAATCATCACCTCGCAATAAATCGACTCGATCGTAACCCCGTTCAACCCGCCTATAGTCACGCACGCCGGCGTCTCGCTTCTTCTTCTTCGCAGAAATAGAACCTGAGCGTACTCTAGCAGAAGTGCTCTGACCGATAAACCCCTGTCCAAGAGTCTTAATCGGGACTCGAGTTCCCCGCAACTCAACCGTTGTCTCCTATGCAGAGTCATGTAGACGTGGTAAAGTACCGTGGTGTAACTCGATACCTAAGTCTACATCCCTATGCGGAGGTAGTCCAGGTAGCTCATCTGGAAAACATCCACAAACTCGCACACCACCAAGTAGATCTAAGTTTGGTCCTTCACCTCGTCCCCAGTAGGCTCTAGCCAACCCGCTAACTGCTCGACACTCGACTCGTGATAATCGCCTAGGGAAAATATCGCGGCTTCGCTTCGAAATACCAAGAGTACCGTCCGCGTAGGCGGTAATCCTCCTACGCTCACAATCGATGACGACCCTGTAAGCTATCAGCCAATCCATCCTCAGGATGACCTCGAACTCGATGTCCATAATCCCCGTCCACCGCGAGTAGAGTCCCCAAGATCCTTAACTCGCAACCTCCGACATGTCATCCCTATTCTCGCCCCTAATCCCTAGGAGAACCTTCCACGCACAACGGCTCCCTCTAAGGTCTCTGCAGGTCCTTGCCCATTTCCACCATATATAGGCCTCATTCTCTGCTAGGAACGCATTTAGCCTATCCCGGGCTCGCACGAGGTAATCTCATAGCCTCTAACACTTTCGCTCGCATGAACCAATGGTATACCACCACCTGACCTTTTCCCCTATGAACGCCGAGGATGATACGCAAACCTCCTCGGGCGTTACTTAGGATCTTTCTCTTATCTAACCGCTTATACCACCGCGGTTATAGCATTCTACGTGAATACCTATAGCATCGCAAAGTCTGCTAATCAACATCACTGTGCTCCTCGACTGCACTCGTGGATCGCCCCCTCTCAAGGCCCCTAGCTCTCTATTAGCCATCTACATGTCAAATGGCTACACGATTCTCGTAATTTCTATTTCACTTAACTAGCAATGCATATGCTTTGCCAATAGACTTGACAACCATGAACTGACTCGTTCATTTCCTAAGTGGTGCTAAATTCCAACCACTTAATTCGTTTTATTCAAATAAAATTCTTGAGTTTGTTCATTCTATTATCCAAACCCTTGTAATGTAATCCCTAACCCAAGATTCACCTCTTTTCCTATAATGACACATAATTCACGATATAATCTCCTCGTGACGCTAACTACTACACGCTAATCACCATTTCAAAATGGTAGTTAATCCAATACAAAGATCTCTACATAACCACAAATTTCGAGACACTAATCATACACATAACTCACATATAATGCTAATCATTTCGCGTTTAAAATATTGTTTTCAAATAAAATTTTTATTTTCAAAAATTTTATTTTTTGAAAATTTTATTTTTCGAAAAATTTTACCAAATTTTTATTTGATTTTATTTGAATTTAATAAATATTTTTTTTTTCGGAAAATTTTATTTTACAATGAACGGTAAAAGTTCATTTGGTGATCAGAAAACGAGTCAAAACGGGATCGAAAATGGCCGAGGCACCGAGTGCACCGCCTAAGGCCAACCAGCGCTTGTGCCGCGCGCCCGCCTGTGCCGTGCGCTCGGCCGCCCCACCAGCCCGCCTCGCGAGCTCACATACTGGGTCTGCGCCTCGCCGCCGCCGCCTCGCCAAGGGCGCCCACCGCTTCGCCACACTACATACAGCTTCATTCGTCAAGGCGTTTCCGTGCCGCACTCCATTGCTCCCCGCGCACGCCCGCTCAGGCGCGCCGCGCCTAACGCCCGGGCCAGCGCCCCGCCCGCCGCTCCCCAGTCACAATACAATCTGCTTCAGATTGCAATACACTTAGCCTCAAGCCACTTTAGACTCGTCAGAATACAATCACCAGATTTAATACACAAAGCCTCACTTTCCCAAGAATTTCACCACACACACATGTGGGTGTATTACACACGCTATCGAGCCCATACTAAATACAATACAAATTCATGAAGAGCTTCATTTCCAAATTTTATGCTCAAAAAAAAATATATATATTTTCCGCTTTTTCATTATAAATATTTTTTTTTCATTTTAAATTGGAAAATCACTAAAAACCCAAAAATCATTTTTTTTTTTTCATACTTCCTTATACTCAAATAAATTTATAAAATTTATTTAACCCCATTTTCTTAAATTTTACTCCATATAAAATCTTAGAAAATTATTTTCACTCTTTACAACAAAATAAATTTATAAAATTTATTTTCTTTTTCCAGCTTTTCAATTAAAAATTTTCTCCACTCAATAAATTTATAAAATTTATTTTCTTCCATTTTCTTCAATTTTACTACTCAGAAAATCATAGAAAATTATTTTCTTCATTCTCATCAAATAAATTTAGTAAAATTTATTTTTCTTTTTACTTTAAAAAATTTCTTCTCATCTTCACACAATCCAAATAAATTTAGTAAAATTTATTTGATTTATCCACTTTTCGCTTTACACTCGTAAAACCTTAAAATTTAAATTTCTTCACCTTTTAAACCCACCAAAATTTTCCAATTTATTTCCATTTATTCTTGGCTCCAGCTTACACACCTGTAAAAAACTCCTAAACATGTTCCAACACCCATGTGCTAACCACTTAAGCACACAAATACCAATTCACAACACAAACAACATGGCATACACACCATTCATCAACTTTCACATGTTCACACACACCACCACCATCTACAAATCACACAAACACATACACACATGCACGTAGTGGCCCTAGTTTTGTCCCGTGATTTCTAGGTAATTCATACCTAAACCGAACATCAAACCACACCTAGTGGTGATGCTCATCCTCAACCATGGCCTAAGCCCAAATTTCTATCCATGTGTTTCATAAACTTCTACATCTACACCATACCACCTAGTGGTGATGGATACCCAAACCCGAGCCCCTAGGTATTCGTATACCTAAGCTCGATACCAAGTCAGACGCCCCAAACTCGGGGTCTCTGGCTGATCATCCGTCAACCCTGAATACTTTGAATGTCGTGCGACCGACATTTTTCATTTAAAATCGGGCGTATTCCTTTGTACCGGAGCTCTACCCAAATACAAAATCTTCATAAACCCGTCCCAACATCAATCAATTACTACAAAAACCAATACTAATCACACTATATCCAAAAAATGCTTATATCTTACAATATTCCAACTATATCCATAATGCAAGAGTTAATGATTTACTTTATACAACACATATTAAAAATGAGAAGATCAATACATGTAAACATCAACAAAGCCACATTCCGGCTTTCTTCTAGCGTCACCTCTAGGACGAGTCGTTCTCGCACGCTCCCTGCATTCGTAAAAGTGGGATCCCACGATGCAGCTAAAGCCCAAGAGGAGAATCGCCTGCCGGGCCACTTCACCACCTGGCGCAAAGGCAATGTTCCATTCTAAACACACATTCAAGCAAATGCATGATCCTACTTGAATGTCTACATGACCAACTCGCATCCCGAGTCCACCACTTTCCTACACTCGCTCAAGCCTCGTAAGAATATTAGTTTTAATAGCTGACAACCCGATGTATATATATATCAATCAAGCCGTCCGACGATCGATATATATTATTTGTTCAGGACTACCCTCCGATGAATAAATATCAACTGGCCGCTCCGACTGGGCCGATATATTATTTAGCCTGACTACCCGATCATTTAATATTTTAGTCTACCCTCTCGAACCATTTTTCCTCTGCACTCATCTCATGCACTAACTCCTAAAATCCTGTGATGTCTAAGTGCATATGGAATGCATGTATGCCAATCCCACTACGCCTAATCACATGCAAATATATAAACATGAATATACTCTCGCATAAAATATTAAATCACACAACATGTTATGTAATTATCATTTCAAACATCAAAATTAGCCTCACATGGCTAATAATCACACACGAGCAATTTAATTTAAATCACTGCCAAACACCTATTTTCACGAAAATATATTTTCAAAGTATTATTCAGGAATAAATGAAACCTCGCTTACTATTCTTAAAAATCACAAAACAAATGGGTTCACTTAGTGAACCCGAATCCACGGCCATTTACGGCCCATCACATACCAAACAACCATTTAATACAATAAAATTAAAAAACCTAAATCCACACCTGGTCGAAATTCGACTGTCACTGACAGCCCCTAAAGTCTCCTGAAGAATTCTACACTCGTCCCATGTTCGATTCGCTCCACCCATTCCCGGCATTTCCCATACCAATACATGATTTAAGTAAATATTTATGAATTTAAAACACCCAAATAGCCCGTGAACAGCCACTGCTTCAATATTGGGTTTCAATAAATTCAAATCAATTGTCCTGCCTGGGACCGATCAAACGGCCCCTCACGGCCTCAAACCAACCGAAACATGGAAAACCCTTAAAAATGGGAATAAAACACAAGTAGGGAGAAAATCCTACCTCTTGGAGTTGTCAAAAACTCGCAAACCCGGGGTCCACGCGTAGCCTGCTCCGCGTAGAACGTTTCCCCTTCTTGCTCCGTTGAAATCCAACGGTCCGATCGCCTCTATTTCTAGAGAGAAGGAAGACCTTCTCTCTCTAGAAAAGACTCCATTTTTGTTCCAGCAGCCACTGCATCTCCACGAAATGAGCTCCTTAATGTTTTGCCTTCTTAAGTGGAGAAGATGATGTCTTCTTCACAAATTACAAGTTTGCCCCTTCTTTAATCCAATTAATTCCCTTCTTTACCAGATTTGATATTCGTACCTCGGCCGTCCATTTTCATCATTTCTCTACTCATACCAATTTATGGTACATGAGTATTCTTTGTTATATGCGCTTTCGTCGTGACGGTAAACCGATTTACGCACCAAATGCGATGCCCTAAAAACGTATGGACTCCAACAACTCGTTCCCGAAAAATTACGAAATTTTACGCGGCTAACTAGATTCGCATGGCATCGATTTCAACGGTAACTACATATCCGAGACCTAGAGAATTAATTACGGATTTTTAACTGTATCATAAATTTTGTAATTAAATTACGTATTTTGTTCTTTATTCCGTAAATTGAAATTTCTCGGGTCTTACATTACACACCACGTTTTTGGCCTATCGTGCACTGTTTTTGTAGCGTTTTCGCCATATGCCCCTGACCGTGCTCCTGCTCTGGCAAGGCAAAGCAAAGCGATTCTCTATTCTTTCTTTCTTTCTATTATTTGTAATGAGACACATCGCCTTCTCTTGCATGGGGGGTCCGTAACTCCATTCAAGGAGTAAACCGACACTAGGAAAGGGCTCAGATAGTAAGAGGGTTTTGTGCTGTTTCTTAGCCTATCATTGAGACCTAACGTGTCTTGCAGTGGTTAGCCGGGAAGAAATGTGTTAAATACAACAAGAATTTGACTAGTCATCCACTCAACTCGGCATAGGACCCTTCTAACACCAACACCATTAGGAAAGGCTTAAGTTCATCAAATTGTAAGGCTAATCATTATGCATATACAAAAGTTAATTAAAATAAAATAAAAAAAATGTGGGTGCAAAAATAGAAAATGAAAATACTGCTATAAAGTTTTAATATAACCAAAAAGGGTAGTACAAGTTTATAATGGCTGAACACAATACTTAGCTAAGTTGAATAAAACCACCGCCTACTATCAAGCACATACTAACAAATAGTCCCATACAAGACAAGTAAATGGATAAAACCAAAAACAACACAAGTATAAAACAAAACAAAACATAAGTATGATAAATGCCACTTCCGACGCTAAATCTCCCCCCAACCAAAGCATCACTGTGTCCTCACTAGGTAGGAATCGAAAAGCTAGAGAAGGAAGTGCGACCTTCTCACCGCGGCCGGTGGTGTAGCTTCCGCGATCGTAAGCCACCGCGGTCGCTGAGCACATCCCCAAAGCAAGCCGCCGGCCGACACGGGGCGGACTGTCCATGAGTGGTGGGTCAGAGCAGGTGCTGTCACGATAACTCGGTGGGAGACCAAGGTGGCTCAGATCCGAAGAATATCCCGATTCTCGTGTGAGAGCGACCTCTGGCCATCCGCTTCGCCAATGCCGCCCGAGAAGCCTAAAGATGCGTGGTGGCAACAAATGTGCGAACCGGCCCATAATGCCAAGAAATCCCTATAAGACGTGGATGTGCTCGATGGATCGGGCCGTGGACGTAGGACGGCTCGGCAGCCTCGGGAGGAGTCAGCAATAGGAGGCGGAACTGGAGGGGATGAATCCGGAACTAAGGTTCCCTCTACCTCCACCACTGGACAGCTGAAACACCCTTAGCAGTCTCCACATAATCATCCCTCGACATCCTCCTCGCCGGTGAAAAGGTAAGAGTGTGGCAGGCGTATGTGGTTCGCTCATGGGATATAATCATAGTACAACTCTGCCGACGCTCAATACGTGGCTCCTCCGGAAACCCAAGATGCTCTAACACATGGCATAACAATCTGCATCAAAAGGAATAGTCTTTGCACGAGTCGACCCTTTACTTGGCAGGACCTTTTCTTCGAAATGAAGTAAGCAGCCATGATAAGCTCGCCGGATTGAAACTGTGAACCCTCAAATATCCGATAAAGATCCTCTAGAATAGCTCCTCTACGCTGTAAATAGTGTTGAAGCGGGAACAGATTAGACCGCAGTATGTGATCTGTGAGGAGCATATGAGGATGAAGCTACCTCCAAACAAGGATAGACCCGGCTGCTGTATTTCGAGAGAGCGAGCGAACCATCTTTCTAGGCGAGGGGCGAGGCCACTGCAGATAATCTGCCGAGTTAGTGATGAGTCCAAAAACTCATGAGATTTTTAATACATTTTTCTGAGTTTATAATGAGAATAATGATGAATTGTTTGCAGAAAACTGATAATTTAATCAAATTCCAATTTGCAGGAAAATACAACATAAAATCAAATTTTAGTAAAATCATGAAATCACCGTGAGCATAATTTAAGTCGAATCGGAACTCGAAGTCGCGATAGAAGTGCAATTTCCAAGAATTCCAAGTCACGACCTCAACAAATTTGGATTTGAAGAAGAAATCGAAGAGTGAATATGAAGTCGGACTGCGTAAAGGTTGGTACAAAATATGACTTGGTTCAGAATAAAAAGAAGCGGGCCAAATGAAGAAGTTCATGTCGCGACATCATTGGGCGTAAGTCGCTATTAATTCAAACGGAGATATATGAAGTCATGATACCACCCAATCGTCATGCGATAAGGAGTCGATCACTACAAAGCCACAAGAACAAATTTCTCTCAAGTAAAGGAAGTCGCAAATAATTTTGAAAGAAAGGACTTGATGTTGCGACTTTGAGCAAGAATGAAGAATACCACCTCAAGGTCGCAATGTGATACTCCAAATCACTACTGTGAACTAATGAAGAAGCAGAGCTAAGATGTCGCGATACACCACTTCGAGGTCGCTGGCTGTAATTAGAAAGCTTATAAAGAGACAGGAGGTCCCGGCTAATGATTAGAAGTTGCGACAAAAGATTTTCAAAGAGGCTAAACATAGAAGTCGCGAAGCTAGGAAACAGAGCAGAGACATCGCAACACCGACTAGAAGATGTCGCGACGCCCTTCGGCCGACGCGACATCGGGGCTTGAAGTAAAGGTGAAGTCGCGACGTCCTTTAGTGGTCGCAACATCAATTACAATGAAAGAAGGTCACGACAGCTCCCGTGGTCGCGACACTGCTGTAAGGATTATGGTCACGACAAGCCCTCCAAAAGAATAGCGACATCACCGCAGCTAGTGGAGGTAGCGACATCATTTATCACGCGACATCATATACCCAAGATGTCAAGACAAGTCACCATTAAATAGTAAAACTTCCTAATTTACATCAAAAAGAGCCCATAAGGTAATGAAAGAAGCTGCGACATATGATTGAAGTAGAGACCTCAAAAGAGCTCACAAGGTAGCGAGATGTCGTGAACGCCATTCAAATCGCCGCGACATCAATTACAAGGAATAGCGCTCACTACATCATCACCTGTCGCGACATCGGGATCCATGCGTTAGCCAAGTCGCGACCGATAAAAAGCTCGCTACGCACGAATGTAAAACGGCGCTCAGCGACGTATGATCAAAGCTCGCGACTTCAAAAGAGACCGCCAATGCAAAACAGCTGAAGTCGCGGGACAAGAGAAGTCGCGACATCAAAACAAATTTCATAAATGTAACAAAGAAGTCGCTGACGTAAAAGGAGGTCACGACATCGTCGGGTCGTGGACAACAATTGGATTCGCGACATGAACAAACAAATGGGCCAGTTATTTTGAAATCCACAAATAGGTGTGTGATACCCCAAACCCGGGCCCGCTTGACTGTTCACAACCCGCTAATACTAGTGAATTGTCGGGTGACCCACATTTTTCATTAAAATCAGCAAGAGTCTCCCTAGCCAAAGGAGCTCTACCCAAATACAAAACTTGTCTAAAACCTCGCATATCCTCGTCCCAACAAAGGTAATATAAATCCAATATATATCCACACGGCCACTTGGGCCCATAAACAATACTCAGCTATTCATACCAACTATGAATCAACTATATATCCTATAGTTACAAGAGTTACAATATTTTCACTCTTAAACAATACATATATTAAACTTAAAGAGTTCTAATACATGTAAAACCACCAAAGCCACATTCCGTCTTTCTTCTAGAACTCAACCTCTAGGATGAGCCGTCTCCTCGCACGCTCCCTGTACCTGTAAAAAGGGGGGTCCCATCATCGCGAGCTTAATGCTCAAGAGTGGAATCGCCTTGGCCGGGCTACTCACCACCTAAGTGCGCAATGTTCCAAATTAAACACACATTCAAGCAAAATGTATTGATTCTACTTGAATGTCTTACATGACTAACCTCGGGGATCCCGAGCGTCCTCATCGATTCCCTCACACTCGCCTAAGCCTCGTATGAGAATTTCTATTTTGTTTGTTTGTTAGTGGACAACCCTCCGATGTGTAGATATCAATCCTGTCGCCTCCGACCATTGATATTACGGTGGACTACCCTCCGATATATCAATTGGGCCGTCTCCGACGATTGATATTTTTTTTTAGTTTTAGACAACCCTTGGATAATTCGCATTTTAGACAACCCTCCGAACCATTTTCTCTAAACTCATCTCATGCACTCACTCCTAGTCCTGGCAGGTTCCTAGTTGCATATGGAATGCATGTATGCCGCTCCACATTGTCTAATCTACATAAATATATAAATGCTGAATATATCTTTACATAAAAATTAAATCATATAATCATGTTATGTAATAATTCAATTCATACATCCAAATTAGCTCCCTTGGGCTAATGATCATACACGAGCAATTCCACTGGAATCACTCGACCAAACACATATTCACACAAAAATATATTTTCGTGTCACTATTCCTAGGAACAGTAAAAACCTAGGTTTTACTGGGCTCAAACACACATCCATTTACTATTGGTTCACTTTAGAACCCACATTTCACAGTCATCCCCTACTTTTCCAACCAATACATGATTTATCACCAAATCACCCACCTGGGCAACCCACTAGCCGTGGCACCACTACTGCTCCAATGGGTGCTCGTATTCATATCAATTCGGGTCCCAAGGTTTGGGATCGATCAAACTACTCACGCCTCATTCAACTCAAACATTTGCAAAGTATCAAAAGAGGGAATAAAACCCAAGTAGGGAGAAAACCCTACCTCCTGAAAGGCCCGAGAAACTCCCTAAACTGCACCACACGAAACTCCCCTCTCCTGACGTAGAGCTCTCCTTCTGTCCCGAAGACCGTCGACCTGGCCGGATCGCCCATATTTTTAGAGATAAGCCGCACTCTCTCTCACTAAAATCGCCATTTTCACGTCACGCTAATTGACCCTTCCCCGCTTTTCCCACGCTGCTTTGTTTCATTTTAATCGGGAGAAGAAGAAAGCCACTGCCTTGTCCTTTCATTATCCTTTTAATCCATTTAATTAATTAATTTTCTTCTTTCTCCAGTTTTGACATTTGACACTATCTCGACCATCCATTTCCATCATTTTTCTACTCATACCACTTATGGTACATGAGTACTTGTTATGTGTGACTTTCGTCACAATAAATTAAGCATTTCTGACCAAACGCTGATGTCTCAAAAATGTGCCAACTCCGACCGTCTCGGAATATTACGAAATTTTACGTGCTAGCTAGATTTTTCGAGACAATTCCAACGGTGAAATCCGTTTCGTCATCCGATATCTAGAGAATAAATTACGGATTTTTTTAACCGAAATAACAATTTTATAACGAAATTACGATTTTGCTCTTTTTCCAATATTTGGAATATCTCGGGTCTTACAAGGTGCATCGAAGTTAGGGCCCAACTTCCAAACCCTATAAATACGCAGCTACTACTGAAAGAAAGCAGCTTCTTGGGGCTCGTAAAGAGAAGTCCGTAGCCAAGGCTCGTGGTAGTTTAATTTTCTTATTTTCTTGCTTAGTTTGCTATTTTTGTGATTAGATTAGAGTAGATTGTTATTTCTTTTGAATTTCGGATCTGATGTTAGCTTGTTGAAGTTGAAGCTTAATGCAAATGTTATTTTCTTCAAATTATCACCGTTCGTTTGAAGTCAAATGAATTTTGAATTCAAACTTCCAGCTCTTCGATCTACGAGTTCTTTTGATCAAAGAGCTACGCTAGTGAATATAATTTAGGAACCCAACTTCCGTTGAATTTACGCTTTCGTTAGAATTTGGTCTTTTCTCGTAAATTTATCGTAGTCTACTCTAACTTTCACTCGAACCCTTGCCGGTTTTGTTTATTGTTAGAGCTCGATCCAAATATTAGTGTCCTTTACCGTATTAGGATTGTTTCCATACTCGATTTCCGTGAGGCCCTCTCGAGTGACACAGAAGGCATTCCCCGAGAGTTTTGAACAATATATGAAGGGTATGCGCAAACTCCCAATATTGGGGATCTAATGGGTTCAGAATTTAATCGATAAATCTTCTTCCTCACTTGAAACCAGTGGAATGAGTTGAATGACTTATCAATTAAAGTGAGCAGAGTTCACCCTCGATTCGAATAGTGTCTTCAATCCCGTGTTAAAGATCTAATCAAGGAAAGAATGAATTGTTCCAATTTTGAGGATGAGAAACCAGTATAGTGTAAACCAACAAGCTAGCCTAAGTCTTAGGAGCTATGGTTTACAATACCCATGTTCGTGTGAAGTATTTGAAAAGAAAAGACCCATAACAAGGCATCAGACAAAGTACTTATCTAATCCTCCGCATTCGGTGAAACTGTGGAAGATTAGATGATGAAATATGTCATTAAGGAGAGATCCACATGGCATTACCTTCTTCCTTAGACGGATTCTGTAACCGGGGTTCATGAAGTAAAAAGCCACAGAGTAGTTCATAGAATTGATTTTCAAGCCACGCTGTATTCTTCAATGCTCCCTTTAAAAACTAACTCCATCGTCTATTTCTTTAATTTCGTTTTATTTTAGTTTTCACATTATTTCATTTTGTTCTAGTTTACATATCTTTATTCTTTCATTATTTTCAAGGTTGCTAAGAGTATATCAATTGTAAATCCATAGTCCAAATAGTATAGAGTCGAGTAGTCGTGGTAGCTTGATCGAGAATTCCCCGAGATCTCTATGGGACTTATTATCCCGGACTTCTAAATCCACTTTATTACTTGTTCGACCAGACACTTGGTAAAATCATGGATAAAAACTTAAATTATCTAGTCTGAAGGAAACTACTTTTAAATCGTGATAATTGCAAAGAACATTAGCCAAATAAGTTTTAACCGTATTATTGTGGGGATTAGAAAATAGTCCTTTTGGTAAATAGTGTCATAAACTCAGATATATCTTTTCATTCACCGAAACAAAGCCAGCACATGTGGATCGAAAGAATTATTAATTAGATCAATATTCTGATGAAAGAAGGAAATACTAATTTGGACAATTTTAAGAAAAGAACAAAAATAGCTTTTCAAGCAGTGACTACATTAGTCACTAATTTTTAACAAGCCATGTTGAAAATATTTATTAGGTTTGACTAATCCTATTAATATGAGTATGCTTTTATTTCAGGAGAACTTTTAATGCATAGGAAACAGGGATCTGACCTGATTCCAGCAGACACTGAATTGGAGAGAACGCTCAGGAGCTTAAGAAAGCATGCAGCAAACGTAGCTATGGCGTAAGAGAGACATGACCAAACAAAGGAACAGAGGACAGCAGTAAGACCCCCATTACCGACACAATGGAGGATTTCTAGAGGCCTATTATTCAAGAAGAGTATTCGTAAATCGACAAAACTTGTCATGGATGCAAACAATTTTGAACTAAAGCCACCTCTTAATTACAATGGTTCAAGAATATCAGCTTTTAACGGTCATCCCAATCGAAACTCATAAATGTGAGCACCCGGGAAGATTTCAGGATGGATAATACAAAGGAAGCCAACCAAGCCAGTGAGACCAAAGTGATAAACCACATCTCTTCCCATTTTCTTTGAGAGACATAGCGCCATTACGGTATGAAATCATTATCGTATGGATCCGCTTAGATACTTGGGAAGAGTTGGTAGAAGCTACTTAGGCGCACTCTTCCCATCTCTCACTCGAGAGACGGAAGAGATAATTGTATTCCAACAAGGGAAGATGAGAGCCTGTATGTCGCTGGGAAAGATTCAAAGATTGGTCAAGAGGTGCCCAATGCATGGGGATAGACTCTGAAGACCTGTATGGATATAGTGTATCACGTCCTCAAAGGATACATCCATGGTATTATCGATGCTTCATGTCGTGGAGCATCTGCCGAAAAGTGCCAAGAGGCAAGAGATCCGATGTAGGACCCGGGCAAATGCAATACGTAAAGCTCCATCCGAGTTTTCAAGAGGTAGTAGTAGAGGAAAAGGTCATGGAGTCGAGCAAGATGACGTACCATGAAGCTAAGTTGATGCTATAATGCATAGGATGGACAAACAAGAGAGGAAGATGCATACCAAGCCATGAAAGAAGCAGAGAAAGAGTAAATTAATGGAGAAGGTATTATCGACGAGGTAACTAAGAAGGTTCTTATGGTGCTGAAGAGGCTAAGTACGTGAACGAGCAAAGAAGTTATCATTTCAAGCCAAATCCTAACCTGCTCATACACTACCATCCGAAGATCGAGGAACCACAGAATTTCTCATATGGTGGAGGGGCATTACAATGGTCTAAGGTGGACACATCCTCAACAAGGATATCAAGAAATACACCAAGGTTCCAAAGAAAGAATGCTAGTTGAGGTGGGGCGTAAATGAATACTGTGGTCGAGAAAAACCCAATTATTTGAGGATCGGGATGTCAAGTAGCTCATGGGGATATCAAGAAGCCATTACTACAATTCCATGAATGTAAACTATCCGATTTGAAACTTTCAAGTCCTGGACACCCGCATGTTTGAAAAGAATGCTGCTTCACCGAAAAATCTAGACACAAGTAAGTACCGTCCGACATGCCAAATCGAACAAGGGAACATTCCCCAGCTGGACACCTGTAAGAACCCTAAAGACCATGGCAATTCAATTGAGAAGTGGGAAGGATTTGAGCAAAGAACAAAAAGATGTATAGAAATAAAAGAGACTGAGGCGTAGAAAGAAGAGACCAAAAGAAAGAAGAGAAGAATAACCGATCGAACACGAAATAAGAAATGACTTAAAAAAGAAGGGAGTACCAAATTATGCTCCTCGCAGTTGCCATTCCCACGTAGGACTCTGTCAAAAAGAGAAGAATCGCTTCTAAATTCGATATTTTCAAGAAAATAGAAATAAATATCCCATTTGCAGAGGTGATCACCAAATGCCTCTTTATGCAAAAATTTCCGGGCGAGGTGTCGAGCAAGAAAAGAAAGATAGCCGAGGAGGGTATAGTTAATCCTCGACCGCCCATGCAAAGGCTAATACTTAACATAAGCCCCAAAGAAAGATGAGCATCTCGGCGCCACTCATTCCCTCGTTCTAGCGGGAAATGTGAGTTCAAGAAAGCTGGCGTGACTCTCGAGCACGTATAAATTTGATGCCCTATCAGCAGCGTAGACCCTTAGAATTGGGGAACTAACCCCCAACAAAGAATTACTTACGACGGTCGACAGTAGATCAATGGCACAAATCCAGGGCACTCGAAAGATGTACTCGTCAGACGTCAAGGTCAGGGAAATTCATTTTCCCAAAGATTTTGTTATCATGCAGATGGAGGGAAGATCCTCAAGTTCCTCTCAAGGCTGGGAAGACCTTCTACAATGTGAGTCGCCTTGATCGACGTACAGAAAGGTGAACTGACACTCAGAGTTGGGAATGAAACAGTGCATTTTAATATTAATAAGAGTCTGGAACAACCTAATGTAGAGGAAGACAGTTGTATGGTTGTAAGAAGCAATAGCCTTCCCTAATGATGAAGAATGGATTGTATCATTCAAAATCCTATCAATGAAATTGAGATGAATTTCGCACTCTCGAGAGCTTTGATCGTGAAATTCGCCTTCAAATTCCATTTAATAATGAAACAGCCTCAAGTATGTTCGAAAATAATCAAGATGAAGTGAGCAGCGATTGCACAAAGAAACTCATGGCGTGAAACTAGTGCAGAAGGTTAACATTGAAGGAGTTGCCCACCATTTGAAATATGAGTTTTTGTGAGCAAAGAGAACCAATATCATATCACCAGATTGACCGCTCGAAGTTAACGTAAGTTGCCGGTAATTTTTTGAGAAATACAAGGAAGCAATTGCTTGGTCAATTGAAGATCTGAAAGGTATCAGCCCCTCTATTTGTATGCACAAAATATTGTTGGAAGATAATGCAAAACTTCAGTTGAGCATCAAAGGAGGCTGAACCCAAGAGAAAGAAGTTGGCTTAAAAGAAGTTCAAATGGTTAAATGCGTGCGTTTTATATATGCTATATCGCATGGCTTCTTGGGTAAGCCCAAGACATGTGGTTCTTAAGAAAGGTGGATTCACTTGTAATCAAAATGAAAAGAATGAACTTATTCCTACAAGAATCGGGTGACAGGATGGAGGGTTTGTATCGACTACTTAAAATTGAACACCGCAACCGTAGCGCGATCATTTTCCCTACCTTTCATCGACATCAAATGTCGGATAGGTTAGCAGACACTTCATTTCTCGCTTTGATGGATACTCCGATATAAACTAAATAGCTATCGCACCCGAAGATCAGAGAAAACCACTTTACATGCCCATTTCGGTACTTTTGCTTTTAGAAGAATGCCATTTGACCGTGGTAATGCCCCGGTACCTTCCAAAGATGCATGATGTCTATATTTTCTAATTCCAGTAAGGTTATGGAGATCTTCTATGGATGACACAAAGGTATGGATCCGCTTTGAACAATGCCTGCTAATCAGACAAGATTTCAAAGGTGCAAAGACAAAATCTAGCTCGAATTGGGAAAATGCCATTTTATGGTTACATAGTAAGGATTGTCTTAGGGCATATGGTTTCGTGAGCAGGCTTGAAGTAGACCAAGCAAAGGTTTCAATTATAAGAGACCTAATGCCACCCACTACATTCAAGGGAATCAGAAGTTTCTTAGGACATGCAGGATTTTATAGAAGATTTATCATAGATTTCTCAAAAATTGCCAGACCACTATGCAGATTGCTGGAGAAAGATAGTAAGTTTTATTTTTGATGAATCCCGCCATAAAGCACAGAAAATCAACCAGACTAGTGGAAGCTCCCATCATGGCAAAACTATTGGGAAATGTGAATTTGAGATCATGTGTGATGCCAAAGGATTTTCAGAATGGGTTTGATTGGACAAAGATGAAAAAGTGTTCAAGGCAATCTACTATGCTAGCAAAACCCTTTATCGAAGCACAAGAAAATTACTCTACTAACAAAAGGAGATGCTGCAATAGTGTTTGCATGTGAAAATTCAGGCCATATATTTTGGGGTCCTATGTTGTCATATACATCGATCATGCAAAGCACTTAAATATTTAATGGCAAAGAAGGGAATAAAAGCCAAGATTGATCAGGGTATTATTGTCGCAGGAATACTTAGAAATTAAAGACAAGAAGGGCAAAGGATAATGTGATAGCAGATCACTAGTCAAGAGTAGAGGAACCAATCAGACAAGAAAAGGAAGAGAAATAGCAAGAAATTTTCCAGATGAGCAGCTTATTTCACTACATGCCTTCAATCACCTCGTATGTCGATATTGTGAATTTCTTAGCTTGCAATTATGCCACCCGTGACCAGCTACCAAAGAGAGAAAAAGGTTAAGGACCACAGCGTGATATTACATCCGGGATGATCCATTGATCCGATTATACGAGACGTAGCCAGAAGTGAGCAAAGCAAGATTTTTTTACAAATGTCATGCATCACCTTATGGAGGACACTTTGTAGGAGATAAATTTCTACAAAATTCTCCAACCGGATTTTACCGGCCTACAATTTTTAATGACCGCTTTTGAATGGCAGTTATGTGATCACGCCAAAGAATGGGAAATATCAACAAAGGCATGAGATGCCCCGCAAGGTATCCCCGTGGTGCAATCTGTTTGACGATGGGGAATTGATTTTATGGGCCTTTTCCGCCATTTGGAAATATATACATACTCCTAGCCGTGGATTATGTATCAAAATGGGTAGAATACAATTGTCCTAAGAATGATGCCAATACAGTTGAGGGGTTTTTACAAAAAAATATTCTTAGCAGATTCAGGACACCCATAACTATAATTAGCGAATTTCAGGAAGCCATTTTTTCCAAATAAGGTGTTTGACAAACTCATGAGCAAGATATGGTATCAAACACATTATGAGCTTGGCTTATCACCCTCAAACAACAGGTGTCGAAATTTCCACAGAGAAATAAAGAAAATTCGAAAACTCGTGAGTTCTAGCAGAAAGATTGGTCTTTGAAGCTTGATTTGATGCATTATGGGCATACAGAATCGGCTTAAAACTCCCATTAAATGTCCCCATACGTACTTGTTCTTTGGAAACCATGTCACTCTTCCTGAACTCGGAATACAAAGCCATGTGGGCCATCAACAAATTAATCTCGATTTCTAAAATTGTAGCGCGAGAGACTTCTCCAATCGAATTTAATTGAAGAACTGAGAAACGGCTTCAAGTGACAATGCTAGAATATATATGACAAGACAAATAAATGGCATGATCAAAGGATTCTGAGGAAAGAGCTCGTGAGTGTGGATCGTGTCTTGGCTGCTAACCCAGATTAAGATTATTTCCAGGAGCCGAATCAAATGGAAAGCGACTATATACAAGTAGTCAAGTACTATCTTTGGAAAGAAGAATACTGTGGATCGACAAGCCGGGAAGACCCAAAGTTAATGGGCAAAGATCAAACACTATCTCAAAGAGGAGAAAGAAATGGTGAAGAACTCCGCCTTGGTGAATTGAAAGAGAGAAACTTGAAACAGCCTAGTCCATTTAAAGACTCAAAATGGAGCAAATTTACGTGAGGCAAACCCATATGGAATTTTTTTAAGCCATTTAGAATTTGAATTAATTTTTTTTTATTTATTATGTGTTTTTGAAAATTTTTTAGTTCTAGTCATGATTTGTTAGAAATTGCTAGGTTAGTACTAGATTAATTTAATCTTTTTTTTGGAATTGTTATAATATGCAGATGAAGAATCAAATGGCTCAAAGTAGAAGGAACAACCTGGTGGATTACTGCAAGTAAAGATTTCACAGACAGAAACTTGAAAAAGGGAGTACTTTTCCTACATAGATTCTGTGAAAATTGAATAGAATGCATTTTTTTGAATTGCTAGGGAATGATTAAATGGATGCTAAGAAGGTGCAACACAAGGAATGAAAAGATGTCTCGATCATCAAATTGAAGGGCGACTAAGTCGACGCATTTTATGTCAAGTACAGAAACGAGGTCACACAGGTTGAGTTGCAATTTAGTCACACTGGCGAAGAACAAGGGGCATTATAACATTTATGTCGCGACATAACAGAGGTCGCGACATAAATCGAGGTCATGGACTGAACTCGAGGTCGCGACATAAGAACCATTCTTCAAAGAGAAGTTCATGTCAGACAACTCAACTCTCAAATACCCGATGTCGCAGTCCGGATAACTTGTCCTCCCACAGCTTACTTAAGGTCGCGACAAACAAGAATAAGTCGCGATATCGAGACAAGTACGCCAAATTCGGCAAATTTTTAATTTCGGGCTCTAAATTTAATGACAGCACACAATCGCAGCCTGAAATTAAAGTCGTGACAAACACAAATAAATGAAGTAATAAAGAGGATAACACCATAATTGAATTGCAACTGTTGAGAAACTCCCTCCATTACATCTCCTTCCTTGAAGCAAACACAACCATTCATCTTCGCATACTCTCTAGTTCTCAATTCTTGCAAACCCTAAACCCGAACTTTTTCCTAAAAACCTTCCGATTTCTCTAATGGCCGAACCTTCAACCCTCATCCCAAACCCGAGCGAACCATGAGGAGTATACTCAGATCAAGGAAGTCTATCCGAACCCGAAAGGGAGAATAGGCCATTTTAACAACTAGAAGTCCAAATCCGCTACAAAGCAAATGCAGGAAGAAGGGAAGAAAAGGTGGAGAAGAAGAGGAAGACGAAGTTCGTTCGTAAGAGGCTTTCCGGTCTGAAAGCACTATGTCGGAAAGGATTTGTAGAAGAAAAAGAGGTTTCGCCTAACTCATCTCACCGCTCAAGGAATTGATAGAGCAACGATAAAGGGAGAGTCTCCGTAAACATCAAAAGTCCGGGTTATGCAACTAGCCGTCCGAGAATTTTACTCCAACTGCTGGGAGTGAAAGAGAACTCATGAGGTCGTGAGGAGTCCGTGCCTTATGGAGCGAAGACTATTAATGAGATGTATGGGATGGAAGGACAAAATGGATCAAAATTCAAGAAGCTCGATGAACAACCCTAACCGGTGGAAAAGCCTATGGCAGGCCAATGTATCAGAAAGGGCAAAAGGAAGAAAGGAAAAGGAGAGCATAAGACCCTGAGCAGGGGAGATTTGACAAAGGAGGCAAAGGTGTGGTTCTATTTCTTATCTTCTATTCTGGTCCCTACCAAGCACGTTTGCACAGTAAGAGAACAAAAAGCAATCCTTCTCTATGCCATACCGAAGGGATACAAGACTGAGGCCGAACAGCTATCGAAAAATTCTATAATGAGGTATCATGAAGGTAATAAACGGGGTTTGATCCCTCACCCAGCAACCATCACAAGGTTATGTATTAGGGATGGTGTGAAGGGGATTTGGGAAGAAGAAGAAGAGTGTCCCAAGACTTCACCACTCACCTTGACGGGAGTCAGCAAGGGGCCAAAGAATCAAAAGAAAAAGGGGGTCATAGTAGAAACAGATTCAAGGGATGAAAATGAAAATGCAATACAGAAGAAGACACCTTTCCGTGGCGAGCAGAGAGAAGAAAATCTGTGGCACGTCAAGAAGGGGATACTTTTATGTTTCCGTGAGGATAGAGAGCAAGAAGATGGGGAGCCTCATAGATTTCTAACTCCACTCGGGCAAATTTCCCCCAATAAGGAACAAGATTTTTCAGAGAACTCGGAGAAAGCCTCTAAGGAGCCTGCAGAGCAATAATCAACAATGGAAATGCTCAATTGTATTCAAGAGCATGGAAGAAAGAGAAGAGAAATGGAACTCCAAAGAAAAGTTTAGAGAAGAGGTTTATGAAAAGAATCAAGAGAAGATCAACAAATGGGAAGAGGAGATGAATAGAAGAGAAGAAGTACATGAAGCCGAGATGAAAAGAAGAGATCAACAATGGGAAGAAGAGATGAGCAGAAAGGAGGAGCAAATAAAAAAGATTTTGGAGCAGCAAGAGGAGAAATTTAAAAAGGAAATGGAAGGAAGAGATCAAGATCTACCAAGAAGCAAAGCTAAGTCATGAATCATTCACAACACCGCAGAGGATCGCGATTCTCGCCTCCTCAAACTCATAAAGGAAAGGGATGCGCATCAAGAAGCAAAGACTAAGGAGCATCAGTGATTCAAGTTCCTATACACTTCAATGTTCGATTTTGAAAAGAAGATTAAGGACAGATCAAGAGCTTGATGATAAGGATGCCTACAGAAGAAAAGTCTGGCTTGAAAATTTGGATTTGATTAACAACAATCTTTCCAAATTTTTAGAAGTCATGACTGAAATGGAACGCACAACGAACACACTGGGCACGAGACAAGATGATCTGAATAAAAAGATTGATCTCACAAATGAATTGATCCTTGAAGAGCATATCGAAAGGGAGAATGTCAAGTTAAGAAGAGAACATAAATGAAATTTCCTAAATTCAATCCTAGTTTGGCTACCCTTGATCTGGATCCCCCAAACATCTTTGCTCCTTCCTCAAAAAGAAAAAAATAGACTTTCCCATTGATTTATCCTTATTTTCCCCTCTTCCTGATTGTCGTTTCAACCTGCATTACATCATTAATAAACAAGAAAAGTTGTGAAAAAGGAAATGTTTTCTTACTGGGCAGCTTAACTTTGCTTTACTTTTGCTTTACTTGTCGAAAATAACATCGATTTAGTTCAAGAATGAAAATGCCGAAATGTCATAATCTCGAATCCAGTTGAAGTAGTTTGACTAGGAGATAAACTTGAACACAAATAATTGCAAAATCAGTGGCATGAATAAAGAAACTGAATTAGGAGTATTTACTGCTTTGTTTAGATCTCGCCTTAGTTGGGTAAAAATTGAAAATTGGTTATCACGATAGAACAAAATACTTGTTTAAAATAATGCAAGCATACAAAGGAATAAGTATAAGTCTTGAAGAAATAATACACATCGTCAACAAAACTTATGAAACTTTGACAGAATTAGAACACTTTCCGGGGAATCTGTGGATTTAGATCCACAAATTCTAGAACTTGTTTGATTATCGATTGAGGCGAAATCCTAGGTGAAAACAACCAACAGAAATGATAGAGGCCATCTCGCAAAATTTGAGCCTTTAAGCCATACCTCAAAATATGCTTAAGCATATTCTCTTGGGCCTCGATTTGAGCCAAATAGTTTTATTTCTTCAACAAATGAAGAATTGAAAACTAAATTCCCTTCCTTGCAATAAACTCCGCAATAAAGAACCCAAATTATCCAGCTCTAGTTCGAGAAGTTTAGTATAAAGGAGGAACAGTTTTAGGGAATAATATTCCCGATTTTGACAAGAAGGGGTTAAAGAAGCAAAGAAGGTAAGCTAGTGAAATAAGGAATAAGTCTCATTTTGTGGCCTATTTCCTCAACAATTAAGCTCGTAGGGGTGTTTTAACACCTAGCACCCTAATGCCAATCGGTATTGGAGTTGCTAGCCCAAAGTTCTCTAAGAGTAATAGAAAGCCTAAGAAGACAAAACATTGCACTATTCCAAATCATAGAGAAATAAAGGCAAGAGAGTTAAAGAACAAAGAAATCAGCCTGAATCAAGTACATATGGAAGTTGAGATTCCATAAAAAGAATTCAAAAGGAGGAAGCAGGCTAAAATTGAGGAGAATCAGGAAAGAACAAAAATGAAAAAGGGAGATGGTTGGAGGCAACAATGTAGAGATAAGATGGAAACTGGGTAATTTACAACCTAAATTTCTCCATTATCTACCCAATTACCTATGCCCAACATTACAAGCCTGAAAGACCTCATTGATTTTGAAGTTGAATTTACTCTACATTAGCGAGATCAATATGAAAAACAAGCATATGGGACTTTGATAAACAAGCCTAAGAAAAACTCCTTAAGATTAACTAAATTCAACATGAAGTTGAAAAGGATTGATGACCTACACAATACACACGTAACAAGACTTGTTGAATAAACTATTTAAATACATTAGTTTATCAAGAAATTTGTGATGTATACACCAGCCTTCTGCATCAAACTCGAAATTTGAAATAATAGTGATATTCTAATTCCATACTAAGGGTGGAAGAGAAAGAATGTGAATAAACGAAAATGTCCTTAAAAATTTTCTAAGCTTATTGTTCGAGACAAACAATTCTTTCTTTTCTTTGCTCTTCGGGACAAGCAAAATTTTAAGTTTAGGAATTTGATGAGTCTCAAAACTCATGAGATTTTTAATACATTTTTCTGAGTTTATAATGAGAATAATGATGAATTGTTTGCGGAAAACTGATAATTGAATCAAATTCCACTTGCGTGAAAATACAAGATAAAATCAAATTTTAGCAAAATCATAAGAAATCAGCCTCGCAAAGATAATTTAAGTCGAATCGAACCTAAGTCGCGATGTATGTAATTTCCAGCAATTTCCAAGTCACGACTAACAAATTTGGATTTGAAGAAGAACCGGCGAGTGAATAAGTGAAGCCGTGACCTCGTTGTATGGTTTCTGAGACAAAATACACCTGTCGAGAATAAAAGAAGCAATAAATGAAGAAGTTCATGTCGCGACATTGCGAAGTCATGACACCAAACGGAGATAAATGAAGCCGTGATACCACCAATTGGCTGCGACAAGGAGCCACTACAAAGCCACGTTCTCTCAAGTAAAGGAAGTAGCAACTAATTTCAAAGAAAGGACTCATGTCGCGACTTTGACAAGAATGAAGACAACACCAAGGTCGCAACAACCCAAATCGCATCGACTCAGGAACTAATGAAGAAGCAGACAAGATGTCGCGACACCACTTCGAGGTCGCGATAGAATTGAAAGCTTAGCAGTAGACAGGGAGGTCGTGACAATGATTAGAAGTTGCAACAAAAGATTTTCAAAGAGGCTGAACATAGAAGTCACGATAGTTAGAACAAATAGAGACATCAAACATCGACGAAGATGTCACACGCCCTCCGCTGGTCGCCATATCGCTTGAAGTAGCGTGAAGTCGCGACGTCCTTTAATGGTCGCGACATCAGTTACAATGAAAGAAGGTCGCGACGTCCTTCCTCGGTCGCGACACTGCTGCAAGGATTTATGGTCACAACGCTCTTCCAAGAGGCCGACATCAGCTGCAAAGAATGTGAGGTAGCGACATCATTTAGCCAAGGCCGCGACATCATACCCAAGAGATGTCAAGACAAGTCACGACAATAATAAACCTTACCTACATCAAAAGAGCTCTTAAGCATAATAGCTGAAGGCTATACATATGATCGGCAATACCCCAAAAGAGCTCACACAGCGCGTAGCGAGATGTCGCACCGCCATCCACCGCCGCGACATCAATTACAAGGAATAAAGGTCACGACATCAGTCAGCTGTCGCGACATCAAATCCAAGGGGTGTTAAAGGCAAGTCGCCACTGCATAAAGCTTCTCGCTTATAGGACGAATGGGGTGAAAACTAAGTCGCGACGTATGATTGAAGTCGCGACCTAAAAAGAGATCACAATGCAGAACAAAGGAAGTTGCGACGTGGGGAGAGAAGTCGATACCGTAACAGCCCATAAACGTATCAAAGAAGTCAGCGACAGAAAAGGAGGTCGCACATCAAGTCAAGGTCGTGAGAAATAATCGAGTCGTGACATGAACAAACAAACGGGCCGCTTTATTGAAATCCACAACAGTGCATCGGTTAGGGCCCAACTTCCAAACCCTATAAATACAACACACCGAAAGAGCAATTCTCTGGGCGCCCGTGAAGAGAAGTCTGGTAGTCAAGGCTCGTGGTAGTTTAATTCTTTCTTTCTTTGTTTTGTCGTTATTTTTAGATTAGATTAGAGTAGATTGTTATTTCTTTGAATTTTCTGATCCGATGTTAGTTGCTGAAGTTGAAGTCGAATGCGCACGTTATTTTCTTTCAAATTACATTCGGTTCAGCTTGAAGTCCAAACAAATTTTGGAATTCAAACTTCCGCTCGACGGCGTAGTTCTTTCATCAAAGAGCTACATTTAGTGTAATGAAGCAATTTAGGAACCCAAATTCGCTGAATTTACGCTAAATGAATTTATCTTTTTCGCATAAATTTATCGTAGTCTACCGAACTTCGCACTCTGGAATATGCTTCGCCGGTTTTGTTTATCACAGTATCTCGATCCAAATATTAGTGTCCTTAATTGCATAGGATCGTTTACGCTCGATTTCCAGGAGGCCCGAAAGGACACGATAAGGCATTCCCGAGAGTTTGGAAAGCAATATCTAAAGGGTATGCGAACCTAATATTGGGGATCTAATGACTCAGAAATTTAATCGATAAATCTTTTCCTCACTTGAAACCGAGAATGAGTTGAATGACTTATCAATTAAAGTGAGCGAGAGTTCAATTTCGACTAATAGTAGGTTCAATCCCGTTAGCAAGGATCTAATCAAGGAAAGTAGAATGAACTGCCTCAATTTTGAGGATGAGAAACCAAGATAGTGTAAACCAATGCTTAGCCCAGGTCTTAGAGCTATATTTGATGTACCATGTCTCCGTGAAGCATTGGTTAAAAATACCCATAACAAGGCGTACCAAATTAAAAGTAGTTATCTAATCCTTCCGTATTCGAGAGAAACAGAAGATTAGATGATAGAAATATGCCATTATGAGAGATCCACATGGCATTACCTTCTTCCTTGACCCGATTTTAACCGTTCATAAAGCAAAGCCACAGAGTAGTCTCTATGAATTGGATTTTTCACAACAAATTTATTTCACGCTCCTTTAAAAACTAACCGACGGGTCTATTTCTTTTAATTTCGTTTTATTTTAGTTTAAGCATTATTTCATTTTGTTCTAGCTTATATATCTTTATTCTTTTCATTATTTTCTAAGGCTAAGCAGAGTATATCAATTGCAAATCATAGTCCAAATAGTATAGAGCTTCGAAAGTAGTCAGGTAGTTGATTGAGAATTTCGATCTCTGTGGGGATCGAGACCGACTTAAATCCACTTACATTGTTTCGACCAGACACTTGCAGAATCATGGATAAAAACCAGAAATAAATTTATCTAGTCTTAAGGAAACCATTTTTAATCAGTATAATTGCAAAGAAATATCATTAACAAGTTTCATGGCATTATTGCTGGGGATTAGAAAATAGTCCTTTGGTAATAGTGTCATAAACTTGTATATATCTTTTTGGTCCACGAAACAGTTAGCCGTAACTACTAAGAGCTCTGTAGCTACTGTGATATCCAAGTTCGCAGAACTCCAGATCGCCCATCTATACCGAATCGTCGCATCGATGGACACTCCCCGGGATGTCATGGTATGGTAGAACTCAAGAACCACCCGGGGATAGAAAAATCTCCTAGGAGTCATAAACGGGCAAGAATGAATACTGTGACCAACCGCAGAATCTCTAATCGTGGGTCCGCCAATGCCGCATATCATAAAAGAACTGCGGAAAGTCCTGGCACAACAATCCACATTCCGGCATCGGGTCACAAAGGAATTAGCGGACGCCACTCGAGGCGCAGGATAATTGAGGCGATGACCGCGCGGTGACTCTAAGTAGCCGGAGACCTGCGGGAAGGCTCTGCGCCTAGAACGGAAGACTCCCCTGCCATGTCCGGTCTTAAAAGGCGGTGCCCACCCGTGGAGGCCCTCGATGCACGTGAAAGGGCCGAGGTCCCACCCAGGTATTGTATCGTCTGGATGGGGGCTCAGCGACCCCACAGTTCTGGGATATCGCCAGAGGTCGGATTCGAGCATTATGGCTATAGCAGAGACACGTAAGAGGTGCTTCAAGACTAACCGGAGAGATGTCCGCGGTGTCTGGAAGTGCCTCGGCATCTCCGAAGGAGAACTGTCCAAACCTCTAGGCCTGATATCGATGTCCTCCGGGCCCAAACCATTGCGGGAGGCTTGCTAAAGGAAACCGGGCGAGCCGAGAAGTAGCGGGCCGAACGGCGTGCTGGCGGTGGCTTCGTGTCGAGAGCCGTCGGGTCCTAAGCTTGGCGGTGGCTAAAAGAGAATGGGAGCCCTTTTGCGGTGCTTGTGGTTAATTGAAGGGACCCCTGAAAGCCAAAGAGCCACCCCTGCGTGACTTTCCAAGATTCTCTCCATAAAGAAAACTGCTTTATAAATTGGCCGGAGAGGGATGATGGAAATCAAAAAGCCCGGGATTGGGGTCTTAGGAGGAGCTCAAAGGGGCTGTGAAGAGGTGCTGGCTAGCTGAAGGGTCCTCCCTTTTTTTTTTTTTTTTTCAAATTTCGCTCCAAAAATATTTGCTGGCTAGGGGCGACCACATTTGTTTAATTCTCGCGATCAGAGGATGTAAAATTTTGTCTCGCACCGCCTTTCTCCCGTGCACAAAAACAAAATAAAAGAACCATTAAGCCGAAGATATTAAAGAAGATTTTAATTAAAACTAAGATATAATAAAAATACTAAAATAAAATAAATTAAAATTGACCAATAAAGAAAACAAAATTGAGGCCGCAATGGGTCTCGCTGAGACCAAACCAACTAAGTGGCTCGAATGTCGGGCCATGGAGGATCAAGGAGGGATATCTCCTCTTTGAAGAGTACACAGCATAGTATTTCACTGCTCATTAACCTTGAATACTTTCACCTTTTCTGTTGAGAATGTAAGACCCGAGAAAATTCCAATTTTCGGAAAAAGGGCAAAAATGTCATTTTGGTAAAAATCCGAAATTTTCTAGATCTCGGATGATGAAACGGACTTCACCGTTGGAATCATCTCGTGAAATCTAGCTACCACGAATTTCACGACTCCGAGAGATGCTCTAATTTGCATCAAGCCGAGGCACCGAGCATCTAAGCCGTGAAAATGACATGTGATGTGAAAAAAGTCACCTATAACATGTACTCATGTGACACATATTGCATGAGTAGAGAGATGATGGAAATGGATGGCCGAGATAGTGTCAAGTGTCAAAATTCCAAGGGAAGAGACACATAGGGAATTATCAAATTGTTAAATTGAAAAAGACAAAATAGCTACAGTTGTCTTCTTCCTTTTGAAGACCAAATGGGCAGTAGAGAAAACGTGGGGATGCAGTAGCTTCTGGACTTTGTGATTTTTTTAGAGAGAGAGCACCTTCTCTCTAGGATTCCGGCAAATCGGACCGTCGGTTCTCGACGGAGCAAGAAGAAAAGTTGCTTTACGAGGCGAAGACTACGAGAGCGAACTAATGGTGGAGTTCCAACAACCTGAGGTAGGATCTTTTCCTACTTGTGTTAATCCTTGTTTAAGAAAACTATGTGTAAATGGTTAGGGAACGCTTCCGAGGCTTGTTTAGTCAGAACTTGATCTCAAAAGCTTTGAACCGAGTGGAGAAAATTCCTATTTTGAGTGGTCGTGGACAGTAACCCGAGGGTTTTACTGTTCATGTGAATAGTGACACGAAATATTTTTGTGTGAAAATGTGTTTGGTTGAGTGATTCAAATTTGAATTGCTCGTGTTTGTTAATTAGCCCATGTGAGCTAATTTTGGTGTAATTGGTTGAGAATTTACATAACATGCTTTATGTGATTTAATTATGTTAATATATATGCATGTGAATATATTAGCATGAATGTGTTGGAATTGGCATCATGCATTCCATATGCAATCGGGTAGCCTAGAAGGCGTGAGTGGGAAGATATGAAATGAAACAAAAATGAAAATGTTTGTGAAAGGAATTTCGACGGAAGATTTTCCGGAGAATGGGGTTGAGAGACGGTCCAACAGATCACTTCGGACGGGGACCATGACTGTTTCGGGAAGTTCTCCAACCAATTCGACTCGGAGGGTAGTCCAATATTTTTACCGAAACTCGGTAGTGTGTTTTCGAGAACAAAAAGATTTTGTTTTGAAAACTGATTATTTTACTCGCATATTGGCTTAGGCATGTGTGAGGGAGTCGATGAGGACTCGGGACACGGGGTCGGTCATGTAGACATTCGAGTAGGTTCATGAAATTGCTTGAATGTGATTGTTTGCCATGCATGTGCACTTAGGTGCTGAGGCAACCCGTAGGAAATTATCTCTACTGGGCTTTGCTCACCCTGTCAAGGGATCATCATTTCAGGTACAGGGAGCGATCGGGAAGGCGACACTCATTAGAGGCCGTTTTAAGAAGAAAGTCGGGTTGTGGCTTTGGTTGTTATTTTGTATACATGTATTAAAATTCTAAGGTTTAATATATGTTGTATTAAGAGTAATGTAAAATCTCTTGAACCATGAGATATATTTGGTTGGGATATTTATTTTGTGAGTATTGATGCATGGGCCCAAGTGTCCATTATTTTACTCGCATTTGGACACTGTGTGGTCATTGTTTATTAATGGGACAGGTTGTATTTAGGTAGAGCTCCCCGTACAAAGGAGACTCTGCCTGATTTTCGTGAATGGTGTCGGGTTACCCAACCTCCACTAGTATTCCACGGGTTGAAAGGTTGTCAGCGGACACCCCGGTTTTGGGGTGTCACAGCATGGTATCGTAGTCAAGATAGACGAGTACCTAGGCTTGGGGACGGCCAGGGCCACGGCCTTAGAGCGTGAGAACTTAGGTATATGAAACCTAGGGATCGAGGGACTCGGGGCCAGCCATGGTCATTGAGGTATAAGAACATCACCACTTTGTGGCTCGATGTTAGAGTTTAGGTATGTGATTACCTAGGAAGTCACGAGACAAGATTAGAACACTGCATGCATGGTGTTTGATGTGTGATGGTGTGTATAACATGAGTTGTATGTTATGTGATAGTGTGATCATGTGTGCACTTAGATTGAAATTGTATGCTTGGTGAATAGCATAGGAAAAACGTTGAACACTAGGGCCGAGAAATATAACCTTAGGTGTTCGAGAATTTTAGGCAAATAGTCCAGAATTAAAATGAAAAAAAAAATGATGTGAAGAAATTTTTTTTTTAGTTCTTACAGTGTGTAAAATAATAATAATAATAATAATAATAAATAAATAAATCAAATCAAATCAAATCAAATATTTTAAAATTGAAATTTTCTAAAATAAAATTTTTGTTGTTAAAAATGATTTAATGTGGAAATTATTGTCTTGCATTTCCTATGAATGCAAGGACATTGTGTATAAAATATTTTTCTGTATATGAATAGTGTCTCGGGGCTGTGTTTATGCCTTAGAGATACTACAATGAATTTTAACTTACCATTTGACATGTGTAGATGGCTAATCGAGGGCGAGGACGTAGAGGTCATCAACGCAATCGGGTCGTGCACCACCGCATTTGACTAGCGTGCCTTTGTTAAGGTCAGAGGCATGGCGGCCGCCGCTATTGTACAAAAGCAGCGCAGCAGGTAGTCAGGGAGGTTCGAGTAACCTCCAGAGTTTTAGGGCACATCATCCTTCGACATTCACAGGGGGAGGAGATCCGATGGTGGCAGACCATTGGTTCATGCAGGTTGAGAAGGTGTTAGAGGCTGAGATTACCTACACGACTCAGATTAGATCAGCCACTGCCCAAATCTGTAGTGGCGAGGCCCAAGTATGGGCGGATCTGGCAAAGACTCCTAGAGACCTGTGAGGCGATGACATGGCGTAGTTCCAGGAGCTGCTCATGGGGTAAGCATTTTCCGGATACCGCAAGACATGCCAAGGCTCAGAGTTCCTATAGCCAAGCAGTACGATGATCGTGATGGATTATATACAGATTCACTGAGCTAGCCCGCTTTGTCGATGACTACGTGGTTACCGACATGGCCAAAGTCAAGAGGATCTCGAATGGGCCAGTTGTCCATTCGGCGTGATCGTGAGACTTTGCCTACGTGACATGGACTCCATGGTTGCACACCCGACCATAGAGAGAGATCATGATGCCCTTCTGAGCACTCTGGGATGCGGGTGTTAGTAGCAAGAGGAAGGAGAGTTAGTCTTCTTCTAGTTCGAGAAAGAAGCAGAGGGCTTCTAATTCACGAGGGTTCCAGGTCACACATCAAGTCCAGAGACAGATCAAGCACTTACGCGGGGTAGATGGTGTGCTATCATTACCAAAGAATGACACATGAGGAGTGGATTGCCCCCAGAGATTGTGGATCCCGTGTTTCGGGGACGACAAACCCAATCGGCCAGGACAAGAGAGGATACAAGATATTCCTCCACATTCCTGGCATGTGCCAGAGCAGCGCCCAGCCAGGAGCTACACGGGCACCTCCCGTTACAAAGGCAGGCCAGAGAGGCCAGACTATGAGTCGAGGTAGAGGGCGAGGCCCACATGCAGGGACGTCACGAGTTCAGGGGCGTGTCTACGTCGTTATACCACCTACTGAAATAACAGATCAGCCAATATACAGTGGTACGCTATTATCTCGCCACGGGCAAGAGTGTTATTTGGATTCTAGTGCTTCGCATTCATTCATTGTCAGATCGCCAGATGAGTTGGCTTAGAGGCCAGGCCTGAGGAGCTTTGTAAGGTGAGTTCTCCTTAGGGATTGTAGGTGGCAGGATAGGGATGATATGTCGTGGGCTAGCGGTTGCAGATCACGGGAATTTCACCACAAAGGGACTCCGAGGATCACGGACATGTCGAGTTCGACGTCATCCCGGGAATGGATCACGACAACTTACAGGTCACATATCGATTGTGAGCGTAGGAGGGCTACCGCCATACGTGATGGTACTCGTGTTGTGTTTCAGGGGACAAGATGATATTTCGCTCAGACAAAGGTAATGAGTCCGTATGTCACGGACGCTTAGCGAAGGCTAGCAAGCCTTTACCCTGCAGGACGATGTGTGACCGCACTTAGATCTACCCCAGAAGTCGGCAGCAGAGATGTTTTTTCGATGAGCTACCGGACGGCTCTCCGCAGAGGGTTGTAGACTTGGTATCGAAGACACTTCGTGATTTCGCCCATCTCTAGCGACTTCGTGATAGTGGCACTAAACTGAGTCATACAGGAACTCGTAGTCCACCATAGGAGCTACTAGAGACAAGTGGGTCTATTGGGCCGAGCACTTCACCATGGGGCGCTCCGGTTATTTGAGAAGAAAAAGCCAAAGACCGCTTCCAAGCGTACATGAATTTACGGTGATTGAGCGGGGTTACGATCAAGAATCGGTACCCATTGCAGAAGTTGACGGGTTGTTTGATCGGTTGAGAGGAGGCGTGAGTACACTCAAGGAATGAGCCTTCGCGGTTACCATCAGTTACGAGAGTTAGGGGGAGAAAAAATCCCTAAGGCAGTGTTTAGAGACGCGTTATGGGCACTTTGAGTTTCTGTTGATGCCTTTTGGATTGGCCAGATGAGGCGTATCTTGTTCATGGACCTCATGCGTAGAGATTTCGACCCTATACAGATTAGTTTGTCATAGTCTTTGTGGATGACATTTTGATCTACTCGATTAGGTGGGAGCATAGGTATCGCGAGGATCGTTTTAGGTTGTTGAGAGACCATCGTTTGTACGCCGGGTTCGGTAAGTGCGAGGTTTTGAAGCTGCGAGGTGAGATTTTTGGGACCACGTGGTGTCGGCATCGAGCGTGTCAATGGACCCCCGAGAGAGGTCGGCCAGGTGATGAGTTAAGGAGAGGCGAAGTCAGTCTTCGAGATGCGTAGTTTCTTGGGATTGGCTTGGTATTACTGGAGATTCATTGAGGATTTCTCCCGATTAGCGGCTTTATAGCGAGATTGGCCGGGAAGTAGGTGAGGTTTGGTTGAGTGATCGTGTGTGAGGGGCATTCCGGAGTTGAAGAGAGGAGACTACTTGACTCCTATCTTGATAGTCGGACAAGGGACAAGGGTACCACCAGTGTATTGTGATGCCTTGAGATTTCAGGCTGGGATGTGTTTTGATCTGATCGGGAGGTAGTAACCTGGTTCCCGCTCCCGGTTGAAGAATCATGAGCAGAATTACCCCTCACACGACATGGAGTTGGGGGCCGTAGTCTTCGCCTTGAAAATTTGGCACCACTATTTATATGGCGAGGAGTTCGAGTGCGCTCGGACCCGCAAAAGTCACGAAATATATTTTTATGGCGGGACCTGGCGCTGAGACGCGAGATGGATGAAGTTCTGGGGATTATGACTTCACTTTGCATTACCATCCTGGTAAGGCAAATGTAGTGGCTGATGCACTCAGTCAAAATTCATGGGAAGCATTGGCTAGTATAGCTTCCCGGGAGTGGCGGATGCTCGAGAGCGTATTGATCCATTTCTGATATCATGAGTAGGCTCGGGGAGTACATTGGGGAGTTTAGTGGCTGCAGGTAAACAATGAAGTAGAGTGATTGAGTCCCGGGGATGGGACGGAGATAGTGTCCGTCGGGGGCCAAGGTACAATTAGGTCACGGTGGCGAGGGGGTTGGACCGTCCACGTAGATGGTAGTCCCGGGATAGAGGGCGGATAGTGGTTCCCCGATTAACCGATTTGAGAGGAGATTCTCGAGGAGTTCAACGCTCTCGATTTGTCAGCCGCATCGAGTCAACGCGAAAGATGTACCAAGATCTTTATAAATCTCGATGTGCGGAGAATGAAGAGAGACACGTAAGGGACTTGATAGCGGCGATGTCTCACGTGTCGGCGGAGTTAAGGCTGGCGCGAGTATCGGCGGGAGCTACGCCGGTCATTGGAGGTGGATGAGTGGAAGTGGGAGCACGTCATGATGGATTTTGTGACCCACTTGCCACGGACACCGCAGAGACATGATGCGGTATGGGTGATAGTGGACCGGCTCACAAAGTCGGCACATTTTCTAGCCGTGCGGATGACCTTCACATTGGAGAGATTCTGTCGAGTGTATATTCGAGAGATAGTCCGGTTACATGGAGTACCAGTATCCATAGTGTCGTATAGAGACCCGAGGTTTACGGCGCACTTTTGGAAGAGTTTCCAAAAGGCTATGGGCCTGTGACTGACCTTGAGTACAACTTTCCACCTCCTGAGACGGATGGTCAGTCTAAGAGGACTATACAAGTGTTAGAGGACATCTTTGCGACATGCGCCTGGATCATAAGGGTAAATTTGGGAAGAGCATTGCCCTTAGTGGAATTAAGTCACACAACAACGATTACCAAGCGAGTATACAAATGGCACCATATGAGGCGTTGTATGGGAGGCCGTGCAGATCGCGATATGTTGGGTAGGAGTGGGAGGCTCCGTCAACTGGTCTGATCTAGTCAGAGACACCTCAGGAAGGTGAGCTTGATCGACAGCGGTTTCTCACGACTGAGCAGGTAGAAGAGCTATGCAGATGTGCGACGTCGACCCTTAGAGTTCGAGGTTGGAATCCGCACGCGTCTTCTTGAAGGTGATGCCCTAAGAGAAGTGGTCGAGTTCGACAGCGAGGTAAGTTATTGGGGTTTGTGGGCCCCTTCGAGATACTCGAGAGGGAAGGCATTGTAGCTTACCGGTTGGCGTTACCGCCCAGCATGTCAGGTGTCCACAAGGTATTTCACGTCTCCATTCTCCAAAGGTACACTCCAAATCCAGCTCATGTAGTGGGTTGGGGAAAGATAGAGGTTGACACGGATGGGACTTTCGAGGAGGGACCAATGTGCATTATGGATAGTCGGGATCAGGTTTGCGGGCGCGAACCGTGAGCCTAGTGAAGTGCTATCGGCGGCACCGTGGGTGGAGTCAACGTGGGAGCGCGAGGACACGATGCGGGCCACCTATCCTTCTCGTTTAGGGATAAAGGTACGTGGTTTAGTCGTTTAGTACTTAAATGACTAGTTTACATGCATGGTATAGTGCACGTTGCATATGCATATGTTTTGTTGTGATTGTCCAGAATTTCGGGACGAAATTTCTTTTAAGGAGGGGAGAATGTAAGACCTGAGAAAATTCCAATTTTCGGAAAAATGGCAAAATGGACATTTCGGTAAAAATCAGAAATTTTTCTAGATCTCGGATGACAAAACGGACTTCACCGTTGGAATAGTCTCGAGAAATCTAGCTACCACGTTGAATTTACGTCAGAATTCAGGCGATTCGAAATTTGCACTTTCGAGACAGAGATATCGGATGCAGTAAAAGGACATGTGATGGAAGCCAAAGTCACCTATAACATGTACTCATGTGACATGTTGCATGAGTAGAGATGATGGAAATGGATAGCGAGGGGGGAGAGAGAGAGAGCAGATGGTCTCAGATGTCAAAAATCCAAGAGAAGGGACACATAGGGAATTATCAAATTGTTAAATTGAAAAAGACAAAATAGCTATAGTTGTCTTCTTCCTTTTGAAGACCAAATGGGCAGTAGAGAAAACGTGGGGATGCAGTAGCTTCTGGACTTTGTGATTTTTTAGAGAGAGAGCACCTTCTCTCTAGGATTCCGGCAAATCGGACCGTCGGTTTTCGACGGAGTAAGAATGAAAGTTGCTTTACGCGGCGAGGACTACGCGTGGGCACCAATTTGGTGGAGTTCCAACAACTACAAGAGGTAGGGATCTTTTCCTACTTGTGTTAATCCTTGTTTAAGAACCATGTAAATGGTTAGGAACGTTCTGAGGCTTGTTTTAGCCGTAAACTCGGTCTTAAAAGCTTTGAACCGAGTAGAGAAAATTCCTTTTTTAAGTGGTCGTGAACAGTAACCCGAGGGTTTTACTATTCATATGAATAGTGACACGAAATATTTTTATGTGAAAATGTGTTTGGTTGAGTGATTCAAATTTGAATTGCTTGTGTTTGTTAATTAGCCCATGTGAGCTAATTTTGGTGTAATTGATTGAGAATTTACATAGCATGCTTTATGTGATTTAATTATGTTAATATATATGCATGTGAATATATTAGCATGAATGTGTTGGAATTGGTATCATGCATTCCATATGCATTGGGGCAGCCTAGAATATTAAGTGTGAGTGCATGACATGAAATGAAACAAAAATGAAAATGTTTGTGAAAGGAATTTCGACGAAGATTTTCGGAATGGGAGTTGAGAGGCGGTCAGCCGGATCGCGGACGGGGACCATGGTATTTGGGAAGTTCTCCAACCAATTCGACTCGGAGGGTAGTCCAATATTTTAAAGGAAACTTCGATGGTATGTTTTCGAGAACAAAAAACTTTGTTTTGAAAGCGAGTTATTTTACTCGCGCATATTGGCTTAGGCATGTGAAGTCGATGAGGACTACGAGGACCGCGGGGTCGGTCATGTAGACATTCGAGTAGGTTCATAAAATTGCTTGAATATGAATGTTTGCCATGCATGTGCATAGGTGGGATAACCCGGGTAGGAAATTATCTCTCTTGGGCTTTACTCACCTGTCTAGGAATCCTGTTCAGTCGGGAGCGTCGAGGCGACCTTTCATTAGAAACGAGTTTTGAGAAGAAAGTCGGGTTGTGGCTTTGGTAGTTATTTTGTATACATGTATTAAAATTCTAAGGTTTAATATATGTTGTATTAAGAGTAATGTAAAAACTCTTGAACCATGAGATATATTTGGTTGGGATATTTATTTTGTGAGTATTGATGCAGGGGCCCAAGTGGCCATTATTTTACTCGCATTTGGACCCTGTGTGGTCATTGTTGATTGATAGAGACGGAGTTGTATTTGGTCGAGCTCCCACCGTACAAAGGAGACTCGCCCAATTTTTCGTGAATGGTGTCGAAATTTTGACCTCCACTAGTATTCACGGGTTGGGTTGTCGCGGACACGGTTTTGGGGTGTCACAAAGAGTCAAGCCCGAACCATTCGGATATGCTTGATGGATGATAAATGTCAGATCCATCGCGATTTGGGCTTGCTAGAAATAGATGGAGCTTGGAGATCATCTGAGAGGACTTGATCCCATTGATTGAAAGTTTTAGGGTTATATTTGATCATGCCACTTCTTACGCTTATCCTTTGCAATTTTGGAATTGAAGTAAATCGTTTCGACTCTTCTAACTCGTCAATCTCAAGCAATCTTTTCAAGCCAGCTCGGTTCATATCCATATTCAAATTTCGTATTGCCCACCACGCCTTGTATTCGATTTCTATTGGTAAATGGCAAGCCTTGCCATAAACTAAGCGATGCAAGGGGACATCTCAGGGGATGGTCTTGTATGTTGTTACGTATGCTAATGAGTCCTATAAGCTTCAAAAGACCAGTCCTTCTGTTAGAATTAACAACTTTAAATCGGGATGGTGTATTTCTCGTTGGCGAGCTCCGGCCCGACTCTTGGTTTGGGATGATGCGGGTGGCTACCTTGTGCTTAACACCATATTTGGATAAGAGGTTCTCAATGGGTTTGTTACAAAAGTGAAAACTCCATCGTGATAATTACTTTGCAGGAACTTGAATCTAGAAAATGTTCTCCTTCGGGAATTTGCTTACGGCTTTGTGTTCGACTACCTGCGTAGCCTTTGCCCAACCCACTTGGACACGTAGTCCACCCCTGGATGTAGGCATAGCCGAAGGAAGTAAGGAATGGTCCCATGGAAGTCGATGCCTATACATCAAACAGTTCAACTACTAAAATGGGGTTCGAGCGTCGTGCAATGACGGAAATCTTTCAGTCTTTGGCACTTATCACACTACTTGCACATAGTGTAGGCATTCTTAAGCAATGGCCGACCAATAAAGAAATAGAATGCGACACTTTCATGGTTGTTTTACGTGAAGCAAAATGCCTCCACACATTATCATGGCAATGGGCGAGAATTCCTTCTGTTCTTCTTCCGGCACACATTTCTTATTATCTTATCAACCTGATACTTTAACAAATATGGCTTTTCCCAATAGTACGAATGAACCCTTGCATGGAAGAACTTCTTGTCCTGTGCTATCCACTCCATTGGTAACTCTCCTATTACCAAAATTGGCAATGTGAGCATACCATGGTGCTATACTCACTGTCAGTACAGACTCCTCGGGAAATTCATCAAATATAGGAGGGTTGTGGGTATTGTGTGCTATGGTTAATTTGGAGAGATGATCGGTAACAACGTTCTCCACACCCTTCTTATCCCTAATCTGGAGGTTGAACTCTTGTAGCAATAGAACCCATCTAATAAGCTGAGCCTTGGCATTCTGCTTTGTAAGTAGATATTTCAATGCTGAATGATCTGTGAAGATTACAATATCTGATCCAATCAAATAAGATCGGAACTTATCTAAAGCATAGACCACCGCTAGCAATTCTTTCTCCGTCGTAGTGTAGTTTCTCGAGCTTCATTTAACGTTTTGTTCGCATGGCCCACCACATACGGCTTTCCTCCTCTCGTCGAGGAACCGCTCGGGCATCGAGTCACTAGCATCACACATTACCTCAAAAGGCAAGTGCCAGTCAGGGGCTCTCACAATGGGTGCTGTAGTCAAATATGCCTTAAGCTCCTCGAACCTTTCTTGGCATTCTGCATCCCATTCAAACTTTGCATCTTTTTCAAGGAGCTTGTAGAGCGGCTTAGCAATTTTCGAGAAGTCTCGGATGAACCTGCGATAGAAGCCTGCATGTCCCAAGAATTGCCGCACTGTCTTCACATTAGTAGGAGATGGCAATTTCGAGATCAATTCTACCTTGGCTTTATCCACTTCAATTCCCCTCTTGGAAATGATGTGCCCCAACACTATGCCCTGATTTACCATAAAATGGCATTTTTCCCAGTTTAGTACTAGGTTCTTTTCGATGCATTTGTGGAGAACGGTTTCCAAATGGACGAGGCATTTATCGAAGCTTTCCCCGTAAACTGTTATGTCGTCCATATAAACTTCCATAATACGCTCCACCATATCACTGAAAATAATGAGCATACAACGCTGAAAAGTGGCTGGGGCATTGCATAGACCGAAGGGCATCCTCTTATAGGCATATGTACCAAAAGGACAAGTGAAAGTGGTCTTTTCCTGATCATCGGCAGCAATCTCGATCTGAAAATAGCTGGAATACCCATCTAAAAGCCGGTAGAAGGGACAGGCCTGATACTCTCTCTAGGGAGCTGGTCCATGAAGGGAGTAAGGAAAGTGATCATTCGCGTCACCTCATTCGATATACGTAGTCGATACATTTCTCAGCCTGTAGTAGGTCGGGTGGGCATTTCCTCTCCTTTCTCATTGAGCACCGTAGTAACCCCTGATTTCTTGGGCACTACTTGGGTTGGACTTACCCAAGAGCTATCAGATATGGGGTATATGATGCCGGCTTGTAGCAATTTCAACACTTCCACTCTTACCACCTCTTGCATATGCGGATTCAGTCTCCTCTGTGGCTGTAGAACTGCTTTCGATTCCTCTTCTAAGTAGATATGATGGGTGCATACGGTCGGGCTGATGCCTTTCAAATCAGAAATCTTCCATCCGATTGCTTTCTTGTTCCTGCGGAGGATTTGAAGCAAACTAACCTCCTGTGGATTGCTCAATAGGGAAGAAATCACTACTGGACAATGTATTTTTCCTCCCAAAAATGCATATTTCAATTCAATAGGTAGGGCTTAAGATCTAGCGTTGAGGACATGTTCCTCACTTCAGTAAGTAGAAATTAAAACTTTAAGCCTTTCTTCTCCATTGCCCATGCAGTAGGCTCACTTCCTGAAGCTCCTGTTGGTCTTCGTACTATCATAGCTCCCTGGTTAATACATCTTGCCTGACGGCTCTTTTGTTCTTCAAGGATGGCATCTATCGCACAAACCTCTTCACTGTCATCCTCCTATTGGTGCATGTGCTTTTTGCTCAGATGGAAGATATTGAGCTCTAAGGTCATATTTCCAAAGGTTAGCTACATCACCCCATTCCGACAATTAATGATCACATTGGAAGTGGCCAAAAATGGCCTTCCCAGGATGATTGGCACATGGTTAGCCCCTCTTTGCGTGATTCGATTATCAAGAACTACAAAATCCCTTTGGATAGTAGAATTTGTCCACTGAATCAAAACAACCTCAACTATCCTTTGGTATTTTTGATGGACCTATCGGCTAGAGACAAAGTGATAGTGGTTGGCTTAAGTTAGCCCTATTGTTTGCTTATACATGGAAAAGACGGAGTAGATTAACACTTGCCCAATCTAGCAAGTACCTTTTCCCACACAAGTGCTACCTATGTTAACGGAGATTGTAGGACACCACGGATCTTTATACTTCCACGAGTCTTGCACTCAATGATGGCACTGCCCTTTCAGTCAAAAAGGCCTTTATTCACATTAAGGCCTCTTTTCTGCGATGCATAGGTCCTTGAAAACTTTGCATACGTGGGGACTTGCTTGATCATATCGAGAGAGGATGTTAACCTTCACCTGTCGTAGTACTTAAAATTTCAGTTTGGTTAAGCGACTTTTCCTTTCGAAAGTGCTTGTGGGAAATGAGAATTTCTTGTGTTTTACACTCTTCCCACTTTGCTGGTTGTTCTTCCCTCTGATGGTTCAGCATTGGGAGCTTTCTTGTTTCAGATGCAGGACCTCTTGGTCTTAGTTCTCTACCACTTCTCAACATTACTACTCCCTTGACTTCATCAATTCTTGCATTGGGATCGCTTGTGGAGCCACATCTCATGTGCCATTCTACTGAGGTTTCTTTGTAATGCAGGGACGGAAATTTCCACTTTTCGGGACCTGGCTGGCTGAAGTTAGACAACCTAGAAATGGAACTTTGCAAGTTGTCATATTTGTTGGAGATCTCATAATGCATATTGTCTATTTTCCTGTTGAGTGAGCTCTCTACTGTCTCAATTTTTTGATTAGTTTGAACATTCAACACCTTTTGTTCCTCCACAAAGGTACCTACTACCTTGCTTAAATTGAATTGCTTGCTCAACGAAGGAGAAGAAGGTGGATTCTTCTTCTTTATCTTTGAGAATTGGAGCTAAACTGTTTGTTGTGCTCCTTGGGAACATACTCTGAGGGGTTTGGCTTCCATGATAGGTTCGGATGATTCCTCGATTAGGATTATAGGTGTTGCCACTCACGGGCATTTGTCGGTGGCTTATTTTGACCTAGAATAGGCACTCTTGCATCAAATCCCTCACTGAAGAAACCATTGGACAATGCTCCCCAAGATGGCTACTTGACTGACAATTAAAACAGGCTGGGTGAGATGTAGGCAATTCAATCACTGCTTGCACTTCATGCTGATTTCTCATTTCAAGCTCCTCCAACCTTCGGGTCAGTGAGTCGATTTTCTTTCATCTCAGTGTCTTCGGAAAGTGCATAAATGCCTCCCCTTTGCTGGGTCGAAGGCCTCATTTTTCAGCCTCTCTTGGATTCGGTTCGTCCCGTGCCTTGGGGTTTACGCGCCACATAATTCAAAAAGTCCATAGCCCCGTGCGGGTGCTTATCGGGAAGTCCCCTTCACATGGTTTCTAGTAGTTGCTTCATGGTAGGAGACATACCATCATAGAAGTGATTCACAAGCATCCATGTAAATCGAAACCATGGTGTGGACATTGCCTTGATGGTCTCCATAAACCTCCCGACAACGATAAAAGATCTCATTATCGTAGGCGAGTAAGTATGGAATTTACTCTTCAAGCGTTGGTCTTGATTTATCTTGAAAAAATCTTCAAAAATTCAGCTTGAAGTTCGGCCCAATTTCTAATTGTTCTTGGCCTCAGTGAATTGAGCCAAATCTTGGCCTTGTCTTTTAGTGTCAATGGAAATGATTTCAGCTTAAGCAAGTCCCGTATCGGATCACCTTCTTTAAAGTTTGTGCAAACTTCATGAACTCCGGGATATGCGTATGGATTTTCATTCTCAATTCCGCTGAAAAGTTGGAAGCGGGGGCATCAAATAGGAGTCTTACTACCACATCGTAGGCGGGTGGTATGATGCAGGAAGGTGCACTCACTCTAGGAGGGTGTATGTGGTCCCTCGTTGACCTATATGTTGTAGGATTTACTGGAGCTCCTTGCTGACTTTGTTGTTCTTGCCGGAGTAGAGAGATCCATTTGCTCCTTGTGTGCACGGCTTCACAACCTTGTTCAATTGGTGTACTAACTCTTTGCAATCTACCTGATATATCTCTATCCCAGTGGTACATAAACATCTATGAAACAAAAAAATACAAAGCAAGGAACAACAACAGGGTTTGCCAAAAAGATCAATGTTAGCTAAGAAATAAAATAGTGACATACATAAAAAACATTGACAATATTCTTGAAAAAAAACTTGAAATTCTAAACAATGGAATTCAAAAAGGTTTAAAGGTCACCAATACTTGTAATGAGGATTACAATGCTCATCAACTCATCATACGCCAATAAGGCACCATCGGCAACGGCGCCATTTAATTGTGACACCCTGAACGGGGTTAGTTGACTACCGTCGACTGCGGAAGACTCATGAATGTCGGGTGACGGGCATTTTCCGCAATCAGACGAGAGTCTCCTTTGTCACGAGGAGCTCTACCTAAATACAATGCACTGTATAAAATTGTCCCAAACAGTCAATATATCATCACATGAGTAAAACGGCCACTTGGGCCCATCCTTGATGCTCATAACGTATACGCCAAAACTATGCCCGACTATGTCGATAGTTAGGTTAATAATTTACCCTTATACAACATATATGGTGAGAATTACAATATATGTATAAAATCATCAAAGCCACAACTCGGCTTTTCTTCAACCTCGATCTCTAGGGCGAGCCGTCCCTCGCAGCGCTCCACATGCTGTAAAATAATATCCCTCGACGGGGTGGTAATGCTTTCGGTAGTGGAATTGCCTAAGTGGGCTACTCTCTGCCACCTAAGAAGTGCGGTGCAATGTTCAGAAATAAACACATTCAAGCAAATCATGATCCTCCTTGAATGTAACTCATCATCTCGTACCCCAGTCTCACCGACTCCCTCACACTCGCCTAAGCCTCGTATGAGAATTATTATTTTGTTTGTTTGTGGACAACCCTCCGATGTGTATATATCAATTGGGCCGTCTCCGACGATTGATATTATTTGTGGACTACCCTCCGATGTATATCAATTGGGCCGTCTCCGACGATTGATATTTTTAGTTTGGACTACCCTCCGATAATTAACATTTTAGACAACCCTCGAACCATTTTCTCTAGACCCATCTGATGCACTCACTCCTATAGTCCTAGGGTGTTCCAGTGCATATGGAATGCATAATATGCCAATTCATCTGATCCTAATTCACATGTAAATATATAAACATGCATATATTTACAAGAATTCAATTCACACAATCATGTCATGTAAATTCTCATTTCATACATCAAAATTAGCTCATGGGCTAATGATCAAACACGAGCAATTCAACTTGAATCCTTTCGATCAAACACATTTCACACAAAAAATATATTTTAGGTAATCGCTATTCTGACGGTAAAACCCTAGGGTTTACGGTTCGTCCTCATCAATTCATCGGTTCACTTTGTGAGCCGCATTTCAACCATTCGGCCTCATCCAACCCAATACATGATTTAATACAAAATTTCAAGATTTAACAACCCCAGGTCGGCCGTGGCGATCACGCTACTCCATTCTAGTGTTCCCGAAAATTATATCAATTCGGTTCCAAGGTTTGGGACCGATCAAACGGCCCCTCACGGCCTCATTCGACTCAAACATTTACAATGCTCTTAAACAAAGAGTAAAAATCAAGGAGGGAGAAACCCCTACCTCTCGGATTTTGTCGAAACTCCTCAAATCCGGTACCCACGCGTAGATCGCTCCGCGTAGAACAACTTTCTTTCTTGTCCCGAAGACTGCCGACGATCGGATCACCCGATATTCTAGAGAGAAGTCAGACGTTCTCTCTCTAGAATTACTCCATGTTTGGCCACTGCATCTCCTCTTTCAAATTCACGTTTTTTTGCTTTTGGTTTAATGAAGACAAATTTGTTGCTCTTTTGTCTTCTTATGACAACGATTCCATTAATACGGGTGCTCTCCCTCTTTTCAGTTTGACGTGGCACTATCTCGGCCGTCCATTTTTATCGTTTCTCTACTCATACCTCGCATGGCACATGGTCGTGTTATATGTGACTTTCGTCGCATCGAAAATGTCGTTCACGGCACGACAGCGTGCCTCAAATGTAAATTCCGGTATCTCGAAGTCGATAAATTTTACGTGCTAGCTAGATTTCGCAAGACGATTCCAACGGTGAAATCCGTTTCATCATCCGAGATCCAGAGAATAAATTTTGGATTTTTAACCAAAATTACAATTTTTAACCAAAATTACGATTTTGCCCTTTTTCCAGAAATTGGAATTTCTCGGATCTTACATTCTCCCCTCCTTAAAAGGAATTTCGTCCCAAAATTCTGGACAACCACAATCACTCACATGCATATGCAACGTGCACTCTACCATGCATGTAAATAGTCATTTAAATCTTAAACGACTAAACCACGTACCTTCATCCCTAAACAAGAAGGGATAGGTGGCCCATATCGTATACCAAACTTTCCCACGTTGGCTCTTCCACTCCATAGTGGCCTTATGCTTCCAACACTAGCCTCACGGTCTTGCATCGCAAAACCTAATCCACGGTATCTAAAATGCAGTCATCCTCGAAGGTCTCATCAGTGTCAACCTCTATACATCCCAATCCACCACATGAAATTTGGATCTGGAGTATACTTAGGAGCATGGAGGCGTGGGAAATACCTCGTGGACACCTGACATGGTGGGCGGTAACGCCAACCGATCCTTCTGATGCCTATCTCTCGAGTATCTCGAAAGGCAGATGAATCTCGCGTCTTCAGCTTGCGAACCTGACCACTCCTCTTAGGCATCACCTTGAACATGATCCCCAACCTCGAACTCTAAGGGTCGGCGTCACCGCATCTGCATAACTCTTACGCCGGCTACGGCGGGTGAAGGTATTTATTAAATATTAAGCTCACCTTCTCGGAGGTGTCTCACAATCAAACCCGGGTTGATGATGGAGCTCTGCCCGCTCGGTCCAACATAATGGTGACCTGCATGGCCTCCCATACAATGCCTCATGCGGTGCCATCGTATACTCGCGATCAGCGTTGTAGGCGAATTCCCGCGAGGAACCGTCACTCCTCCAATTTTGCCCTTATATTCGAGGGCGCACATGCTCTAGCATGTCCTCTAATACCTGTCTGATCCTCTCGGTGACCGTACATGCGAGGTGGAGCGTTGTACCCACATAATTCGTAGGTGTGCCCATAGCCTTTGGAAACTCTTCCAAAGTGTGCGCCGTAAACCTCGGATCCTATCCGACTATGGATACGGTACTCCATGTAGCGGACCTCCTCTTAAATGTATAACCCGTGAATCTCTCGAGGCGAAGGTCATCGCGGTAGAAAATGTGCCGACCGTGGCGGTCCACTATAACCCATCTGCGCGTCAAGCTAGCCTGGCTGCGTCCGTGAAAAGTGGTCACAAAGTCCATAAGTGACATGCTCCCTTCACTCGATACCTCAATGGTGAAGTAGCCTGGCGGCTTTTAGTGCTCAGCCTTAACCTGCTGACATGTGAGAATCGTCAAACAAAGTCCCCTACGTGTCTCTTCATCCCACTCCAATAGTACTAGCGACGAAGATCCTAGTATATCTTCGTGCCACCTGGATGCACGGCAAATCGAGAGCAGTGAAACTCCCAGAGAATATCCTCTCTCAAATTGGTCAAGCCCGAGGAACCCTTGCGTCCTATATCGAAGACTACCGTACGTGTGAGCGGTCGACCCTCGTCACCCGTACTGATGTACTCGGTCACGATGGACACTATCTCACGTCCTTGGGACTCAATCACTGCAGCACTCAGCGAGAGACGGTGTAGCCACTAAACTCCCAAGGTACCACGATACGCTCGTATCTTTGTAGCCCCGAACTATCCTGGTCTCGAGCATTCGCCACTCCAGAAGCTATACTAGTAATGCTCCTCGTGACTTATTGAGTGCATCAATGCACCACATTTGCGCTAGGGATGGTAATGCAAAGTGGAAGTCCTCAATCCTCTGAACTCCATCCATTTGCGTTGCCTCATATTGAGGTCCGCTCAAGTGAAATATACTTGGAGTAGTGCAGTACACCTGAACTCCTCGCCGTATAAGTAGTGGCGCCAAATCTTCCAAGGTGAAGATACGGCCACCAACTCCATGGTGTGTGGGAGGTAGTGCTCGTGATTCTTCAGGCGGCGAGAACAAGCTACTACCCTCAGGACTACATCAAAACACATCCAATCCATTTTCGAGGCATCACAATACAACTGTGTTCCTGTCCTTGTCAGAACTATCAAGATGGGAGCTGAAGTAAGTCTCCTCTTCAACTCCTGGAATGCCTCCTCGCATCGGTCATCCCAATCAAACTTGATCTCCTTCCAAGACAACCTAGTCATAGGTGCTGCTATCCTGGAGAAATCCTCAATGAATCTCACGTAATGCCCGGTGATCCGAAACTACGTATCTCGGCGAGCCGGCCTCTCCCGACCTCATCCTTTTAGCCGACCTTCTGCGGGTCGGCCCGACACTCTAATGCCAACACCACGTGTCCCAATCACCTCGATGGCCGGAACTGCGCACTTCTTGAACTTGGCGACCTGGTGATGGTCTCTGACAAATTTGTAAAAGCGATCCTCGAGTGATACTTTCGTGCTCCTGGCTCCCATTGGGGTATATCGAAGATGTCATCGCGAAGACTACGATAAACTGATCTAAATAGAGTTGGAATATCCTATGCATGAGATCCATGAATCTTCTTTGGCCGTGATAGATCAATCCGAAGGCATCAAGTAAACTCAAAGAGCCCATGCTTGGCGTCCACCAGCGTCTTGGGATATCTGTATCCACTAACCCTCGGTGATGGTAGCCGGTGTGAAGATTACATCTTGGAGTAGACTCGCGCTCCTCTCAACTGTCGTCAATCCTCGGTAATGGGTACCGATTCTTGATCGTAACCCGGTTCAACTATCGGTAATCAATGCACAGTCGAAGGGTCTTGTCCTTATGCCGCCAAATAGAACGGGCGCCCGTAGTGAAGTGCCGATGCAATGAACCTTGTCCAATAACTCCTGTAGCTGGACTGCAGTTCCTACTGACTCAAGCGAATTTATTCTATGCGGAGTCATAGAGATGGGTGAAGTATCAAGGTGTAACTCGATACCGAAGTCTACTACCCTCTGTAAAGGTAGTCCAGGTAGCTCATCTGGAAAAACATCCACATACTCTCATACTACTCGAGGTAGATCTAAGTCTGGTCTCTCTTCGTCCTCCAGGGTAAGGCTCGCTAGCCAACCCGCTAAGCATCCTGACACCCCTAGACTCATATGCATGCAGGGCGAAATGTCATGCTTGTCTCACTGAAACACCACCTGATGCGAATCTACGTGTGGCGGTAGCCCTCCCAGCTCACATTGATGACCACATGGCATCCCAGTAATCCATCGGGGATGACATCGAGACTCGACATGTCCATGATCCTCAAGTCCCTTGTAAGTAGAGTCCCCGAGATCTCGACTCATGACCTCGACATACTCGTCCACTATTCTGCTACTAATCCACTGGGGAGGGCTCACATACAAAGGCTCCTCTAAGGTCTCAGCCTCTCTAAGCCCTGACTTCGATCTGGCTTGATGCGGCCCGATGAATGAATCTGACACAGGGAATCCAAATAACCTCCTAACCCATAGGCGAGATAGCAAAACGTATCTGTATAGCCCAGGCGGTTCTTGACTCATTTTGTTGTGTGATGGGTGTAGACAAGCCCACTGGACCCACAGTGTCACTGCTGGGCTGCGTCCTCTGCCTCTGCCCACTGCGGCCTCGGAGTGCTGTGGGGAAATGTAGGGTGCCCGCGTAGCTCCACGAGCGAGGCGGCTCGCCCCAGCTGTCTGCGTGCGATAAGGCATCTTGTATCCTCTCTTTGTTCTTCTTGGCCAGGGTATCTTTGTCCCAAAACCACAGGATCCACATCTCTCTGCAGGGGGCAATCGTCTCATGTGTCAGCTGTGAGCAATGGTAGCAAACCATACATCCCGCTGTGACAACTCTCGTATCCTCTGGCCGGATGTACAGCTGGAACCTCGTGAAGCCAAGCTCTCTGCCTCTTTCTGAGTTTGGAAGAGGCGATTGTCCTTCCTCTTACCACTAACTCGCATCCGAGGTGCTCCGAGCATCCTCCATCTCTCTCTCTATGGTCAGGGCCATCCCAACCATGGAATCCATATCCTATAGGCGGAGTCCTACAATCCTGGCCTGAATGGACAACTTCAGTCCATTCTCAAATCTCCTCACCTTGGCCAGGTCGGTGGCCACGTAATCATGACAAATCAGTTGCTTTCATGAATCTGGCCACGTAGTCCATCAGTCATGCGCCCCTGCTTCAGCTCTAGGAACTCCACGAGCGCCGCATGCACCAGCGATCTCGGAAAGTACTAACCCGTGAGCGGCTCACGAGCTGCCCATGTCATAACCTCTAAGTCTCTGAAGTACAGCCCCATCTCCACCATGCACGGGCCTCGCCTCTCTAATTTGAATCTGTGCTGATCCTGGTCGTATCGGGTTGATCTCCATAGCCTCCCGATGCGTTCTCGTTGCATATAAACCAATGATGCGCCGTCAGGTCTCGCCACTATGAATGTCGGAGGGTGGTGCGCTCTAAATCTCTGGAAGTTACTAGGTCCTCCTAACTACTGCTATGCTGCTTTGTGCGATGGCAGTAGCTACAGCACCTCGGCCTCGGCAAAGGCACCTTATCCAAATACGTGAATTTTGGTCGAATGTCGAGGTAATTTTTGTGGAGTACCAGATGGACGCCCCCTACGCCCTCGTTCTCTACTAGTCATCTACACAATTAAAATGGCAGTTAAATACAATGCAGCATCTCGAAGGCATAAACACAGCCCCAAGACACTAATCATACACAAAATTAGTGCATATATATCAAGTCTTGCATTTATAAGCAATCTGAAGCAATCATTTCATTTTTAAACAAATCATTTTGATCAACAAAAATTTCATTTTGAAATTGTATTACCGAAAATTTTGTCAAATTTATTTTATTTTATTTATTTTAATTTAATTTAATAAAATTTTTTGAAAAAATTTGTGATGAGCAGTGTTCAGGCAGGGTTCTGACGATGTCCAAAATTTGACTTAGACGATCTTGAGTCAAGCCCAGGGTCAAAAAGCGAGTGAATGCACCAAGTGCACATTGCGCTGACGACACCGAACTTTGCGTGTGTGCGCGCTCCCGCGCATTCTGCCTCGCCCAGCCAGCGTCGCGTAACGCCCTCTGCGCTCCGCGCCCTGCGCCGTGCCCCTCTCCCTGCGATGCCTCACTTTACGTGCCCGGCCCAGTGCCACGCGCTCCAACGCCAACGATTGTTGCCTAGCCCCTTGGTCACTACACAATTTGGGCAGTAGCCCATTTCCAATTTCTGCACCAACATTTTTTTCGTTTCCCCTTTTTTTTTTTTTTTTTTCATTTCGATTCTTTGGAAAAATGCTCATATACCTTTTTTCTCATTTTCCAGAATACTCAAATAAATTTATAAAAAATTATTTTCTTCACTTTCCACACTTCATCCTATGCTATCAACCAAGCATATCAATCATATAACACCTAACAATTCATCAATTCACATTATCACACACAAAAAACATGCAGTGTTCTAGTTTTGTTAATTACCTTTCTAGGTAATCTCATGTACCTAAAGCCTAACAAATCAAACCACTACATTTGGTGATGTTCTTCACGACTATGGCCTAAGCCCAAATCCTCCAATCTCTAGGTTTCCATATTCTCTCTACATCAAATCACCCAAGTGGCAATGGATACCCAAACCCGAGAGAGCTCCTTTAGGTATTCGTATACCTGGCTCACATTTCAGGCACCGGGCTTAGAAGTCTGGGTTGACTACCGTCAGCTTTGCGAATCCTCATGAATGTCGGGTGACCGACATTTTTCCTGAAAATGGACAGAATCTCCTTTGTAAGGAGCTCTACCCAAATACAATACCTATATAAACCACCTCCCAAGCAGTCGATATATCATCACGTAGGTAAAAAGCATTACTTGGGCCCATAAGCAGTACTCATAATAACAATATCTACGCCAAACATACAACTATGTCCAATTTCTAAGAGTTAATATTTACTCTTATACAACACATCTATCAAAATTATGAGAAATTTCTCAATACATGTATAAAATCATCAAGCCACGACACAACTTTCTTATAGCTTTCCTCAGTCTCTGGGAATGAGCCGTCCTCAACTCTCCTGTACTGTAAATAATATCCTCGACGAGGGTGAGCTAATGCTCAGTAGTGGAATTGCCCTAAGTGGGCTACTCTCTACCTAAGTACAGTGCAATGTTTACAAAATAAACACACATTCAGAAAATGCATGATCCTACTTGAATGTCACAACAATAAATCGTGCAGGAGTCTCAAAGACTCTCGCTTTTCGCATAAGCCTCGTATGAAATTATTATTTTGTTTGTTGTGGACAACCTCCGATGTGTGTATATATCAGATTGGGCCATCTCCGGCGATTGATATTGTTGTGGACTACCCTCCGATGTATATCAATTGGGCGATCTCAGGCGATTGATATTTTAGTTTGGGTACCCTCAGATAATTAACATTTGGAAACTGACCCTTGAACCGTTTTCTCTAGACCCATCGATGCACTAACTCCTATAGTCCTAGGATTTTCCAGTGCATATGGAATGCATGTATGCCAATTTCAATACAGTCTAATTCACATGTAAATATATAAACATGCATATATTTACAAAACATTCAATTCACACAATCATGTCATGTAAATTCTCATTTCATACATCAAAATTAGCTCAATTGGGCTAATGATCAAACACGAGCAATTCAACTTGAATCACTCTATCAAACACATTTTCACACAAAAATATATTTTCGTGTCACTATTCCTACGAACAGTAAAACCCTAGGGTTTACGGTTCCGTCACTCATCGGTTCACTTTGTGAACCTGCATTTCACGGCCATTCCCGGCCTCATGGATGTATTAGTCGGTTCCAAAGGCATTCCTTTTATATAGAGTGGCCATGCCTACAACATTCTGAACATGATAAGAAGTATTTTTATCACAATGAAAAAGAGAGATATTTGTCGCATTTGCCTGCAACTTGCTTCTTAGCTTACCCAAGCCCTAGCTAGAATTTTATTTCTTGACTACACTCCAATAATGGCATATTCTAGAGACATATAAACAGTGTTGGAGACCATCTATGAAAGATATAAATTCACAAGAAATTGTAATAAACAATTGGCAATGTTTCTACAAGTACTTGCTCTGTTCCAACCACTCATTTTTTTTCTTGTTCAAATTCATTTCCTCTAAAACATCTAGCCATGTCAAAGTCTAAAATTCTAGGGTTCATCTCAATGTCATGTAAAATGATATATGCTCTAAGATTCTAAACTTGAAGACATTGAGCCTTTACAAAGATGGAGAAGCCCATGAATAATGCCATTAGTATCGAGAAAGCACTTAGACCAATTTAGTGTCATTCTTTTGCACTCAATCTACAATTTTGATTATTTCAAGATAATTTGATTCTATTGATTGAATTTTTGAAAAGCTAAAAATAATTCTAGAAACAAATGAATTTAAAATTTTCATGGAAGTTACTACCATTCTAAATGATTAAGAAAAAAAATGTGCAAAGAGCATAACATGCGTATGATTGTTTGTTGTTTCATTAGGATTTTTGTAAAATTATTTATATACCTCTTGTTCTTGATGATAAAATGTTTATGTTTTTTCATTTTTCATATTTTTTTTATTTTACTTGATTATGACATGTTAAGATAGTTATCTCCTTAAATCATGTCATATAGAAATCCAAACCTTTTTAGAAGAAATGAAAGATTAGCATAATTCCATAAAAAGAGCCTAAGTTTTTCCAACAACAGGCAAATAATTACTATATTTTAAAATAATGGATTCTACTTTCAACGGATTCTACTTTCAACCTTACATGTTAGGAATAACTATGATCACCCATACAAAAAACAGCAACAAAAAAATTTGATCAATTGATATGTAAAATCTTATATGAATCAAGCTTGAGAGAAGTTGCCAAAAGTAGTTGAAACTTAAGTTTATATATGGTTACATGTATACCAAAACATTAATGTGAAGCATCTTCTATTGAGCTTCTAACTATGTGATGGTGATTGAGTACAAGAGGAAAAAGTTGTTTCCATCATATTCCTCTTTGTGAAGAAACAAAGCTCTTTAGTATGTGGTACTGCACCCTCACTGCTCAACCTAATGCATGCTTGGTGACCATCGAAAATGTTACATAGGCTGAAATGATTCGCGTAGCGCGGATATATTGCATGTGTTTCTTATTGATGCATCAATAGATTATGAAGACCTAGCTTCCATAAAGAGTGTCCATGCCTAGACAATTAAAAAGATGATTAGCACTTCTTTTATATATTGAAATAGAGAAATATTACTTGATACTCACATACTCCAAAAGATTATGGTTGCCACATGGGTGGTTAAATCCTCTGTTTCTCTTCGCACTAACAATCTCTAACACTAAAACACCAAAGCTAAAAATATCGGATTTTGTGGGATACAATCCTTCACATGCATACTCCAGAGACATATAACCTCTGTAGGAAACTGTGAGTACCTTGGTCTTTAGACCTAGACCCACTACTTGATGGGCCTAGGGCTTGCTTGGCCCACATCATGAAACGGTTACCGTATTAAAACTAAGCGGAAACTAACTAGACGGGGGAGTCTTAAAGCCCATCTGAGAAAGACAGGATGTCCTATCTTAGACTCAATTCATGGCGGCCCGTCTAGAGTTTCAAATCCCCCAACCGACCACCCTACCACGTATGGGAAGTTTGTTATAGATAAGCATACGAAAGCGGAAAATACACAAAAGAGATATTTATCAGCGAGTTTCCTAGTTTCCCAATCCCTTATTTCTCGAAAGATTAATCCTTGATAGGGAAGAACATATTTTAACCCTAAAATTAAGATATTTTATTCCTAAAATTAAGGGAAGATTGGCGAACCATGCCTTATAAATCGGGAAGACTTCCCCTGAGGTAAAAAAAAAAATTTCTGAACTACGTGTACTCTTTGTTTCTTCTTCTCCATATTTTGCTGACTTAGTCTTCAAAGAGGTGGCCACCATATTGATGCCCAATGTTTTCAGAACCGGACCGGTCACTGAATCAAAAAAATTACCACCGTTATTAGCTTGACTTTTCGATTAAAAAAACATAAGCTACTCTATTAAAAAAAACATAAGCTATCCAATCTCTTACTTGGCTCATGTAATCAACAAAAATAGAGGGACAAAGGGATTTGGCATTAAATCATATTAGAATATGCAAATTCCCTTCAATGAAATCTCCACGACTAAATCCTAATGGAATAAGAAAATGCCACAAAGATGCACAATTAAGTTTTCCAATAAATCAAAATTATCACAAAAAAATGGAGGATCTATGGTAGTACGACAACAGGAAATATAGGGAAAAGAAAGAGTGAACCCCAAGTTTAGGAAACCTATAAGATCTTAAAATAATAAATTAAGAGGGGGAAAAGAATATACATATGTAAGAAAGCCCTTCATCTAAAACTGTCTTCCACTACACTACAGAAGATCAAGAGAGCAAAGACTATAAATTTAACAAACAGAAAATGCCAAGTCGGCGAATTAGCATTTATTCGACATGGGAGTTGGGGCTGGAAATCGAAAATATAAAACACTCAGTGACTCACCCGAATTTCAAACCAAGTCAGCGACGGTAATGATAACAGAAAATCCCAAAATGGACGGTCGTGTTGCTAACTTGCTGCTAGCTTGCTGCAAGTGCAACGAGGAGGAGTTAGGGCAAGGTCAAGAAGTCGAGAAGGGGGTGAGGGGCAACTTTTCTAGGCTTTGATATATATGGCATTAAAACGACGTTGTTTTGAATTTAAATTTTTTTTAAAACTATATATGTTATTGAATCGGTCGGTTCTGTGTAAACCATCTGGTTCAACCAATTCACACGGTTCAATGCTGGTTCGATCACATTTCGGTTTAATCATTCGAACCAAACCGAAATGGTGATTGGTCAGCAGTCGGACATGTCGAACCAATAGGTTCGGTCTAATTCTAAAAACATTGCAGCCGTCGGATCACCTTTTTGTAAGTTCACGTTGCATTGCTGATGCACACAGGTTCAAACGATCAAGGTACTTACAATTGGCGCCGTCTGTGGGAATTGAACAAAAAGTCTCGTCTATAGGCCGCAAGGGCTTGGCTTCAACGATTATCTAGTAGCCCTCCATCACTTGGAACTCTATTGGTTTCCCCTTTCCCGTCTAGTCGTCAGGGCGTGTGATGTCAGCGATCAGTGATCGATTGCCAAAGATCAATTACTCCATTGGCGTCAAGACATGGAAAGGAAACATGAGGAGCAAGCAAGATAGATGAAGGAGCTGCAAGCCCACACCGAACACTTGCAACGGGAGAATGACCAGTTGCGAGCCCAAATAGAGAAAAGTTGCAATCTTGGAAAAGATGTATGAGATAGAGGTAGAGTTGCGCATCCAACTGCCTATGATAAAGTGAAGGAGCCCATTATCCCTAACGATGTCGATACCCTAGCAGATGATGAGTTCTTCTTGAGTAGCTCCCCATCTTTGAGTCTCTCACCGAGAAAGGATGCTCGAGGGAGCACAAAAGACCAAGTGTAGCGAAGAGACCGCATCTGCCTTGATGATGTCGTTAGTGGCACATCCGTAGGGCAAGGAGAGTCGGGCATGAGGCGGAGACCGGTCGGTTGAGGACCTTGGGACGTAAGGATTGCCTAAGGTGCGATGCCATCGGTATTGCCCGTAGGCGATGCCACCAATGCCCACTTGTACATCGCACGCTTTGGTGCGCCAGCGTTACATATAGCGCGTAGCCTTAATTCGAACTGATGACATACTCTCTTCTGCCAAGGCTGACACATTCGATTATGAGCCTCTCGCGGGTTTTTCCATCTGACTTTAGCCACGTTCGATGGCTCCATTGACCCTCACGATCATATGCTCCATTATAACCAAGCGATGATACTAAATGCCGGCAACGACCAGTTGTTATGTAAAGTATTCTTGGCTAGTTTGTGGGGGCCTACGTTAGCCTGGTTCCACAAGCTCCCGTGTAACTTAATAAACTCATTCAATGAACTATGAGCGACATTCGTATCGCAATATCTTTTTTCGATGCGACAAAATAGGAACATCAGCTCCTTGTAGACTATTCTCAAGTAGGAAGAAGAGTCTATTCGAGACTTCACAAGGAGGTTCGGGCATGCCGTCCAGCAAATAGATTCATATAGCATGGATGCAATCCTCCAAAACTTTAGGAGAAGCTTTGGGCCATATACTCCTTTCTTCCAGTCACTATCTTTAGACCCTCCAATGAAAATGGAAGAATTATACAGGCGGGCTGATAGGTACTTAATGTTGGAGGACAATATCCATGCAGTGACCCAGACTGTCATGATTACAAACCAGCCGACCGAGTGGAATAAGCCTCCTGGGAAGAAGCCATCTGAATCCAAGGAAGGTCAAAGTAGAGACCAAAAGTGATCCCATGATCAACCACAGAAAAAGAGAGAGCTCCCGTAATTCACCCCCCTGAACGTCTCTTATGAGAGGCTACTGTCTATCAATCGCGACTTGCAAGAATTTAAATGGCATGCACCGATCCAGACTGATCCCTCCCAAAGAAATAAATCATTGCAGTGCGATTATTATAGAGATCATGGGCATGAGACTGACAGGTGCCAAAGCCTAAAATTCTTGGTGGAAAATATGATCAAAGCGGGACACCTTAGGAGGTATATCAGAGAACTTGACCACTGCTTGGAATCAAGGTAAGATATAGATAGAATACAACCGGCGCGGCAGTCCTATCAGAATCCAGACTGGCCATAAACTATATATTGGGCAGCCCGTCTGACGACCAATATCAATCAAAGCACCAACAAAAGAAGCTCCTGAGAGCTGTCTCAATCAACGCCAAGGTAAATGCTATCCACGCGGAAGGCAGACATGAAGAAACCAAGCCAATAGATGGCCCCATATCCTTTCCTCCTGTCAACCCAAACAAGGTTATTATACCCCACTATGGCGCACTAGTACTCACCCTCTATATTAACGGTTTTGATGTGCATAGGGTACTGGAAGATCCTAGCAGTGCTACAGACTTATTGAAACTACTAGTCTTCAAGCAGGTGAAGATTTCCTTAGGTATGCTAAACTCAGCCGAGTTAATCCTCTTTGGTTTTAATGGTGCAACTACCGTAACACTAGGAGATGTCGCACTCCTTGTAAAAGTCGGGCCAATCACTCAACAAGTTTTTTTCTTAATCATCGAAGACTTAGGGCCTTACAAATCCATAATGGGCAGGCCTAGCTGTACTCGACGAAAGCTATCCCTTTGACCTACCACTAAATGGTCAACTATTTGACTAACGTTGAGCAAGTTGACCTTTTAGGCAGTCAACTGGTCGCACGGCAATGTTATCAACTATCTATATGAGAACAGAGAAGGGAGAAAGGCTTTGAAAGACCTCCCCTTGAAGAACAAACCCCCGTGTAGCAATCATAGTTCGTCGCCTAGATCAGGGCAGAAGATAAGGATCCGCTGGCTGTGGATCCCCTAAAAAAGTAACGTTAGACGGGCCGGAAAAGTTCACTTACGTTAGTTCCCCCCTATCCAATGAAGAAAGGGAGCAGTTACGACTCATGCTGTTGAGTAACATAGATGTATTCACCTGGAGTCACTCAGATATGGTTGGGATTAACCCGACGGTGGCCTCTCATGAACTAAATATTATTATCCCCACACCAGACCAGTAAGACAGAAAGTGAGGCGTTTCCACCCAAATCGCCATCAGATCAATCAAACGGAAGTAGACAACTTACTGAGAGCAGGTTTCATCAGAGAAGTGAAATACCCCGAATGTCTAGCCAACGTGGTGGTGGTTCCAAAGAAATGGGATAAGTGGAGAGTATGTGTAGATTACAAGGACCTAAAAGAAGCATGCCCAAAAGATAGCTTCCCCTTGCTATGTATAGACCAAATTGTTGATCTTGCTTGATTAGACACAAGAATATTTAGCCTGCAGGGCGCTCTCTGAATATCTGCCATATTCACATGCACCGCTGACGTGAGAAAAGCGACTTTCATCACACCGCGGGCTATCTTTGCTATGACATAATTCCTTTAAGCAAAGAAGAATGCTGGAGGAACTAAAACTTATCAAAGGCTGGTAATTAAGATATTCTAACCACTGTTAGGCAACACCATGGAAGCCTATATCGACGACCTGCTTGTAAAATCCAAGAAGTAACCGACCACTAGCATCCTGAAAGCCTTTGAACTGTGCAAGGTACGGTATGAAACTCAACCCTTTGAAATGTGCGTTCGAAGTCAGTTCGGACAAGTTTTTAGGCTTTATGGTGACCGAGAGAAGGATAGAGGCAAATCCTATTCAACTGAAAGCTATAATGAACTCTCAAGCTCCTACCTCCAAAAAAGGAGTGCATCAATTGACTGGCCCACTAGTAGTTCTCGGGCGGTTCATATCCCGTTCACAGACCGGTTAAAACCATTTTTTATCACTCTAAGGGGAGCCAAAAGGGCCGACTAGAATGAGAAATGCGACCTAGATTTTTGGTGATCAAATAATATCTTACCAAACCGCTAATTATGGCTAGCCTAAGGGTAGGCGATACACTCTATCTTTACTAAGTTTATTAAAGCCTCGGTAAGTGCGACTTTGTTCAAGAAGACAAAAATCGAAGCGGAGCATAAAAGTCAAATCTGAGAGCAAAAGCGAGTAAGCCTATCTCGAGACAAAACTGGCCCTCGTATGGCGGCTAAGAAGCTTCGCCCCTACTTCCAGGCACACCCTATCATCGTGCTGACCAATGTCCCTTTGCGAAGCACTATACACAAGCCAGACCTATCAGGAAGGATGGCCCAGTCAGCGATTGAACTAAGTGAATTTGGTATTCGGTATAAACCTCGCTTAGCATTGAAGGGGTAGATATTGGAAGATTTTTTAGTAGAACTACCCCAACCATATGTGGACTAGGGTAAAGTTGGCTAGTGGGTCCTTAATGTGGATGGCGCTTCTCGCGAAATAAGAGCTGGAGTCGACTTGCAACTTAAAGCCCCAATTGGGGAAAGGATAGAACAAGCCATACGGATATACTTCCCCTCGTCTAATAGTGAGGCTGAATATGAACAAATCCTAGTCGGAATCGACCTCGCAGCTTCTGTATCTTTAGAAAAAATCATCATACGAAGTGATTCTCAATTGGTAGTAGGGCAAGTGAACGGAGAATGTGAAACGTGAGACCAGCGCATGATCAAGTATGTATGTACGGATTGAGATACGATTAAGGTTTCTTTGCTTGGAAGCTTAAGCATATCAGGGTTCGAGATGAAAAGGTAGATACGTGCAGCGGTAGCTACATCCCTCCCCATAAAAGCGATATTCCTCAAAATGTCTATCTCTGTTGGCATCATCAGTACTACCAACCAAGTAAGCAGAAATAGATGAAGATTGATCTTTGTGGATGACTCAATAGTGCACTATTTGAGCTCGAGAAATTTCGGATAATAGGATTGAAGCCTAAGGTTCAGGTCGAGTAATTTAGATTTTTTCCACTTGTGAATAGGCAATTATATAAACGGTATCTAGACAGGTCGTATCTCAAGTGTCTCACCAGTCAATAGGGGCAGTATGTATTAGCAGAACTCCATGAAGGAAGATGCGGAAACCATCCATGCGGCAGAACTTTGGTTCACAGGTCCCATACGCAAGGTTATTATTGGCCAACCATGAGAGCAAATGGAGTTGCCTACGTTAGAAAGTGCACCGCTACCAACGACCAAACCTCGAGTCTCGAGATCTTTGGCTCGAGATCTAACCACCATCTGAAGCCTTGGCCCTTTTGTAATGGGAGTTGATATAGTTAGACCAGCACATACCGCCTGGCTTAGAAGAAGTTATTGTTGGTTGCCCACAGGCTATTTTAGCAAGTGGATAGAAGCTGAAGCCTTCACCTCAAATCAAAAGAAGATAAGGGATAATCGTCCAATTTGTATTGGACCGAATATTGTCACGATAGGTTCATAATACCTCAATCAATCATAACTAACAATGGGTCATAGTTTGATAGTAGGGTATACAAAAATTTCTACCATGAGTTGAAAATCATAAACTTGTACTCCCACTCCATGGTACCCACGGTCTGTGTGAGACGGAGGCATCAACAAAACTCTCTTACTTGACCTCTGAAGCGTTTACATTCGACTAAGGGAGAATTAATTAAAAAAGCTACCGGGAGTTCTTTTAGGCACATGAAACGACATTAGGAAGCGGTGGGTGTCACCATTTGCCCTCACCTATGGGATGGGGGCCATAATTCCTACTGAAATTGTAATGCCCACACTTGGAACTAAAATCCCTAAAGAAGCTAATACTGAAGCCCTTGCTAAAGACTTAGATATGACAGATGAGCTCCGTGAAGCTACAGTTGTACGTATAGCATCGTACCAACAAAGAATGACAAAACTATATAACAATCATGTAAAACAGTGTATATTCTGAACCGGGGACCTAGTCCTGAGACGGGTCTTTGAAAACACTGCTGACCGAGTGGCTGGCAAATTTCAACCAAATTAAGAGGGGCCATACGCGATAGTAAGAGTGGGGGGGCCAAATCAATTGCTTTAAATAAACTAGGCAGGACGCCAGTGCCTAGGATGTGGAATGCAATGCATCTTAAAAGGTATTATAAGTAAAGTCTTCTTTAAAGGTGTTATTAGTAAAAATTTCCTTTAAAATATTTTCTTTCAATCCTTGGAATATTATCAGTCAAGTTTTCTTCAAAAGGTATTATCAATAAAACTTCCTTTAAAGAATTTTCTTTTAATTCTTGGAATAACCCCCATTTCAAAAGACCAAAAGTGGCTAATAGCTGGATGAGTCTAAAAACTCATTAAGTTTTTAATCCATTTTTCTGAGTATATTATGAGATAAATGTTGATTTGTTTGTAGAAAAGTGGATAATTAACTCAAATTTCATTTTGCAGGAAAATACAAATATAAACTCAAATCTAGCAAAAATCGAAGAAACCAACATAAAGCAGAATTGAGGTCATAATCAAAATTTAAGTCACGACAGAGCTCACAGCAAATTATTCCAAGTCATGACATCAACAAATTCGACTTTGAAGAAGAAATAAAACTCGGAACAAGTGAAGTCGCGGATCAGTGCGAGGTCAGCGATAAAGAAAACGTGGTCGAGACTAGCGAACATTCAAAGGAAGGTTCCATGTCGCGACATCACTCGGCGTCGCGACACTAAAAGGATATGAATTATGTCGCGACACCACTGGTACGCGACAAGGATCCGCTCATGAAGCCACAAGAAAGGTCTTTTGTAAAAGAAAGAGGCTGCAAACTAGTTTTCAAATGCAGGTCCATTTCATGTCACGACATTCACTATGATGTCACACATAAAAACAGGAAGATTCAAAGTGCAACCAAAAATAGAGTTTTAAAGAAGGTCACGACCTGTAGCCAAATATAAGCACTTGCCAAGAACCGAATCCTGCGCGACCTTTACAAATCAAGGATTAGAAATGATACCGCGACCACTCATTAAGGTCGCGACCAAGAAAGAATGTAACGTAAGAAATTGAGGTCATACACCACCTGAGGTCGCACCGAAAATAGGTGGGAATGAGGAAATTTCCATATGTAACGAAATGAGGTTGCAACCAGAAGAAAAGAAATGGGAAGCAAAAGAGGTCGCAACATCACCATGAGGTTGCGACATAAAATTGAGACATATGAAGGCAAGAAGACCACCAACAAGATTGCGACCAAGAAATCAAAGTCACAACATGAAGTCATCATACAAACAAGAAAGTAATCGTAACCTAAAACTGATGTCGCAACTCAGAAGATGGAAGAATAGAAAGACAATGATGTCGCGACATGTAACTGAGGTCGCGACATCAATACTGAAGGAACACTGAGCAAATGAGGTCGCAACCACAAACGATGTCGCGACCATCGATCAGCGCTTATGGGGATAAACTAGTTGCAACTTAAAGAAAGAAGTCGCGATCGACTGCAAAGCAATCACAGAATCCATGTCGCGACATCAACTTGAGGTCGACATAGACGTTGAGTCGTTCGAGTTCACCCGGAGCATTTAAAGATCTCTACCAAATTCTTTTTACAAGATAAATAGATAGCTTTGTGAAGAGTAAAGTAGTTTTTCCCATCTTCACTACCCGTAAAAGGAGAAGAAGAGGACTCAAGTGATATTTTAGAGTGTATTTTATTTTTTTTTTTTTTTTCAAGCTAACTGCGAACCGCAGAGACGAGCAGAGCCGGTGTAAGACCCGAGAAATTCAAATTTTCTCAGAAAGGGCAAAATCGTAATTTCGACACGCACTGTTATTTCCTGCTAAAATCCGGAATTTATTCTCTAGATGTCGGATGACGAAACGGATTTCACCGCTGGAATCGTCTCGTGAAATCTAGCTAGCACGTAAAATTTCGTAGAATTCCGAGATAGCCTGAAGGACACGCTTACGAGGCATCGTACGTGCCGAAAAATTGATTTTTTGGAGTGTGATGAAAGTCACATATAACACGTACTCACGTGCCATAAGTGGTATGAGTAGAGAAATGATGAAAATGGACGACCGAGGTAGTGCCGAATGTCAAAACTGGGAAATGAAGGGACATAATAGGCATTTTGGGATTTGTTTAAGTCACTAGAAGACAAAATAGGAATAGTGACTCATTCTCTCCAAAAAGAAAAGAAGAGAAAACATGGGAAAGTAAAAGGAGATCCATAGCTGATTTTCTTGTTATGCTGAGAGAGAGTCTCTGTGAAACACCGACGATCCGACCATTCAGCCTTCTGACAAGAAGAGAACCACTCACGCTGAGAGGGCCGCTGTGGCGCTCGTATTTAGGAGTTTTCTCAAACTCCGAGAGGTAGGGTTTTCTCACTGGGTTTTATTCTTCGCTAAGTACTATGTAAATGTTTCTATTGCCGAGGCCTCAATCCAAGCTTTGATCTGGCTCCAAACCTTGGAACCTAAATGTTTGGATTTGAGACCCACGAACAACTGGGATTGATTCTACTGACCGGCTTCAAGCAATGTGTGATGGATGGTTCCACAAATCATGTATTGCGTGATTTCGAGGCCGAAACGGCTGAAATACGGTTCACAAAGTGAACCGATGATTTGTGTTTGATAGGAACAGAAAACGAGGGTTTTACTGCTCTCAAAAACAAAGAATCCCACAAAATATAAATCGTGGGAAAATATGGGTTTGGTCAAGTAATCCACATCGAATTGTTGCGGTTTGATCATTAGCCTGCAGCTAATTTTTGATGTTTGAAATGATAATTACATGACATGATTGTGTGATTTATTTTCTTTATGTGGAATATATTCATGTTTATATATTTGTACGCATTTTAGATCAGATCAGGAATACATACATGCATTCCATATGCACCTAACATCCCTAGAACTATGGGGAGGAGTGCATGAGAAGAGTCTAGAGAAAATGGTTCGAGGGTAGACTAAAATGTTAATTATCTGAGGGTACCACCCTAAAATATCAATCGTCTGAGCGGCCCAATTTGGATATTCATCTGAGTATACCACAACAAATAATATATCAATCGTCGGCTTTACCAATTGATATATATATACACATCGGAGGGTTGTCCACAAACTAACAAAACGATAATTCTCATACGAGGCTTAGGCGAGTGTGAGAGAGTCTGCAAGAGGACTCGGATTCGAAAGGACTATGTGCACATTCAAGTAGATCATTTACTCGCTTGAATGTATGTTTATTTTCGGGAGCATCAGACCGCACTTAGTGAGAGTACTTAAGGCGCCCACTAACGAGCGATAGCCTCACCCCATTGTGGAATTTCTATTATTTCTGTGCACAGGAGCGCACTCGGGAGACTCCGCCATTATAGCAGGCCACTCTAGAAGAAACAGCCGTGGCTTTGATTTCGTGATGTACTACATGTATTAGAATTTTGTGATTTTAATATGTGTTGTATAAGAGTAAAATTTTAACTCTTGTAACTATTGTGTATAGTTGGTATGTTTATGGATATTGTAGTATGGGCCCAAGAGACCGTTTTTATCCATATTTGTATTATTGTGATTATATTGGACTGCTTGGGACAGGTTTCATGCAGGCGTTGTTAGTGGGTAGAGCTTCTCGTACAAAGGAGACTCCACCCCAAATTTTCAAGAGGAGTCTGCAACCCGATATCCACTTATTCGCGAGCCGACGGTAGTCAACTGACCCCTAAACGGGCGTCACAACCGGATTTTTAATTCTATTATTTTTCTTAAGTACACGTCTCGAAAAATTTATGAAATCTAGACAAATTCTCTGAATTCATTTCTTCTCGCTTTATCAATTACGTTGGTTGGTAGCGTGATCTGGGTGCTCCATTTAATTCGCAATGCAAGATCGTATAATGCTCATGGATTTGATTTACATTTAGTTACACTTTTTCCTGACAATTATGGAGAATTAATTTGATTCGCTCTTACTTAATCTGTGGTTTGAACGGATAAGTTCCCCAATAGTAGTAAATTCACGCCAAAATGAGGGAATGTATCTTAACACTCGATATCCAGGATGCCCTTCACAAGTGGACACGTGAGATCTAGAGATTCCTTTGTTTGAGAGCATTCTCGCAAGTGACTACCATTAATTTGGATTCTGCTCTACTTAACCCAAGTGTGGTTTTGAATGGATAAGTCTCAACAGTGTTAGTTCCAATACCAAACGCAGGGAATGTATCTTTACTCGATATCCAGATGCCCTCTGCAAGTGGACTACCATTGACAAACCGTCAGCTCGAGAGTTCATTTTGATAAATCCCCATTCGCCATATAATTGAAGTCAGGAGGGTGTATTTAACAATATAAATAATCGAGAGTTCTCCTTAATCTAAAGGTAAGTTCCAATCCCCGTGTTAGCTTAGATCTAATTCGTGAACTGATAAACCCATATATCCGCTGCTACTACCACTATGGTAGAAACCGCAAAATCCCGCTCGAAAGGAAAAGAAAATTTCACAATAATAGTGGTAAATGGTGTGAAGTATCGAGAAAGAAAATACCCGTGATTCGCAAGAGAATTCGAATACAGTACCGGCTCGATTCGTCTTCTATATACAAGATATCTTAATCTGAACATGGAGAAATCCACTCCAAAACTAGGAAATCTCAGACACAACTGATCCATACATGTAATGTAGAGCAATGGATTCTAGTGGTGGAATCAGACTGCTCCATCAGATTTCATCGATGGTTTTCGCTTTCTCACAAAGAACCGATTCAATCCATTCTTTTATATACAATTTATTTTTATTCATTTACTTTTGTTTTAGTTTAGTTTGAACATATTTTAATGGTATGTGATTTTTAATTTTAGTCAGAGTAGATAAACTTTCACTATGAGTTTTGAGTCCAAATAGTATGTGGAATTCCAAGAGTTCAGATAGTCGTATCCAGAATTCGCCATCAATCTCCGTGGGAATGATACCCGACTTACATTCGTATTACTACTTTATGACCCGGTGCACTTGCAAAGGTCATGATCGAACCCTTATTTTTGAAATCATGAACATTAAGAGAGAAAATTATTTTATCAAGCAAAATTATCCAAAGTAAATACGTGGGTACTATAAGTGTAAGGTTCTTGTAATTATGTTAATTGAGGGTTTGGGCCATAGAAAAGGCAAACATACCGATGACACTTTCTCAAAAGACTAGATGTGGCTCATAGCCCACCGGCACTTCAAAAGACCAAAAGTGGCCCATACCCGCCGACACTTCTCAAAAGACCGCACAGGCTCATACCGTTGACACTTTCAAAGACCCGGGCCAGGCTCATAAAATACGGCACTTTTAAAAGACCGTACGTGATCCTAGCCCGTCGGCACATGCCTGCCACGCAGGCTCTTAGCCTATTAGCTAGAGCCAAGGCCCGAAAATGGTGCCTTGCCTGCTAGCCCATGTGCGAACCCTACCAACTTTTAGCCCTTAAAAAGCTTAACATTGATATCCCTGAAGCAACTATCCTATTCAAGATTCGTGGAAGGGAGTTGTGAGATAAAAGGAATCAATATTATAAGTAAACCAAAAATTGTATTTCATAAATATGCCAATAGCGTCAGAAAAATATATATAAGTTTTGGCAGCTAAACGGGGCCGATTACAAAAAAATTAGAGAGGGGAGAACTTAAAATGTTCCAGGAAAGTCCTCAACAAGAGTGCTTCTCTCTTGTTCCTTTACCTTCTCTGTCATTTTTCCGTCATTTCTATTGTCGTGGCCTCAATAGGTGCTCGAGCCCGAGGGCACCTGTGGTCTATGAAAAACTCTGGGAGGGAGCGGCCTGAGGAGCTCACACATCTGGGAACCTCCAAGCACTCCACGTATGTTGTGTTTGAACACACAACTCCCATAACCGTAGAAAAGATCAGCTCCAAAGCCTCCTGGTAGTCCTCCTCCATGGCCTCTTTGTCCTTGCCCGCATAAGAGTGGAGAGAAGACACTTCATCCTTAGCCCCGATCTCCAACAGGAGTGAAGGTCTTTCAACCTCTAGGTCAAGTAAACAAATTCCTCAAATTTCTCAAATTCTAAGCTTAAATTCTCCTTGCAACCTGGGCATCTCGAACCCTAGTCGCTCACATCCGCTGCCTTCTGGGTCACCCGCTGTCTCGACCGAAACTAACTAAAGTATACGCACCCTTTCTCTTCGTTTCCATCTCTACTTCTCCGCACTCAGACCTCCTTGCATCTCCGCCTTAGCCTCCCGCCTCTCTCCCAAAGCAGACCATTTTTGCCTCACCAAGGTGTCGTCTAAGGCCCGGTGTTTGAAATCCACGACCGAGCATACAAATTCCATACCTTCTAAGATCCCATTACCCCTATATGGAAGCTCCCATACTGGGAGCTCCATGTTCCGAATAGAGGTGACAACCTACAAAAGGAGAAGTGTTAGGAGGGAATCACAACATAAAGCCCACGATCAAACATTAGAAGTCTAGCCATACCAGTCCACCAAAGGGCAACCCCACTCCATCGGCTTAACATACGAGCCTGAAAGATCGCCCTCATCATGTAGCCTCACTGCGTGCACCGGAATTGTGAGATTAGGACCATCTAGCTCGCAATCTGCACCAATAGTCAGTCTCTTCTACAAGAAGAGCCTCACATACCACAGCCAGAGTTAAAGGTCCTTGCTGACGGATTAAAACACATATACAAATTTTACATTAATTATTACCGTATGACTATTATCTAATCCACTTTAACCCAAGGCCATAAAACTTGTTGTGACCAAAGATGTGTACATTTATAACACTAGTTACCAAAGGACTATTGTCTAACCATGAATCGCTATAAAACTTGTCGAATTAAAAGATGTGTACACATTTATAACACTATTACCAAAGGACTATTTGCCTAATCCACTGCGAATCCGCGCCTACAAAACTTGTCAAGGAGACCACAAATCTCCTGTGAGGATATCATTTTCACTTCGTGGTTTGGCCTAATATCCTGCAAGTGCACAGGTCGACAAGTAATAAAATGGATATAAGTCCAGATATCGATCCCACAAAAATCTCAAGAATTCTAGATCAACTACCCTGACTACTCAAACTCCATACTATTTGGACTATAACATAACATTGTGATTCAGCTTAAGAAGCTGGAAAATATACAAGTATTAGGAAAGAAAAATGAACAATCAAATAAACTGGAATCTAAAGAATAAAGAATAATGAATAGTGAGGAAAATAAATGGAAACCGAATAGTTATCTTTAGAGACACATCAAGATCACTTTATTGTGAAGCATCAATTCCCGTAGTTAACACCGATAAAATTGCTTCGTGTATTTCGTGTTTTAAAACTGGCCCAAGGCGTTTAGCAAGACAACCGGATCTCTCCACACTCCACAGCTCATGATCTAATTTTTCCGATTCTTTCAACACGTGGAATTAGATGACTACTTTTAATAGGATTTCCTTTAATCCGGGCATTTTCGCAATACTTCATACCCATTTTATGGACCTGTGAACCTTAGCTCCCAAGTTACCTGGCCAAGCAAGGATATACAACTTCCCCGTTACTCTTCCTTCCAAATTAGAATAGATCACCCTCTCCTTGATTAGATCCTACTAACACTCTGGGATTGGCTTCACTATTCGACCGAGGTGAACTCTCTCATTGTTTAAATTGATAACTCATTCAACTCATTCTCGCCTCAAGTGAGAAGAGGATTTATCTGGGCAAACTTACAAAGCTCATCATCAATAATAAGAGTTAATATACCTTTCAAAGAAACAAATTCATAACTCTCAAGAATGCCTTCTCTCGTGTCACCAAAGGACCTCCTTGAAATCGAGCAATGAACAAATCTTAAACCCAAGTATAAGAAATCGATATTCAGATCAAAACATTAAACCCATAACCATAAGTAAATTCAGAACCTGAATTCACAAGTCGCTGGAAACAACTACAGTGGAAGATTAATCGACCATAGCATTCACTTCAATGAAGTCAGGGTTTCTCAATTACCGAATTACACACTACAAGATTCTCCCATCATAAGAACAATCGCACTTGAACCGGAAAAGTTCGACCTGCAAATTGCTTTGAATCTCAAACATTCCGTAGTAATTTGAAAAGAATGGAATTTTCGCATTCAAATTTCTTCAAGCCAAAACGAGCAACATCCAGATCCGTAAAATAAAATAAAATAAAGAAAGATGAAAAAATCTAATCTATAACGATCTTAAAATGTTAAAAGAAAATAAAAGAAAAGAAAGAAAAATAAAAAATAAATGAAGCCTCTAGCCACCCGCATCTTTCGCTCGCTTCACCTACGTCTCGCCCGCCTTCTTCTTCCGGGTAGCCGCCATTTAGGTTTTTCGGGGCCAGCCCTAATTCTAATGCATTCTTTGTGGATTTCCGGCGGATCGCCCATGTTATCGCTCGTGTCGCGACCTCAAATCCCTTGTCGCGACATTAGCTAGTTTGGCACTTCATGCAAAGATTTATCAATAAGCCATGACATTCCTTTGTTTTCCTGAAGGCATCTTATGTCGCGACATCAATCTCTTGTCGCGACATCAACTTAAGTCTTTGCAGCTTTGAACTGATGGTTCCTGATGTCGCGACATCAATCTCTTGTCGCGACATCAACTCAAGGAACTGCAACTGAACCCGCAGTCTACAAGCCGCGAAGATCAATCCGTCGCCACATCACCTTTATGCTTCAAGCAGTTTCAACTCGCTCGCTCCTCGATGTCGCCACATTATCAACTTTATCGCGACATCACTTTATGCTCGCAGGTTTCAACTCCGATCGCTCGACGCGACATCGATCTCTTTGTCGCGACATCAACTTGCTGAACCGCAACCTCAACTAAGCACGCCTTATGTCTCCTCGAGGCTTCCTAACTCCGTTTTCGTATCGCCGACATCGGGCTTCCTTGTCGCACATCAACTAGGGTCACAATAGTTTCATCTTTTTCAAACCCGCTATACTAGAGGCGCTTTCTCTTGTCGCGACTCCTCCATCCTCACGCGACATCAACCTTAAGTCTCGTGTTAATCCTCACCGCTTTAACTTAGATTCAACCCCGCCGACCTGCATCAAATTTCCTTCAATTTTTCCGATGTCTGACCGCATAACTCGATCAGGCAACCCCAAAACTGCAGAACATTAGTTAACTACCGCCATTTCGCCTCTACCATTTTCCGTATTTTTACCCACCAATTGCCGATTTTTCTACCTTTTCTTCTTTCTTTCACACTCGCTAATAACAAATTGGTGAGTTTCTTCATATTTCGCATATTAATTATTCCTTTTCGATGAAAATCAAATTATAAAAATGGATCAAAAAATAGATGACTTTTAAGCTCATCAAACTCCCAAACTTCTAAAAAGTTTTGTCATTCCTCAAGTAAAGGAAAGAAAGAATTGTTTCGTCTCTCAAAAACAAATGACATTTTTCTCTGCTCCTGCTTTGCATTAGCAAATAATTTGATTGAAATGGCTGCGAATGTATCGCTTTCTTCTCTCAGACATCTAGCTTCAAGTCCAGCTCATGTTGCTTTAATCTTTATAGTATACAAAACTAAACTCGTTGAAATAGTTTTACAAACAACATAACTATTAGATCCCCGTTGAATAATAAATTATTTTCCTTCTCTATCTTCATAATGAGTCACTCTCACTCCCTAAAGTCCTTCTCGCGCTTTGATTGTTTCCATATTTTCCAAATTCCATAGGTTTTTTGTTCATATTGATCTCCACTAATAGGTAATTCCACCTTCAAGATCAATCGTGTCTTTTGGCTTATATCAAGTTAAAGCTCGTACAGGTGTGATGGAAGGAATTCTTAGGTTAAAATTACCCGAACCTTTCTCCTCCTTTACTACTGCCTCTTTCTTTCTTTGTAGCTTTAACAAACTCCCCTAAACTTCATGTTTGGGATCTCTTTGATCGCTTCAATTCAGAACCTGTATACCCCCTATTTCTCACTTGTAATTCAACCTGTGGAAATTTCTTGTTTGTCACTATCTGTGTGGATAGTGCAATGTTTTACCTTTGAAGCTTCGACACTCTTAGCGAACCACAGAGCTCCATACGATGGCATTAGGGTACTAGGTGCTGAAACACCCCTAAGAACTTAATTGTTCAAGAGAGTTAGGCCACAAGATAAAACTTATCCCTATAAGCTTTCTTTTCTATTGCATTTTCTCAGTTTTTCATTTTTCTCATTCCCTTTTTTTTATTTTTTCTCTGAAGTTCCTCAAAACATATACTCCCAAACTTCATTTCTTTCTTTCTTCCTCCTTGAATTCCCGGGTAATCATAGGTTCTTTTATCGAAGGATTGATTTTTTTAGATGGGTCAGAGTTTCCATCGCTTATTTTTTTGAAAATAGGCTGCTTGGCTCAATTTTAACTAAGGTATATGCACAAAGATATGAACAGGATGGCCGGAATGGTGGTTCACAAACTATCCAAGAATGCCGTGATCATCTCTTGTCACCGATCACTACCTAGGATTTCGCCTCCTCAATCAATAATCTAACAAATTCTAGAATTTGATTGAATAGTCGTGACTAAACATATGATTTCCTCGACCATTTCAAGTGATGAGTAGCTAATTAATTGATATCTCACCGTGCTCCTCGACTTAATGCTCGTACCACAAACTCAAAAAATATGTTTTGTCTCCTTCTATCGCATTACCTTCCTCTCTATTCGGACTTATCGCTTAGACTTAAGTCACTTTTGCACTTTCAGGTTTCAATTAAACCGTATTCATTTGGCCCTTATTCTGATTTTGTCTCGCATTTCCAAATTATTCTTTCACCTAATCGCTTCATTCAATTCAGCGCATTACATCTCAAGCAGCTTTATTCTCGAACTAATTCCTACTTTTATTTTCCCAACTATGTAATCACAAAAGCAACACAAAAATTTAACAAACCAAAGTAACACAACAATTCAATTCAAATTTATCATTTTATTTCGATTCACTGCAAAATGTCGATACCACAGCATGGGCTTTCTGGGAGAATAAGGAAGGTCAGCTGGGAAGAAGTCTATCTTTTCTTTGGAAGAAAAGAAGATATTAGGGGATCCAGGTCTGGGTACTAAATGAGCCGGAACGGAGGGAATTTACTTCCTTCTTTCCTTTCTTCTTAGCTTCCTTCAACTCGATCTTCAATGAAGATCCTACCGAGAGATCAAACCTTCTTATTTAGCTCATCTTGTCTCTTCCCAAGCTATCTATTGTGTTTTCCATCTTCGCCAATATTTCCAAAAATTCCGAAAGTTGTTAATCAAATCCAAATTTTCTAGCCATTCTTCTCGCCTCGTAGGATTCAAAGATCTCGGCTTTGCTCTATCATCCAGCTTATTCTCAAAATCTTTTTGTAGAGACTTGTATAAAAATTTGAATCCCTTTATTTGTTCTCCCAATTTGGCTTCCTGTTCTACCTCTTTTTTCTTCATGATGGTTAGGAGCTGAGAATCACGCTCAAACTGATTGTTATAAAAAGATTCATGACTCAATTTTTATTTCAGAGAAGATCACATCTTTCCTTCATTTCTTTCAAGTCCTTCTCACAAGAACCTCTTCATCCGTTTCTTCTTCTTTTTCGGCTTCTTCTTCCCATTGCCGATCTCTTCTTTAACTCTTTCATAAACTCCTTCCTCGAATTCTTGGCTGCATTCCACTCTTTTTCCCTTTCTTCCATCTTCTTCTCGTACGCATCGAGGACCTCCATTATCAGATTGCTCTCTCAGGCTCCCCAGCTTTCTCCCTCTCTCTCCTCTCTCGAATGTTCTGGCCTTTGCATAGGAAGAACTAGCTAAGGGATGGAGAAATCTATGGGCTTCTTTCATCCCGCCTCTATCAGTTCTAAGAATGAAAGTATTATTTTCAAAGAGGAATTTCGGGTTCTCTTCTTTCTCGCAAGAACTCCCAAAGTCTCCTCTTCTTGTCTCGCAGCCTGGAGCTCTCTTCTCTTATTTCAATCAACACCCCCTTTTCTTTTCGTTTCGGGTCCCTGCTCACTCCCGTCGCAGGAGTGGTGATGTCATGTGGACTCTTCTTCTTCTTTTCCTGCACTCCTTCACCCTAGCCTTTAAACATAAACAAGTATTTGCTGGCTGCGAGATCACCCTCTTATTTCCCTTCATGGTACCTTCATTATAGAATTCTTTTCAATTACTATTCCTACATTGAAATAGACTCCTTCAGAATAGCATACAGCATAATTGTTTCCCGCTTCTCACCGTGCACACATGTTTGGTTGGGACTAAACAGAGGCCAAGAAATGTAACTATACCTTAGCCTCTCGCTGAGGCTTCCTCTGCTCAGTGGTTTTTTGGTCCTCCTTCCCCCGTCCCGCCGCGCTTCCGTCTGAGCTTTTTGGCAATCTTCTTAAAACTGGGTTTTCCAAGAGCTAACTGACTCCATGCTTGTGCCCTGCCATTCCATAAGCTTCGCGACGGCCTTGCCCATATGGTACCCACACTCCTCCGACGAACACGGTCAAGGCCTTTCCTACCTACCATTTGAATAAAATTCTTTCACCACTCGCCGTGTACTCTGACTTTCATGTGCGTTAAAGCTTCCCAACCTCTTTGTTCAATCATCTCCCTTGAAAGGGTAATAGGTTTCTAATCTTCTTTCTGGTACGAACCTCGTTATGGCCAGTGCTTCTTCCATTGGAATAAGCTCCTCCGACACAAAATCTTCTACTACTCTTCTTCTCTTGCTTTTCCCTTTCCCTCGTCTCTGCTCCTTCTTCGTAAACCGCCGGTGCTTCGGGGCATCTCTTCCATCTGCTCTTTCCTTCTGTCCGGTTCTTCTTACGGTTGCACATATTCCTCCATGATCTCTTCGAGTTTAGGGACAAGGTTTGAGGTTTTGACCATTTGAAACGGAAGGAAAGTTTTACGAAGATTTTGAGCTAGGGTTTCGAGATTTAGAATCGGAAAGGAAGGGAGGATGAGCGTTTAAAATTGGGCCGGAGTGGGAAAGAAGTTCTCCAACGGTTGCAATTCAATCAAGTTTTTGTGGGCTATTATTATTTCATTAAATTCATAATCAGAAACATCCATTCCGCCTCACTTTTATTTAGGAACATTAGTTTTAGGGCATTTAAGAGGGTGAGTAGCTGGCACAGGACCCGTTTTATGTCGCGACATACTAAGTTTGTCGCGACATAAATAGGCCCATGTCGTGACTTTTCATTTTCAAGTTTTTGTTTTTGTCGCGACCTATGCCCTTAGTTTAAGGATCTCAAAAACTTGAATTCCTTTATTAATCCTATACTCCTTTAGACATTTATTCAGGCATCTCAAACGAAATTCAGCAAGCAATTCACTCATATTTCACGGAGTTTGGTTTAGGAGAAAGTTACCCTTTGTTCATGTCGTGACATTTACCTTGATTCTTTGGAGGTGTCTGGGTTGCTTTTCTCACTCTTGTCTTTCGGCCTTACTTGAGGCATATCTTGCATGATTCAAGAAAATTTAATTAAACTACAATTAACTTCTCAAAATTAAATCTATCTTTATAAGAACTAATCGAACGAAATTGCGCAAGAATTCAAAATCTAAGCGAAACTAAATTTTCTATGGGTTGCCTCCATCGAAATTTGCTGGAGTTTTGAGTCATGATTTGGACTTCTTTGTTTTAGTTCTTCTTCTTTCTAGATAACTTCTTCAGAGCTCTTCTATTCCTTCCTCCACCTTAGATAGTGCTTGAGTCTTTGTCCAAAACCAACTTTGAATTCTTCTCGATGCTCAGTCCTTAATGTCACTCCAAATGTATTGTGACACCCTTTGTGTATGGCCCTCCATTTGGATTTCAACTTTCCTGGAAACAATTTCAGTCTAGAATTAAACAGTAGAACCTGTTCCCCTGCTCTGAACTCTTTCCTCAGGATCCTTTGATCATGCCATTTCTTTGTCTTATCCTTGTAGATTCTAGCATTATCATAGGCTTCATTTCTCAATTCTTCGGTGACGGTTAGGAGCAATCTCTCTTCCATGCGGGTTTAAAATCAGTTCCTTCTTGATGGCCCACATTGCCTTGTTCCAATTCCAGAGGTAGGTGACATGGTTTGCGAAACAATTACGTATGGGGACATTAATGGGGTTTGTATCTGATCCGCATGCTTCAAGTGCATCATCAAGTTTGGAAGACCAATCCTTCATGCTTGAGCTCACAGTCTTTTCAAGTATTCTTTTAATCTCCACGTTGGAAATTTACCTTGTCCATTAGTGGGGATGATAAGCTAGACTCGTGCGTGTTTGATCCCATACTGCTCATGAGTTTTGCAAATATTTTGTTTGCAAATAGCTTCCCCATCACTAATGATAGTTTTGGGTGTTCCAAATGCGCTCAAAATATTTTCCAAAGCTCTGGCCCCGAGATTAGCATCATTTCTTGGACAACCCGCTGCTTCTCTACCCATTTGGAAACATAATCAAGCTGTACTTGGTATGTACAGGAGTTCCCAAATGATGGTGAGAATGGTCATAAAATATATTCCCCATACATCAAAGATTTTCACCATTATACCTCTGAGGGCATTTCATTTAATTCTTGATATTTCCAATCTCTTGGCATCTATCACACAATTTAACCCACTCGGACAATCTCTACGAGAAGATAGTAGGCGATAAAATCGGTGGAGTATCTTATGAAATTTGTTCTTTCTCTGAAAAAATGCCCTATATGGTGATGCAGCATTCATTTAATTTTGCCTTGTTCATTTCGCACATCTTCTTATTATCAAGTCGACACCTCTTTTAAATAATAGTGGATCATCCCAGCGGAAAATATAATGCACCTTTATCAGTTAAGTTTCCTCTCTTACATTTGGTAGGCAGTGCGAAGGAACTACTCCACAAGCTAAATAGTTCACAATATCGGCCTTGTGGAAGTTGGAAGAACTTTAAGCAGGTTGCTCATGCAGGAAGTTCTCTGCATTAATATTACTTTCTCTTCTTCGGCCAGTGCTTCTTTCTACTCTTAATAGTCGTATCATTTGTCACACCCCTTTATCCTTGATCTCCAAGTCAAACTCTTGCGTCGCGGCACCCACCTTATCAATCTTGGCTTGGCTTCCTTCTTTGACATCGGGTGCTTGATTCTTTATGATCGGTATGAATAATAACATGGGATCCCAAAATGTATTGCTGAATTTTCACGAGCAAATAATATGGCTAGCATCTCGCTTTTTAGGTTGTTGAGTGAATTTTCTTGTGTGTGTGCTTCATTGAAGGTTCTACTAGCATAGTATAGTCTGAATATTTTCTCCTTTCTTTGCCTGGGCGACTCCCGTGCGAAATCAACGGCATCACACATTATTTCCAAATCCTGATCCCGTGCAGTGCGACCATTATAGGTGCTTAGACGATTTGATCTTGATTTCTTAGCGACCTTGCGAGAATCATCAAAATTAAACCTTGTATCCTTCTCGATAATATAGTGAATTACGGCTATTTTGAGAGTCTTTGATGAATCTCTATAAAATCGGCATGCCCCAGAAACTTCTTACTCCTTTCTTGTGGTAGGTGGTGCAGAGTTTTGATAATGGATACCTTAGTTGGTCACACTTCGGCCCGATAGCGAAATTTTATGCCCCGAAACAATGCAACCATTTACCATAAAATAGCGTTTTCCCGATCGGTGCTAGATTTGTTTGTCTTGGCATCTTTGAGCTTAACATTTCGGGTTCTTCAAACAACGATCAAAAGGATCATACACGATTGAAGTCATCGTAAAGTCATAACCTCTTCCAGCAAGTACGAACATTGACATCATACACCTTTGGAATGTAGCGGGGCATTACACGGCCCAAATGGCATCATACGAGGAAAATGAGTGCCATAGGGGCATGTGAATGTGGTCTTCTCTTGATCCTCGGTGCGATAGCAATCTGATTGTAACTTTGAATACCCGTCGAGCAAAATGAGAATTGTCCACGCTATTTTGTCAACATCGTCAATGAAGGCAAGGGAAATGATCAGCACTACGGTGGGTGTTAAGCTTCTATGTCAATACATACCCTCCCATCACATCCTTTGTTCTTGTTGGAATCAGAATTCATTTTCTCATTGCGGATCACGATGGCCCACCTTCTTTGGAACCACATGGGTAGGCTCACCCGAGGACTATACGAGAGTGCATAGATAAAACCGGCATTCGACAATTTAGTACCTCCTTCGACTACTTCGCCAAATCAACGGATTCGGTCTCCTTTGATGTTCTCGGATGGCTTTAGATTTTCTTCTAGCGAATTTTGTGCATGCAAATTGATGGTGATACCCTTTAACTCTTGATGGACCAAGCTATAGACTCTTTATGCTTCTTTAAGATTTTGACAACCTCTGTTCCTCGAAGCATCTTGAGTCTAATGAGAATCAAGTTTCTCTTTGGTGGTTCTAGTAAGCTATCACTTGAATGACTTGGCAACTCTTTCAACACTTAGCCCATCTTCCTTTGGTTTCTTGATGAATTTCCCTTTTTCATTATTTTCCCCTTTGTCATTTACGTTTTCAGCCGGGCTCGACCACACGAGTTTCTATAGAATGAAAACTGTTGTATGGACAATCAGAGTAGTCATCTTCAATATATTGGGAATTTATCTCTTTTTCATTGATAAAAATTTGAGCATTACAATCATTGTGAACATCAGGATTGTAGGTATAGACTATCATCAACTACATTCTGATTTTCTGTCACAATAATACGTATCACGGATAACGATCAAGTTGAAGCGACTTCTCTCGACCCTCGAGTGGGAACTCCTTTTTGCATGTCGGTAGGGCGCTCCGAGTAGCTAGGAATGGTCTCCCCCGATAGCGAAATTGCCTTGAATCTTCTTTATGTCGAATGATGAAGTCTTTGGAAAACAAATTTCCCAGCCCAGTGACGGCACATCTTCCCGAGACTCAGCCGGGTTTACCGCCGATGCATGCGCCATTTGAGTAATAGTGGTGGGAATAAACTCCCCCAAACTTAGTTGCTTAGCAATAGAAAGAGGCATCAAGTTAATACTAAATCTGAGTCACGAGCTTTACGAGTCGACTCCTCGATGATGCAAGATTGTAAACTCCATGGATCGCCGTCTTTTAAGCGATTCTTTCTTTATCCACCCGGCGCGCGCGAGTAGCGATGAGATTCACAATCCTTCTTCTACTATCTTTCTTTTCTTGCTTTCGTATGTCCTTGAATTTTGCATAGAGTGATACGGTCGCACTTCTGTAAAGGCATCTTTTGATCTCTAACCCGAGTTTTGAAAACCTTGCAAAATTGCTCCTGCTCTTTTGATTTACGCGATCACATGTGGAAATGGAATTTGCCAATTACAGAGCCTTGGATATCCTTCTGTCCACTCCTTCTTTCTTTTCTCAGTGCTTCTTCCTTTTAAGGCTTTCTTAACAACTGCTGTATCATTTTTCTTCATCTTTTCTAACTCCTTCCCATCTAAAATTTGCCACGACCATGCGGTCTTTTGTTCTTCTTCTTTGTGTCACTTGGGAAGGCATCTTTCCTCGGCTTTGCATGGTTGAGGCGAATTTGCCCACCATGTCTCCGGGTTGTCGAGGGGATGCATTGGTGGTGTTAAAATTTGGGAGTGGTAGCGATTGCTTTTGGTGCAAACTTTGTTCATGGAGGTTCACTTGACTTCTTATTATCCCCCATGGCTAGCATCGTTCTTAGAGATTAGGCCCTTCTCGACCACGATATTCATTTACAATGTTCATTTCCTTGTTCTTCTTCATTGGAACGCTGGTAATTTGATGATAACCACATTGAGGGTTATCCATGTCGAGGCCTTATATGAAACCCCTCCACCATATGAGAAATTCTCATGGTTCCTCAGTCTTTGGGTGATAATCTTTGACGAGGTTAGTATTGGGTTGAAATGGTAGTTTCTTGGTTCACCCGGATAATTAACCTCTTGACATCATAGAATTGTTCTTCGATGGCTTCTCTCAAGCACTTCCTTCAATAACTCTCTTTCTTTGCTCCTATCTCATGGGCGTGTGTAACCTCCTTTCTTGTCCAACGTACATAATGGCATCAACTTGGCCTCCATAGGGCGCCATCTTGCTCGGCTCCATGATCCCCTTTCCTTTGTTGTTTTCCTGCTTGAAAGCTGAAGGAGTTTTCATATTGCATTGCTTGGTCTTCAATCGGCTCTTTTGCCTCTTGACACTTTTTCGTTTGAATGTCACAACATGAAGCATCAATGATCCTTTGATATATCATTGAGGCATGATATCTGATGTCCATCTGAGTCTTCAGATCTATCCCATGCATTGGACATCTTCTCAGCAACCGTTTGAATCTTTCCCGAGCTACATACAGGCTTTTATCTTCCCCCTGCTGAAACACAATGATTTCCCTCCTTCTCTCTGAGGTGAGGGTACCGGGGAAAGAATCTCCCTAAGTAGGCCTCTGCTAACTCCTCCCAGTATCAAACGAACCATATGGTAAAGATTCATACCATGTAGGCTGTATCTCTTAGAGAATAGGAATAGATGCAGTTTGATGACTTAAAGTCTGCTATTCTTCCTTGTATTAGCCATCCTGAGAAATCTCCCAGGTGCTCGTTTGGGTCCTCAGTGGGATGACGATGGCCCGATCTTCTTTGGACCGTGTAATTAGTCTTTAGTTTAGGATTGAAATTATTTGCATCAATAGTTCAGGTACCCCGATTCGCAGTACTCATCTTGAATATTGGCTTCGAGAAGTCCTCCGTAGTATCGTGATTGGAGGCGCCTGGCCTTCTCTATGTACTTCATTCGATCATCCTTCATCTGCCATGGTTGGGTTTTACGCCTTCTTTATCTTTCTCAAGCAGTGTTCTCTCTAATTACGTATCACCTTTGGAATCAGATCGATTACATTTCTATGCATTAAGATTTACATGCAAAAATCAAAACACAATTACATTAATAGGATTAGATGCAGTCGACAAATATTTTCAATATGGTTTTGTGAAAAATTAGTGGCTAAAAATAACCACTAATTGAAAAGCTATTTTGTTCTTTTTTCTTCAAAATGTCAATTCTTTGTTCCTTCTTCGTCTGAATATTGATTTAAATTCTTTGATCCCGAAGCAGCGAAAACTAGCAAAACTTGTTAGTAGGACCAAAACACATATACAAATTTATGACACTTTATTAGAAGGACTATTATCTAATCCGTGGCCTTGATGATAAAACTGTTGACCAAAGATGTGTTCGATTTATAACATATTACAGGACTGTGTCTGTCCGGCAATGGCCTTCATAAAACTTATTGACAAAAGATGTACACGGCTTTATAACACTATTACCAAGGACTATTGTCTAATCCCCGGCAACGGCGCCATAAAACTTGTTGTTGAGACCACAAATCTCCTAGAGTATATCATTTTCAATTTTGGTTTGGCACAATATCCTGTAGTGCCACGGGGCAATAGTAATAAAATGGATATAAGTCCAGGATATCGATCCAGAAGAGAGATCTCAGAATTCTACAAGATCCAACTACGACTACTCTTTGTAAACTCCATACTATTTGGACTATAATAACATAACATTGTGATTGTTTTAGAAGAATTTGGAAAATATACAAGTATTAGGAAAGAAAAATGAAACAATCGAATAAGCATTTGGAATCTAAAGAATAAAGAATAATGAATAGTGAGAAATAAATGGAAACTGAATAGTTATCTTTTAGGACCCATCAAGATCTTTGCTATTGTGAAGTAATAATTCACGTAGTTCTTTGCTGATAAAAATTGTATGTGTTCGGGTTTATAAAATCATCAGCGTTTAGCGATCTGTTTGGATCTCTCCACACTCCACAATTCATGATCTAATTTTTACGATTCTTTCGAAGACAGGAATTAGATGACTATAATAGGGATTTCCTTAATCACAGGAATTTTCTTTGCAATACTTCATACCCATTTATGGTATCAAACTTTAAGCTCCCAGAGTTATCGGTCGACAGGATATACAACTACTGGTTACTCTTCCTCTAGAATTAGAATAGATCACCCTCTCTTGATTAGATACCGGTATAAAGGATTGGCTTCACTATTCGAATTAGGGAATTGAACTCTGTGGCATTTAAGAGTGATAACTCATAATTCAACTCATTCTTAGATTTCAAGTGAGAAGGATTTATCTATTGAAGCTTACAAAGCTCCTTGGTCTACAATAGCGAGGTTAATATCATTTGAAAGAAATGTTAACTCAGAATGCCTTCTCTAACCTCTCCTCCAGAGGACCTCCTTGAAATCGAGCAATGAAACCGTCTTACTTGGGTATAAGAAAGCTGATATTCGGATCAACATTAAACCCATAACGAGGAAGTAAATTCGTGGCTGAAATTCTGTATTTGCTGAGAAACAACTACGAAGATTAATTCGTATAGCATTCATAATGGAAAATTTGGGTTTCTCGTGATTACTGAATTATCTGGCGTTCCTGATCATAAGAACATTTGCAATTTGAAATAAAAAGTGAATTCCATAGGTATGCGAACTTCAGCATTCGGTAGTAATTTAGAAAAGAATAGAATTACGTTCGGCTTACGCTCAGCGATAACATCGGATCAGAAAATGGAATAAAATAAAGAAAGATGAAAAATCTAATCTATAACGCGGAAACGAGGAAAAAGAAAAATAAAAGATAAGAAAGAAAAAAATAAAAATAAGTAAGAGCCTTCGGTACCCGGATCTTTGGATTACTGCCCGCCTCTCCCTTATAGACCTGCCTTTCTTCTTCTGGGTAGCTGCTTAGTTATAGGGTTTCTCAGTTGGGCCCTAATTCAATCATTCTTTGGCTGGATTTCAAGTGGACTGGCGAGTATTCTTGTTAAATTCGCGACCTCAAATCCCTTGTCGCGACATTAGTTAGTTTTGGCACTTGTTGCGGCATTTATCAATAAGTCACTGGCATTCTATGTTTTCTGAGAAGGCATCTTGCGACATCAATCTCTTGTCGCGACATCAACTTAAGTCTTTGCAACTTTGAACTGCATGGTTCTTGATGTCGCGACATCAATCTCTTGTCAGCGACATCCAGCTTTCGAGGAGCGCGAAGCTTTGAAGCGGAATTGTCTTCTTGTAGCCAGCGACATGATCCTTTCGCCATAACATCACTTTATGCGCCTGCGGGTTTCATATTGTTAGTTCGATAGCCATGACATCAATCGCTGTCGACATCACTTTATGCTTATGAGTTTGGTGATAGTTCTGACGTGCGATATATCGATCTTGTCGCGACATCAATAACTAGGAACTACAACCTTCAATGAGCAAGTCTTATGTCTCTGCGACTGGCCCGGTTGCTTTTGGTGACCGACATCAGTCTCTTGTCGCGACATCGACTTGAGTCTACTTGATTTCATCTTTTCAAACTGTCATGGCCGGCGATGACTTTCTCTTTGTGGAGCCTCTATCCGCGTCAGCGACATCAACCTTAAGTCTCTGGTTAATCCTCAGCTGCCGAACTTGTGATCCCTGTCGCGACCTGCATCAAATTTCCTTCAATTTTTCTGATGTCGCGACCTGCGTATTGAATTTATGCAACCGGCTGACATTAGTTAACGGTGCTTCATTCTACGCCTTCTGCCATTTTCTTCATTTTACTCCGCTGATTCGCGCATTTTTTCTCTGCTTTTCTTCTTTCTTTCCGCACACTCACGCTAATAACAAATTGGTGAGTTTCTTCATATTTACGCATAATAATTATTCCTTTTGATGAAAATCAGAAAAATGGATCATCAGATGACTTTTAAGCTCAGTCCTCATTTTGGAGCCCGTCCTCCCAGCAATGCATAAGCCTCCACAAGGCGTCACGGGTGGTCCCACTCCAAAGCGGCGGGGGCGTATTAAGGACTCATTCTGAGTCCATAGAAATCTGCCGGAATCTTAAGGCTCTTCATACAGACCCAGGGCCAGTTTTAGGCACTTGCGCGTACTTTAAGAGCGACGGTAGTTTCCCCCTTAGCGCTAAACACCGCGCACATCCGTGTGGAAAATCCAACAGGGAGGTTAGACATATCGTCCTCCCTCTCCTCATCCGACTCACTAACTATTGGATCCACCCAATTCACAAAGCCTTCTAATCCCACGCCAATAGCCTTTATCTGTCTAACCCTCTTTCCTTTCTTCTTGTGCCGTGCTTTGGGCGGGCTGAATCTTACCTGATATTGGTGTGAATTATATATACATTTGAGTATGAAATTTTTCATGTATTTTATAACTCAAATACACAGTGATCACACCCCTATTCATCAATATTACACTAATTCCCGTTCTATGATGTTTTGTAGAACATGAAGAAGAAAAAAAAGCAAAGCAAAATAAAACGTGACATGAAGGCGGGGCAGACGAAAGGCAAGATATGAAGGAGAACATTTTGGGTTCGCCTAGGCGTAGAAGTTCACCTAGCCTTAGATATAGTTCGCCTAGACGAGCTAGTGATCAGCATGAAGACTCCTGAAGACCTGCTCTCAGGTTCACCTAGGCAAACCTAGCCTCGCCTTGGTTTAACTTTCCCCTCGCCTAGGCGAAGGACCATCACAGCAAAAGAAGACATGTGTCTTGGCCTAGGCGAAGAAGCTCAGTTCGCCTACACAAAGAATGTTTGTTGAATCTGAATATTGCATTTTATGAATAATCATTTGGCCCATTTCCCCGGGGAGTAGATATACCACACACTTGTTTTCGACCTAAAGAAAAGGGAGACTCGAAAGCGACCCACACTTAGATTTATAGGGTTTTTCTCCTAAAACGGTTCTAGGTTTTTAGTTTTTTACTTGATTTTAAAAGCTCATTTTTTGGAGTTTGTATTGGAAGATCAACTATTGGGGACATCTTGTATATGATGGGCGGGTTTTGGGCCAGGATTGATTACATTTTGCTTGGCCTTGATTCACAGGGGGTGATTTTCAATCACAGCTATGAGTCGGTATAAAACAACCTTTTATTACAAAGGCACATGAAACAGTGCTGAAACCTTACGAAGCTGCATTTCTTATACAAAATGAGTTTAATTACAACTCACTGATTTCTTTTTAAACAAAAAAGCGGGTTTCTACCCAAAATTTGGGATCTGAGAACAAACCAAATCTGGCCTTTTCTCAATAATTTCTTGGACTGTTTGTTTCACGGTGCTTCTCCCCAGTACTGAAAATATTTTCCCATGGCCAGAGTGAGCAATGCCCAATAGAAAATATCCTACGAGAGCTCTCCACCTAAAGTACACATGCAATGCCATGTTCACAAATTTACACACCCATTAGTAAAAATATGTAGATTTCTGTAAAATGCTGTCACTGCCATGCCCCGAGCCTCGAATCCTCTCCGACTCGCTTACATACAATTTGCCTGTATACTGAAAACTATTCTAAAACAAAAAGATTCTTGTTTTAGTTCTCATGAAAGTTTCATTGGACATACTCCGATAATAATGTTGGACCACCCTCCGATATTTTTCATTGGACACACTCCGAAAATACTTTGGACAACCCTCCGATATTTTCATTAGACATACTCCCTCCAATATTTTCATTGGACCATACTCCGAAAATACTGTGGACAACCCTCCGATATTTTTATTTGACACACTCCAAAATGTAGACTGACACTCCAATACTGGGACAACCCTCCGATATTTTCATTGAACATACTCCGAAAATACTATGGACAACACTCCGAAAATATTGTGGACAACCCTCCGATATTTTCATTTGGACAGACTCCGATAATACTGTGGACAACCCTTCGATAAACATGGTGGACAACCTTCCGATAAAAACTGCTTGTTCAAAGCATGCCTTGCATTCACACCTAATATGCGCGATGTCCCATATCGTGAGATGCGAATTTCTTTGCGTAGTGATATTTATTTTTGCATGCCATTCATGCATCAATATCATCCTCACAAAATTGCATGTTATTGACTAAGAAAATAAATCAGCTGGCTGGATTTTCTTTCACATTTTCTATGTAAAAACAGCATACAATACTATCATTTTTCACTAAAAAACTGCATGTTATCCAACAAGAATAAGCATGAAACTAGAATTTTTTTCAGATTTTCGAAAGCTCAGAAAAACAACATACATTTCTACCATTTATCTCACCAAAAAACTGCATGTTGTCAACCAGGAATAAGCATGCAAACTTGAATTTTCCAGATTTCCAACTCGAAACAACGCATTCTACCATTTATCACCAAAAACTGCATGTTATCAACCAAGAATAAACCTTCTGACTGGAATTTTTGAATTTCTAATATAGAAAAACAGCATGCATTTCTACCATTTATCACGAAAAGTACATGTATCAACGAGAATAACATGCAAACTGGAATTTTTCCATATTTAATCTTAAATATGTATGCATTATCATTTTATCACTTTTAAACTGCATCTTATCAACCAAGAAAAATAAACATGCAACCTGGATTTTTTTTCTAGTTTTTCAAACCAAAAAAACAACATGCAAAAAAATCTAGCACACTACACAAAAATAGCATATTTAAACCTATTCCATAGCCTTTGTAGTTGCAGGCAAAATGTAACGAAAATACACCAGTTTGGTCCAGGTATCATGCACTAGCCTAATATTAAGGCTGAGCTTCACTTGGCCATTGGATAGCCATGAAACCAGAGTAAACATATTAGGAAAAAGAACCACACCTCTCCAAAGTGTGCTGCCAAATCCTTCCTTCCTCTTTTTCTCTTTTCTTTCTTTCTCTTTCTTTCTTTCTTCCTTTCCTTCTTTCTTTCTTTCTTTCTTCTCTTCTTTTTCCACTGAATTCTCTCTGCTTGAATTGGTTTTGGCTAGGTGTATCATGCCCATTGCAAAACCACCTTGACACATGAATTCCTATGACATGTGTTCTTCATACCCCCTCAACACATATCCACTAAATTACATGCAAAGTTTGAGAGCATGACACTTGGTCATCATGCCAAAATGTCTCACCTCTAGCCACATGGCACCATGCCATTATGCTAAGTGTCCTCTATAGTTCGTCCATTAAGCGCGAAATACGTGAAATTTGATTGTCTCGAATTCAATGAGAGATTTGGCCGATTATTACTAGATTTACTTAAGGCAGACTCAACTGACCGTATACCACATCATCATCCAGATCCTAGAAGAATTTCTAGGCTTCTGGTATTTCTTGTAATGGTAAACTCCCGTTTCCCGATACGGGTTTTCACACATTTGTTTTGTATTCCTTAACTCACCTTTTATTCATAATCTTTCAGTATTTTTATTTGGTGCAAATATGATATTATTGGAGTTGAGGCACTTCTGTGATGGCTAATTTCTCCCTTATGGTTGGTTGGTGAAATTGGTGGTAGACTTAGGGTTTTATTTGAATGGTTTACATGAATCCATGCATAATGTTGAGAGTTGTATGTTTGTGCTGATTTGTTTTCCCAGGTTTCATGTTGTTGTGTCTAAGTGAAATTGAAACCTAGGCTCTCAAAGGGGTTCAGTGACAATTGGAAGGAATCACTTAGGGATTAGTTTTCTACCTTTAATCTCCAACGATTATTAAAATCAATTCCAACTTGATCGAAAAACTGAAATTAGGAATGCCTAGTACTAGGTGGATTTTATTAAGATGGATAGTATTCAATATTATGTGAAGATCATAAGGACCGAACGACCGAAGCATAACCCAGGATATTCTATTGTAAGGACCAAAAGGAGACCAATAGAATTCCCAAGGACTGATTCGCCATAGAACCAGTATCACACTTTCGGACCTTAAAGGACCAAAAGGAGAATAGGAATGAAGTGTGAGAAATCAAGGGAGATCTTGAGTGTAAACTTCGTATCGGGTTCATATGGGTAGCATAAAGATATATCTGTTAACCGATTATTTTCTTTATTTTAAGTCATTACAACACGATGGATACAGCGAAGCCTGCATTAATCATTACAGTTTTACTTCATTTCACTTCAATCATTTGTTGATTTTCAAGATTTAGGTTAGTTTAATTCAATTTTAAGTCTAATCAATCATCATCCCAACCAATCACATCGCTTAGATAGTGAAATTCTTTATTAGCCGGGGTACTTAATCCCCATTTAAACCAATTTTTCCCTGTGGGTTCAATACTTTGGGTTTTTTAATTAAAATCCCTTTATAGTACCTTCGTCCAGTACACTTGTAGATTTAGTATTTTTATCACGAAATTTATATACATGCAAATAACAAACACATAGCTAGGGTGATTGTGAAATGAGACAAAGCTAACCAAGGCTCCTTCAACTATCTCGGCTTTAGGCACCCAGGCGGACCAGCTTGGAAGGCGCGAGATTGACTTTAGGAGGTTAGTGAGAGTAAAGTGTTCACCCTTGATAAGCTCCTCTAGCAACAAACGGGGGAGGATAGAGACAATGTAGGGAAAGGGACTGGCTCCCAACTCCTGCAAGTTCCTCATAGACAAGAGGAGCTTGATTGCGCTCCCTCTCGGTGATCTCGTGGTGCGTGATGCGCTCCCAATGGCCTTCCACTGGCTCAACCAAGTGACCTCGCTACGCTGTATCTCATTAAGGAAATTTTCGGAGAAAGAAAGGGCATGTCAAAACACACAAAATTTTCAAAAAACAAGGGCATATCAAAACACCGGATAGCCTAGAGACTAAACCCCCACCCCTAGGCTGAAACAAACTTGGGAGCAGAGAGTTGGTTTAGATCGAATGGAAGCCACAGTGAGCACGGCGTCTTGTACGGACGCTTTAGCCAAAACAGCCTTTTTAAGCAGGTCTTGGGAAGTTCGAGAACCCGAATGCTAGGTGTGGCAGGCTGTGGCGGAAGCGCAGATAGGTGGCCCTAAATCTAGCTCAAAGTGTAAATAAAAAAATCTCTACGGGGAAATATCCATTTAGTAGAGAAAGTTTATTGCTATGACCCGTCATAATCGAAGTTTGGATACTCATAAGTGCGGTAGAATGCCCTAGTAAAGTATAAAGCGCTTCATAAAGAAATCTTTTGGGAAAAACAAAGTCAGCAATATTGCTCTCGAGCCCATCCGCTTGTTGTGATATCTGCCCCCTCAGTTTGGGAGTAGTAAATGCTCTGCCGTCTTGACACCTCGATTTGATGGCAGTAGAGCATGCGAAGGATCTCGATTCCTTTCCTACGGACATAAGCGACTGACTAAGTACGCTTACCATGGCGTTCCTAGGGGTCCCCCCTCTTACGCCTATGCTTTGTGGTAAAGCCTCTCATTGACCTCGCCATTCTGACCAGCAACGAGAAGAAAAAAAAAAAAAGAAAGATCAGCTTAAAAACCCTCAGAAGACAAAAGAAACACCCCCTCTAGAGATTTGACAATCCGCTAGCGACATAACCTAAGAACCCCGAACCAGGAACCTTTGCAGGACCTAATGGGACAATTCTAAACCTGAGCCACATACCGAGCACACATCATCATGAAACCCCATCGTGAGCAATGTTCACAAATCTGAAAAGAAAGCAAAGCTTTACAACAAGTCTGTGAATAGAGCCACGAAAAACACGAGAAGGAGATACAAACTAGTTCCAAAAAAAAAAAAAAACTCACCGGAAAATTGAAGGTTGTGAAGGGACCTCCTATAATTCCTTTCAAAGAACAGTTCGTAGAAACACAAAAGAAAGGAATTTACAGTAGGTAAAGCTTTGCAAAATCGTAAAAAGGGAAAGCCTCGGAGCCCAACCCCTATATATAGGGGCAAAACATCAACGCGCGCATTAAATGTGTCATAAAGACATCATAAGCCGCAGACATGTTAGGAAATGTACGCTACCCATGCACTTTATATCCAAACACACTTCACCTTACGGTGCGTTCAATGTACGCATTAATTCTCCTAGTCCTTTCAACTTTCCACACTCAAGGTTTAGAAGCATCATATTTTCCCCATTGAAAAGCCTGAGCATAAGCCACAGGGGAAAGGTACGTGTGATCACTGTGGTCATTAGACCTGATACGTACTCGGTTGACAGTTACTGCAGATCCCTTGTATGACTAAATCATACGTTAACAAATAAAACGAATGTCTGGCGGTGATCCCGATGCGAAGATACTGGGTGACGACGATTACTTTCGTGCAATACTGTGCGCAATCGTTAAATCATGCTGTTCTTATATGTTCGATAAATTTGTCGTCTGATCGTTTTGATAGCATATGGAACAAGGTCGAATTCTAGGTCTGGGTGCCAGCCTGTGACTGTTCATGATATGGATGAGTTCACCATCTCTCGATATTTCCATGAGTCACGCGATCCATGTTCGGGTTTGAGCGAAAGATCTGACCTTGTAAAGTCGAGGAGGTTACCAGGCTTACACATACGGCCACCCCTAAACGTTTGGGCATTTTCAGTCTACCTAATGGCTTCCAATGACTCCAAGCTTGATATCGATAGATTCTACTCTCTCTTAGCTTTCCGTAGAGACAAAAATAATCACATTTGGAGGTCGAATGAGAGAGTTATGATCGTTGGAAGTCATAAGGTCAATTGTTGATACACTCGGGTTCACGGTAAGCCAGACCGCCTAGGCGAAGCCTATCCCTTGCAGTGAAGGAAAGAATCCCGAAAAATACACATTCTGATTTTCCTAGGCAAAGGATGTCAGGTTAGAATAGTAAACAACGATTTTTAAGCCCATTTTTCATTTCTATAAATGCATATGTTTGAGACTTGATCCAGTTTTTGGAGAGGGAACACCCTCTTAAGGCTTCTCCTTCCTCCTTCTTCGCCATTACCAGGTTTTAGTTTTTTTTGTTCGGTTCGACTTGTTTTGGAGTTGATGTTGATCTGGCTCATTGGGGGCTTTTGCAATGGTGGTGTAGAGTTGGGATGAATTTGCATTATATTCTTTTTGTATCCTCATTGGCAACCTCTATTTGTAAATATTTAATTTATTATATTTATCTTAAATATGATTTTGTTAGATTGTAGTTACGTGGTGGCTAAATGCATCCTCAGAGGTTGATTGTGGAAGTTGATGTGTGGTTTGTATATATTTTATGATGGTTTTTGTGAATTCATGCTTATGTGGATGTTAGTTGTTGTAGTTCTTAGGATTATTATGGTTTTAATTAATTAATCCATACTGAGACTTGGGTCTTCGACTCCCACAATAGGGCATCCTTGGTGACGCTTGGATTACGTCTTAAAATCTGGTCCCATGTCTCTTAAGATATGAATTGGCTAATTAAAATACTAATTAACCTAATCAAAAAAGTCTAGGAAATTAGGAATGCCTAGTACTAGATAGATTTCATTAGGAGTAGCACCCTCTCAGCATTATGTGAGGATCGTATGGACTGAGAGGTGATCGACAGACATCGTCCCGGATAGTCTATTGTATGGGCGGTGACCCGATAAGACTCCCGAGGGAAAGAGCCTCCTTAGAAAAGAAACATCTATTGTGACCTAGATGCGCGAGGAGAATAGGGGTTGGTGTGTGAAATTGAAGGAGACAACAGAGTATGAAGCCTCAAATATCGAATTCCTTGGACATGGACAAGAATGTGTGTTCATGTCGGTAGCAATGAATATAGGTAGCCATGATAAATCCAATGGAAATGATCAACCACAGAATCTCTTCCAGGTTTTATCAGTATTACTATACCATTCCTTGTGAGTGGACATTGATTAAACCACACTTTGTTTTCTTTTATTTTCTTTTTAGTTTTTAGTTTAGATTGAAAATATTCTCTCTCTTTCAGTCGCTCGAATGGTGAGCGACTTTGTGCTTAGAGGTACTCGATCCTGGCTAAATCCACCTTTCACGTGGGATGTGTCTATGGACCTTGTTAGTCAGCATGTTATACCCAAACCTATCTCCTTCATGAAGGCGCTATGATGGATTCTATCTCCTCACAGTTTAAAGGAAATCTTCTTTCATATCGTGACTCATTCTTCCTTATTATTAGGGATTGTTTTCCTTTTTGGTTATATCTCAAGAATGAGGGATTCGGAAGCTAGTAAATTCGCTAATAAGATCGCTTTTGCGGATTTTCTGCTTCAACGTGCTTATTCAAAACATACTTCCTTTATGAGATAGAATTCCCATATGGGGTAGAATGGCCGACTGGCAGACTTGAAGTCTAAACGGGCCTTTCGAAGCGACCATGGAAGAGTTTATCTGATTTCTGGCGTGACCTTTATAGATCCTTTATGGAAGAAGCGGTGTCCACTGGTCTTGATGGGATGAATGTAGTCGAGTCACTTCACCACATAGACCCAACGAGCCTCGGGCCCATCAAGTAACGGATCCCAGAGAATTTGGTACTCACAGGTACTTATGAAATATTTTGAACACTCATAAAAGATGACTCATCTTATTTATTTAGTTTGAAGTTACGAGGTAAACAGTATCTGCATGGAATGTGACAATATTCCATAGAAATCAAAAAAAATAATGTATGGTTAAAATCATGTAATGAATTTACTGGCAAGCTTATAGTATTCCATTAGAGACCATTCATTATATAGACATGGGAACCTCAAAATTGCAGATAAGTATGAAACTCTTGTGTTGTGAACAACAAAATCGTCTGTTGAAAGGTAGTTCAACTTACGCGTGGGATCACCATAAGTCATTACGAGCTTGTCTCTTGTTCTTCATCTGCATTTCTGATGTAAAAAAAACCCGGGTTTCGTTTGAAACAAACCAGTAATGAGCTGTTTAGTACCCCTGCAAAAGGCTAGAAACTGCAAATATGAATGGGTACTAGTAAAAAAAGAACAGAAGATGTGACTAACCTGCAAGTTGAGACCTGTTAAGTAACCTGCTTATCGCAATCCGACCATAATTTTCATCTCTAGTGAATGGAATCAAATCGTGCAAATAGCATTCATATTATTAAACCCCAGTAAATAATTTTCATACAACAAAGAATATATATATGTTCTTTACACAAGAATCTGTATTTGATCAAACAAAAATGAGTTTTCTCATGTTTTTCTTACATGGCAAACACTCTTTAAAAAATAATCTGCAGAAAATTCAAACAAGGATAACTTCATAGGCGTGCAGAGCCAATTTGTGTGTATTGTTGTTAATCAGTTTTGATTTAGTCATGGCAGAAGTTGTTGATGACTTGAAGAATGCTCTTGGGATTTGTCTTTATCCGGGAAGGAAACTGAGGAATCAATCCATGGTCCATCTATTGACATGCTCCTTTGCATTTGACTTGCATGAGAGGAATCTGCGACATATGTTTGGCTGTCCTGTGACAGCTTCTCAAAGGTTTTGAACCTCATCTCCGAACTCATCGAATTCATTTAACAGGCTACCAGCGGTGTGGTACTTGGACTGGTGTTTTGCTGACATACTCACTACAAAGGACATGGATGGCCTGAGCGTCGGAGATGGGTTGGTGCATCGAAACCAAGTTCATCCTCTGCACCTCTTCTTTGGGGTACTTCGAACCGAGACTTGGATCCACCAGCTCAAGAAGGTTTCCTTGCTCTCGTAGGACGTAAGCCTGCAGTTCATGTCAGAAGAAAAAGGCAAGTTTCTTCATCTTGTGATTACATTCTAAGCAAAAATACAAATTTGGGGCATTTGAGGTTCAGAAAAAGGTTTAAAGACAGGACTTGAACCCCAGACTCAGTTAGCAGTAAAAACCATTTTATAGTAACTTAATTTTCCTAAAAACCTGAGTTAATAGGATTTTGGCGGACAATATATATCATCATGCTCTGACAATATTGAACAAATATGTATAAAAGATCATTGTTTTAAGAACAATATTTCTTCACATCCTTGTTTTCTTCAGTTACAACTTCAACTTTTTCACGTGCAAATGGCATCTCAAGAAAACAATGTAATGCCATTACCCAGTGTATGGAGGCCAGAAAAATGAACAGACAAGAAGTTCTCGAAAGCAAAGCTTACCCAGTCAAGAAGATAGACAAACTCCTCCTTGGGCCTGTAATTGGTGTTTCTTTTCCCACTGACAATCTCTAGAGCAACGATTCCAAAGCTGTAAACATCTGCTTTGTCTGTTAAGTAACCCCTCATTGCATATTCAGGAGTCATGTATCCTCTGAAGAAAAAGCAGCAGCCGAACATTAGGTCTCGAGCCATACTAATAACAATCAAGGTATGTCCATGCATCCTTTTGAAAAAAACTACCACTAGCTCAATAATTCAAAGAGAAAAACTGATCGCATAAAGTGGTACCGCATGGTGTCCTGTCAACAAATTCTGACTCTGAAAATTTTACTAAATATGCACTAAGTTCGTTTCAGAACTCAACAGTCTCATTAAAATCATAGCTATTTCAATAAAACAAACAAAAGAAGAAAACTCCATTCACTCTGTATAGACTTAAAATGCAGGAAGACAAATGCATTGGCTATATGGCTATATGGCTATATAGAAAAAGGAGTAGGATATCTTATTTTATTGAAAAATTCGGTTGTCTATGAGAGGTCAGTGAAGTTACAACTTCAGTTTATTTGAAGGTCACATTCCAGAAAAAATAAAATAGAGATGTAATAATTATTCCCATACTATTTATATGCATATATTACAATATGGAGATGTTAATCATTATGTTTGTATCTTAAACACATCGGGAATGGAGAAACAAGGAAGATAACAGAATGGTAAAACTCACATTGTTCCAGCAATACGGGTGCTGATGTGTGTGTTCTCTTCTTCATCAAGTTTAGCTAAACCAAAGTCAGACATCTTAGCATTTAGGTCCTTATCAAGCAGTACATTGGTTGCCATGATATCTCTGTGAACAATTTTCAATCTCGACTCCACATGCAGATATGCCAGTCCCTTCGCTATCGCCAAGCATATTTTATTTCTTGTTGGCCAGTCCAACTTTAGCCGCTGATCATCACATCCTATAAGTGACCGTGGGAGAGGCTTAAGTCATAATATTCATTGTTGAAACTTAATAAAATGGAATACCAAATTTTAGAGAAGCATTTACCAAATAGTGCACGGGCAAGACTGTTGTTTTCCAAATATTCGTATGCGAGTACTAATTGGTTTCCTTCAATACAACAGCCATGGAGCTTTACCAGAATTGGGTGTTGCAAGGCAGATATCATGCCTATCTCATTGACAAATTCACGGTTCCCTTGTTTTTATTTGGAGGAGAGCTGCTTGACTGCTACTGACCCATCTGAGAGAACACCCTAAGATCAAGCAGGAAAAAAAACAATTCAAATTCTGGACAGACCCAGGAAGCATTATTCATAAAATAATCACTGGCATAAATGTTACAATGGTGTTGTCAGGTTGACAATCCATAGTGAAAGAAAATGGAAAAAGAAAAATCGTAATTACTTTAAACTGGTCCAAATCCACCTTCACCTATCTTGCTTGCAGGATCAAAGTTAATGGTAGAAGTTTTGATCTGTCGTAAACTGAAATAACCAGTTTGTAGCTTGAGGGCTTGAATCTCTGTAACAGGGACATGAATGTGAAATGTGCCAAAGAGCCTTGCCTTGTCGTGTATGTAGCTTTTAGCAGTAAAAAGCAAAATAATCATACTTCATTAGGCTTGAATATATGATCAGTTTATAAGAAAAGGTAAATGTTTCCATTACAAGAAATTCCTACGAAGGATGGCATTTTGTCTTAGTTGTCATACATAGAAACTCTATGCAATGATCAATTACAATCTCTTCTAAAAATTAATTGTCAAATACCCTTTGTGGTTTACCATTAGATCTCAAATCATGTGGGTGGATCTACTGATAAACTAGAGGAGAAAGCACCATTTAAAAACTGATTGAATCTTTTATTTTTCGTCATTTGTCAACATACGTAGACATGCGTTCTGATTACAAATTGCACAGGCAAGCCTGCCCAACTTTCAAACTACGCTGTCCCCAACTTAGTGAACAGAGAGTAACAAAGAAACACAATATTTGACAAACAACGCATGTGATTATTCTCACCTTCATCTTCTTGGCACTCCTCTACTCTGGTAGCCTGTCAGTCTGAGGGCAATCAAGATCAAAACGACAGCTGTAACTGAAGCAATTACAATACCAGCAATAGCTCCAGCAGACACCCCTGTGATGACTTCAAAGTCAAAAAGGAAGAGAAGGTATATAATCATGAGAAGCTAGTAGAAAAGGAACCACGAAGGCAGAGAATATAAGACAACGTACTTGGTGTCACTGTAATAGCCGATATAAGAGGTCCATATACACCTCTGTTAGGAATAGCAGTAGTCCCTTTGCCTGCCCAGTATAAATGGATCTCCAAAGTGCTACCTTCAACAGTGACATTCTTAAAATCCTTAGTGATGCCTATACCAACACCTTTGGCTTCGTCCATAATGTTAAAATCCTTCAACTCCGTTACCCCCTGTGAAAGACAAATGAAAATGCTCGTTAGTCCCTGTGACTAATGATTTTCAAATGAAAGATAGTAAATAATTAATGAGGCCAAAACATGAATCCTGGAAATGGGAATTAATTGTTCACTCACTAGGATTGAAACATCAAAAATGCGCTTCCCCAAGCTGCTAAATTTCTCATAATCAGAAAACAATATTTCAGCAAAGTGGAGTTGCACTCTGTAGCTGCCCTTTCACATGCAGAGACCATAATACTTGAGCGACATAGGCGAGGTGCGAGCTGTTTGAAAATACTCTGGACCCGTTATATTCAGGGAAAATGCGTTAGTTGCTAAATAAGCAGCATTTTCAGCATTTTTGAAAACCCCAGTGCTACTGTAACACCATTTTTCAGAATTGTCACTGAAGTGTGATGCACCCGATCCATCCAAATCCCTTTGATATTCATTTCCCTCGTAGTTTATCTCAGGCCCTCCACAATTAAGAAACAAGGAATGCTCTGCAAATGTAACCGAAATCAGATCGAACTATAAGTAGCTTGGAATAAGAATAATTGCCACTTCACAAGAGTGTGTTTAATACATACGTTTGGGATTTCCGTTCACTATCTCGTTTAGAGTTCTGGTGTGAAAGGCATGCATGAAATAGGTACACTAGCATTAGCTACTTACGAGTCACTGTCTGAAGATGAGAAACTGGAAACTAAGTTCCTGTTGAATCATAAAGCAATGTTCATAAAAGATGAGACAAAAACTGGAAATTATGAAGAAATAATGATCAGTAGAAGCTTACACGGTCCTTTGCTGGCACACAGTTAGAGATATCGGCCCTGTAAAGTTGTTGTACGACACATCACTGCAACAGATATTGTCATGGCATTAGAGCTGAATTTTCTAGGTTGAAAATAAAGGATAGTGAAATTAGACATCAAGATCAAGTGAATCGGTTCAATAACAATTTTAGGTAATTGTTATTACCTTGATCGTCTGATCTCTTGGGCATCAACGGCGCAATGTAAACCTACAAAAGGGCGATCCGGCGACGGTGAACCGGATGCCTCTCCGATGATTAAGTCAGCAAAAATATGGAGAGGGAGAAGAAGAGAGTATGCACAGTTGGAATTGCTTACCTCCCCTCGTAGGGGATCTTCCTCATTTATAGAAAGTGGTTCACGAATCTCCCCTTAATTTTTTGGGAAGAAAATCTCCCCCTCTTAGGGATAAAGTTTGTCGTTCCTTATCAATGACTAATTCTTCCTTATCAAGGACCAATCCTACCTTGTCAAGGACTAATTCTTCCTTATCTAAGATAACTCTTCCAAAAAGTAAGGGATTTGGAACTTAGGAAATTTGTGGATAAATATCTTTTGCGTATTTCCCACTTTTATCTATCTATCCATAACGAACTTACCGTATGCAGAAAGGCGGTCGGCTGGGGGACATAAAACTCTAGACGGGCTGCCCTGAGGCTGGCCTCTGGGAAGACACCCTAGCTCTCACAGACAGGCCTCTAGATTTTCCCGTCTAGGTAGTGCCCTTTTGTTTTAATATGGTAGGTGGGCTTAGGCCACTTAACGCCTTGGGCCAGGCTGGCCTTGGGCCCATCGAGTAGTGGGTCTAAAAACCATGGTACTCACAATGCCTACCTTTTCCCCGATTGGAATTCTGTGCTTTTCCAGTTGGGGAAAATGTTGTATTTTAAACATTGTGTATTGAAAGTTTAAAGCACTACAAATTTAATGCGTACATCGAACGCATAGGAATTTGGGGCATGTTTGGTCACAAAACGTGTAGGCAGCGCACATTTCCTAATATGTCTACGGTGCATGTCGTTCTAACGGCACATTCATTGTGCCTGTTGATTTTTCACCCCTATATATAGGGGTTAGGCTCCGAATGCTGCCTTTTTTACTATCTTCCAAAGCTTTTCACCTATTGTAATTTCTTTCCTCTTGTGCTTCTGCAAACCGTTGCTTCAAAGCAATCATGGAGCTCCCTCGACATCTTTCACTTTTCCGGTGAGTTTTTACAAACTCTATTCGCATTGCCTCTGTCATGTTTTTCATGTCTCCGTTTCTAGGGTGTTTTTGCGTTCAGAGAGTTTTCACCTCTTTTGAGGGTGCGTCTATCGTTCATCGGTGGGGTTCTAGTAACGGAGCTATAGGCAATTTCTGGGATATTTCCAAGTTTAAGGTCATCCCATTAGGTCCCATAAAGATTCTTGGCTTGGGGTTTTTAGGTTTGGTTATTAACGGGTGGTTAAACCTCCAAAGGGGGATTTCTCTTATCCCTCTAGGGTTCTAACGCCTTCACCGCTTTTAAGGTCCTCAAATTGATCCCTCTTTTTTTTCTTTTCTTTTTTTTTTTGTCTGTAGTATGGCAAGAGGTTAGGAAGAGACTTTTACCAGTCAAGTTGGGCGTAAGAGGGGGACCCCTCGAGAATCTCCCACTATAAGCAGCCTAGTTGCTGCTATGTCCATAGAGGAGTAGAGATCATTTTGTGAGTCCTAGCGACATTACTGCTGGAGTTGGAAGGCAGGCCGATTGTCTGATAGTATGAGGCCGAATGCTGCCGTCTACTTCACGAGGGCAATTTGTTCTTTGGACTTCGCTACATCCGTCGTTGGTGGCGGTTCTGCGCTTCTGCCGGAGCACCTCTGCCTCATACATCCAGGCGTCTTTCAGATCTTGATGAGGAACGCGGCATCTTTGAACTTCCTCACCGGAGTTGGATATTTCACTGGTAAAGGTTTCTTTTATTTGCACTTTGAAGCTTGGGATTAGAGACAGGCTATCTATGTCGACCCATAGCCCCCGGTTGCAATTTGTAACTGGGTTCCCCGAATTCCCTAAGACTGAGGCGAAAGGGGTTGTTTTAGTGAAGGGGTTGTGGTTTAAGACATCAGGCTCTACTGGGCTCCCATTTGACCGGAATCAGTCCCTCACGTTCCCAGTTTTGTCTCAGCTTGATGGGGCTTTCTTTTTTTTAGATCGCCCACACTCTGACATGCCCCTTTTTATTGGACTTTTTAGGTAAGCGTAGGCGAGGCCAGCTAGTTAGCTGGGTGGAGAAGGCCAGTCTGGAGCGTATCAGAGGGTTGCTTGAGATTACTGAGGTGAAGTGTAACCACGAGATCCTCTTGTCGGTGAAGAACTTGTGGAAGCCAGGCGCCAGCCCCTTTCGTTACATAGTCCCCGTCATCCCCCGCTCGTTTGCGGGGAAAATGCGTCGGGGCGAAGCATTTTGTTCTTGCCGTCCTTGTGAAGTCGATCGAGGCCGGGTTCCTCTGATGGGGGTCCATCTTCGAGCCTCGGTGAGATCAGAAGGGGCCTTGGTCGGCTTTTTCGGCCAGGATCGGTAGCCTTTGGGTACGTAAGGATGGCTTGCCGCCCGATACGAAGGGAAAAAATGAAGGAAATATCGAGAAATTTGGTCTTGGCTTGGAGGGTTTTGTTGATTGGGGCGGATCAACCTTGATACCTCAGTATTTGAAGAAAGGGAGGACGATATGTCCTTCTAGGTACGCTACTTGATTTATGTAGCGGATGCCTTGGCTTCTTTACTCGAGGGGAGGCTGCGTAGCTACAAAATATTTGGTGGAAAGTGCCTAAAGCGGTCTGGCCCAGATGAAGAGGCTCAGAAGAGCTCGATAGTAATCGCTGTGGACTCTCTAAAATGAGCCTTCGATGCCCCGTTGGCATTGGAGTGTGCTGCCTATGATGCTTCTAAAGAGGCTTGTGCATCCCTAGAGGACGGGGTTCCATCCGGGGAGCCTCATAATGGTAATAGAGTCGTGGGGGAGGCTCCCTCAGAGATAGCCACTGGGCCGTCGTTCTCGGCCAGGCATGCATATGCCTACCCTCGTAAGCGAGGCTGCCCGATTGAGGCGATCTTCCAGGCTCATGCGTTGCCACGCGGGAGTAGGGTTGTCTTTTGGCCCGACACGGTGGCTCTGGTTCGAGAGAGGCGTAGGAAAATCGTGTGCATTGAGCCTTTATGAGGAGTCCTTGGTCATCAGCATTCGCGACCTCTACCCCAATTTTCTCCGAGTACCAATGGTGACTCGTGCGAAATTACTCCGTCCCTTCCTAGGCTACTTGGGGGAGATCGCTTTCGTAGCGTGGCGGAAGGCGAGGATGCGCATCCATGACCATGACTTCGACGAGTCGAAGTGGTACGGTATGCTTCAACTTTTAGTTCATGACTGTGAGTCTCGTGTTGTGATTTTCTTCTAACGTCTCCTCTTTTACAGGTTATCACCACCATTTGGAACATGGCTCGCCAGCATAGGGAAATTCATGCCCGGTTGGACAATGCCGAGAAGCTGCGGCTATATGCCCAGTCGGCCGTTTCCAAGCACCAGGCCTTGGACGCCTCCCTGGCCAAGGAAAAATCTAGGTCTAGGCACTAGGAGTGGGAGGCTAAGGCTGGAGCAGAGAAGATTGTAGGGGCGGAGAAAGAGAGGGATGAAATTTAAGGAGTGCCAGGATTGCTCGGTTGGTTGTTGTTGTAGCGAGAGCGTGCGGCGGGCGGAGGGTGACTTGGCTAGGGTCCAAGAGGCTTTGGCAGTTGCAGAGGAGGTCAGGCGCAAGGTTGAGGCTAAGGCCGCCTGCCTGAAAGTTGAGCGGACGTCTCTCCTGGCTACGGAGATCGGGCGTAGATGAGCGTCCTCGCCCCGGGCTGGAGGCGAGGGACAGGTAGACTACGGAGGGAGGGACTACCCGAAAAGCCTTGGAGCTGATTTTTGCATATGGCTACGGAGGTTGTGTGTACAAACACAACATTCCATGGAGGCCAGGCCCCAGATGTTCGGACGATATGCAGAGGCTCTTCGACCGTGCCTCTGGGGTTTTGCGAGACGGGTGCTTCCGGCCAGGCGACTGCGAGGTTGCTTGGCCCAGAGGTGGACACAGACGAGCTGCAAAGGAACACGAGAGAGGGACGGGCGTCCATGTCCGCTCCAGCGCCCTTGCCGTCGCGCCCGTGACGCCAGCCCCACACGCCACGCCTCCCCCTTAATTTTCAGTCACCTCGGTAAGGGGCCCCGTTTGGTCGCCATGACTTGTATTCTCACTGACGCTTCTTGGCGTATTTAATGAAACATGAATTTTGGTTTACTCATGCAATTGATCCCTTTTGTTTTACATTCTTTTCACGAAGCGTACTAGGATAGCGGCAAGGGATGGGTATATATATATATATATATATATATATATATATATAACTTTTATATATATATATATATATATATATTTAATTTTTTTATTACTAGGACTTAGTGAGGATTGCACATGGGCGACAGGCAAGTCACCATTCCTGGGTTTTGGTTTTAATACATCTGGTGTTTTGAGGGTGCCCGATAGGCCCATGAGCCCGCGAGTCTAGTCTTTGAAAGTGCCGGCGGCTTGGAGCCACAAATGCGGTATTTTGAAGTGTCCCGTGACTTAGAGCCACAAGTGGTGCTTTGAAGTGCGGCGGATAACTAGGAACCCTGAGTGCGGGTCTTTTGAAGTGTCGGCGGGAGGCTGCAGGCGCGAGTCACGTTCTTTTGAAAGTGTCAGCAAACTTGGAGCCACAAGTCTAGTCCTTTGAAAGTGTCAATTGGCTTGGAGCCACAAGTCTGGTCTTTTGAAAGTTCCAGCAGGCTTAGAACCATAAAGTACGGTCTTTTAGAGAATGTCCGACAAGCTTAGACCCTGGCTTGAGGTCTTTTAAAGTGCCGGTGACTTAGAACCATAAGTGCGGTCTTTTGAGAGTGTCGACGGCTTAGACCCTGAGAAGCTTGGTCTTTTTAAAGTGCCAGTAGGCTTGGAGCCACAAGTCTGGTATTTTGAAAGGAGACAATTGCAAAAATTGAGATAAAGTATTCTAAAGAAAACTTTATTAATAATACCTCTTGAGGTGCATAATTCCACGATGCAGACCTTTGGTGTCCGCGTATCCCCTCATGGAGTTACGCGATACATGCGCCCGCTAGCGGAGTGTTAAGACATTTTAAGATATGAATTAAGTCGGAGATCGCTTATATAATTTCTTATTCACAAGGGAAAACCTGGCCTTCTGGACCTGAATTTTACGAGCTTCAATGTTGTTATACGATAGCTCCACCAAGCTTAGATAACATATTATAGGGGCTAGCCAAGAAGAGGATTCTTCGTCTATATGACTCACCTGGTCAGTCGTAATGGATGACATAGGCTAGTAGTAAACATGAAGGAGCACTGTTTCTTTTACCGAGATGGATGCGGCCATTGTTGCCAAAGCGTCCGCCTTTTCATTTGAGTCCCTTGAGATATTCTAAAGCGTATGCCAAAGCCGTAAAACTCCCTAGTCGTTGCTTGACTTTGGATGCGTACCTGACCATGCGTTGGTCTCGCGTCTTGTACTCTCCATTCACCTATCCTACAACTAGTTAAGAGTCGCTATGAATGATGAGTTTCTCTAATGACACAAACTTTGCAAAGGTGACAGAGCCATAATTGCTTCATATTCGATCGTTATTAGATGCGGGGAAAGCCCGACCATACATTTGTTCGATCCTTTCCCTGCTTGCGAGGGCTCTTAGTTGCAAGCGACCCGACTCGGGTTTGGCGAAGCAGATCCACGTTGAGATCCACCCGACCCGACATCATGCGGGTCCATATCGCAGGGTGGCGTAGTTCTTAAAAATCACGCGACACATGTCCCTCGATGCGAGCCCGGTTATATTGAATGCTCGAATTAACTTATTTCGATTGCCAGCTAGAGCCATCCTTCTTGACCCAGTCGGGCTTGTGTCGAGAATTTTTATAAAGTAGTTATCGGATTTCCGGAATCGGGTTTAACTCTTTTTATTATATCCCCTAGGAAAAAAAAAGGTATTTACCGGATTATGAAACTCAAGGAAAACTAAATATCATAAATAACCGATGAACCCGTTAGTTGTATGAGCGCACATCCAGTATAGCATTTGCCCTCTCTTTCATGAAAACCAGGGCTGGATTTAATTCTAGTTATCCCGTGGGAGTAAAAGTTTATTTTGAAATAAATATACTCCACTTGCGATCAGTTGAGAACTAACAGATAAGAAGGCATCGACTGTTCCCAGAAAGATCTATCCAAGGAACGGGGAATCCAGGAGGCATGCTGAGGAGTGGTGACCCAGCACTTTGGAACGTGAGAGGGAGTCAAGTCTACGGAAGCGAAAGGAAGCATGCAAAACTGCTACCCCTTCCGACGGGCTTTCACTCGCCTACATCGACATGCCAAGCGGAGACCCTGATATACTTAATCGACGCTGGCTCCATACCCTGAATATTAGATATGGGACCGTATGGTGCTTCTCAAAGGGAGATTGGTCAGCACGATGATAGGGTGTGCCTAGAAGTAAGGGCGAAGCTTCTTAGCTACCACACAGAGGGCTAGTGCTGTTTTCGAGACCGATATACCGTGTTTCTAGTTCGGACAGATATTTTCTCACGAAGGATATTGGTCTCTACTTTCGGTTTTCATCTTCTTTGAACAGGGCTACACTTACTGAAGCCTCTAACAGCACCAAGTAAAGGGAGAGTATATTGCCTACCCTAAGGATGGCCAGAATTAGCAGTTTGGTAAGATTTTGTTTGATCACCATGAGGGCTAGGTCACATTCCTCATTCTAGCCGGTCCTTTTAGCTCCCCTTAGGGTGATGAAAAATGGTTTTAACCGGTCTGTGAAATGGGATATGAACAACTAGAAAGGAACGCCAGCCAGCCAATTAATTGTTGCACTCCTTTCCTAGAGGTAGGAGCCTGAGAATCCATTATAGCCTTGAGTTGAATGGGATTGGCCTTGATCCCTCTCTGGGTCACCATAAAGCCTAAAAATTTGCCCGAACTGACTCCGAACGCACATTTTAGAGGGTTGATTTTCATGCCATACCTTCGAAACAACTCAAAGGCCTCTTGTAGATGCTTGGTGTAGTCGAAGTGCTCTTTGGTTTCCACGAGCATGTTGTCGATATAGGCCTCCATTGTGTTACCCAACAGTAGTCGGAATATCTTAGTCACCAACCTTTGATAAGTTACCCCAGCATTTTTTAAGCTGAAAGGCATCACATCATAGCAGTATAGACCGTGTGGCGTAATGAAGGCCGTTTTCTCGTCGAGGTAGTGCGTAGGGATTTGATGATACCCCGAAGAGGCGTCGAAGCGGCCGGTATTTCGGTGTGCATTTGCGGCGTCAACAATTTGGTCTATACGTGGCAAGGGGAAGCTATCTTTTTGGCGTAACCCGTTGGTCGGTGTAATTATTTACGCATACTGCGCCACTACCCCCTTTCTTCGAAACCACCACCACGTTGGCTAGCCATTCGGGGTACTTTACTATCTTTCCCTCAGCAAGTTGCCTACTTCCGTCTGAATGATCTGATGGCGATCTGGGTGGAAACGCCTCACTTTCTGTCTTAATGGTCTACCCGCGGGGATAATATTTAGCTTGTGAGTAGCCACCATAGGGTTAATCCCAACTATGTCTGAGTGGCTCCAGGCAAATACATCTATATTGTTCGACAGCATGAGTCGTAACTACTCCCTTTCTTCATTGGGCAGGAGAAAGCTGACGTAGGTGAACTTTTCTAGCCCGTCCAACGTTACTTTCTCCAGGAGATCTATAGCTAACGGATCCTTCTCCTCCGCCCTGACCTGGGCGGCGAATTGTAATTGCTACGCGGGGGTTTGACCTTCGAGGGGAGGATTTTCAGTATTCTTCTCCCCTCCTTGTTCCTACATAGATAGCTACTAACACTGTCGTGTGGCCAACTTACTGCTTAAAAGGTCAACCTGCCCAACGTTAATCAAATAGTTGACCGTTTGGTGGTAGGTTGAGGGGATAGCTTTCATCGAGTGCAGCTAGGCTCTCCCCATTATGGCGTTGTAAGGCCTCAAGTCATCGACAATTGAGAACAGAACCTGTTGAGTCACTGGCCCAGCTTTTACAGGGAGCGCGACATCTCCTAAAGTTACGGTAGTTGCACCATTAAAATAAGAGAGGATTCGTCCGGCTGAGTTCACCACACCTAAGGAAAGCTTTATTTGCTTGAAGGCGAATTGGATTGCGACAAGTGTCGGGCTGCTGGGATCTATCGATTGCCATGTGCACATGGCTTGGATTAATACAGGTGAGCACCAGTGCATCATAGTAAGGCCCTATAACCCTGTTCGGGTTGACAGGAGGAAAGGATATAGGGTCATCTATTGGCTTGGTTTCTCCATGTCTGCCTTCCTCGTGGATAGCATTTACCTTGGCCCTAATTGTGGCGGCTTTCAAGAGCTTCTTCCATTGGCACTTGGTATCTTGGTTGTCGAGACCAGTGCGCCCGATTATATAGTTAATGGTCGAGTGTAGATCTGTGGGGGTACGCCACGACCAGGTTGAAACTACGTCCATGACACCTTTAATTCCACCTCGTGGTCGAGTTTCTCCTAATATACCTCACGAGGTGTCCCGCTTTTGATCGACTTTTCCACCGTAAGCGTCGGCTTGACGCACATCGATCTCATATCCATGATCTCTATGATAATCGCACCGTAAGGATTTGTTCCTTTATGAGGGATCCGTCTGGATCGATGTTGGCCATTTAAACTCTGGCAGGTCACGAAAGATGGGTAGCAGCCTTTCATAAGAGACATTCAGGGGAGTGAATTGTAGGAGCTCTCTTTTCTTTTGTGATTGATCACGGACCCGCGAGGTGGCTCATAATCAAGAGTGTGTTGCCCTAGGGGTGAAGAGAGCATGTCGTCGGGCCTGCGAATTAAGGTTGTAGGCAGCATGTAGAACGCAGGCCCTGTACCAAAGGTAGGATGCCTGAAAGCGGCGCCTGGGGCATCACTGCAGGCGTGCGGTGGCATCGTGCAACCGGGATTGCGACGCGTTCCCGGGGCTGAGCAGGAGTGGTTGCCTCCTTGCGTCTCTCCTTACTATGCGGGATGCACCACTAACGGCATCGTTGGAGGCAGGGTGATACGAGGCCTCTTGCGCGATTTGGGCTTTGCGCTCTCCCGAGAGTTCTTTGTCGACAAGCGACTCAAAGATGGGGAACTGCCTAAGGACAATTCATCATCTATTGGGGTGTTGACATCATCAGGGATAATGGGCTCCTTTCCTCTATTGCGAGCGATCGGATGCACAGCTCAACACCCATCTCGTACCTCTTTTCCAAGATCGTGGCTATTTTCTATCTGGGTCCGTAATTGGTCATTATCTCGTTGTAAGCCTTCAGCGTGGCCTTGCAACTCCTCAATCCGTCTTGCTTGCTCCTCCTGTTTCCTCTCCATGTCCTGACGCCAATGGAGGACTTGATCCTCTGGTGCTTGGGGGACCTAAAACTCTAGACGGGCTGCCTTGAGGCTAGCCACTGGGAAGACACCCTGACTCTAAAGATGGGCCTCCGGATTTTCCCGTCTAGGTAGTGCCCTTTGGTTTAAATATGGTAGATGGGCTTGGATTGCTTCATGCCGCGGGCTAGGCAGGCCCTAGGCAAATCGGGCCTTGTGCCCATCGAGTAATGGGTTCAAAAACCATGGTATTCACAATATGTAAACCACATGTACACTAGAAATGCCAGAAATACTAACAATTTCTGGTTGTTGTCTGATATCCAACTGGGTATTGTTCCATCCAAAGGGTTGTTAGTCAGAAACCTATATGGATAGATAGTATCATATCTCATTTGTAACTAAAATAATTAAAACAGGCGTAAAGCCTATTTGAAAAATAAATATATGGATATACATTTCAATACATCCGAACTTACAGATATTCTAATAGTTTTAATGAGCTCAAATTGTATCACGGGATTTGACGGGTGGAACACATTAAAGCTATTTCGAGGTCTCTCTGTGATAACATGTGAAGAAGCGTGAATAGTGTAAAGTCCCGACTCAGAAAGGTTGATTGTACGTCGATTCATTTCTGATGAAATTCTATTTGTTTCCGAAGCCATTTAATCAATTCAATTTCAAACACCCAGGTGCAAGCAACTTACAATGCTTTTAAAGATGTCATGTCCCCAATGTAATCCGGGATTGAGTCAATAACTGAACAATTTCTCAGTACCCTGAATAAAAAATAAAATAAAATAATACATACATTTTGATAAGTGAATAAGACAAACAAAAATGAATAGTATAGTATTCATTTTGGCCACTTCACTAGAGTGTGTTTAATACTTACGTTTGGCATTTCTAGGGCAAGGAAGATCCTTCTTAAGACACCATAGTACCCTGAAAAATGGGATTTCCGTTCAGTATCTCATTTAGATTTCTGGTGTGAAATACATGAAAAAATAGGTACACTAGTATTAGCTACTTACGTGTCGTTGACTAAAGATGAAAAACTGGAAACTAAGTTCTTGTTGAATCATAAAACAATGTTCATAAAAGATGAGACAAAAAACTGGAAATTATGAAGAAAAAACAATCAATAGAAGCTTACACAGCCCTTTCCTAGCAAACATTGAGAGATGACGGCCCTGTAAAGTTGTTGTAAGATACATCACTGCAACAGATACAGTCATGGCATTAGAACTGAATTTTGTAGATTGAAAATGAAGATAGTTGAATTAGACATCAAGATCAAGTGCATGAGTTCTACAACAATTTTAGGTAATGTGCACCATATGTAAACTAGAAATGCGAGAATTACTAACAATTTATCGTTGCTGTCCGATATCCAACTGGGTATTGTTCCACTCAAAAGGTTGTTAGTCAGAAACCTATATGCATAGACAACATTATAACTCATTTGTAACTGAAATAATTAAAATAAGCGTAAAGCCTATTTGTATAATTGATATAGATTTCAATACATCTGAACTTACAGATATTCCAGGTGTGGCAAACTCCCCTTTGTATCTGGGACTTGACCTGTCAGTCTGTTAAAGCTCAGGTCTCTACAACAATAACAATAACAACAGAAAAGAAGTCTGAATAGGATAAAATCAACTCCATAAGGTTGAACTGTGCATCCAACTCGTTTACAATGGAAATCCAATTTGTTTTCAAAGCCAATTAACCAACTCAATTACAAACATCCATGTGCAAGCAACTTACAATATTTTTAAAGATGTCATTTCTCCAATGTAGTCTGGGATTGAGTCAGTAATTGAACAATTTCTCAGTACCCTGAATAAAAAATAAAATAATACATACAATTTGATAAGTGAATAAAAAATAAAATAATACATACAATGGCATAGGATTGCATTTTGGCAATGCCATTAATCCATATTCAACTCACAATTTATCCATCTCCATCAAATTCTGCAAGTTGGGGAAATCCATAGGTGATCCCTTCAAATCAGTAATTCTCCTGAAAGTTAAGATATGTTGGATCCAGTTAATTGCCAATATTCCTAGCTATTCAATTTGACTAATGCATAAGGTCATAAAACTGAATATTGCAGTCATCAGTTAGCTGAATGGGCGCTCACAAATCAGTTAATTTTGGCAACAGGGATATAGTAGAAGGAATCGGACCCTCCATGGATGAGCCTTGCATATCTCTGCAACAATTTAATATGTTTATAGATAAAAAAACAAAATATAAAAGAAATTTAAATTTGTATGAAATTCTCAGAGTGGTAAATCTAAAAAGTAATGGGAATGGAGTGCAACACTTACAGTCTCTATGTTATCCAATTCCTTATAAAATCTGGTATCTTCCTGAAAACAAGTCTATCTAATCACCAAAAGCAGATACTGATTTTAGAATTTGGCAATCAGATAAAGATAGAAAGAAATGATTATATCATTTACACATCAGTTAAATTTTTTATACTACTAAATGTTACTCGTATTGTTCCCGTAAAATTGTTTGCCGAAAGAAGACTGCATGTAACAAAACAATGTTATAAATCCTTCTGAACCATATAACAGAAATCAATCTAGTAGTAGTAGTCTTCATAGCACCAATAACAGTATCTACAATACAAAAGGCACACAGAATAGGAGTTGATGACACATATAGACATACACATATATGAAAAGGTCGAACTGAGATATAAACATGCAATTAAAGACAGATCTCCAGTAAACAACCTAGGAAAAATACAACTGTTTCGAAGCATCCCTTTCATAGAGGACATAGTTGTGTAAAAGACCGAGCATGGATATAGGTTTCATACCATCAGCTTTCAAAACTCTATAACTCCAATTCTCTTTCTCACCAAACTCCACAAGATGATTAAGATTTACCAACATGGATTTAAAAGTTAAGGAATTTAAGTAGCACCCTCTTAGAAGGAATTATGAAACTTGACGTCCCTTGAGAAAGGATGTCCTTTCTGAGCCTTGGTAATTTTTTAAAAAAAGCTAAATCATAAGCCTTCTATTTCTCATCTTGACCTATTCCTGTTAAAGTTAAAGGTGAGTTTCACTAGTGGGTGCTCTACTTAAATGCTCACAAAGAGGCTTAAGTATCAAAAGTTATAAGGTGATGTTGAGAGGCCAAAATTCAACACCAACAAAGGAAGCTTAGAGATGGTGCCAAATCTTTGAGAAATCTTGCCCTATTTAAATGATAGTAGAGAATCCAAAAAATGAAATAATGTTTAATGCAGCCATGTAGCCTGAAGAGTATTGCAAGATAGGTTGTTGTGTATCTCAAAGCATATTTCCTGCAACCATCTTACACAAAGGCTTTTTCTTTAGTTCATCTTCTCTCTCTTCGCGCCATTAATGTTAAATTGTGATTGGATTATTCTGATGTCTATCAGTGGAAAGGTGGACTCATATCTTGAGAACAATAAATTTTCCTAGATAGAAAATTAATAGAGATATAAACAGGAGTTAAAGAAGTATCTTACAGTCTCCCAAACTCCTCAAATTTGGCAAGGCTGGCAGGGTCCTTTCAAATAGATTATTTTCAAACAATTCTGAAATAGAAAATTTTAAATATAATCAAGGTTCAGCCTCTTTCATCGCCCTAATGAAGACAGAAATCTTCTTCTAGACTTACAGCTCCTCAAGTGTAGCAATGTCACCAATTTCCTTAGGAATAGACCCCAGAGACGTTTCAAACCAGACCTGCAGAATGCCTTACGTTACAGATTTACCAACTTATAACTACTTAGTAAATTATCAAAGTCACGGTGCGCCCTCACGGATGCAATGTGTGTCAGAACTCACTAGAGAGACAAGTGAGGAACCAGCAAGACTTGTAGGGATTGATCCATTCAGATAGTTGCGGGTGAGATCGCTGTTTAAAAGAAAAAAAAGGCGTATAGAATTAAACTTATAATTAAGGCTAATCTCAATGTAGAGAAACTTGAGTCACTTACATTTCTTGCAGGTAAGTAAGATTTCCAAGCTCATAAGGTATAACACCAGTTAAATTAAGACCCTTCAGCTGGCTGTAAGTCAAAAAGGAAAGACGAGGAACAGAAAAGGGAAAAACAGAATTAGAACACAATTTTGTACTCAAAAATTATGGTTGTATATCTGCAAAACATGGTAAAATTATTTCAAATTTTGGTGTATCAGGATTTTAAAGGGACCAGCATTCTGGCATAAACTATTGTAACTGCAGCAAGAATTTGGCACTCAAAATCCATTGGGACATTTTCTCATCCACTAGAAACTCGACTCAGAATGACACACGACTGTTAACTTTCTTTTCAACAAGAAGTTAACTTCTACAAATACAATATATTTATCAAATAAGGATGCAGTAAATGAAGTTCATAAATCAATATATTGTCAGATCAAAATTTACTATTATGAACCCCTTGGTTCAGAACCGAAAAACCACTCATCAAAATACTCAAAAATATATAGGTACACCATGTTGCACATTTTGTGCTGAACTTGAAGGTCCCAAACATCAGTTTTATATCATCAATCTATCTAGACCTTGGGGATTCCACATGCTAGTTGATCAACATAGTCCTATAAGCCCGTAGTTATACTATATTACTACTCTCTGAGGTATTGTTCCACTCCCAATGAAGTATGCATATGCATTATACCACGAAATGGAGAATAAGAAAACAAGATCGTACATGTTTGTGACATGGCAAACAGTGGAACTCTTGAACGTGCAGTTACAGGTAACATTGCTAAAATAATCATGGGAGAAGTAGGCTCAGGCCATTAAAACCAGGCGAATAGCACATAGCGTGGATAAAGAATTTGTTTTCCATGTTTCAGGTAATGGCAGGAAATAATTGCAAGCTTGTGGTCAAAACTAATGATTTGTTAACTTGAAAATACCCTCAAGCTAGATGTCTCTCTCTCTTACTCCCCCACCGATTTTTCTCCTCTCTCTTAATTTCATCCCACTAAGACCACCCTTCCTCCTTCCATTTCTCTCTGTTCCTCTCACCTCTTTCATTATCGGTAATCTCCTCTACCTGACATCTTAATATAAAAACATCTTAAATGATGATTCTTAACAAATAAAATGTCCATTAAAATATAAAATTTATTTAAAAGTAATAAAAAATCATAAAATATCTGCAAAATATTTTACATATCCATAAAATTATTATTTAATTTTAAAATTTTATTACTTGTGGATAATCTTTGATATTTCCTTTAATTTACTTAATAATTCAAATTATTAAAAAATTATATTATTAATATTTTATTGAATTTTTTTATTTAATATTTTAAAATAAAATTTATAATAATATATTAAAATTTAATATTAAAATTAAGAAAAAATTAAAGGATAATACAATATTATATAAATGAGTAAAAGGACTTTTAAAATATTATTAATAAATTAAAATGATAAATATTACAAGATATAATTTAAACTGATAAATGTTAAACCCATATAAGTGGCAATTATAATTGACATTATTTATTATGGTTGTACTTATGACTAAGTAAGTTCAAGATCTATAGCTTGATAATACGAAGACTCAAGATGTTAGTCTTTAAAGACTGCCTCTACTGTTTAACTCATCAGTCCAAAGATCACACATACTTTATTCTCCTCTTGCATTATTGATCCCACAATACACTCCATTGAGATGCAATGACTCCTCCTCCACAATCGAGATGGTTTTATATCACATACAAAGCTCAGACAAGGATTCAAAAGTGCTCTCTACACGTGATTATATCACATGAAAAGAACTATCATGATACAAATGCTGGCAATTGCCTTCTATTATATTGCGATGAGTAGTAACCTAGATCACATACAACCTCACTAAGTGATATTTTGATCATTTTTTGTTGCTTTTCTTGCCTTTTATTTCTTTTTCCTTCGTAACTCTGCAAAACACAAGTTTGCTAAATATTCATTCTTTCCACCTCAAAATCAATCAAATATATCTCAAGCATTGTTAGAAAATGGACTGGTAAATTAGATTGATATTGTGTACTTTTCCAAGGACCTCAAGCTCACATGGAGTAAGAACGCCCAAACATTTCATATGTACCTAATTTGGTTTTGCATTGAGGAGTCCTACGATAATTCACCAATTTTATGAAATATATATGGAATGACAATTGAGTATTTGGCAAGCAAAATATGGTAAATAAGGGTTTAGGGCCTTTCTATCATAGTAAGACTGATCCCTTGTAAGGCAGACCTACAATACACACAGAAGATCAGATTATATTATACAAGATCATGACTCAATAAATGGCTTATTTCAATATATTTCCTGACATAAAACATTATATTAGACTAAGACTCAATGCTTTTTTTTTTTATTCCAAAATAGTAGTTGGATTACAAGAGAGGAAAGAAAATTATGGTAATAAGGGTTTATAAGATTTCTATTAAGGTAGTACCGATGTTATACAAGAGATCACAAGATAATACAAGAAGATCAGATTATATTTTGATTAGAATACCACGCACTTTCATCAAAGAATGTGATTCAATATATTTTGACAAACACTGAGAATTTTTACTTTTTTTATTCAACCGAAATAGTGATTGAATTACTAAAAGGGGCATTTTATAATTTTGTAATCACTATTACTTGTTCCTCAAAGACAATTTTTTTTCAAATGTACTGATTGATGTACGAATTTTAGCCTATATCTTTATTTAAAATAAACAACCTGATGCATACTTCTCCCAATAATCATCGGTGAAATTCACATTGAAACCTCCTCGACAAGATGTATTGCTGATATTCCAGTATCTGTTATTCAATCTTGAGGCTATTGTCTCGAGTTTGCACTGTTACAAGGTAGAAACACGTAGTTAGCATTAATGATCAGGATTCAGGAACATAATTATCAGGAAGAATCAAAGATTTACACCAACAGATTATTATAAGATCTTAAGGTCAAGAGCTCCTTATCCTAATAATGTTCTTCACCAATGTTTTATATTCCATGGAATCAGTCAACCATAGCCCATCCTCAGCTCATTTAAGCATAAAATTTTCAAGATCAATTAAAATTTAATTTTTGGTTCCCTCGTTTCAATCCACCTGGATTTTTTTTCAGTATTTCATAGTCTAATAGGTACTATGAAAACTAGAAATATTGGTATATGCTACTTGATAATCTCAACCCACCTCCCTTATAAAAATTATTCACTTTGAGCTCTAGCTAACAACTTTAAAATTCTTCTACAATTATTGAAAGAGTTGCCATGCCGGGTCTTAGAAACTCCACTGACCATTTTACCCTAACCCGAAACTTGTTATCATCAAGTCAAAACTGTTAATAATTTGGTAACTATTGACATCATAATTCAAGGGTGGTGTCCATGGTTTGTATATTATAAGAAACCCATAGTGGATTGTTTAAAAAAAAAATTTGTATTTGTTTTACTTTAATATTTGCAATGATATTTTCTTCCATGCAAAAGTTTGGGCTTGCCAGAAATGGAAAGAAGAAGCGAGTGTTACAGTGATGTACCTTCATCATCTGGCAGAAGTTGAGCCTGGCAAGTGAAATGCCCATAGAAAGAGAAACCCAGAAGAAGAAAGATAAGGAGAAGAAATGGGGGAGGCTCCATGGACGAATTCAGCTCGGCTAGCTGCAAAACTCTTGATGGGTTTTTGATGAACTTCAACTTGAACCCAGTATGGCGATACACAGAGAGAAAAAGAGAAAAATGCAGAGAGGAAGAAAATGGAGGAGGAGGGAGAGGCTGTAGGTTTTGAACAGACAAAGATTGAGAAGATCAAAACCAGTAGCCACCTTCAAATCACAGCGGCCAACAAAGCACACGTACATGGCAGCTCCTCTTACTTTATTGTATAATTTATATTATAAATTTCTTATCAACTCAAGCTTTTTAGGCCCAAGCTTTCTCCTTTCTATATATATTCATAAAAAAGGGAAAAATAAAAATAAAAATAATAGTAATACCCATTAGTACATTATTGATCAAGAAAGCAAAATAAGGAATATATATATGTTGTTCAAAAATAATATTGGTTTGATTTAAAAGTCAAATATGCCCCAAAAATCCCCAAACCATCTTATAATAGTAAAGGGAATAGTTATAGTAATAGTTATATATAGTCTAAGGTAGTAATTTATTTATTACCATAATATAATGTAGGAACTATCATAACTGTTATATCGGACATTTTTGACTTTTAAACCAAATCACACTTATTATTAGAGAACTTATACAATTATACTAGCCTTACTAATTTGCTTTCTTGATCATTGAATTTGGAGATACCTGTAAATATGTTACTTCTATTCACTTTGGTAGTACTCTGTTATTAGATTTTGGGATCTCTGATAAACTCATCTCACCACTTTACTACTTGAATCATGCATTAAGGGCCTCAAAAATGTTAAATTTTGCATTAATGTTAATTTAATGTGTTGAAATGAAAATGAAAAGAAAATTATCTTATATTTGTATGGTATTGTTATTTTTCTTAAATTATATTTTTCATTAAAATTTTGTACTTTTATTATATATAAGAAATATATTTATTTATCTTAAATTTATTTTCCATGACTTTGTAAAGACTAAATATAACCTTAATTGAGAACTGATATTTTACAGGACGTTTATGAACACCAATAAGAATTTGTCTATAATATAAATAGAATATAATCATGCACGATCATGCATAATATAAGGAATAAAATCACGCAAAATTAAGAATATTTAATAATATCAAATCTTCTCATAATACTTAATAATAATACTAATAAGGAAGAAATGCCAGATTTTTAAAACATTCCCTTAAAATTATCGTAAATAATATATATATATATATATATATATATATATATATATATATATATATATATATATATATATATGCAGATAGGTATATAAAAAGGACTGGGTGTGTTTGTAAATTTTTTTTTTCCACAAATACTTAAGTTAATTTAACAAAATATAAATATGTATTGAAAACTGATATTTCCGAGATTGTCAAAAAATATGTATCATTGAAAAGTGAAAACTGATATTTTCCAAGATTTTTATGAGGATAATAATTTTTCCATAATAAATGGAAAAAATATGTTTAATTGGAAACTGATATTTTACAAGACTTTTATGAAATAAGAATTTTTTTCATAATATAAATGGAATAAAATCATGTGCACCATCAATTCTAGAACCATTTCCTATTTGTCAAGTGCAAAATTAACAATATTAAATAATATCAAATCTTCCCATAAGAAATCATTTTTCTTAAAGTTTCTCTTCTTTCCTTATTACTTTTTAAAAACCAAATATAATTTAGTGTTTATTATAATTTGCATATAAAGTTTAAGTGATATCATTTGCACCTTTCATCATATCTTTAATACCTTTTTTGGGGTCATTCATGATCTTATTCTTGTTATAGTTCCATCATATCCTTTATACCATAACCTTAATTATTTTACTATATTCAGGTTTTCCTCAATATAAAGAAAAATAAAAAATGCATAGATTATTTTTCCAAACATGAATTAATATGCATGCAAACAATGTGCCCTGTTCTTAAAGGGTTTATTTAATCTAAATTTTGTGCATTAAAAAATGTAATTAGCTGTTGTAGATTATTTTATAATCATATGGTCAAGAAGTATCCATGTCAATGTTAATTCTTTTTAAATTCTTTTTCTTTCTTTCAACATTTCAACACAATTCAATGTCATCCAAGAGACCAATAATTAAAAGGTGGCAATTTAAGTTTGATCCATGGGCTAAACTGACTCCACTTGGAATTACATTGGGCCCTATTGCACTGTTAATTTATTAAAATAGAAATGGCCAATTTGGGCCTGACTTGTAGATTTACAGGTTAATTTTATCTGAACCCCATCCTTAATTGCATCAGCCGAATCGATATTTTATTTGCTTTAAAATGCGCCAAATTTGATCGACCCGATTTCGACCCAACCCATCCACCTGAATTGCCACCTCTACGGTCAATTATTAACCTTAACCATGCAACTTAACTGACCATAGGAAAGAATCTTTATGTGATGAATCATACTACATACAAATATCTTTACCCATTGAGGGGTGAAACGTATTGGGTTAGGTTATTCAATGATTTTCGAGTCCTCTCACGCATCATTGTAAGAACTTCCTGAGTCTGCTTTGTGACAAGTAAGAGCACACACAAATTGATCCGAACATCTACAATAATAAAAGAAAAGAAATAATAAAAACAAATATATTACAAAAAGTATGAAAATGAAACATCTAGGAGTATTTTGTGCCAATCAATAGCCATCATAATTCAATGTATGATGTATGTCAAGTAAGATAAATCAACTTGTGATTTATGACACATAGTTCATTTACTGCCCAAAGTTTTTCAGACTCCTCTGATATTTCTACCACAAAGATATTTTTCTTTATAAAGACTCAATAGGAGAGTTTATTCAGAGAATTTCATACATAAATTATGATTTTATAACAGGAAATAATAGCTACATGATCAGAGAACTCCAAGAAATGACTAAAACCAACATGCATTATTATTTTTTGACTTAATTACTTAACCTATCAAATTTTCAAAGATTAAGTTCGTTTGCTTTTTAAAATTTTCATAACTTATTAATCGAAATTTTTAAAAAGTTCTAAATTTAAAAAGTTCGAAATATTTTACTTTTTTCTATTCGTAAAAGTCATTTTCCACAAAAATGTTAAAAACTCAATAATCGTCCAATAAAAAGCAAGAGTTAGCAATATACACTACTATGAATATTTAATGGTGGTTTGGGGATCGTATTGGTCCCATCCCTAATTCATTGCTTATTTTTTCAATTTCAAACTTGCCTTCATTTAAAAAATTAACATAATGTTTTTACTTGTACTCTCAAACTCTCCTTCGCTTACATTTTATCTTTTGCTTATTTTTTGCTTTTATTTTTATTATATTAAAATTAATATTTTTCATAAAAATAAAAATATTATGAATTTTTTATAAATTATTTATTAAAACATTATAATAATATTATTACTATATTAAAGATAAAAATAAAATAATAAAAAAAAATATTTTTAAAATACACCTGCATGGGCTTATTATTATTATTTTCGACATATGGTCTTATCATTCATTCATTCATGATGCCTAAAATCTAAAAATCTAGTCCCCTGAATACCCAACTTATCACCCGTAAAATCGAAATTTCCGCTTGTCTCAGAGACTAATGCAACTTTTCAGTTACATTTCACAGATTTAATTTAAATTCACAAGCAAATCTGCTTCGTTATCCGGCATCTGCAGTAATTTTCTAAACTTCCCCGAACCCTACAATTTATTATTTTTATTAACATTTCACATTAAAATTTAAATTTTCTTTTGATACAGAGAAAGAATAATGAATTCGCATCTCCATTTTGAGAAAATAAACTCAAACCCCATTAAAAACTGATTAAAATTAAATTAAACACGTGTCATTAAGAAATGGCATCTTTATTAAGTGAATCTGTAAATAATTTGCCTATTGCCATCCCTAGCTCACTACCTAACGTTAAAAACAAACAACTTAATACTTAATGCTATTAAGTACTATTCAGCATTAAGCTCAAAAAGTTCATTCAACACGTCGAAAAACAAACGCAACCCAAGCAGATCTCAACATCACCTTGTTGCATGAATATTCAGGAACCCAAATAAGAAAGTGATCAACCTTTCATGGATTAAAAGTCATTTATGAGGTGTTGTAGATGATTAATCCAAGCCATTGTTTGGTTGCAGAGAAAACAGAAGAAAAGAAGATAATTTTTTTTGAAAATGCAACAACCCTCCTTTTCTGATGCTTCAAGAATTTCCAGAACATGACAAGATTAAGAGAATAACAATCCATGAACTTAAAGCATCGAGATTAAAAAAAAATCAAAGCACAGAGTTTGGAAAACCCAAATTCCAACATCAAATTTACTCCAATTTTCCTCAAATTTCCCTAACAAAACCAGATTCTACCCAAAACCCAAGTTACATTTCGCCAGAAATCAAAAGAAAAGTGAATTACAAAGCTTCTGGTACCTTCATCCCTTGGTAGAAGTTGAGCCCAGGATGTGACATATCACATCGGATAGGGAGCAAAGTTTCTGACGTTATATAGTTACTTATGGAATGTTTTGAACACTCATAAAAGATGATTCATCTTATTTATATAGTTTGAAGTTACAAGGTAGACAGTATCTGTAACATGGAATGTGACAATATTTCCTAGAAATCAATAAAAATCATGCATGATTAAAATCATGTAATGAATTTACTCGCAACCGTATAGTATTCCATTAGAGACCATTCATTATATAGGCATGAGAACCTCAAAATTGCAGATAAGTATGAAACTCACTTGCATTGTTGAACAATAAAATCGTCTAGGTGAAGAAGGTAGTTCAACTTCACAATGGGATCACCATAAGTCATTAACAATAATCCTTTGTTCTTCATCTTACTTGATGTAAAAACACCGGTTTCATCCTAAACAAACCAGCAATGAGCTGTTGAGTACCCCTGCAAGAGACTAGAAACTGTAAATATGAATGGACACTAGTAAAAAAAGACAGAAGATGTGACTTACCTGCAAGTTGAGGCCTATATAACCTTGCCAGATCAATCCAACCATAATTTTCATCTCTAGTGAATGGAATCAAATCGTGCAAATAGCATTCATATTATTAAACCCCAGAAATTAATTTTCATACAACAAAGAATATATATATGTTCTTTACACAAGAATCTGTATTTGATCAAACAAAAATGAGTTTTCGCGTGTTTTTCTTACATGGCAAACACTCTTTACAAAAGAATCTGCAGAAAATTCAAACACTCTTAACAAAAGAATCTGCAGAAAATTCAAACAAGGATAACTTCAAACTGATGTGGGGGAACCCATGGTGTATCGTTGTTAATCAGTTTTGATTTAGTCATGCAGAAGTTGTTGATGACTTGATGAAGAATGTTCTTGGGATTTGTCTTTATCCGGGAAGGAAACTGAGGAATCTATCCATGGTCCATCTATTGACATGCTCCTTTGCATTTGACTTGCAGGCAGAGGAATCTCATGACGTGTTTGGCTATCCCAGACAGCTTCTCAAAGGCTTTGAACCTCATCTCCGAACTCATCGAATTCATTGAGCTAGGCTTGATTGGTACTTGGACTGGTGTTTTGCCTTCGAGCAGGCTCACTACAGAGGACATGGATGGCCTGAGCGTCGGAGATGGGTTGGTGCACAGGAGAGCCAAGTTCAGCATCCTCTGTGCCGCTTCTTTGGGGTACTTCAACTGAGACTGATCACCAGTTCGGGGGCAAGGTTTCTACTTCAGGTAGGACGTAAGCCTGCAGTCCATGTCAGAAGAAAAAGGCAAGTTTCATCATCTTGTGATTACATTCTAAGCAAAAATACAAATTCGGGCATTTGAGGTTCAGAAAAAGGCTTAAAGAGAGGACTTGAACCTGAGAACTCTAGTTAACCAGAAGTAAATACCATTTTGAGTAACCAATTTTCCTAACAACTGAAGCTAATAGGATTTTGGCGGACAATATATATCATCATGCTCTGACAATATTCATCAAATATGTATAAAAGATCATTGTTTTAAGAAACAATATTTCTTCACATCCTTGTTTTCTTCAGTCACAACTTCAACTTTTTCGCGTGCAAATGGCATCTCAAGAAAACAATGTAATGCCATTACCCTGTGTATGGAGGCCAGAAAAATGAACAGACAAGAAGTTCTCGAAAGCTAAGCTTACGCAGTCAAGAAGATAGACACACTCCTCCTTGGGCCTGTAATTGGTGTTGCTTTTCCCACTGACAATCTCTAGAGCAACGATTCCAAAAGCTGTAAACATCTGCTTGTCTGTTAAGTAACCCTCATTGCATATTCAGGAGCCATGTATCCTCTGAAGAAAAAGCAGCATCCGAACATTAGGTCTCGAGCCATACTAATAACAATCAAGGTATGTCCATGCATCCTTTGGAAAAGAACTACCACTCAATAATTCAAAGAGAAAAATTGATCACATAAAGTGGTACCGCATGGTGTCCTGGGTCAGTAACAATTCATGACTTGAAAATTTTACTAATATGCAATTGCTCGTTTCAGAACTCAACAGTCTCATTAAAATCATAGCTATTTCAATAAAACCAACAAAAGAAGAAAACTCCATTCACTTTGTATAGACTTAAAATGAAGGAAGACAAAGGCATTTGCTAATTGCTATATAGAAAAAGGAGTAGTGTATCTTTTTTATTGAAAAAGTTGGTTGTCTAGGAGAGGTCAGTAAAGTTACAACTTCAGTTTATTTGAAGGTCACATTCCAGAAAAAATAAAATAGAAGGATGCCGCTTTTTTCAATTTGGAGAATCTTACAAAAGATCTCAGGTCTTTTTTTTTTTCTTTTCTAATTGTGTTGGTCAAACCTAGATGTAATAATTATTACCGCTATACAATTTATATGTAATATATTCCAATATGGAGATGTTAATCGATATGTTTGTATCCTAAACACATCGGCGGTGGAGAAACAAGGAAGAGAACAGAATGGTAAAACTCACATTGTTCCAGCAATACGGGTGCTGATGTGTGTGTTCTCTTCTTCATCAAGTTTAGCTAAACCAAAGTCAGATATCTTAGCATTTAGGTCCTTATCAAGCAGTACATTGGTTGCCTTGATATCTCTGTATGACAATTCTTTCAATCTCGAATTCTCATGCAGATATGCCAGTCCCTTCGCTATCGCCAAGAGAGTTTGCGTATTTCTTGTTAATACCAACTTAGCCATGATCATCACGTCCTATAAGTGACCGTGTATGAGGGCTTAAGTCATAATATTCATTATTAAACTTAACAAATGGAATACCAAATTTTATGCGATTTATCAAGAAACAAGACTGTTGTTTTCCAAATATTCGTATACGAGCAATAACTGGTTTCCTTCAATACAACAGCCATAGAGCTTTACCAGATTTGGGTGTTGCAAGGCAGATATCATGCCTATCTCATTGACAAATTCGTGGTTCCCTTGTCTCGATTTGGAGGAGAGCTGCTTGACTGCAATTACTGAACCATCTGAGAGTACACCCTAAGATCAAGCAGGAAAAAAACCAATTCAAATTCTAGACAACCGTTGTATGAGACAGATCCAGGAAGCATTATACATAAAATAATCACTGGCCTAAATGTTACAATGGTGTTGTCAGGTTGACAATCCATAGTGAAAGAAAATGGAAAAAGAAAAGGTAAAAGAAAATTTGTAATTACTTTGTAAACTGGTCCAAATCCACCTTCACCTATCTTGTTTGCGGGATCAAAGTTATTGGTAGCAGTTTTGATCTGTCGTAAACTGAAATAACCAGTTTGTAGCTTGAGGGCTTGAATTTCTGTAACAGGGACAGAAATGAAATATTAACCAAAGAAGGCATAGGTTTGTATGTAACACAAACAGTAAAGCAAAACTGATCTATACTTCAGTAGGCCAAATATGATCAGTTTATAGGAAAGGTATATATTTCCAAGCAAAGAAATTCTCCATTTATGATGGTATTTGTCTTAGTTGTCATACATAGAAATCAGTGCCTGATACCAGCACCCTTAAAATTTTACTGTCAACATCTTTCAGGGCTACCATTAGATCTCAAATCATGTGGGCGGATCCTTAGATGGTCTAGAGAGGAGAGCACCATTTAAAAACTGGTCTGAATCACTGTTTTTTGTCATTGTAATCAACATATGTAGACATGGATTCAAAGTTACAAATTGCACAGGCAAACTAACACAACTTTCTAAACACAAGCTGTCCCCAACTTAGTGAACAGAGAGTAACAAAGAAACACAATATTTGACAAACAACGCGTGTGATTATTCTCACCTTCATCTTCTTTGCTTTTCCCTCCTAGGTAGCCTGGCTAGTCTGAGGGCAATCAAGATCAAAAACGAAGAAGGTGAACTGTGCAATTATAATACCAGCAATTAGCTCCCAGGCACATCAAAGTCTACGGGAAGAGAAGGTATATAATCATGTGAGAAACTAGTAGAAAAGGAAGCAGGAAGGCAGAGAATACAAGACAACTTACAAGGAGTCACTGTAATAGCTGATATAAGAGGTCCATATACACCTCTGTTAGGAATGACAGTAGTCCCTTTGCCTGCCCAGTATAAATGGATCTCCAAAGTGCTACCTTCGACAGTGACATTCTTAAAATCCTTAGTGATACCTTTTCCTACACCTCCAGCTTCCTCCATAATGTTAAAATCCGTCAACACCGTAACCCCCTGTGAGAGACAAATGAAAATGCCCCTTTTAGCCCCTGTTACTATTGATTTTCAAATGAAGCACAGTAAAAAATTAACAAGGCCAAAAAAATGAATCCCGAGAATGGGTATTGATTCCTCGCTCACTTGGATTGAAACATCAAAAATGCGCCTCCCCAAGCTGCTAAATGTCTCGTTATCAGAATACATAATTTCAGCAAAGTGGAGTTGCACTCTATAGCTGTCTCCCATGCAGACATCACATAATACTTGAGTGACATAGGCGAAGTGCGAGCTGTTTGAAAATACTCTGGACCCGCTATATTCAGGGAAAATGTGTTTGTTGCTAGATAAGGGGCATTTTCAGCACTTGTGAACACCCCAGTGCTACTGTAACCCCATTTTTGTAAAGTTGGGACCCCAGTGCTACTGTTTGGACCTGTAAAGTTGTTGTAAGACACATCACTGCAACAGATATTGTCATGGCATTAGAGCTGAATTTTCTAGGTTGAAAATAAAGGATAGTGGAATTAGACATCAAGATCAAGTGAATCAGTTCAATAACAATTTTAGGTAATGTAAACAATATGTACACTAGAAATGCGTGAAATACTAACAATTTCTGGTTGCTGTCTGATATCCAACTGGGTATTGTACCACTCAAAGTGTTGTTAGTCAGAAACCTATATGCATAGACAGCATCATATCTCATTTGTAACTGAAATAATTAAAATAGGCATAAAGCCTAGCTTGAAAATAAACATATGACATAGATTTGGTCAGACATCTGAACTGCATAGATTCAGGCCTTTGACAACCCACCATCTGGATTGACCTTGCTCATCATAAAGCCCAGGTCTCACACAATGTCAACAATTAAAAGAAGTGGAATAGGATAAAGTCAACTCAAAAGGTTGAACTGTGCACCACCATTTAAGGTGAATGTATTTTTTCCAAAGCCATTTAATCAATTCACTAAACACCCAGTACAAGGAATACAATGTTTTTGAAGATGTCATTTCCCAATGTGTCCGGGATCGAGTCGGTAATTGAACAATTTTTATACTGAATTAAAAATAAATGAAACATATACATAATTGATAAGGTCAGATGTGCAAGAATAGTATAGATTCATTTATACGACATTAATCCATATCTAACTCACAATTCATCCAACTTCATCACCCAGTGTTAGAAAATCCATGATATCCTTCAAACGTCAGTAATTCTCCTGAAAATTGGCATATGTTGATCCAGTTAATTGCAAATATTCCTAGATTTTCAATTTTACTCATGCATAAGATCATGAAACTGAATATTGCAGGTTATCAGATAGCTGAATTGGTGCTCACAAATCAGTTAAGTTTGTCAACAGGGATATAGTAGAAGGAATGGGACCCTCCATAGATGTGCCTTGCATATCTCTGCAAAAATTCAATATGTTTATAGATAAAACAAAATCTAAAAGAGATTTGTATGAAATTTTTCAGTCGGGAAATACAAAAAAAGAAGAACACATTGCAACACTTACAGTCTGCTTAGTTTGGTCCAATTCCCAATAAAATCTGGTATCTTCCCTGAAAATGTATTCCCATCTAACCTACTGCAAGCAGCATACTGATTTTAGAAATTCATAACGAAGATAAAGATAAATGTCAAAATGATCATATCACTTACACATCAGTTAAATTTTTCAGATTGCCAAATGTTTCTGGTATTCTTCCCGTAAGATTGTTCGCAGAAAGAAGGCTGTGCATGTAACAAACAGTGTTATAAAATCCTTCCAAACCATGTCACAGAAATATATCTGGTAGAACACAGAACTTCATAATTCAGTAATAAAAGAAGTAAATATAATGAATCATGACAGAAATAGGAGTTTATTAATACAATAGTAACTGTTATAAGTAGAGGTTGAAATAATATATAAGCATGAAGTCAAAGACAACTTGTGCAAATTAAATTAGGGAAATGCAAAATTTTGAACATCCCTTCATAGAGGACATACTTGTGTGAATAGACCATCTAATGCCTGTCATTATTATTACACAAATGTTTTTAAATTCCTATAGCCCAGTTCTCTCTCAAACCCACAAAAATGAGTAATATATACTATATGACTGTGTTATAGTGGCAAGCAGAGCTGCACTAGAAGTATTCATATGAAACTTGACCTGAGAAAGAAAATGCTTTCGGCCTTGATAATCTCGCAAAACTTTTAATATCTTCTCTTTCTGATCTGATTTATTCCAGGTTAAAGAAAATAGTCTTAATGATGAAGAGCCTACTTAGTGTTTATATTAAAGAGTACTTTGAATTAAAAGTTTAAAAGGATGGGAGATGTCAAGATTCAATGACTAAGATGTAAGGAAGCTTTGATGCGAAACAAACTGAGAAATCTGTTCATTCGAAAGTAGATAGTAGATAAATCAAGAATGTAATGTGTCTTAGGCACCATATTACCGTGAATGGTGTTGCTCGATAGGTTGTGTATTAAAGGAGTCTCCTCAGCATCTGTGGTCTTTAAACCATCTTTACATAAAGAGGTGTTTTGTCTTTCTTTCATGAATGTTGAATTTTAATTTGATTGGAATTATATGTCCATTTAATGGAAAGTGGATTTTATCTTAGAAACAATAAATTTTCCTAAATAGAAAATTAATAGAGATGTAAAGAGGAGTTAAAGCAGTAATCTTACAGTCTCTTCAAACTGCTCAAATTTCCAAGATTTTCTGGAAGGGATCCTTCCAGCTGATTATCTTCCAATACCCTGATATAGAAAATTAAAATATTGTCAAGGTTCAGCCTCTTTCACCACCCTAATGAAGATAGAAATCTTCTTCTAGACTTACAGCTCCTCAAGTGAAGCAATGTCACCAATTTCCTTAGGAATAGACCTGATACTTAAGTTTCCCAAAGTAGACCTTGAAGACTAAAGCTTATAGATTTACCAACTTATAACTGCTTAGTAAATTACTGAAACACATATTCCTCTACACAGATGGCAATGTAAATAAGAACTCACAATGTGACAAGAGGAACTGGCAAGACTTGTGGTGGGATTGATCCATTCAGGTAGTTGCGGGTGAGATCGCTGTTTAAAAAGAAAAAAAAAGGCATATAGAATGAAACCTTATAATTGAGGCTGATCTCAATGTATAGAAACTTGGCTCACTTACATTTCTCGCAGGTAAGTAAGATTTCCAAACTCATCAGGTATAACACCAGTTAAATTAAGACCCTTCAGCTGGCTGCAAGTCAAAAAGGAAATACAAGAAACAGAAAAGGGAAAAACAGAATTAGAACACAAAATAGAGTTACTAGGTTTGTTAATCACACTAATATGCTTAGGTCAAATACTAATAGGTTTCAAATAAACTAGTTTTACTTCTTTAGAAATGAAATTTTTATCTAGAAGTTATGTTGTATATCTGCAAACAAGGTAAAATATCTCAAATTTGGTATCAGGTTTGAAGACCATACGTAATTCAGCACTGAAATAAACTATTGTAACAAGGAAGAAATTTTGGCACTCAAAATCCATTTTGCCACATTTTCTTATCCACTTGAAACTCAACTCAGAATGACACACGACTATTTGCTTGCATGTCAACAATAAGTTAATTAGTTCAAATACAATAACTTCATCAAATCAGTCTGCAAAATGAAATCAAATCAGTACGTTTCAGATCAAAATCTACTATGAAGAACCACCTTGGTTCAAAACCAAAAAACCAAGCATTAAAATACTCAACAATTTATAAGCACACCATGTTGGACGTGTAGCACATGTTGTGCTGAACTTGAAGATCCCAAACATTGGATTATATCATCAATCTATTCAGAAAAGTCTATCTAGACCTTGGGGATTCCACATGCTAGATGTTCAACATAGTCCTATAAGCCCATAGTTAAACTACTCTCTGAGGTACTGTTCCACTTCCTATGCAGTATCCATATGCATTATACCAAGAAATGATGAATAAGAAAACAAGATCTTACATGTTTGTGACATGGCAAACAGTAGAACTCTGGAAAGTACAGTTACAGGTAACATTGCTCAAAAAACCAGAGGTGAAATTCACATTGAAACCTCCTTGACAAGATTTATTGCTGATGTTCCAGTGTCCGTTATTCAATCTTGAGGCTATTGTCTCAAGAGTTTGCACTGTTACATGGTAGAAACAAGTAATTAGCATCGAGCATCGATTTTATGAAAGAATGATCATGAATATAATTATCAGGAAGAATAAAAAATTTACACTATCAGATTATTATAAGATCTTAAGGTCAAGAGCTCCGTATCCTAATAATGTTCTTGGTATATGCTAGAAATATTTCTAGGTACTATGAAACCTAGAAATATTGGTATATGCTACTTGATAATCTCAACCCACCTCCCTTATAAATATTATTCACTTTGAGCTCTAGCAAATGGCTTTAAAATTATTCTACAATTTTTGACAGAGTTGCTATGGCGGGTCTTAGACACTCCAGTGACCATTTTACCCTTACCTGAACTTGTTATCATCAAGTCAAAACTGATAATATTTTAATAACTATTGACATCATAATTCAAGGGTGGTGTCCATAGTTTGTATATTATAAGAAACCCATAGTGGATTCTTCTAAAAAGTTTTTGTATAATGATTTTTGTATTTGTTTTACTTTAATATTTACAATAATAGAGGAAGACGATGAGTTGGACCTTTATCTTCATGATGAGAACTAAGTGGGGCAGCCAAACATCATCTTCTTGTACATATCATTGAAATTGGACCATTGGTGGTACAGAATTTTCTAAGGAAAATTTTCAGATAAGTATCCTTTTTTGGTCTGAAAATGGGATTTGGCTCCCTAAGAGTCTGTTTGGAAACACTCAATAACAAAATAAGCATCTTAATTAATGAATATTTCAGACAATCTAGTGAGATATTATGAGTATTTGATACTTTTATGAATTAAATTCTGTAGAAACTGAAAAAATAGCAGTCAACAACCCTCTGTTTGTTGGCAGAGAAAACAGAGCACAAGGAAAGAAAAACAAAACTAAATACTGAGTCTGAATCCCCTGCCTTTTCTGTTGGTTTAACACTTCCCAAGATAAGAGACCCATTTATTTTCTTTCCATGGAATTCCTTTTTCCTCAAATTATCCATCAAACAAACAGACAAAAAAAAAGTTTGAACTTGCTAGGAATGGAAAGAAGAAGCGAGTGTTACAGTGATGTACCTTCATCATCTGGCAGAAGTTGAGCCTGGCAAGTGAAGTGCCCAGAGAAAGAGAAACCCAGAAGAAGAAAGAGAAGGAGAAGAAAAGGAGCTCCATGATCGGAATTCAGCTCAGCTGAAAGCAAAACTCTTGATGGGTTGATGATGAACTTCAAATTCAACCCAGTAGGGGAATGGAAAGAGAGAAAAAGAGAAAAATGGGTTTTTAGAGAGGAAGAAAATGGAGGCTGTAGGTTTTAAACAGACAAAGATTGAGAAGGTCAAAGCCAGTAGCCATCTTCAAATAACAGCGGCGAACAAAGCACATGTACATGGCAGCTCCCCTTGCTTTATTGTATAATTTATGATATAAATTTCATATCAACTAAAGATTTGGGCCTTCGGAAGCTTCCTTCCTTCTATATTCATACAAAAAGGCCAAAATAGAAATTAAATATTAAAATTGTTAAAGTCAGTGACTCGAATTCTATTGAATTTAAAGTTTTAAATCGAAAAGTTTTATGCTAAAAATTTGTAAATTTTTTAAGAATTTTTGTGAATGATTCATGTCCTATTATTAATCTTTTTGGGATATAGCTGTATTTAGTTTTGAGATACCAATAAATATATAATAGTTGATTAATATTAGTATTTAGAGTGATTGAGTTGGTATTATGTACATTTCGGTTTTGTGGACACTCGAATATTCGGATTATGTATTTATATTTGAAATAGTGGATTTTTATTTATAAATAGGAATGTAAACGAGTCAAGCTACTCGAACTCGATTCATAAAGTATTTGAATTCGAGTCAAAGTTAATCGGGTCGAGTTCAAGCAGTTCGAGTCGAGTTTAAGTATTACAATACTTAAGTCGAGCTGTTCACGAGTTTAATTGAGTTGAACTCGAGTGGATTTCAAGCCGAGTTCGAATATATTTATTTATGAATTTTTTAATTGATTCAAACTTTGTCGAGTAAAATTTGAGTAGCTCGACTATTTTTTGAGTCCAGTTCCAACTTCTAATTTTCTAATCAAATCAAGCTCGAACTTGGCTTCGTATCGACTCGTCTCAATTACACCTCTCCCCATATGCCTTTTATTTTCCCTATTTTATATTTACACGTAATTGTTTTCATCTTTTATTTCTTACTGACTATACTTATGTTTTTTTTTTTTTTTTGAAAACTTCTTTAACAAAAACTACTAATCAAAATTTGATTTAAGAAAGAAAAAAGGTGCAATTTTTTTGGTAGGGTTCACTTAATAAAGTAAAATTAAATCCAAAATTGAAAATGTGGAGATTTCCAAGAAAGATAACTTCTTCACTCAAACCCCTTTAAGTTTGAAGGGATGCTTTCAAATGCCATCCACATTTTGAACAACAGTTGGTCAAGTGATTCCATTTTGAATACGTTGGATTCAAGGCTACAATAAAGGGACAAGGGTTGCTTCACTGACCAGCACATTGACCATGTGGAGTTTTGTACGAAGCTTCCGATACCTTCATCCCTGGTAGAAGTTGAGCACAAGATGTCACATTGGAGGAAAGAGTTTTGTACGTGATGATGCGCTTTTGATCCCGGATTGGGGTACGGAGCGTGTTGGGGTTGTTGGGCGGACGTGGACTCTTCTTGGTACAGTCTCTGAAACCTTTGGCGTTGCTCTCCTCTGCAAAGCAAGAAGAAGGGCCCGGCGGGGCTTAACCAGCTCGTGTACTTCCGTGCCTAAGTCAGTTCCTCGTTGAAAGAAAATGATAGACTGCTTAGAGGGCAAATATTTTTGTGTACCTTTCACCGATGGGGTGACCTGGTATTTATAGTATATGTTTTCCCAGTTGGATGGTGATTAGGATTCTTTCCCATTGGACGGGATATTTCTTGCTTTTATCGATATTGGATTCGATTAGGAATATTGAAAAGCAGTTTATTTAGAATTATCTTTCTTCCTCATTGGTGGGATCCGGCTTGATCTGCAGGATGAGCTGTTATATCGTGAATTATCTTATTTTCCTTGCTGGTGATATTTAGTTGGATTTGCAGGATAATATGTTATTGGGGATTATTCTATTTCCCTTATCGATGGGATTTAGTTTGATTTGCAGAATGTGGGCTTTCTCGATTACCCATAACTGGCCTTTGGGCCGAGTGGACTAGGCCTTCATTCTGGGCTGGCGTCAAAGGCCTGAGTGTTTCAATGGGCGCGCCTCTTCTTTGGGTTTGGCGAGTGGGCCTGCAAGCCCATTTTTCAAACCCTATCAGTTGCCCCTCAGCCCTTGTGTACGGTGTGCATGGGCAAGGACTGTAATGTTTCTCGTATCGGATGCAATTTCCACGTGTATGCTCGGGGCTGGGTTAGTTAAGGCTTGGTCGTCGTCATACGTCTTGCGATAATGATGACTCTTCGGTTTTTGCGCTCATTTCTCCCACTTCTTTCAGTTTCCTTCTGTTTCTTTTCGCAGACATCATCGTCGCACGTATTGCCCACCCGATCTTGAAACTTTTTTCTTCGCTTTTAACGAGTTCGGTCTTCCCTCTTCCTTAATTTCCATTTAAACCTTTTGTGCAGCTCTGGCTTCTTTCATGAGATAACTTCTTTCGTGTTATCCTGGGACAGCTGCGTCTTTCTCTCTTTGGCGTCTGTTCGGGCGATACGTCGAGGCGTTAGGGTTAAGTCAGCCAAGTTTCGTTCTCATTACCTGCTATCACCATGGGTCCGGGTCACTCTTCTTCTCTGTGTATTGGAGGAGACTCTTGGTATTGCGGTTTGAAAGCGGAACTAGCCGGCGCCTCAGTCGTTCGGGGTCGATCTTGAGATATTCGGGGCGCCCCCTTTTCCCTTGGACAAGGGTAAGGGGAGAGTAGACCAGATTAAGTATCCTGGGGGGTCAAAATACCTAAAATCTGTCGTTCAGAATGCTTTGGCTATGGGGCCTAGCAAGGTTGGTCCCTTGTATGGGGCCACTTTTGCTAGGCGTTATCGACCTCCTTTTGGCGTTCGAGTCTGGTCCCCTGATGTTTTGACCTCCTATGTGGTTTCCGTACCTAAGATGGTATGCTTCTTTGAAGTAGCTTTCGATAATGGTCTTCGCTTCCCTCTTGTCAGCCATAAAAGGGGTTTTCTTGCTTCAATGTCTGTCCTTCTCAACTTTCGCCCAATGGCTAGGGTATTTTGGTTGGTCTATTGGTTTTCTTTAGGGACAGGGGGCTCGGTATTCCCAGTATAGCTTTGCTCCTTTATCTTTTTAACGTGAAGGAAACCGTCGAGGGCTTCCTCTATTTTTCCAGGCATACTGGCGCTCCTCTGGTGATTTTCAATCTTCCCTCCTCTCACAGGCTTTGGAAGGAACGTTACTTCTTTGTCAACGGCCATAATTGGGAATATGACCCCCTTGACAAGCACGACACCCTCGGCGTTCCGGTTGCTTGGACCATCCCTGAGAATCTACGTGAGTGTCGCTTTATTTTTGGTATAATCTTTATGAGGTCATTGGATATCTCTAATTCTGCATTGTCCACGTGTGCCTCTCAGTGCTCGACACCGATCTCGATACTAAAGATGAAGTCATAGTCACCGGCGTTAGTGAGTGTCCCAGCGTCGCTATCGCGGGTGATCCGTCGAGATATTCACGGCCTTTCGAGCTCGAAAGTCGACCGCTCTGCTATTTTGGGGCCTTCGCCTCCTTCCCACTTTATGAAGTCTCTCCCATTGGGCCTTGGCTTCCACTTCTCCCGAGGGGAGAGCTTACGAGTTCCCGAGAGTGGAGGCAAGTCTCGAAAGTCCGGAGCTTGAGACGAAAAACCTTGGACTCCGTTGAGAAAGACCAACCGGCCTGGGGCAAGGTTCCGAAATTGGAGGCGTCTTCCTCTTCCCCTTCTACCCACGTTCGAACATCGAGGCAGATGTTGTCGCCTCCGACTGAGGTCCTTAAGGCTTTGAGTTCGCAATCCCGTTTTGGGTCCACTGCAAAGGCAAAAGGCTCCTCTAGGAGAGCTGTCGAGCAACCGCTGGCGGTCATGCCAAATCCACCGGTTTGGAATCCTCTGGCACTTAGCGTTAAGCCACCTTCCTCGAGGGGTCGGAAAGAGTCGAAGAGGGAAGGGTTGGCAGCGAGGATGGCGACTCCTTGTTCCTCAACACTGAGCTTGCGCGGCGTTGTCGTCCATCCTTAAAGATTATGATCTCGAGAGGTCGGGCTCGTTGCTGTTGAGGAAAGCTTGGCTCTATCCTCGGGGTTGCCTGCAGCCAAGTTCCCATATCTTGTCGTGTCTAATTTCGACCTGAGTTGGGTGTTGATCCAATGTTAGATGTTGATCTTGCGCTGGGTGTGGCGGTGGCTACTCATTTGAGTTTGGCGGCCAATCCTAAGCGAAGGTCGTGCCAAAGGCATGCGGGTTTACAAAGGCGGTGGCTTCCGCACATTTGAAGCGAGGCGAGATGTGGGATCGGGTGCGGCGTGTGATCGAAGGATGGTGAAACCGTCTGATTTGAAGCATGCCACGTCGACGTGCTTCGAGGCCGGGTAGAAGATGGTCGAGCGGCTTGAGAGCGTGAAGGCGAGCTTCGGAGGTTCGGGATGAGCTGCGGGTTGCACAAAATGACTTGCTAGAGGCGGGGACGGGGCTGCGATCTGCCCGATGTAGGCTTGGATGTGGTTCACGGATGAGCTTCTGCCCACATCGGGCGAGCTACGGGAGTCTAAGGAAGAGCTACGTGTGGTCAAAGATGAATTGCGTGATAAGGCCGGCGCTCTTGGGTGGGGCTTGTCGTGAGACCTCATTTTATGGTCGTGGAGCGCGAGGAGTGCCATGGGGCTGTGTGAGATCTTGCATCCAACAAAGTAACTCTGGTTGCCGACGGGATGAATAGGAGATTGAGGGATGAGGCACACGTGCTCGATGGGCTTCTAGGTGGCTTGCCTTTCAGAGGAAAGCTGTTGTTGCCTACCCAGGCCTGGACTTCAACCTTGACATCCCTAGTGACGAGGAGGGTGAGGAGTCCCTCTCTGCTGACTATTACGGAGAGCCAGGACACCCTGTGGGGGCCCTCCCCTTTTCTCCCTCTTGCTCCTCATTCGATGCACGATCTCAGCGCACCTCTTTGCTTGCCCGGCCCGTTGATTTTATTTTATTTATTTTTGCTGGGCACACAGAGGCTAGGGCGTATGTAGTATGTTCCTTAACCAATCATTCTTTTTACCACTTTTTGTCTCTACTTGTGCATTTCCTTATTTGTTATGCATGGCCCGAACTAATTTCTTGGAGCTGCGTAACTGAGTTGAGTGTGCGAGTTGAAGCGGTGAGCTTTCAAAATTGAGCTATCGAAGACCTTATAAATTTGAATCTTTGGTGATCGACTCTTAGAAGTGCATGGCTGTCTGGGGAAGTAGTGCGCTCGTCAAGGCGGAGTTCTTTGGACTCGTTGGCGAGGCCTTGTGGGGTGAATAACTGGCGATCGACTCTTAGAACATGGCTGTGTAGAGTAGTCTAGCTCGTCATATTGAGTGCTTGGGCTTGGGTGAGGCCTTATGGGTGAATGCTTTGAGGCGATATGACTCTTAGATTTGCATGGCACAGTGTAAATGTCATTTCGTCGAGCTAATTTCTTGGGCTTCGGGCGCTAAGGCCCTTATGGGTTTGAATAGCACGAGATGATACGACTCTTAGGGTGCATGGCATATCGAGTAGTCTGGCTCGTCATCTTGAGTTCTTTGGGCTCCGGGCGTGAGGGCCTTGTGGGTGAAGATAGCCCTGGTGATCGACTCATGAGGTATGGCTGTGCAGGTAGTCGGCTCGTCAGGCGAGTGTGGGCTCAGAGACCTTTGTGTGGCCTTGTGGGATTTGAATAACTGGCGATCTGACTCTTAGGTTGCATGGTATGTGCGATGTCTAGCTCGTCATCTTGGTACATTAGGCTCCGGCGAGGCCTTGTGTTTGTCTTTGTTGATCGACCTCTCTTAAGTTGCATGCTTTGGTCTGATAGTCTAGCTAAATCATCTTCCCTTGTGTGGGTTATTGAGCGTTATTAAATTTGAATAACTGGTACGATCGACTCTTAAGTGCATGCTTTGTCTGAGTAGTCTAGCTCGTCATCTTGAAGCTGCTGGGCTCGGAGATGAGGCCTTGTGAAGTTTGAATAACTGAAGCGATCAAACTCTTAGGGCTGCATGGCTGGTGCGGAGTGGTCGGGCTCCTCGGCCCGAGGCTCTTCGGGCTCCGGCGCGGGCCTTGTGAAATTTGAATGCTGAGTTGATCGACTCTTCGTTCACGTAGCTGTGCGAGTAGTCGAGCTCGTCAGTGAGTTCTTTTGGGCTTAGGCGGCGAGGCCTTATGGGATTTGAATAACTGAGGCGATCGACTCTTAGTGCATGGCATGTGCGGAGTGAGTCCTAGCTGATCATCTTAAGATGTTGGGCTCCGAGGCGGCCCGAGGCCTTGTGGGATTTGAATCTTTGGCGATGCGACTCTTAAGGCTGCGTGGCTGTGCGGAGTAGTCCTGGCTCGTCATCTTTGGTGTTGGGCTCCGGGCGAGGCGTTGTGGGTTGAATGCTTTGGTGATCGACTCTTAAATTTGCATGGCTGTGCGAGAGTAGTCCTGGCTCGTCATCTTGTTTCTTTGGAGCTCCGGGAGATGAGGCTTTGTGAATTTGAATAGCTGGTGATCGACTCTTAGATTTGCGCCGGCTTGTCGCGGAGTAGTCGAGCTCCTGGCCTGGCTCTTTGGAGCTCGGCGGCGGGCCTTGTGGTGAATGCTTTGAGTTGATCGACTCTTAGTTTGCATGGCTTTAATGCGGAAGTAGTGTCGAGGAGCTCGTGAGGCGGGTTCTGGCTGGGCTTCGAGACTCTGGGGCCTTATGGGATTTGAATAACTTGGTGATCGACTCTTAAGTGCATAACTGTGCGGAGTGAATCCTAGCTCGTCATCTTGAGAATTTCTTTAGACTCGGACCGAGGAGCCTTGTGGGGTGAATGGCACGAGCTAATTTGACTCTTAAGTGCATGCTTTGTGCAAAGTAGTCCTGGCTCGTCAAAGCGGAAGCTCTCTTGGAGCTCGGTATTTGAGTCCTTGTGGGGGTGAATAGCTTGAGCTAATCGACTCTCTTAAGAACGCATGGCCTATATAGGAATGATCTAGCTCGTCATGCGAGAAATTGTTGGGCTCCGGCGGCTGAGGGCCTTGTGGGTTGAATAACTGAGTTGATCGACTCATAGAATTTGCATGGCTGTGCGAGTAGTGGCTCGTCAGTAGTGCTTTGGGCTCGGGCGTTGAGCCTTGTGGAATTTGAATAACTGGTGATCGACTCTTAGGGTACATGGCACGTGCGAGTAGTCCTTTCGTCCATCTTGAGTTCTTTGGGCTCAGAGGCCTTGTGGGGTACGAATAGCTTGGTGATCGGCTCATCGGTTGCATGACACGTGCCCAGTCGTCGGGCTCGTCAAAGCGAGGCTACTAGGTACCTGGCGGCCGGGCCTTGTGGGTTGAGATAATGATGGCTTGAGTCGACTCTTAGGTTGCATGGCCTGTGCAGAGTAGTCGAGCTCGTCAAACTGAGCCGTTGCGTGCAGCCATTCGACTTCCGATTTTTTTTTTTTTTAAGGGAGCCGTTTGTACTGTGTAATTCCGAGGTGTAATAGGTGACACTACTAATTGTAAGTGAATGTAATTTGATTGGAATAAAGAGAGACTTTTCCTTTTTTGATCATGAACTTTCACGATACATTTGTATAATTTTCGATCATTCTATGTGAAATTTATTTGGGCGATCTAATAAAATAACCCGATGCTTTTCGAATGTCATCGAAAATTGATAATGCTTCATTTAAGATTACAAACGAGGTCTACTATTAAAAATGCTTAGGTATTCCCAGCATTCCAAGCATGATGCAGAATTTTTCCCTCCTACGTCTGGAGTTCGTAATTGCGATACGATGGCGAAGGATATGATGTAAAGGAGCCTTCCCGATTGGGGACTTAGTTTTCCATGCGATGGATTCTTCCTTCTTGGTAGACTTCTTCAGAACTAGGTCTTTGGCATGGCTCACAGGTTTGACCTTTTGGTTATAATACCTCACCGTCTTCCTTTGGTAATCTTCCGTGCGCCTTAGGACCTGCTCACACTTTTTCATCCTAAGAGTCGAATTTGGCGGAGGCCTCGTCATTGTGTTCTTGGTTACTTGACTTGAGTCCTTGGGACGGCCCAGGCCTCGACGGGGAGTTCTTGCTTGATGCCAAAGGATAAGGCGAGGTTTCTGGGTTCTTGACTTTAGTAGTCACGTAAGCCCATAACACCTCGAGGAGGTATTCTACCCATTGCGCTAAGATGCTTCCAATTTGGTCTTCAATGCGGCCTTAAGGGTTCGATGGTGACTTGCGACCATTAGGCTGCGGATGTCTTTGGGGGCCAGTAATAATTCTTAATTCCGCGCTCGGCAAAAATCTACGAGCAGCGTTGTCAAATTGCTTTCCATTATGCGATACGGGGCTCTTGGGATGCACCAAATTTGCATATTATGGCTCGCCACACAAAATTCGCGTATCTTTGTTCTGTGATTGTGGCCAAAGGTTTGGCCTCGGCCCACTTGGTGAAGTAATCTGCGCAGCGATGCCCTTCTTCCGATGGCGAGAGGTCGAGAATGTCAAAACCCCTTTGTTGGAAGGCCGGGGGCTTGATTGATGTCGAGGACTCGGATGGGAGGCGAGAGATCTTGGCATGCTCTGGCCGAGATCTTGCATCTCGACTAGGCGGTCGGCGTCTCACGAGTATTGTGTGGGCGGTAGTATCACATAAGACCTTCCTGCTAATGCCCGAGCTCCGATATGATTTCGCATACCCCTTCATGTACTTCCCTTAGCACATAGTCAGTGTCTTTTCCGCGATGCATAAGGATGGGTGTGAAGAAACCACCGGCTTGTAAAGGCTTCCCTTATGATTAGTGAATCGGCGAACCATTACAATTTTAAGATACCTCTTTTTGGGTCGGGTAGGCGTCCGTGCGACAATCCCAAATGGGGTCCATCTAACTCGGCTCAAACCGATTAGAGCCTTCCGCGCGCGAATCTATAGAAGGCTGAGGTGATGACAAGCGTTGACTTCTTTGAGGTCTTCTGTGAAATTTGTCGCTAGTTTTGCCAAGGCATCGGCTCGGGAATTCTCTGGTATGGGGATATGTCTAACGCACGGACCCGGCCACGAACTTTCATTAAATCTACCATTGCCCTTTTGGTGTAGGATCATTCTTTCTTTGCACGCCGTGGGTATCCTCTGTTGGTCTTACTACCGGTGGGAGTGGTTGTAGACCTCAAGGTGATCCGATTTCAGTGAATGGGCAAGGTTGAGGCCTGCTATGACGACCTCATATTCGGCCTTGCACTCATTGTTCAGGCACAGGTTTGAGATATGGCGCGTGCTGATATCTACATTCATGCAGGAGTAAGAGTTAGACCGGCTCGCTTCCTTGTCGCGTTTGTGGCCCGTCACGGAGAGTTTCCAAATGGGGAAATTCGTGGTCGGCTTTTGAGCGTTCTCGATAGGCTCTGCTGAGATGAATTCTATGACGAAATCTGCTAAGACTGCCCCTTTTATTGCGAGTTTGATTTATATCGATGTCGAACTCGCTTAGCTCTGGCCCACTTCATCGGCCTTCACGGTCAAACATGTAGCGCTTGCTTTATCGGATGATACATTGGAACTTCTATGGTATGAGCACGAAGTAGGGCGGGCTTCCGGGGCTGCGGTTACTAATGCCAAGATTCTTTTTCCATCCTTGGATACCTTTCCTCGCTCCTCTCGGAGCTCGGCTTCTGATAGTAAAGGCGGGTCATGCTCGGTCTTTGTCACGGCGAGGGCAATGGTCGAAGTCGAAGCGACTAAAGTATAGGTGAGGCTCCCGCCCGATGGGGCTTACCAGAATGATTGAGGGGTGGGGTGGGGAAGCAAATGTTTTCAATCTTTGAGAATGCTTCTTTGCGCCGTATCCCATTGAAAGGCCTTCTTTCTAAAACTTGGAAGAAAGGGTGACCTTTATCACACTGGCTCTAGATACAAATAAAACTAGCGTGATCCTTCATCGAGCCTTCGGACCTCGCTATGCATGAGGCGATGGCATGTCGAGCATAACCTTTATTTTATGCGGATTTGCCTCGATTCCTCGATTATTTGACTATAGAGAGCCTAGGAATTTTCCGACTGATACTCCGAAGGCGCACTTGGCTGGATTCAGCTTCATGTTGTACTCTCTCAGGATCTGGAATACCTCGGACAGATGAGCTATGTGGAGCTTAGCAGTAGGGGATTTTACCAGCACGTCATCTATGTACACCTTCATGGTTGTTCTATACCTTACCGGAACATCCTGTTACGCACGGCCGGCTTTGATAGGTAGCTCCTGCGTTCTTGAGCCCAAATTGCATCACACGATATGATAAATTTCATGACATGACTGACGACTCTTTTCTTAGTTGTTGGGTTATCTTGATCTTAGTTTATGTTGGAGAAGGCATCCATAAAGCGAGGATTCATGGCGGCGGTGGCATCCACGATGGGAATCTATTTGCGTGAAAGAGCTGTCTTTTAGGCGTGCTTTCTGTTGGCGATCGGTGAAGTCGATCTTGAGTCGCCACTTACCGTTTAGCACGACAAGTCACGACTTTGGCTAACCATTTGGGATATTCCATCTCTGGTCTCCTGCTTGGAGGAGTTTGCGAACCTCCTCGCGTTAATCGAAACTTTTTGCCTTTACGGTGCCCGAGCCGTGCATAACGCGTTGGGATGCGAAGGATGGGCGGCGTTCGACTATGTGTGATTACTGTGAGGTCAATCCCTCCCATGTCGGCCTGCTTCCACGCGAAGACATCTTTGATTTGTCTTAAAAAATGGGTGAGAGGGCTTTTGAGGTCATCTGCTAGCTTGGAGCCGATGTAGGCGAGGTGTTCAGGGTCGTCATCCAACGATACAGGTTCTAGCTATTCTGAGGGCTCAGGTCGGGTGAGCACCTCATCGCGCATGTCGAGCTCGTCCAAGTATATGCTATCGATCGACCGCTTTTTGCTTCATGGATGCTGAGTAGCATTCCACGGCGGCTTCGTTGGTCTTTCTGAACCATTCTATAAGCAAGGTAGGAAACTTGATCATCATGTGAGTAGCGGAGGGAATGGCTTTTATTGCATTGAAGTGCGCCTAACAACATATTATGGCGAGATAGGTGTCACAGCGAGGAATCTATTGTCGTCGTTGCACGGCATGGGATCTCCCAGGTGAGCACTAGTTGTATTGAGCGCGGTAATACTTTTCTCAGGAGAATCCTGCAAATGGGTGCGCGGGTCCATTCTCTCCCTTAGATGCCCATCTTATCGAAGGCGAGGGCGAGATGATGTCATTTGAACTCAGTTGTCAACTAGGACTGATGGATGTTTGGTGACCCTGTTTGCTCTCCCAGTACAAAGGGGTCGTCATGGGGGTCTTTGGCATCCCTCCATATCTGATCGAGAAAACGTTATGGGCGTGTCGAGCCAAGGCGAGTTTGGACAAGCTTGTACTTCCACTACCTCTTTGACCACAATCTTTGTGCGAATGGGCCTTAGAGTGTGGATTCCCCTCCTCCTGCAAATCCTCTCGAGATCAATGGATTCCCCCAAATTTGTTGGTCTTGAGTTATTTGTCTATCGAGGTGGTAGTAGGTATTTCTTGAGCGAAGCAGTTGAGCGGTCTGAGGCTGATTTTGAGGGGGCTATGAGCGTCGAATGCACGCCGTATTAAGTACTCTATTTCCTTCTTGAGCTATATGCAATCATCTGTGCGGTGCCCGCAGTCCCTATGGAACTCGCGATGCACAGTGGTGTCTCTTGTAGCGGAGTCGACTTCATTTGAGTTAGCCACCTCGGGAATTGTTGATTTGCTTACGTGCGGGACTACGAGTCTCGAAACATTAGGGGGTGAACGGCCCGGGGTGAATAACGTTGTCGTCTCTCGAGTTGAGGTGGGCCCAGACGATCTCTGAGGTATCCGCGCCTTTTTGGGGACCGTTCTCCATCTTTCTTTTGAGACCCCTCCCGGTTGCTTTGTCTTTTGGGGCTCCGTCCTCTTCGCTTGTCCGTCCCGCCTTTTTCTTTATGGGTGGAGGAGCTCCCTTTCTTGGATATGCGAGCACCTCAGCCATGCTTGCTTGAGGATTTTTAGAAACGGAAAACACCAAGTCTTTCGACTGCACCCCTAATCCAGCAATGAATGCGGTGATCGCAAACTTTAAATTCAATTATATCTACCTTCAAAAGACTCTGCGTTTGAACCTTTGAACATAGGACCTCGGGGTCTCCTGCGGGCGCTCTACTTGATGGTCGATAGATGAAGAATGGCTTGGCTTTCTATCGATCGGCTCAATGAAGTGAGAGATGCGAGGCGCGTGGATAGCCTGCAGATAGGGAGATTGATGAAGCGGAAGCACGTTAAACCCGAGCCAAAATTTGGGGCTTTTAATGTGATAGGGAAAGCTTTGCATTGCATAGGGTCTTGATACCCATGCAGCTCCATTTGGTTTTTGTAAGTGTTGAGATGATCGATTGGATCTCTGACACCATCGAATGCTTCCACTTGTGGCATCCTGAATTTTGCTGGAAGAGGGAAGTGAAGCACCTGGCCCGTGAAATTATTTCGATCGAATTGTACCAAGGTGTCCATAGTGTCGAGCGCGTCCTCTTACCACCTCCTTCCTGCAATTTGAGCTCTTCTTGGGCTCTTGAATCTGCTCCCCATGGTGCCTGCAGCTCAACTGGCCGGGGGTGACGTAGTTCTTCGTTCGGCATTGCCCTCCCGGTCTTGCCGTTGCCCTCCTCCCGGGGGCCAATTGCAGCCCATGCCCCAGCTGGTGAGACTCTTTGCTGTTTCGACACCTCGGGGAATGTCGAGATTGTGACCCGCGCTAGCAGGAGGAAAGTTGTGACAGCCTACGGGCTTGTCGTGCCTCAGGTGGGCATTGCATGCGCTCAAGTGAGTTGCTCTAACTCTCCTATCGGGCGTTGGTTGGTGAAGAGGCGGAGCCTCACCTGGATTCGTGTTGGCTTGCATCTCTTCCTAGCAGCAGGTCAAGGTATGCAACGTCGCTGGTGGATCCTGCATCCTTGGTGGATTGGCATTGCTCCTGTTTGTGTTCCGGGTTAATACCATCAATAACTGAGAGATCAGTCTTTGTTTGTAAAGGCATCGTTTCCCATGTGATGCTTTTTCAACGGATGGGTTGCGTGTTGGTCGTTGGGCCGGACCTGGACTACGGCTGGGTTGGTCTATAGGCACTGGCGTTGCTCTCCTCTGCAAAAGCAAAAAAGAAGAAGGGTCGGCGGGGGCTTCGCCCGTGGCCGCTCCAATGCCTAAGTCAGTTCCTCGCCGAGAGAAAAGGATAGACTACTTAGAGGGCGAATATTTTTGTGTACCTTTCACCGATGGGGTGACCTGGTATTTATAGTATATGTTTTCCCAATTGGATGGTGATTAGGATTCTTTCCCATTGGACGGGATATTTCTTGCTTTTATCGGTATCGGATTCAATTAGGAATATTGAAAGAGTAATTTATTTAGAATTATCTTTCTTCCTCATTGGTGGGATCCGGCTTGATCTGCAGGATGAGCTGTTATATTGTGAATTATCTTATTTTCCTTGCTTGTGAGATTTAGTTGGATTTGCAGGATAATATGTTATTGGGGATTATTCTATTTCCCTTATCGATGAGATTTAGTTTGATTTGTAGAATGTAGGCTTTCTCGATTACCCATAACCTGCCTTTGGGCCAAGCAGACTGGGCCTTCATTCTGGGCTAGCGTTAAAGGCCTGAGTGTTTCAATGGGCGCGCCTCTTCTTTGGGTTTGGAGAGTGGGCCTGCAAGCCCATTTTTCAAACCCTATCAGTACGAAAATAAGGTATTTGAAAAAAGAAGAAGATAAAATCAGTTTGCAGGAGAAAATATTGACCAAAGTAGTGCTGATACCGCGGCGGGAGCGCCGACATTTGAGATTGGCGACCAGCGGGACGGCGGCATTTGAATTAAGTTAATTGCCGTCGACCACAATGGCGACATTTGAATAAGTTAATTGTCGTCGTCCATACTTGTTTGTTTGTTACAATTAATTCAAATGTAGAGTCGTTCCGCAATAATGTTTTATTTTAATTAATTCAAATGTAAAATTGGAGTCCTGCTTGGCTTGACATTTGGTTGAATTAAGTGATACGGCTAAGGAGCTTTTTCTTCTCCCCCTTAGCTCTTTCTTCTCATACTCACGGTGCTCTGTCTTGCTCCTAGCTCCGATATGCTCCTCTCTAGTGATCGCCTCCTCCTCCTTCTCGTCCCCCGACTCAGGTAACGCTTTTAGCTTTTGAAGAAGCGTTTTATTTAATTTTTTTTTCATGTGTTTCTATGCAATGATGTCTGAAATGCGCAATGTTAGGAGACGATTTGTTGTTGTTTCGGTTTCTGGTGGAATTTATAGTTGCATGTTCTGATTTGTGATCTTTGTTGGTGGTTAGGATAAATTTTCTAAGGAAACAATCATATTTGGAAAAATGTGGGAATTAGCCAGCATTGGTATCATGTTTAGACAGGATGGTAATGGTCCTCTTGGGGGAGATTCTAAATCTTCATTCTGGTCCCATAGATGGATAAATTGTGAACAATGTGAAAGACTCAACTGTCCTTTCTTTGGTTTTGTGTACCATTTTGGTTGTGGCCCTTGTGAGGATGAGCATTGGCAGTGGTCTGGTTTCTTTAAGGCCCTTCACATCAATTATTTTGAGGGCCAAATGCATTAGTGTGCCATACAAAATTGAATTAGCTCAAGACTGGAAATTTATAAACCAAGCAATTTTGATATGATTGATTTAGTATTATTATATGGTACTAAGAAGAGTACAAAAACTAGGAAATCATTCATGGAACTCATAAGTTTTTTTGCCTTTTTCTGAAGCCCTCAAATCTTGTGATTCATTCATTTCTTAAGATGATGACAACAGAATTTTGAATTTTCTTCCCTTCAATAGCTCAAAAGACAAATTTGTGCATACTCCTGGTCATGACAACAAGAGAAGAGATTTTAAAACAAAGAGGCAACGTGTCACAAAGTCATTAACTATCGAAAAAGATTTTATAACAAAAAGGCAACTTGGGAATGTAGAACATCCCTCAGTTCACAAGACTATAAATGAACTAAAATTCCAGGTAATTTATAATGCTGAAAAAATAATTAGCTAGGAGTGTAGAACATCAATATTGGGAATGAAAGTACAAAGATCATGCTGGGTTACCTTCAGACGTGAAGTTCCAATATTTTCAGATCTTAGCATTTCGTCAACTGACAACTGTTGTGGACATATGCCTCCGCCTTCACTGGGTATTCCCTCATCATCCTCTTCACACAGTGAACCTTGTGATCCAAGAGAAATGTTCTTGTTTCGATCTTCAGAACATTTTTTAGACTCTCCATCATTATCATTAGGGCTAACTAGTGCATCCCCAACTAAATTTCCCACATCTGCTGAAGATGTTATTGATTGCATAAACCTCCCATCTTTCTCCAATGCGGCTGAAGTCAAAGAATTGCTTGCTTCGTTACACAACTCTCCAAGTTTGTCCTCAAATTCAAGCTCATGTGACAGACTTCTCAAAACATCTTCTGGTAGCGGTTTTCCAGGATCAGGAGGCATCGCCACCTCATGCATTCCAGTTCTTTCAAACTCATCCTAAGACAATGAATGTAAAGTTCAACAAGGGAACGCCAAACAGCATAAATTTTTAGATCAAATACTAGAACCATCAGATAGATCAGATGAAATCATACCTCCCAAATTGATATCAGTGATCGAACCATTTTCACATCTGAATGGGTTTGTGAAAAGGATGAGTACAACTTAAACTGATGATTGAGAATCTCTGTTGGGCACCAAAAACCCAACTATTTTGGTGATGAAATCATGAAGACAAATAGACAATACCAGGTGTTTGTCAGACAAAGCTATGGAAGCAAAAACAAACCTTCTACAATAGCATCTCCTTCAAGCTCACAGGTACTTTGACGCTTAGGATGCCAAATGCCCTGGCCTGCTGAATCGTCTAGTTGACTAGAAAATTGCCACATCCAACCACCTGGAATTGTGGAAGATATCCAAACCGGTGGACTTAAGCACGCATCATCACTTGAATCTGCCTAATAATAAGTGCCCACATCATACAAAATAATTACGAAATTGAAAGCACCAAGGGCGATTCAGATTGATCCCAAAGACTTCCTGGAACATAAAAAGAGGGAAAGCGAAGGTGACCTGCAAATGAGCCGATATGGAAGTAAGGTCATCTGCCTCTGGTTTTTTTTGGCTATTGTAATTAACTTTCCTTGGGGAGAAAACATCAGGGACTGGATGACGAAATTTCATCTTTGATAGATGTAGATGACCCATCCCATACAAGTTGTAGTCAAATCTAACATTATTCAGCACAAGAATGTTGAAGCAAAGGCTTAAGAGACTATGGAAGTGCAACAATAGTGCTAAATGCAGAAGTGACAAGACGAAATGACAAGGCCAGCTAAGTCTGTCTCAACAGCACAAAATATAAAACTAGCTGAAACCAAACAAGCCAAGCCACCCTGACTTTCTAGCATTATCAAAGAAAAATCACTTTGATAAAGAATAAGTGAGATATTTATGAGAGAATAGGGTTCTTAGGTTGGTATGGGCATGGAGAGGAGAGGGGTCCAGGATTCGAGTTCGGGAACATATTTATGAGAAAGGAAAGAGAATATTATCATGTAATGCAAAAGTGAATAAATGTGAAAAAAAAAATATTATCGAAAATATTATATTATCCTATATTTATTGCTCTTATAAAAATCATTTGTGACAGCAGGAGATCCAACTCATTGCCTCTTAACACTAAATTTCCTTAATCATTCATCGTAAATAACAGATCTATGGTTGGCAATGTTATGAGGCTTAGCTCTTTAGTAGAATTAGACCATAATAACTTTCATTTTTTGGAAACAAATCATCATTTTGAAATAAAATATTCTAGATGGATATGGAAATCGCACTTAAGGCCTGGTTCAAGTGATAAAAGGAGATGAGTGTATCAGATGTCCCAGGCTCGGTAATTACCCAACCCCCATCCCATAGACATCCCGGGTTTTAAAAATATTCTAGAACCCATTAATAACTTCATAAACCATAAATCCAAATTCCAAACCCGTCCTATTAGGGGTGGAGTAGGGTGAGAACCTTAATAAAGGAAATAATCTACATGAATAAAGGAAACAAATTTGGATGAATTATGAAGCTTCCTTTTATAAAGAAGTCAAGATGATATCAAAGGAAGTTATTGGTTAATTTTTCTTTACTTATAATAATAGAGAAGTGTGGTAACACTACTAAATTCAACATGAACCCAACCTATGTGAAATCGGTCCATAAAAGTCAATATAAATTAGAGACTGGCTATGTGTAGCCTACTATCACTCCTTTCAAAAGAGTGTTTTATCTAACATAGTAGGTGATATCTCCCCAACTCATGAGACTTGAAATGCTCTATTTCAATAATGTATGCATTAAACTTGAATGATAGTTCAGTTGGTCCGACCTTAAGTTTGTTCCCTAATGATCATCAATTCAAGCTCCCTTAGAGTTGTCACGGAGGGTTTAATCGAAGTCAACTCCACTTAATCTATGGGATTAATCGAGATATAAATTGACCTGAGGCACACGGATTGTAAAAAACCTAAGAGCTCATTTTAGAGTTTTACAATCTAAAACTCTAACTCTAGATAACCTAGAAATGGTCATTACCAATATATAAATATCCCCCCACATGAAAATAATTGTTGACATGTGTGTGAATAGAATGAAGAATACAAATTAGGTAATTCTCACTAAGGTTTTACTTTACTTTGTAAAACCCTAAAACCTTAGTGCCTTTAATTATTGTGATACACTTTCTCCAATGTGTTTTACTAATATGTATAGTTTATTTCAGACGTCCAGGTTATATATATGGCGTTCAGAGGGCTTCATGACGCTAATCCATTGGATCCATTTGTCTTGCTATTGCAAGACGATTACGAGAATCGCTTTGTTGACCGGCGGGGTTTGTATTTTTATTATTCATGAATTAACATTCGGTTACTCTAAAATCTATATATGTTAATTATAAACATGGTTATTTCTTTAATTATAGTTCTGAGGAAGTTCTCGCCCTCGTGGATGAGAGCCTTTCTCGGCCGGTGGAGGATGGATCACGCGTGCGTCCATACGTGATCGCGCGGGTTCTACGATATATGCACGCTTAGGCCGCGTCATCACCGTTGGCGCTTATTGCGCTGTCTCGTCGAGAGATGGCGACCCGAGACACACATTCCATGTCGGTCGGAAGATGGCGATCCGTTACGGATGTTGCTGTCATCCCCTTGGCGCCGTGTCGGCGGACCCGCCGTCACGAGGGGACATGTATGCTCGATGCGAGTTATATGGTGGTTGCTCGAGTCACCCTACCCCGTGATGCACTCGGAGGTTGGCTATCTCCATCCGGTGGATTTGTCGGCGATTATGCGACCAGGACGATCTTTGATGGTCGATTTGGAGTGGAGTGCGATATAGGTTCATATTAGCACGGTGGATCCCTTCTTGTTTCGAACAAGAAGGGGGTTCATGTTCCTGTGCTTTCTCCACTACTCCGGGATTTGACCTGATTGTCGACTTATAGTTGGGGTGGTGCGATTACTTGCACATACATGCTCGAGGATTATGTCATGCCCGGCTTGGGCCGGTAGATGCGGTATTAGTGGTTGTATTACACTGATACAGGTATGTATATTTATTTTTTTGTCATTTCATACACTTTCAGCTACGTAATTAGATTGCTTAATTTATGTTTATTTTATATTCAGCTATGGTCTTAGGAGAGGCTTCACGTGGGCCGGCTGATTTTAAGGCCTTTCGCCATATCACGGCACCACCATTGCGCGTACGCCCCACATGATGACGATGTCGATGGCGTCGTAGCTAAGGGTCTAGACGATGGATTACCAGTTGAGCATGGCGTTCAGCGAGCACGAGCAAAGTAGAGCGGGAAGCGGCTCTTCCGTTGAGATTGTGAGTGAGTACCTTTGACACGGGTGCTTAACCCGTCCGTTGTCCTCCTCTATCTCGAGATCAGCTAGGCGCCTGAGCTCATTCGAGGTAATTATATGTAAAGTATATGGTTCTAGTAATTTCAATCATGTTGACATAAAAGTCTTTGACGTCAATTGTTAATGTGTAGGTCTTATGGCAGCCGTACGTCGGAGAGTTGGTTAGCTTGACTTCAGATATTTCGCAGGCGATCGGGATATACGGCGCCGATGTCACCTCATATGTTTGAAGGCTGTTGAGTGGCATCGTCGGAGCGCGTCTTGCATCGGTTTAGGTGCGCATCGGGGATACCTCCGGCTTGCTCTTATGAGCATCGGCTACATAGAGTCGATGCACGTGGGCGACACTAGCGCGATTGGGCGATGTATCATGCTCCGTACATAGCACTATGGGATACGATCGGCCCGAGGATCGTGCCCACCACATGGTGGGTATGATGAACAGTGATCAGTACATGCGAGTGGGCGTAAGTAGGTATTACCACGACGTTTATGACACCACAGTTGCATAGGGATGATATGAGGTTTCATACTACAGCCGGTAGTATGAATGTTATGGTAAGTTAGACTCATGTGTTTCTAAAATATTTTACCTAATTTTAATCAATAGAGTATGTAATTATAATTATTTCTTTGGTTCCACTTGTGATTAAGCCATGGTTGACATAGTCGATGGTCTCGTTTTGCTACGTGGTGCTATGTGCGACATATCACCATATTTCCGATCGGCATTACGCAGTTGGAGAAGAACATCGCATCGCGATGCCTTTCGGGAGGCTTCCACATCACATGGACCATCAGTGAGACCTCCGTGTCGCCGACTCCTTCACGTATCGCGACCGTTAGAGATGGGGGAGGGAGAAGCGGAGGGGTTGGGCGTCGAGTCTTCTTGGAGATGGTGGGGCGGGTCATGGGTGTAGGCGGTGACAGCGGTATCATTACCTTGATCAGGGGTTTGCCTGCTTTGTTGCCCTCCCGTACCCACCCTCACCTTCCATATCATTCCATTACCCCACCCGTTGACACATCACCTTAGTACACGCACCTTCTGGCGTCACCTTGTCTCCCCTTGGCATTGACACATCACCTTCCCTACCCCCACACACTTACACATCGCCTTCCCTACCCCCACACCCTTTACCATCCCATGCATTGCCTCCCATTGATGACACCACCCTTGACCTTTTCTGCACGAGTGGGTAGACTTGGGTAGAAACGACGCCGTACTCGACATGTACATCGACTACTTCATCCATCAGCTCCCTCGGTTCCATCGACTCCTCGCTCAGTCTCGGACACCCTGAGATCCTGTGCCCGGCCAGTGTGCTGTGGGCGCCGTCTTAAGAGAAATATTAAAGCGCCATCTTGTGGGACTCATTGCTACATGTTATTATTTTTTTATATGATTTTTATTTTTATACATGTACCGATTTTTATAAAAAATAATACTAAATTGGTCGTATAATAATTTGGATTTTTTAACAATGCATGAAATAAAAAAAATAAGAAACTTAGAATTAGGGGAAATCCGGTTGTTCAAACCATTATTAATAAGAATTTAATAATGCACAAAAAACACACTTTTATCGGTATCTAAATTTAAATGCGGTTTTTGAATACATAAAAAATACAATTTTATTATTCTCTAAAATATAAATATTTTTTATATTCTTCAGGATTTTCAAAAAACAAAACATGTTCATCTCGGATTTTTCAGTGTCATCGATTATGGTTTTAGGGCATTAAAGTTTTAGGGTTTTAGGGTTTAAGGGTTTTTGAATTTTTGGGTTGTAGGGCATTAGGGTTTTAGAGCATTAGGGTAGTCGGGTTTTAGGGTTTTAGAGACATTAGGATTCTGTGGCATTAGGGTTATAGGTTTTTAGGGTCATAGGGTTTTATAATTTTTTAGGTTTCGGGAGGTTTTAGGGGTTTAGAGTTAATATTGTTGGATGTAGTAAGATAAATATAAAGATCTTATGGCCTTATGAAGCTTTGAATACGATAACTAACAAACAAAATATATACATAAATATTCCGTATACATAAATCAAACCTGTATTGTGATTACATATAATATCTTTTGGAAAAAATGGTCATTTATCAGTGAATATATATTTAAATGTTTTTAAAAAGAGAATGTAATTTTTTTATAATAATAATAAGGATATTTGATTTTAATAATGTCAAATTGTGAAGAATGGTTCAAAGTGAGTTTTATCATTTTATATAAAATTTCTCTTTAAAAAGAAAATATTAATTTTACAAGATAATAATAGGAGTCCTTTTATCAAAATGATTGAGGATTAGATTTCAAATAAATAAAATAGAAACAAAAATAAGATTCCTTTCCAAAAAAACAAAACACAAAATAGGAGTAATTAATAATGGCAAATACTCAAAATAATCCTAAAATATTTTTATAGAAAAGATTTTATTACGAAGTTCAGTTATGGATTGATTAAAAATAAAATAAAAAAATTGTATACTCATGCGCGATCCACAATCAATTGCCAGTTACCAACTGCTATTACAGGGTGAGTGAGTCAACAAACAAAGGCAGCAAATGGCATATCAAAAAACAGAGGAAGCACAGAACTGAGTTTTTTAGATTCTTATAAAAAACAATTTGATTTGAGAGTTCAAATGGTTTGTTTTGTATATTTTTATTTTTTATAATTTTTCATATACATTTTACAAATGCTCATCTACCATTTCCAGAAAAATAGTTCCTTTTATGATATATAAGGCATAAATGGAATTGAATCAGGATTGAAGCCACTAAATAAAACTAAAAACATTTATATTTTAACTAGGATAATGTGATCTTAATATTGTAGTAGGTATATTATTTTCTAATAATAATACATGTATATAGGATCTGGGAGCTGTAATATCAAAGCCCCTATAAATATAGGATTCTGATTATCTCGAAACAACAAAAAATATTTTGCCAAATAGGTAAACAAATGTTGTTTCCACAATCCCAATATCCCATGCAATTGCTCTTCAATGGTACAGTATCAGAAATACTAGAAGAAGTGAATGACATGTGAAGGCAGTCAAATATCACTCCCAGCACTTCAGAAGGATCATTCATCTGTGCCTGTACAAATTAGCAATCGTATTACATAGCACCTACGATCCAGATCTTTAAAATATCTTAAAGAAAAATATATAAACTTAATTACTTGTACCAAATAATTGTACCTCGGTGCCTTCCATAAGGTACTTGAAAGAAGACTCAGTATTTCCAAAATTCAATATGAACAAAAAAAAGAAATCAAGAATGAAAGACAAATACCCTGTTTGATAACTGTTCTTAAAACCACTATGATCATTACAACAGAAAAAAGGTTTTCTAGCAGAGAAAGAAGAAAAAAAAGTTCGATGAGTTATGACAAAAAACAATTTATTTAGAATTTGCAATTAAAATATAAATATGAGGTGATTTCAGGTTTTTTTTTTTTTTGTAATTTCAAGGAAGGAAAGGTGGAAACACTTCAAAAAAATTTGGAAAACGTTGCCAAAAAGGCCCTGAATTTTTGCTTTTGCTGGTACCAAGTTCAAAGGATTTTAAAAGGTAACCCGTACTGGAATTTGCAGTTGTAATGCATCCTGGAGAGTCCATTGATGAGAATAACTCTTGCTTGCATCAGAAATTTGGTCTTTCATATAAAGCAATAGACTTTAAATTATATAAAATAAAGGTAATATGGTTGACCTGTTGACTCAATTACAATAAGTCAGTTTTCAAGATGAAATTGCTAAGTTATCAACAGCCAAACTTATTAACAGAAACATAGTCACATTAAAGAACATTTCAGAGAAAATACCGGACACCCAATGGCAATGCAACATGTAGACATCAGACCATTTATACAGAGACATTCAATTTCTTCCAGCATGGCATCAAGCTTCGTACCATTTATTTCACTTTCAAAATCAAAGGTTTCATGGGAGTTCTCACTAGTTAACAGCATATAGTGCCTAGATGAACTATCGATAATAATACTATTCTTCATCTTACTGTATCAAAACAATTACATGGAAATAAAATGCAAACAAGGCCTAGATGAACAACCTCCTTCAGCTCCAAACGTTTGTTTAACTCATTCAATTCTTTGTCCAAGGTATTCTGCAGAAGTGTATGCTCCCACTCTCTTACTGCCACTTCATCCATCTCCCTGGAATTTTCACCTGCAGAAATTGGCAATTGTGCTTTAATTTTGCAGAGTCAACTAGGAAACTAAAATAAGTTATATCTAATAAGAAACCTTCAATAGATTGGTCCAACCAACAAAAGGTTGCATTTCCACACACAGGCACACCCAAAATAATAAATGAATAAAAATAAAAAAGTGAATATCTGTTATAGAAATTGTAGGAAAGCACAAACTACAGGACCAGAAACCATGTGCTTCTATAATATATTAAGGTCCTGAACATGGAAGTTTATGCTATATTCAGAATAATTATTAATAACACAGCTAGGTGAATGGTTTACCACTTATAATTTCATCCATTGGATACTCAGATGATTCCATGCTCTGCAGGCCCCTCTTGAGTCCATCAGTTTTTACAAAACAAATGCTGCCTCCCTGAAATATGAAAACTAGCGTTACATGCGCTCCGTACAGTTAAATCCAGCTAATACATTCAAATTTATTATACTGAAGTATAGTGATAAGGAGAAGGTTATAAATTGCAACTTATACACGTGATAGGATTAGACAAGCTTCTGTGGAAGAAAAAGAGAGGAAAGAAATAAGTTCTGTATTAACATACTTGAGCATCAGATTCACACTGTCTTACAACAGCACATCTGCTCCGATACTCATGCAGTTCTCGACTTAGTTCCTCATTGGTAGTCTCAAGCCAAGAAATTATTTTATTGAGAACCTATACAACCAGATTAGGTACAAGGAACCAATCAAATGTAAGTTACCTCTTAAAGAAGCAGAAACAACTAATCTAGCTCAAAACAGTTTCAGATAAAATAGGCCATATACCTGCAATTCATCTGATGAAGGTCATCCTCCACAAGAGCAAAGTTCTGCCTGCAAATACTCTAGCTGCTGGCGCATCTTCTGCATTTCATTGGATACCAAGTCTCTATTGACCTGAATAAGAAATTGTGTGCCAGAATATATGGAGTTTGAAGATCAACTTTCTCCAATTACATTGTAGGGGTGGGGGGTTGGGGAAGGAAATCTGAGATACTTACTACAGGCTTATTCTGGATATTGCGAGCACGATTAGCATATTTGAGAGTATTCAGAGTTTCCTCAGCATTGATATCAGCAGGACTGATACAAGCTGGAAAGAGGACAGCACTCGGGATTATAAAAGATGCACAGAAAAATTTTAAATTCAAATCAAATCGGCACATGCAAATCAAAATCATCAAGCACTATATCCTTTTATCAGACAGGATAACACTTCAAAAAATCAAAAAGAGAGAGATCAGAATGCAGACCCCACTGTAATGAGGGGCACAAGTTGTATAGGTGTAAGTGAAGTCAAATATGTCGGGATGCATATAATCTCATTGCCTTTTTTAACCATTAACAGTCCATTATAACAAATCAAAACAAGGAAACAAATGGGGAAAATATAATAGCTCATGCAACTCACAAGGTAAGCAAAAAAAAGAACAGAAAAAAATGGCAACTCATACAAGGAACGACTTTAGCCTCCCTAATAAAAAAATAAGTAATGCGAAGGACCAACAAAGATTATTTTGGATCATGTATGCTATTTCTGATAATACTGAGCATATTCCAGAATATGGATCTTTCTTTCTATCTTTATAAGGGCAAACAGCAAGCTGTGCTGTGTGACATTAAATTTGTTAAGGTGCAACAGCATTTCTCAACCCAACCAAATTTGCTAAGAAGGAAACCAACAATCCCATTTATTTGGAAAGACCAAACCCCCAAATTTGACACATAATTAACAGAGATTTTGACAGAGATTTTGACGAATCTAATTCAGAACTGAGCCTAAGCGATCAACTGCCTTAAAAAATTAAGAAATGGATCAAGACAGAGTATGTTAATTTAACAATAAATACTGCTATTAAAAACTAAGAACTAATATTAGAAAGTCAAGATAGTATCTCCAGTCATGCCCTACTGGGCAATGCAATATAAGCATTTCTTAATCCATAAAAAAGAATCAAGACATGAGCCATAAAAAGCCAGGGACAGACACTAATTGCATAAAACTGTCATCAATCAAGTCAAACCACTTAGCCATGAAAGAAGAAATCGGGAAAGCAGGATTTAATCCTAAACATATCTCTCATAAATATCATATAGATAAGCTCAACAATGATCAAACCTGCAAAAGTCGAGTAAGTTTACTATCTCGATAAGGAACATGCACACCTTCTTTCTGCTTTTTCATCCCCTAGTGAACTGATGACATTACTATGCGAAGCTCCTTATTGATGTGAATGCCTGAAAATTAGGTGAAACGTATTTGATCATTCATATGCTCATAAAAATGGTGAATTCAATAAAGAGAAAAGGAAGTTTATACGCATTGCTAACCTTCGCATATCAGACCCTGTTCTTTAGTCGTTCAGATCCAGCTAGATCTACCAAATGGAGCTTTGCACTTAAATACGCCTCACCCATCTCCTCATTTGGACAATTATCACCAGGAAAAATTGGATGGAGTTTTCGCATCTGTTCTAATGAGAGTGTGAAGATGGCATGAGACTGACTGTTACAAACATGAAAAAGGGAATCATATCATCATATAATGAAGATTTACTGATAAGCTAATAGGCATGAATTAAGTTATTCCAAGAATTTAAATTTCACCACAATGTAGAACCATGGAATACTAGAATGGAGAAACAACCATGCAACATGGATTAAAAATATTCCAAATGCACAAAGAAACATACTCAGTATCAGAGTCCCAGTGTGCAAAACATTTCATAAATTCTACTACCCAAAGAAAATGATGCTCTCTTCTATGAGGTCCACAAGGTGCTTTCACATTCTCTCTGAGGTCATATTCCATAAACTTCTCTTATTATTTTTCTTTCTTTCCTTTTACGATCTCCTTTCATGTACAACAGGTTTTGCAGAAGTTTGGAAAGATTGAAAAGATTATATTAAAGGTGCAGCATTGGCATCAATGGAAGAGAAACTATCTTCCCCAATTTTTATCAGAAAAATGCATCGTCATCAACAAAGTTACATCCCTAAGACAGGAGATTGGTCAGGTGGCATGACATTGTGAAATGATCCTTGTTGATATCATGCATAGGAATCAGGGGAGCCCAGTGATGATTAAGGTGACATGCTTACATCAATGCATCAAAGTTTCTTTATCGCCTTACCAGGGTTCCTAAAAAGGCTGGCTGGTCATCATCTATCTGTTAAACCACCAATTTTCTTAGCACCCTCCCCCACGAGAAGACAAACAAACAAATCTAAAACTTGCAAATTGGGAACAAATATTCAAATTGCAAAAAAAAAAAAAGGGGTTCAAACCCATGGACTCCTGCCGAATCATGAATGCTTCAGTTTTTATGAACATATGCTAATAAAAGTCCTCAAACAGCAAAAGAATTTCAAATAACCAGGGAAGAGGGATGCAAGGTTCACCTAGACTGGTTATTCATGTTTGTACTCCCTGTTGCCCTGCTCAATGATCCTTGTTCAAGACAAGAAGCCATTTCTTCAAGTGTGCTGACACTAACTTCAGTTGATCCTGCCAGTGTTATTACTCCATTTGATGTTTCACGAATTTGTATCGGTGGCCTCCCAAAGACAGCAATTCTTGCAGCATGTCCATTAGCTGCCTCTGGTTTGTTCACAGTTGGGGATTCCAGCAAGTCCTTCACTTCTTCTTTTAGGACCTTCACATTCAAAACCCCTTATTAGTTCCATACTATGACAATAATAGATAATGTACTAATCATTGAACTTTACAGAGAGTAGAAGAGAATTAGAAGAATCAATGTTTATTATGAACCAAAATCAGTAAGGAATCAAGAATTTGAATATTTGCTGTTACTTCTCGCCTCGATTAAACCAAGAAGAGCAAATATTGATTATGAAGAACAAAATTTCCATAGGGACTCTTCCTTTTGGGTTGCTATCACCGATTAAACCAAGATTTCCAGCCTCTCAAAGCCAAAACAACATAAAAACACAGACTTCAATCAAAAGCATATTTTCCTTTAATTTAACTAGATGGAAGGAATGGAATTTCCCCTGCAAATAATTAACACCCTTTGCATCATCATTATCATACCATTTCACAGATAAATCCAAAAAGCAAGAAGAGTGGGGGTCAAGTCCCATAAGGACTAAGAAAAACATACCTCTCCTTCATCTTTTAGCTTAATGCAGGTGCTAAACACAGTAAGGAGGACCAAATCATAGATAATGGGAATGTATTTACATTCATATATTCGTATTAATATCTATTTACTAACTTGGATTGCTCTTACAAGAACGACAATTGTGACCCAGTTGTTTGCACAACCCACATGTGATCGGGGTATTCCCCTCCCTAACGTCCCTCTCATTATGCAACCGGGTTGATCTCGGACGTCCACTTCCCATGCGTTGCATTGAATCAAGTGGTACAATCATCGGACCACCATAAAGAGGCCACTCATCGTCATTGAATATTGGATGGAAAAGGCTTGCCCATGTGTCATAGTAGGACTGAGTAGTGTAGTAGCCTTCCACAAACAAACGAAAATCAACACAACGATGCTGACATGCTGCATGCTGCTATCATATGGCTACATGGGAACCCATATATCAGTGTCTTTCCACATGTGCATTTTTCATGTGAGCCGAGGCGCGAGTTCGACCTCTTCCTCGACTCATTACGAATAAACCCCGTACGTGGTCGTAAAGCACAATTTCCATCGAACCTGCCTAACAACACGAGCCCTCGGATTTGCGCATCAACACGCGAGTGAACCACTCAAATAGATGCCACCCATTAGCACCTAGTTTCTTCTGCACAAAGCAAATCGCTGAGACTAAGAAGGTCAACTCGTACTAATGCAAGCATCGGTAGGCTAACAGCTCCTTTAGACGTCAAGTAAATACCTCAAATGTTGGTTGTCATTAACCCATATCTTCACCTCCGTCGGTGAAAGAGCCAATAATCGAGCGTGGATAGCCTTGTGCTATCAAGTAAAGGCTTTAGAATTAATTCTCCTAATTGTATTCATATGCTTATCGAATTTTAAGGCTCGCACTTTAAGCCGCTTCGCATACCAAATTTTCAAAATTTTGTCTTGAACCGGTCGCGAAATTGCTTGCAAAATGATTTTATGCAAATCCTGCGGATGTGCAGATGGTGCAACCCAACCAAGATGAGGATCGCCATTGTCGCCATGATACCTGGATGTCGGTAAGATATAACGCAAATTCCCATCCGTTGAGTCACTGTATTTCTTATACATGCCAAGAACCATCCCCAACTATCAGTATTCTCACCTTCTGTAATTGCAAATGCTAATGGAAACAATTGATTATTTCTGTCACACCCCATAGCAATCAATAACTTTCCTTTATACTTCCCATATAAATGTGTACCATCAATACTCATTACGGGACGACAATGTTCGAACCCTTCAATAGATGGCTTGAATGACCAGAACACACGTTGGAATATCTCAGTGTTTGGCATATTAATTTCACGTGTTTTCCAAATAACAATACATCCATGATTTGCTTGCTCTATGGCCAAGAACAAACGCGGCAAATTTTGTATATGATCAAAGAAATCACCAAATAACCGTTTCACCGTTTATGCTTTTTTTGGTCTAAAACGCCTTTGTATGATATTTGATATCCCCATTTCTCCATCACACTTGCTTGAATAGCAGCCGTAGACAATGTGAATTATGCCTTAATTAATGCCTTTATATAACTAGCAACCAATTTCGAGTCTAGTTGGTGATGGTCCTGGTTCAAATAAGGATTGACACAAGTATGTCACGACTGATATATTTGATAACAAATAGCAGTATCTTCTGAAAATCATTACCTGAAAACTGCCCAGACGGTGACATTCTTCTGCCTTCTTACATCTTAAAACGAACAATTTTTTTGAGGATGCAATAACAACATACTCTTGGTGTGCTGTAATTGAGTAAATCTTTGCAGCCTCTTGAAAATCAGATTCCGAATTAAAAACTTGGCCAATAACGAATTCGCCGCTCGAATAACGGTGGTCTGTTGCACCCGTAGGTCGACAACTTGCAACATCAATATCGGGTTTTCTACATGTTGAAATTGAGGTGTTGGTGGTAGAGTATTGATAATTAGCAGGGGGATGACTCATCTAATGTCTCATCATCGGGTGATTTGATACCCTGAGAGGGTGCTTGTCTTTGAGACATATATCCTTTGTTCATTTTCCAAAACTTGGTTAAAAGTTCGAAAGGAGGATGCATGTCCATCAACGTCAACATCTTCATCATCTCCATCACAGTCAACATCTTCATCATCTCCATCACAGTCATCATTAACATCTCCATCACATTCATCATTAACATCTTCATCATATTCATCATTACCTTCTTCATCTGCACTGTCTTCATCATCTCCATTTGAGGTCGGTATCGGTGCTACTTACCGATCTTAGGCCTGGCAAATAATTAGATTGTCTGACATTGTAATTGTCGCAAACAAATAAATCTACTTGGCCACCCACAGATTGGTTCAATTGTGTCTTGACTTTCGAATTTCTTTGTATACGGTTGATTTCCTCGATGGACATTTGTGTTGCTTCGATTCCAACATTTCGCGCACACTACTGTCATCCCGTATTGGAAAAGGTTGGAACCTATTTTCATTTCTAAGAGGATACTTACAAATGAGTACTAATTTGAACCTTCGTTTGTCAATGGTTATCTTTGAGTATATCATATCCAATCCAATTGTTGGCGTGCTCAGCCGGTATCTTCAAGGCGCCCAATAAAGTTTCGCTCCTCGCATGTCGACATACGTTTTTTAGTCCTCACTATTTGTCCATTATAGTAACATATCAAGGAATTGTTGGAAACAAACATATTTGACTGTACAAAATGGTCCCCGAATGAATTAAATAATATGAGAGGTCGTGCTTTGATGCTCAAAATCAACTCATCATCAAAAAACAATCGAGTGTCACCATTTCAATCATTGTGTCATTTGTTATTCAAGAAAAATAGTGAGTGCAGTGCTTTCTTATTGTTTAGAGAGAATCTTTGTAACTTACTCTAGCATGATGTTGTTGGGTATGTCATAAGAACATATACACGATGGAAAATATATGTTATTAATCAGCACATTAACGACGAGGAAATTTATAATGCGTGTTATGTTAAACTTACAGGTAGCATTTCAGTCATCCTCAACCTTATCAAACTTAACCATTTTACACCAAGTCCCAAAAGGTCATGTTGGAGTGTATTGGAGAGGAGGTAGTCACCATGAGATCAATCAGTTTTGCAGTGCCCATTCCCTTCAACAAGTTTATATTGATATGTTTGATCGGTGTCCAGACTAATTATGTGTTTCTTAGTGAAATGTGTGTCCTTGCTTGTGATGGTTGCTAATTCTCTAGGGGTCTTGTTTCATGGATGTATATGGAAGGCAAAATTGGATTCCTTTTTGTGCCATATGTGGGAGCAATTAGTTTGTGCAAAGTCGAGTTGTGAGCCTATAAATTGGGGAGGATATTTTCCTTTGTTATAAGTTCTTAAAATTTACACTTTATCCCTTGTTTGGCTAATGATCAATTGGATGCTATAGATTGATGAAAAATGAAAAGATTACAAGAGCCTGAATTTACGTCTGGATGGGCGAGCAGCACTAGTAATTCTTTGTCTTGTTAAAAAAGATTTTATTATTGTGCATCTTCCTCGGAAATTGTGTAGGGACTAAAGAAAAGAAGTGAGGCGGTTACTACTTCTTTGATGTCATAACCTAAAAATTTAGAGTCAAATGTTGTTGAGAATGTGGGACCAAGATGAAAAAAAATTAAATAAAACGTTTCGAAAAGCGTTACCTGAGTCGGGATTAACAGAAGGGACGAGAAGGAGGAGGAGGCGACCACTTGAGAGGAGCAGATCGGAGCTCGGAGCAGGATGGAGGAATCGGAGTAGAGGAGAAGAGAAGAAGGGCTGGGTGGGAGAAGAAAAAGCCCTAGCCCAATGAAATTTAACTCAGCGAAATGCCGCCGTTGTGGACGACGACATTTGAATTAATTAAAATGCTGCGGTTGTGAACGACGGCAATTAACTTAAATCAAATGTCGCCGTTGTGGTTGACGACAATTGATTTAATTCAAATCTTCATTGTCCTCGTTACCCGACTTGATGGGAATCAAATGCAGCGTTCCCATTGCATTGCTGCGCTTTCACTTTGGTCAATAGTTTCTCCTGCAAACTGATTTTATCTTTTTTATTTCCAAATACCTTATTTCCGTACAAAACTCAAAGTTCTTAACACTATATAACGTTTGGAAGCCATGAAGGTACCCTTGGTTGTACGACAAGAAAAGAGGAGACAAATTAAAGGAACATGATTATACTTTTTATTTTTCTCCATTGGAGTTGTATCTTATTTTTAATAAAAATATTTCTAACACACAATTCTAATCGCACCACAAAATATAGCTATTTCTGCTTCTAGTTCTTCTACAGAACTTCAAGCAAGAACTACTTGGGAAGTATCATAAGCACACCTCATATTTCCGTTGATCAGTCCAAATTGATATTGTTAAGATCTTGATGTTGTGTAAGAAGCCTACTTGATGAAGAAAAATCCTTTGTTTCTTCTCTGCTATGGAGGGAAGTTGAGGAATCAATCCATGCCCCATCAACTGATATGCTGCCTTGGACCTGACTGTCTTGAGAGAACGTTGAGACATGAGACTGGCTGTCCATTGAGAGCTTCTCAAAGGCCTTGAATCTCATATCTGGGTTCATCCTATCGAGCTTGATTGTTGGTGCTTGGACTGCAATTTTGCCTTCAAGCATACTGGCTACAGAGAACATGCATGGCCTGAGAGTGGGAGATCGATTGGTGCATAAGAGGGCCAAGTTCAGCATGCTCATCACCTCCTCCTCTGAGTAGTTTGAACCAAGACTTGGATCTACCAGCTCCATGAGGTTTCCCTGCTCGTGCAGGACATAAGCCTGCAGTCCAATGAAGAACCCGAAACATATTTTTTGTTATAAGCATACATGGTCAAGAAATGACAAAGCAGAAAGTATGAGGAAGAAGACATTGTTTACCCAATCCAGAAGATAAACACACTCTTGCTTTGGCCTGTAATTGGTGTTGCTTTTCCCGCTGACAATCTCTAAAGCAACGATTCCAAAGCTGTAAACATCTGCTTTGTCGGTCAAGTAACCCCTCATTGCATATTCAAGAGCCATATATCCTCTTAAGAGAAGTCAGCAAAATGATGATCAGTCTTGTGCTTTACTTATTTTTAATCGATATATGCAGAAATTTATGTTAGGAAAAGGGTACTGTATATGCATGAAACCACTTCAGAAACTCAACAGTCCTAAATTCTGAATCTCTAAAACCAGAGAAAGAAGATCACCCCATATGCTTTTGAGTTTCAATGAAGAAAACTGAGTTTTTGAAACCCCAAACGGAAAAAAAGAACTGCTAGTTGGAAACTTCATACTACAGTGATTGATTAAGTTTTCTATCAATCTCATTGTATCAATTTTGTTTAAGATGTTACCATATACAATTTTAGGAGTTTATGCAATTTGGGACTCTATTATTAGCTGTATATATTAGTTACCATGTATAGATGCTAAAGACTAGGAATCTACCATGTATAGATGCTAAAGACTAGGAATCTATGTATAGATGCTAAAGACTAGGAATTTATGTATAGATGCTAAAGACTACGAATTTGAGAGACTATATGTATGGCAGACTGATGGAATCAAAAGGGAACTTTTCCAAAAAAACCTCTCTTCGTATTTTTCTGTTGTCTAGTATTTTGACATGGTATCAAAGCCTAGGTTATTGATTTGCAGTGCAATTCGAATAGTGTCTTGCCTTCTCTCTTAGCTGTGGGTTTCTCTTGTTCGAGCGCACTCACAGGTTTCCAAATCTTAGTGGTGTTCTCTTGTTCTCGGCGTCGTGCTGCTTGGGTGTTCGGTTCTTACTCTTATTTCGGTGCCTTTTGATTGTGGCTCGGCTGATTTATAATTTTCGGCGTTTGGTCCATCATGTCATCGGATAAGTTGGAAGCATTCCCTATTCGGTTTACTGGTAAAAATTATTCAGCTTGGGAGTTGCAATTTAAATTATTTGTCAAAGGAAAAGAATTATGGGGTTATATTGATGGGAGTGTTCCCGCACCTCAAGGTGCTGAGGCTTTGTCTAAGTGGGAAATTCATGATGCTCGGGTTATGACTTGGGCCCTTAGCTCGATTGAGTCTCACCCTGTTCTCAATTTGAGGCCTTATAAAACTGCTGCTGCTATGTGGACTTATCTTAACATGGTTTACAATCAAGACAACTCTGCTAAACGATTTCACTTGGAGTATAAGATGGCTAATTTCACACAAGGCCGATCTCTACGATGAGGAATATTTTTACACAGTTTCAAACTCTTTGGGCTGACTATTGCGACATTGTTTATGCTAATGTTCCCACTACAGCTCTCTCTGCTGTCCGAGAAGTGCATGCCACCAACAAGCGAGATCAATTCTTGATGAAGTTACGACCCGACTTTGAAATTGCACGTTCTAATTTGATGAACCGTCATCCTGTCCCATCTTTGGATGCTTGTTTGAGTGAACTTCTTCGTGAGGAGCAACGTATCGTTTCAGTTTGCTTAGTAGAACATCGAGACTCTTGTTAGTGCACTGTTCTCTAGCTTATGCAGCTCAGGGGAGACATACGGGTAGAGACATGCGTGTTGTTTAGTGCTTTAGTTGTAAAGCTTTTGGCCATATTGCTCGGGATTGTCACAAGAAGTTCTGTAACTACTGCAAGAAACAGGGTCATATCATCTCTACTTGTCCTATTCACCTTGAAAGGAATGAGTGCTGCTTATCAGCCTCCACTTCTTGCCTCTAGTTTCTTTGTGTGCATCTTTGCCTCGCTGTTGTTCCTCTTCACAACTCCTCGGCCTTAGCAAGAGCCTTGACCACACTCCTCACGAAATGGTACAACGGATGATCCATTTTAGCACTATTTGCTTTTGGGCTCTCGCGGGTAATCATAAAGTTTCTTCTAAGCCATGTTATTTTGACTCAGGAGCCTCCTAACCATATGACTAATCTTGTTGTTCCTCTTTCCAATATCGAAGTATAGTGGAAATCTAAAAATTAACACACCGGTGATAAGCGGCTCTCTCCCAATCAGTGTTGTTGATGATCTTTCCTCTTCCTTAACTAATGTTTTTGTGTCTCTAACCTCTCCACAAATCTTATTATTTTGTTGAATTGATTGGTTGATAACAATTATGTCCATTAAAATTCCAGTTTGTGTTGTATGCGGGATCAAGTGTCAGCGGGATGATCAGCAGAGGGGCTTTAAAGTGGGACGACTGGAACCTCTTCATGTTTCTCCTTCCACTTTATTCCTAGTGTTCCTTTACTTTCATTTTGCATAAATATTTGTTGGTTCATAATAAGATGGCATAGGCGTCCTAGGCCACGAGCTACGATGTCCTTCGTACTTTGTTTAATTACGGATTATTGGAAATAAAGCATGTTCTTCTATTGATCTTTCTTTTGATTGCTCCATGAAAACTTGCCAGTAAAGTTCTACCTTTTTCCTCATCATGCATCTAGGTACTGCCTCTACAATGTTTTGAGCTTATTCATAGTGATGTTTGGGATTACTTTGTTTGTTTCTGTAGCATTACAAGTGCTTTGTTACTTTCATTGATGACTTTAGTCGCTTTACTTGGGTTTACTTCCTCGGGCTAAGGGTGAAGTTTTTTTAGTTTTTCAGCGCTTTCTTGCACTCTTGAGACTCAATTCCTCACACTTGACATCAAGGTCTTGCGCTCGATTAAGTGGTGAATACATGTTTAATGAGTTTCGAGGTTTTCTTCAAAACGAAAGGGACCATCTCTTAGCGTTCTTGTCCTTAAACACCACAACAAAATGGTGTTCTTTGAGAGGGAAAAATCGCCACCTTCTTGATGTCGTAAGAACTCTTTTACTTGAATCAATTTGTTTCCTCCTCGTTTTTGGTGTGAAGCTCTTTCTCTTGCGATTCGTTTGATCAATAAACACCTCTCCTGCGGCAAAATCATGTTTCTCCTTTCTCTAAGTTGTTTGGTCATTTCTCCTTTATATTAAGTCTTCGTACATTTGGTTGTGTTTGTTTTGTGCATCTCCCTCCTCATGAGCGACATAAACTTCTTGCTCGATTATGTTAAGTGTTTTCCTTGGTTATGCTATCCCTCACAGGGTTAGCATGTTTATTACGATCCCGTGCTTCTCGTATACGGGTTTCGAATGTGATCTTCTTTGAAAATGAATATTTCAACACCATCTCAATGTTCAAGCGTAAATGCATTTTGTATCTCTTACGCCTATTTTTTTCTTAATCTCCACCAATTGTAAGACGGTTCAAACTGGTTTTGTGTATAGAGGCGTAGTCGGCATGAGTGCAGTTCCGCTTCCTTTGTCACCCTCCTTCCGATCTTGACTTGCTTTGATCTGTCTTGCACACCGCACTCTTCAACTGATTACCTTCAGTTCATTCTGACCCCAATTGGTATGGTTTCATTCCTCTCCTTGTCTCTCTTGTCGCTACTTTATCCACTATTTCCATTCCCTCTTGTTACAAACAGGCCATGGAACATGAGTGTTGGCAAATTGCAATGCAGTAGAACTTGACGCGAGGAGGCCACACTTGCAGGTGTGTTCCTTGTCATACTAAATTCAAACCTATTGGGAGTAAATGGGTTTTACGTAAACTTAGTTACGATGAGTTTCTTTGATTGGTACAAAGCTAAGCCTTGTAGCTCTGCAGGTAACAAGCGAGGGGAATATGGGAGTTGATTATGAGGAGACATTTGCCCACATTGCCAAAATGATACGGTTGTTCCATCTGCTATTAACAGCTTCCACGAGTCATAAGCGACTATCAAATGGATGCAGAAGAGTACTCTTCATGGTGATCTCAGGAGGAGATTTACATGAAGCTTTCCTCTGACGTATTCTTCTTCCTGCGATGTTTGTAGCTGGGCAGCTCTCTTGTATGACAAATAAACACCGCGCTTGGTTTGAAGTTCCTTGATACTTCTTTCCTTGGTTTACAAAAGTCAATATGATTCTTCTCTCTTCCTTGCATCTATCACCGGGTATAGTTATTCTCTTGGTTTAACCATGGATGATAATTATCATTATATTGTTGTGGTTTGATTACTAAGCAGAAAGCGTGATTCTATTTGCAACTATATGAAAGATCTTGGCCAGCTCTACTTCTTGGGTTGGAAGTTCATTATCGATCCCATGGCCTTTTAGTGAACATTAAGTATATTCAGGAATCTGTATCGCTTTGACAGTTTGGAGGACACTTCTTACATTGATACTCCTATGAGGTAAATGTCAAATACACATGAAAGATGAAGGGGACATACGAAAGAACCTACTCTATGGCTTGGTTTGGGAGTCTTATCTACTTGACATTCTGTGACGATACTCTATGTTGCTGTGGTCGATTAATTTATGTCTTCACCTACGGCATCTCATCGCTAGCGAGTTAAGCGCATCATTCGTTATCTTGAGGATCACGCTACCGTGGGTTGTTTTTCCTACCGACACTTCTCTTCAACTTGTTGCTATGTAGTGATGTTGATTGGGGTGGGTGTCGGAATACCGTGTTACTACGGGTTGGTGTATGTTTTAAATGATGCATTAATTTCTTAGAGATGCTAAAAGCAGTCGTGTTCTAAATCCTCACCCGAAATTTGAGTATCGTGTCATGTCTATTGCTTGTTCTGAAATTGTATGGCTACGTGGTCTCCTTGAGGAGCTTGGGTTTCCTCAGACTACTTCTACTCCTCTTCATGCTGATAACACTAGTGCTATTCAGAATTACCACAAATCAGTTTTAGTGAGCCTTGAAGCACATTGAAGTTGATTGTCATTCTATTTGAGACACTTTGGAAAGTCGAGTGATATCTCTTCCTCATATCTCTTCTGATCTCCAAGTGGCTGATGTCTTCACCAAAGCTCTGACTCGACAGCAGCATCAATTTCTTGTTGGCAAATTGTTGCTAACTGACTTACCAGCATCAATTTGAGGGGGGATGTTACCATATACAATTTTAGGAGTTTATGCAATTTGGGACTCTATTATTAGCTATATATATTAGTTACCATGTATAGACGCTAAAGACTAGGAATCTACCATGTATAGATGCTAAAGACTAGGAATTTATGTATAGATGCTAAAGACTAGGAATTTATGTATAGATGCTAAAGACTAGGAATTTGAGAGACTATATGTATGGCAGACTGATGGAATCAAAAGGGAACTTTTCCAAAAAAACCCCTCTTCGTATTTTTCTGTTATCTAGTATTTTGACATAAGAAACATGATATTCATATTAAACCCAAATCCTACACGTTTTAGTTGGTCATTTAATATGGTATCAGATCTTGGTTTGGCATGAAGTCCTGGGTTCGAGACCTCTCTTTTCTATTTGCTCCCCATTTGTGTATTTGAAAGTCCATATTGAACTTTATGGTTTGTTTGACTCTCCACGCGAGGGAGGGTGTTAAGAAGCATAATATTCATATTAAACTCAAATCCTACAAGTTTGAGCTTTTAAGAGAGTTGGTCATGATGGGGTCCATCCCCATTACATTTTCTTAGAGACATACTTTCATGTCTCCTCGCTTTATTTTTGGTCCATGTTTTGTGCATGAAGACTGGAGGTTGTCGTGCTTCCCTTTTTGTTTTTTCTCCTATAAATAAGTGAGAAGCTTGGAAGTGTCAAGAAATCAAGTCAGAGAAATAACTAAAGAATGGGAGCCTCAAGTCAAATTCATATAAGTCAAGATCATCTGTGATATGAGTGAATCTTCTGGGAGTATCTATATCACTAGATAAACAAGAGATGGTCGAAATTTGTCCCGTATTTTTCCCTTCACCTTGAAGGGTTTTCCACGTAAATCTGGTGTTCTTCATTTATGTATTTATTTTCTCATATGATATCTATTCACGTATATGGGTACTATTCACATATTTTGAGTACTATTCACGTATATGGTACTATTCATCCGACGTCAAGAAACACTACCAAAGAGTAGTATTAGAGCAATAGAAGTCGATCCTTCATCATCCCCAACAAGTGGTATCAGAGCTAGATTCTCTTAGTCTTATGCTCTATGGTTACGCCTATTGACCGACCTTCCACATGAAAAAAGACTTTTGAGATTACTATTTCTCTAGGATGGCTCATAATTGAAGTTGAAATAAAGATGACAGGTGCAAAGTATGAGATTGAGAAGTTTTCAAGCAACAACAACTTTACCCTCTGGCAGAGACAGATGAAAGACCTGCTTATCCACTAGAAGGCCCACAAGGTGTTATCTGGCAAGTCCAAGATGCCAGAAACCATGAAAGAAGTCGAATAGGAAGAGATGGACTAGTCAACCGCCAGTGCCATACGACTCAACCTTTCCGACAAAGTACTAACAACATCAATGTGGAAGACTGCAAAACTACAAAAGAGATCTAGAAGAGACTGGAGAAATTGTACATGGCGAACAACTTGTCGAAATTGTAAAGAAAGAGTTGTACGATCTATGTGCAGCATACAGATGTTACAACATTGAGATAAGTTCGATAGCCTTATCTCTCAAGCTGTTAGTTTAAAGTAACTTTTGATGAAGATAAAAATTTATACACTTGACCAGCATCTCTACCTTCTTCATATGAAAATCTGATGACTACCATGTTATATGGAAATTGTTACCATATACAATATTAGGAGTTTATGCAATTTGGGACTCTATTATTAGCTATATATATTATCTTACCATGTATAAATGCTAAAGATTAGGAGTCACATTGAATTTACCATGTATAGATGCTAAAGATTAGGAATCTATTAGTTTGCCATGTATAGATCGCCAAAGACAAGATAATTTGGGAGACTCTATGTATGGCATATACTGACAGAATTAGAGAAAGAACTTTTCCAAAATCTCTCTTCGTAATTTTCTGTTATCTAGTATTTTGACATGATATCAGAGCCTAGGTTCTTGATTTCTGGTCTATTCGAATAATTTTTTCTCTTGGCTTTGTAGGTTTCTCTTGTTCGACACACTCTGGGTTCCATCTTGGTGAACCGACGTGAATTTCTGTGGTGTTCTCTTGTTCTCAGCGCCATCTGCGGGCACAGTCATGAAAGGTACACCTAAGGTACGCCTAAGGCTCGCCTAAAGCTCAGGCGCCACCACTCCCGGTGAAAACGCCTCGCTTCAGGTGAGGCGCGAAGTGGTCGGGGCCTCCAGGGCTGGCTAGCTGCCTCACAGATGCGTTCTTCTTCTCCTTCTTCCCGTTCTTCTCCTCTCTTTTTTTTTTCTTTTTTGGCCGTCGAAAATGGAGAAATCTTGCTACGCTGCGGTGTCGGGGAGAGGCGGAGCCGCACGGGACTCGAGACGACGGAGGCTGCGTCATGGGAAGGGCGTAGCCTAGGGCTCATAGACCACCCAGACCCAAAATGACCGTCGTTTGGGGTTGCTTTTCACCAGTGGAGACACCCCCCAGCAGCGTCGTTTGGGGTGTTTGTTTTTAAAAGCGACACCTCAACGGCATCGTTTTGGAAGCCCGACAACCAGCAATGTTTGTTTGGGCGTCTGACAACAAGTCTATAAAACCCCCCCTCTTTCTCGGATTACATCCTAAAACCCTAAAAAAAAGCCTTCAAAAACACTCTCAAATCTGGTTTGAAGAGGGAAGAAGAAGAAGACTCAAAGAGGTTTTTTCATTTTCCTATTTTGTTGTGAAAAAATTCTTATAAAAGTAGAGATACATTCTTAGAACATTTTTAAAAATAGAAGAATTTTTCAAAAAAAAATTTGAAAAAAAAAAAAATAAAAATTTCAAGGTAATGTACAAAATAGGAAAAAATCTGAAAATTAACGAAAAAATAGAAAATAAATTATGAAACAAATTGAACAAAAATTTAAAACAGTTTTATTTGTTTGGAAAACATGGAGTATGTTTATAATTTATAGATTTATAATATATAATATATTATGTATATTTTTCATTTTCTCATCTCAATTGTTATTTTATTGTTGATTTGTTGTAAAGATACAAAAATGGACATAAAAGAGATTGAAGTTGAAGTAGAGGCCCTTGAAGTGGAAGAAAAGATCCGGGATGAAAATATGTTCGTTTATTAAATGAGAAAGATACAAATACACTCACTTGTATTTTTGTGATAAAGTAACTAAATGAGGCATTTATAGACAAAAGCAGTACCTTGTTGGAGGATTTAGAAATTCGAAAAAGTGTACAAGATGTCCCGAACATGTTAGGAAAGAAATAGAAGATTATATGCCAGTCAAAAAAACTCAAAAAAATCAAATGAGTTTTGGGAGTCACAATGTGAATGAGGATATGTTTGGGTTCCAAAATGAAGATGATGAGGACCCAGGAGGTTTACCTAGTAAAATGGGAGAGAAAGGATGTTTCTAGTGGTGAGTAGCAATGGAGGGGAAGTGGTGGTAATGGTAGTGGTAGTGGTAGTTGCTTAGAAGATAAGGCAAGGAGTCCTATGGATCATTTCTTACTCTAATAGGAAATGGTTGTTCAAAATAGAAAAAATACACAAACTACTATCATGTACTCTGAAAAGGGACGAGGAGAGAGTGATATACTATTTTGTAGATGGATGTAAGATCTTGCGATTCCATTTAATGCGTTGAACTATGCTAGTTCCAACCAATGCTTGAGGAGCAATTGGGCAATATGGTGTGTTTACAAGGGACGAGTTTTCATGATGTAAGGGTTACTAACCTCGAGAAAGAATTGGCTCTTACAAAGGATTCAATGAAGGATCATTTCACGAGAGATGGAACAAAATGGATGTTCCAATTATAATAGGATGAATGGACTAATAGGAAGAAAGGTCTTTGGTGAATTTCTTAGTGAGTTCTTCAAGAGGACCATGTTTATGGAAATCTATTGATGCTTCTTCTATGGTCGAAGACGGAGAGAATTGTTTGAATTACTTGACCGGTTGGGTGGAGGAAGTTGGTGGCCAATGTTGTTCAAGTGATAACAGGATAATGCTTCAAATTATGTAGGCTGCGAGGTACTTATAATTTAATTTGAAATTTTCATTTATTTTGTATATAGTGATTACATCCTTATCTCTTTATTATTTGTTTAAATTATGTAGGGAGGATGTTGGAAAAAAAAAGATCGCATTTGTATTGGACATAGTAATGGCACACATTGTCTTGACTTGATACTAGAAGATGATGGAAAACTACCACACATCGAAGACAATGGAGAGGGCTATATCCATAATGACCACATCTATAATAGAGCAGGTTTATAACATGTTGAGGGCGATTTCTTGAGCAAAGGGAGTTGTTAAGGCTTGCTAAGACTCGGTTTGCAACGGCCTTTATCACCTTATCAGTATCAATGAACAAAGAGCAACTTGAGGAAGATGTTTTAGTTCGGATTGGATAGAAAGTAAATGGAGCAGAACGAGCAAAGGAAAAAATGTGTGATAATTTTTCATGTCTTCTTTTTGGAACACTATAGTTTTTTGTTTGAAGGTGTCGGACCCTCTTGTACGTGTGCTTCGTTTGGTGGATGGTGAAAAAAGGCCTCCTATGGGCTACATTTATGCAGCCATGAAAAAGGCAAAGGAAATCATTGTCAAAAGCTTTAATGGGAATGAAGAGAAGTATAGGGAAATCATGGAAATCATTAATAGGAGGTGGGAAGTTCAGCTTCATCGGCCTTTGCATTCAGCTGAGTATTTTTTGAACCCACAGTTCTATTATGATACAAAAGAGGATAGGAGTGGACCCTAGATTGAAAATCTTTGAAGATGTATGTAGTTGCATGTCGAGATTGGTGAAAAATAGAGATAAACAAGATGCAATTATATCACAACTAGAATTGAACATGCATGCTAAAGACCTTTTTGGTAATGAGTTTGCTATTAGAACAAGGAAGACTAAACCTCCAGGTTAGTCATTTAGTTTTGTTAATTAGTGCATTGAAATTATTATATATGTTTGGTTAAAATAGGTGGGAAAATGTTCAACTAATAATTTATTTATATTAATTGGCTGAATGGTGGGGGTATGTTTGGATCGAGTAGAAGTTTGCAAAAGTTTGCATTGAGTGTTCTCAACCTAACATGTAGTGCATCCGGTTGTGAAAGGAATTGGAGTATCTTTGAGAATGTAAGTTAGTAGAGAAATTACATGCAATTGAATTTGTGTCTTTAGACTATTTCTGGCGATGCTTTAATGTAACTTAGATTCTTAGAAACTAAATCATTGAGATATAATCATGAAAACTATTTGTTTTTTTAGATTCATAGCAAGAGGAGAAATAGGTTAGACCATCAACGCTTGAATGATTTGGTGTACATTAAGTACAATAGGAACGCCGATGAAAAAAAGATATCACTGAAGCGTCTTACCGTGATCCCATTATCTTGAAAGATATAGATGATAGCAACGAATGGTTGATGGGAAGAATGGAAGATGAAGGTGCTGCAGAAGATGATTTGGTGTTTGAGGGTGATGATTTAAGATGGGGTGATGTTGCAGAGCTAGTGGAATTTGAGGAGCTTAGGGTTTTATACAAGAGCTAAAGCAGTAACCTTGACACCAAAACCTAACTCAAGACCATCTAGTTCTAAACATACTCCTACTCTTGCTTTGATTGATGAAGACGAAGAGATGATCTATTCATCAAGAGAGGAAGATGAAGAAGAAGGGGAGTGGAAGATTGATAGCGGGGGGCAGTATTGATGACGATTTTTCTTGATTTAGATTTAGATGCGAGATACACTTAAGTGTTTATTTTGTCTTGGAAAGCTTTCAGAATTTTGTGATAGGAAACCCTAATTATGTTTGTTATTTTTGTTTGGAACTTTGAATGTTTGGATGATGGGAGCACTATTAATGTTTAATATTCTTTACTTTATTATATTTTATTATACGATGAAAAGAATTATGAATAATATTTAAGTTAGATATATAATTTTATTTGTGTAGTAGGTAGGGTGTCTTTATAAGAATAAAAAAGCCGCCTTTGAAGTGTGCGCTGCAGCATAGCGAGCCCAAAAAGCTTTGCGCCTCAGTGCGCCACTGCCGCTATCACTATGTCTGCGAGTGTTGGTTCCTCTGGCTAATGCCTTACCGGTTGTAGCTTTTAGCATTTATAATTTAGCGTTCTGGTTTATATCTTTTCACAATTTTCGAGTTGCAATATCTTGTTTTTCTGAAGTAGTTGTTGTTTGTGTGTTTTTCTCCACAGTGCAAACTACAATTTTAATTAGGATATTCTTTGTCTTGATGCATCATGTCTCATGGATAAGTTGGAATCATTCCCTATTTGGTTTCCTGGTAAAAATTATTTGGCTTGGGAGTTCCAATTTAGGTATTTGTCAGAGAAAATTATGGTCATGTTGATGGGGTGTTCCGCACCTCTCAGAGTCTGGCGTTATCTGGTGAGTGTGCTGAGTTCTGAGCAGCTCAGCTGGCTAGTTAAAGTCTCACCTTGTTCTCAATTTGAGCCTTATACAAAGCTGACATTACACCATGGACTTATCTTGCTGCGGTTTGCAATCAAAACAACTTCTGCTTTAACGATTTCATTTTGGAGTATGAGATGGCTAATTTAACACAAGCCGATCCTCTCTATTGAGGAATATTTTAGTTTTCAAACTCTTTATGGGCTAACTATTCTTGAGCATTTATTTTACTAATGTTTTCCCTTTGCCAAACTCTGTTTGTCAGGGGTACCACCGACAAAGCGAGATCAATTCTTGATGAAGATATGACCCGACTTTGAAATTACACGTTCTAATATGATGAGCGAATCATCATGTCCCATCTCTGGATCTTGTTTGGAGTGAACTTCTTCGTGAGGAAGCGATATCGTTACTCGGTGCCGCTGGAACCATGAGGCTCACTTTGTTGGTGCTTTTTGTTTACGTGGCTTATACGACAACAGGGACATCTGGAGTAGAGACATGCGTGTTCATCGGTCACTTTAGTTGCAAAGCTTTTGGCCATATTAACTCGGGATTGTCCCCGAGTTTTGTAACTACTGCAAGAAGCAGGGTCATATCATCTCTGCTTGTCCCATTAAGCACTGAAGCGGTCTTGCTTATCATGCCTCCTTTGTTGCCCCTACAGTTCTTTGCATTACTGCTCTCGCCGTTAACTCCGGTTGACTACCCGGAAATCATATATTTGGAGCCACTTTTAACAGAGAGTCCTTGGTAGGTAAGCATGTGCGACCTCTGCCCCGATTTTCTCAGTACGGTGGTGACTTGTCTTTGAGAATTACTCCATCCTTCCTCGACTACTTGAAGGAAGTCCTTTTGATGCATTGGCGAACGGGGATGCGCACATCAGCAGCTTGACTGCGGCAGGTGGTGGTGGTATGCTTGACTTTTGTTGCATATTGTGAATCTCGCGTTGTGATTTTCTTCCTAACTTCTCTCCTCACTACATTTATCACACATACCATTGAACATGGCTTTCATGACATAAAGAAATTACCTCATGCCCGAGGTTGGACAAATGTCTTGAAAGCTGAGCTTTATAATGCGATCATTAGTTTCAAACACCCCGGTCCTTGGACACCTCCACAGCGAGGAAAAATCTAGGTTTTAGGCTTTAGGACTGAGTCTAAGGCTTCTAGTGTGAAGAAGGTGAGTAAGGAGAAAGGGGGATAGCTAAGAGGAAGTCAAAGTTGCCCGATTGGTTGCCGTTCTGCGACGGCGGTGAGTTATGCCTCAGTCGAAACTGCTGGCGATTCTGCGAGAGAGGCGAAGGCGCAAGTTCGAAGGCTAAGATTACGCTGCTGAAAGTTAGCGGGCGTCTCTGCGGGTCGGGGCGGCAAAGATGACGTCTCGGCGAGGCCTGAAGAACCGGAACTCAATGCGCCATGGAGGAGGACTACCAAAAGGCCTTGGAGCTTATTTTTACATATGGCTACGGAGGTTGTGTGTACAAATACAACATTCGTGGAGACTAACTAGATGTTCCGGACGATATGCCCGACTCTTCCGACCCGCTACCTCTAGAGTTTTTTGAGAACCCCAAGTGCTTCCCAGCCCCAGCAACTACTAAGGCTATAGCAACCGAGGTGGACTGTAAAAAGATAAAGGTGAAGAAAGTTTCCACGGGGGCGGGCACGATCTATCTCTTCCTCCGCCACTTCCCCCATTTTCAAATCTACCTTAACTAAAGGCCCAGTTTAGTCGTATGACATACTTTTTGCGACGCTTCTTGTATTTAATGAAACATGAATTGATTCTAATCTGATTGATCCCTTTTGTTTCACATTCTTTTCACGATTTGTGCCTAGGATAGCCGCTTTAGGGATGGTATATATATATATATATTAATTTTTTTTATTTCTAGGAGTTGGTGAGAGGATGCACATGGTAGCTGTTCAGTGACCATTCACGGGTTTGGTTTTGCACATGCGGTGTTTGAAAGTACCGACGGGCTACTGTAGACCTGATCTGAGTCTTTTGAAAGTGGCGTAGGCTTGGAGTCACAAATCTGATCTTTAGAAAGTCATGTTGAGACATAAACCTCAGATCTTGGTCTGAAGAAGGCGCTGCCGGCGGACTTAGAGCCACAAGTGTGGTCTTTGAAGTGTCGGCGAACTTAGAGCCACAAGTCTAGTCTTTTGAAGTGTCGATGTTGGAGCCAAGTGGTCTTTTTGAAAGTTCAATGAATTTCTCAAGGCAGCCAAGTGCAGTAACTGATGTCAGTTTATGGCCCATCAAATCTGGTCTTTTTAAAGTGCCGTCAGGCTTGAGCCATAGACAGTTTAGTATTTGAAAAACCAGGTTACAAAATTAAAAGTATTCTAAAGAAAACTTTATTGATAATACCTCTTGAGGTGCATAGCATTCCACATTCTGGGCATTGGCGTCCCATATCCTCATGGAGTTGACTTGTCCCTTTACCTTCACGAATACCCAAGACATTTAAAATTATAGCCATAGAATCAACCGCCTAATTTGCACATTCCTGAAGGAAAAAGCACGGCCTTACGGACTGGAATCTTCGGCTTCAATGTTGTTATCACGGTAAGCTCAACTAAGCTATGAATAACGTCAATATAGGGCTAGCGAGAAAGAGGATTCTTCATCTATGCTGTGACTCACCTAAGCGGTACATGTGGATAACAAGCTAGTAGTAAGCACGAAGGAACAACATTACTTTTATCAGATGGATGTAACTATTCTTTTATAACATTATCTTCATTTGGGTCCTACGGGATGTTAAGCGTGTGCAAGCCTCAGGCTCACAGCCGTTGCTTGACTTTGGATGGAAGTACTGACCTTTCTCGTTGTGATCTCGCGTCTCGTACTCGTTCACCTATCCCACCTCTGAATTGGAAGTCGGCTGCGTATGATGAAGTTATCGATGACTACAAACTTTGCAAGTCAGCCGGCGAGATTCTTCATATTAATCTCATTATGTGGGCGATGAGGAAGCCGACCGTATGGCACGTCGATCCTTCCCAGTCAGGACTCTTGGTTACCAGTAGATCCTAGATCCGTTTGATGAAATTGCCTCCACTTTAGGATCTAACGTATCATGCGGGTCCCATATGATTAGGCGTGGTTCTTCGAAAAATCTGCGGCACACGTCGCTATTACGACGGGTTTATCTTGAATACCGTTAACTCAGTTCGATTTACGCGGACCGCTCCTTCTTGACAAATCGACCGTGTGGTGCTTTGAGGAGATTCATTGTACGATGATGGTGTGCTAGAAGTAGGCAGCTTCTTAGTATTATACTTTACGAAACAATCTTTGTTTGAACCGATATACCATGTTTCTAGTTCGGACAGATATTTTCTCTACAAGATCTGGTCTCACTTTGATTTTTCATCTTCTTTCAGACAAGGCTACACTTCTTGTAAAGACTCTAGCGACTCTGTAAAGGGAAGTGTCTTCCCCAGGGGATGGCAAAATTAGTTGTTAATTCTTTTGATCTTGGCTGAGGGCTTAGTGCATTCCTCATTCAGACGTCTGTGGCTCCCCCTTAGGGTGATGAAAAATGGTTTTTAATCGGTCTCATAATGGGATCTGAGCAATTTGAAGCAGAACCTTAAGTAGCAGGTCATTATTACCTCCTTCTCTGAGGTAAGGAGCACAGAAGTCCGCTATGTGTGAGTTGGATAGGATTGGCCCTCTCTATCCTCTAGTTCTATAGCCTCTAAAATTTGGTGGCTCGACCTTTGTTGGGGTTCAGGTTCATTATAAATGCATTTATTAACAGACTCAGGCCTCACCAGATGCTTAGAATTGAAATGGAAGTGGCCTCTACTAGAGGTTTTTCACTTGAAACATTAAATCTTACAGATATAAGGGCCCTCCAGAATTCCAGTAATTTGCCCTAACCAATGATAGAATGTCTAGTCTATAACCTTTGATCTAGTTGCTGTTTGTTACTCTTTAGTGAAGGCACATCATCTCAGCCGGAGTCATCGCCGGGGTCGTAGGTTGTCGTGAAGAGTGGGTTTTCCTCACGCGTCGGGAGCGGGTTGCGCTTGAGGTTGATGATCTCCCAGCGTCCAAAATGAGTAAATATTTAGGTGTGCGTTGACATCAGCGATTAAGTTGTACTCCGTGGCAGGGAAATATCTTTTGGGCGTAACCGTTGGGGTCGGTCTTCGTTGACACCTTGCCACTTACCCCACACCTGTGGCTTCTATCTTGTTGGCTTTATAATTAAGATGACTTTACTTCATATGAATCTTGCCTGCAAACCAGGTTCTTTATATCCAGATAATGCGAGCGATCGTTTAAACCGCCTCACTTTACGTCATTAATGATATGTGGATAATAATTTAAACTTATGAGAGGCCACCTGTCGTGGGTTAATCCTTATATACGGGTGGCTCCATCAAAATATCTATCTTGTTCAAACTGACATGATGCATGCTTTATCCTTCTCTTTGTCATGAAGGAGAGAAGGTGGCGTGGAGTGAGCACTTTTCTACGCCTATCTGACGTTACTTTCTCAAGGGATCCATAACCGTGGATCTTCTCCTCATACGACTGGCGGCCGATCTCGATTATTCTGGGTTTGGCCTTTGAGGAGTATTTTGATATTCTTCTCCCCTGTGACTATATGATGCGTAACATTGCCGTGTGGCCATTGACTATGCAGTCACACTTAGCGTTAGTCAAATAGTTAACTGCATTGTGGTAGGTTGTGAGGGATAGCTTTCGCCAGTGCGGCTAGGCTCTCCCGTTATGGCGTTACAGCCCCCAGTCGCCGGCGATCAAGAACACCTAACACTGTTAAAATCTTTGGTGACTTTTTATGGAGGTGCGACGTCCTAAAGTTCTGATGGTTGCTATTAAAACAAGAGAGGATTAGTCATTGAGTTCCACCACCCCTAAGGAAAGCTGTTTGCTTGAAGGCGATGTGATTCAAGTCATCTGTCTGCGGGATCTATTAGTAACCATACACATCAATGTTAATACGGAGGGTGACGACTGGTGCATCATAGTGGGGCCTTCATACATTAAATTCTGTTGAAGAAAAGGATAGGGCCATCTTGGTTTGGTTTCTCCTTGCATTCATGGATATACGCATTTACCTATTTAATTACGGCGACTTTCAAGGCTTCTTCCGTTCGCGCTTATTTATTCTTAGCTGTCGAATGGTCACTAAATATATATAGTTAATATTTGGTAGATTCTCGAGGGCTACAGCAGTTGAACTCTGGCTCCACGATATGATTCCACTATGGTAGTTTACTCATGCTCTGCTCCTAAAGGTGTCACTTTGATGGCTTTTCCACCATAAGCGACCGACTGACCTGTCGGTCTCATGTTACTCACAGTCTACTATGACAATGTATGAGATTTATTCCTTAGTGGAGAAGGATGTGGATCGATGTTGCTATTTAAACTATTGATCACTTGCAAGATGGGTAACCTTTCATAGGGAGCATTGGAAGGTATGAATTATGAAACTCTCTTTTCTTTGTGATTAAATCAGGATCGGTTAAGTCTCTGCTTTTACTTCACCTCTATATGTATTCGTTGGTACGAACACAGTCTGTGATATTAAATCTAAGTTCTTTTCTGAATATTGTCTAGTGATGTCGATCGGCACTTTGTATAACTCTTCCATTATTTGTCGAATCTAGATAATGATCTGGAAGAAGTGTAAACGACGAAACTTCTAAAGTTTTAAATTTATCATATATCCGTCTCTCTCTCTGGCTACAGATGACATAGACTCTCATTGTACTGAAGTCTGATAGACTATTCTTCTTGCTACCAGAGTGTTTTGTAAAAATTTGTGATATTTCTTTTTATCTCGCAGAACGAGAATATTCGTCGATGCGCCTCATTGAGCAGTTTATTCAGGTTGGTGGGCACTTGTGGAATCAGCTAACTGAAGGATAACTCTACAAAAAGAGGAGATCTTGTCAGCTGTGGGGAAATCTGGACATCTTTGCGGATCTTGTAAAGATATAAATGATTTTTCAGATCAATGATAAAGAATGGAGCGACTACTCTGTGGCTGTCTTGGTATCGTGGCTCGCCAAGGTGTCGTGTCGAGTGTGTTCCTGACGAGAGCATGTCGATCGGGCCTGCGAATTAAGGTTGCAGCGTGAAACGATTTGCTCGCAAAGCAAGATGCACAAATGAGGCTGGGCATACCTCTTAGAAACCAGCCCGGTATGTTTGCCGAATTGCTGGCTTTCGAAGAGCTAAACCTGTTTGGTTCTACTTCTTGCCCATCTCTCTCACGGATCATATTATTTCATAATATCATTGGAGCGAGGGGTGATACAAGGCCTCTGCCTTGATTTGGGCTTTCTGGCTCTCGAGAATTCTTTGTATAACAGCGGCTCAAAGATAAGGGCCTTTGCCTGAGGACAATTCATCTGTCTTCTTTTGGGTCTTGACCATCATCCGGGATAACGGGCTCCTTTCCTCTATTGCGAGCGATCGAATGCACGACTCGACACCCATCTTGTACCTCTTTTCCAAGATCGTGCTTTATTTTCTCTTTGGGTCCACATATTGGTCGTGTCGCTACTGACATGTGACGCAACTCTCAAATCTATTGCCTTTATCTCTGTTTCCTCTCCATGTCACGAAACTTATTGGAGGGATTGATCCTCCGGTGCCCAGGTCATCGGTTGGTTGACCTTTATTCTTTAGGCGAATCGTGCGAAGGGATCATGAGTGCGTGGTATTGAATGATTGTTGAAGCCAAGCCCTCCCCCACAGCTGTAGACTAGACTTTTTGTTCTAGTTCAATAGTTAAGCGATTATTATTATCTTGTTCGTCAGACCTCTTAATTTATCAACGTATGTAAACTGTAAAGGCGATCGCTGCAGGTGTGACGACCGCTCTTAGATGATCGTCGCTAATAATATACAGGAGGGAGAAAGAGAAGAAGAGTATGCGCGATTGGAATACATGCCTCCTACATTAGAGATCTTCCACCTTTATAGAAAGTGGATCTAAATCTCCCTTAATTTTTGGGAAAATCTCACTCTTAAGGATAAAATATTAAAATTATTGCTCGGGTAATTCAACGGCATCGAGGACCAAATACCACTTCAACTCAGGGAGACTAAATTCTTTGCTTATCTGGGATTAAGATCTAAATGGGATTGGAACTAGGAAATTCGTTGATAAATATCTTTTGTGTATTTCCCACCTTTATCTATCTATCCACTGCGGCCTTTATATCTTGAAAGATGACTAACGAGGACCTAAAACTCACAAGCATTTGCCTGAGGCTGTGTAGAAGACACCACGGCTGCAAGAAGGCCTCGGATTTTTCCCGTCTAGGTAGTGCCCTTTGGTTTTAATATGGTAGATAGTCTTGGATCGCTACCTTAAAACGAGGCTGGCGGGCGCAGGCGATGAACCTTATGCCATAGGTAATGGGTTCAAGGAAACACTTCCAATTACTCAATAATGTAAGCCACATGTGCACTGAAATGCGATACTATGATTTCTCGGTTTGTTGTCTGATATCAGCGCGAATTGTATTCATCCGGGTTAGTCGAAGCCTGTATCATAGGCGTTATCTAATATCTCATTTATGCTTGAAATATAATTAACGAGTAAACCTATTTGAAAAATAAATATGGATATGAGTTTCATGCATACGGCTACAGGATATTCTAGTTTTATGAAACTCAATTGTATACAGGGATTTGACAGTTGGTGGTAAGCTGGTCTCTCTGACGATAACAACGAAAAGAAGCGTGAATAGTATAAAGTCAACTCCGAAAAGGTTGATTGTGCATCCAATTCATTTACAATGAAATTCTATTTGTTTCCGAAGCCATTTATTCAATTCAATTTCAAACACCCAGGTGCAAGCAACTTACAATGTTTTTAAAGATGTCATGTCCCAAATAATTAAGGATTAATTATTAACTAGTAATTTCTCGGTACTACTGAATAAAAATAAAATAAATAATACATATTTTGTCAGTGAATAAGACAACAAAATAAATATTATGTGTCCATTTTAGCCATCTCCCTCAGTGTATTTTAATCTTACGTTTGGCATTTCTAGGGCAAGGAAGATCCTTCTTAAGACACCATAGTACCCTGAAAAATGGGATTTCCGTTCAGTATCTCATTTAGATTTCTGGTGTGAAATACGCTTAAATGATGTACTAGTGTGGCTTCTTTGGCTGTCGTTGACTAAGATGAAAACTGGAAACTAAGTTCTTGTTGAATCATAAAACAATGTTCACTAAAGATGAGACTTAAAAACACTGGAAATTATGGAAAAAAATAATCAATAGAAACACACTATGCTGTAAACATTGAGAGTGTTAAAAACCTGTAAAGTTGTTGTAAGATACATCACTGCAACAGATACAGTCATGGCATTAGAACTGAATTTTGTAGATTGAAAATGAAGATAGTTGAATGACATCGAGATCAATTCACATGGGTTCTACTATAAATTTTGGTTATATTGCACCATGTAAACTAGAAATGCGAAATTTACTAACAATTTATCGTTGCTGTCCGATATCCAACTGGGTATTGTTCCACTCAAAAGGTTGTTAGTCAGAAACCTATATGCATAGCATTTGATATTCTCACTCATTTGTGTATAAATCATTCAAATAAGCGTAAAGCTATTTATATAATTGATATAGATTTCAATACATCTAAGACTTGAATGTTCAGGTGGCAGAAACTCCCTTGTATCTGGGACTTGACTTAAATCAGTCTGTTAAAGCTCTGAGTCTCTACAACAATAACAACTTAACAGCGCAGAAAGAAGTCTGAATGAAGATTAAATCAACTCCAAAAAGGTTGAACTGTGCATCCAACTCGTTTACAATGGAAATCCAATTTGGCTCAAATCAATTGTAGCTCAATTTACCAAGCATCCATGTGCAAACGACTTTGCAATATTTTTAAAGAGTGTCCATTTCTCAGTAACCCAGTCTGGGATTGGTCAATTAATTGAACAATTTCTCAGTACCTGAATAAAAATGCATATCATACAATTTGATAAATGAATAAGACAAATAGATAGCATAGGATTGCGTTTTTGGCCCAATGCAGCTCAATCCATATTCTAAACTCACAGATTTACCCATCTCCGTATGAGCTGCAGGTTGAGAATCCATGGTGAGATCCACTTAAATCAAGTATTCTCTAGAAAGTTGAGATATGTTGGATCCGGTTAATTGTAATATTCCTAGCTCATTCATTTGACTAATGCATGGGTCTATACAGAAAACTGATCTTGCATTGATCATCAGTTAGCTGAATGGGTGCTCACAAATCAGTTAATTTTGTCAACAGGGATATAGTAGAAGGACTCGGACCCTCCATGGATGAGCCTTGCATATCTCTGCAACAATTTAATATGTTTATAGATAAAAAAACAAAATATAAAAGAAATTTGTATGAAATTCTCAGAGTGGGTAAAATTCGAAAAATAAATGGAATGGAGTGCAACACTTACAGTCTCTAAATTTGGTTAATTCTAAAATCTGAGTATCTTCTACAAAATGTATTATTACTCAACCGACTGCAAAACAGTATACTGATTTTAAGAATTTCATAACAAGATAAAGATAGATGTTGAAATGGTTATATCACCCATCAGTTAAATTTTTGAACTGCTAAATGTTCTTCGTATTGTTCATTAAGGTATGTTTTTGAAAGAAAACTATAACAGAAAACAATGTTATAAAATCTACTTCTGAACCATACTATGAAAATCAATCATAGTGTGGTCTTCATAGCACCAATAACATTGCTTCTAATGCAAAGGCACTGAATGGAGTTGTTGACTGTGAGATGAACATACCGTCTGTGAAAAGGTGACTGAGATACTCAACATACAATTGGAGCTTGGATCTCCAGTAGCTCTCAACCCTCAGAAAATACCTTCTTGAAGCTTATCCCATACTCCATAGAGGGGACAGCAGTTGTGTAAGAAGTAACCTATGGATATGTGGGTTTCTCAAATTAATGCTTTCAAAAACCTTATAACCCAATTCTCTTTCTCAAACTCCACAAGATGATTAAGATTTACCAACATGATTGTGAATTAATGCTAATACCTTACGCCCTCCTTAGAAAAATTCTTATAAAACTTGACGTCCCTTAGAAAGGATGTCTCCTTCAGCGACTGGTAATTTACAAAAAAGCTAAATCTATAAACTATTCTATTTCTCATCTTGACCTATTCCCATAAAGCAAAGAAAGTAGCTTCATCAGTGGAAAAGCCTACTTAAATATCGACTGAAGAAACTTGATATCAAAAGTTATAAGGTGATGTTGGGATGTCAAATTCAGCACTAAATGTAAGAAGAAGCTAGAGATGGGCAATAACTTTGAAATCTTGCCTTATTGGAAAATGATAGTAGAATCCAAATGAAATATAAATGCTTAATGCGGGGCGGTCTGATGTTTGAGGCGGCCAGTAACAAAATAGAGCCCTAATGTATGTATATATTAAAGTTCAAATTATTATATTAAAAAAATGTTTATAAATAGTAGTTTTTATTATAGACTTAACAAATAAAATATTTTCTGATAAATAAAACATTTAAATTGGATCAGCTGTCTGAGAATGTTCTCAACATTTTGTCTTGAGCATTCAGATAAATCATTGATAATAGTGTCAACATCAATATTTTCCTAACATATTTTCTCAATACAACAATTGCTAGGTCGATAATATTTCTTGTGACATTGTGACCTCAAGTAAGTTCAATAATTTTAACTGAAAAACTTCTTTTCTGGATGCTCTGTCTTTTAAATATCGTTAATAAGTTAGTATGCAATTAAAACATTTGGATAACAATCACGCAACTTTGACTAACTAAGGAATTTCCAGTCGATGACATTAACACATTTAGCAAAGAAGTCATTTGCAACACTTTCATTTCAAAAAAAAGGTCATTGCATCAACATCAAACAAATTATTATGAGAAAAAGTAGTCTTAAATTTAGTGCAAGATTCTCTTAATTCATTATCACCAATGACTTCTTTTTGAATCAAATAAAGTCAAAAATATTTATAATCTTTTAATTGCTCAATCTATCTTTCAAAAACTTAATTGCCCATATCTGCAACAGCCAAAAATAATTAACTCAAAGGCTCTCATTTGATTGTTTCTTCGTCGCGATTATTATGGCCAATTGTTTCCTGCTCTAGCGTTTCTGTTAAAAATGTGGCTCTATGTTCATATCAAATAAAGACTTTATAATGTTAGCATGCTGATTCAAACCCTTCATTTCTATATTTTAAAAAAATAACAACTACACCTGAATTTCCTTTATTTGTAGTGTCAATGCACATAGATTTAGATTGACTTCTTACTATATATGTTAATAGCAAATAAAATTTCATACCAAATATCATACTAAGTAAAAACTCTCAAAACTCTCAAGGAATTAATACAAACTTTCATTCTTACTGGCATAATCACAAGATTTTATACAATTGCAACAAGCTAACCTAATTTGAGGTGTTTAGAAAATCATAACTGCTGCTGTTCGACTTTCCCCAATAGGTATTACAAGATTTGTTGTTCCAAAATGGGAACAATTCTTATCAAATGCAAATCTTCCATCTTTTGAAATAAATTTATAATAACATGAATATCGTTGCACAATTCCAAAAATGAAACGACTTATAACAGTATGTATATACTTAAAAGTAGATTAAGACTATTAAAAGCATGACATATATAAAGCCCTGGATTTTATTTCAAAGCAATCTCTTTTAGACTCCTTGGTGTTTCCTTTCATATTAGAACCATTGTCATAACCTTGGCAGGCGATGCAGGCCGAGGCCGGGGAGAGACACACTGAGGCTTGGGCGAGAGACCCATTACATATCATATCATCCACCTTCAAGAACTCTAAAGTACTCCTCTATTTTTATTTTGTTACTAGACATATTTTACATATTACTATTGGGATCATTTGTTCTTGATGGCTCACATAAGGGTACAATCAAGAATTATAGTGAAATATTTGCTTCTTTGATGATCCTTATCATGAGTTTTCTTTGTATAGGATAAAAGAAACTAACTCATTTTGAATTTTACTATATTAAGATAATGGTAATGAATTTCTTGATTTTGAATCGTCTAACACAGTCTTGCATTATCAAAATCCAAGTGCCAATCATTTCAAATTCTTCCCAAAAAATTACTGTTTACCTATCAAATCAAAGTTTCTGGATTTGGATCTGATTCATGATAACTACTAACGAGACGTTTACAATGAAATTATTCTTATTAAACTTCTCTCGACGTTCTTTCTCTTTAAGTCGCTAGCCTTTTAAATCTTACATCAATTGTTCATTGTATATTTGCTAATCACTCTTATGGTTCAGTCAGAGTATTCAGCTGATCTCTTATGTTCAATATTGTTTCTCTGTGTTGTTGAGTCTCTCTCTTAATTATTTAAATCATTCCAGTCACTAACTGCTAAAGGCATTGTTTTGGGTTGTGTGTTAATTCCTGCTTTAAAACAATATCTTTATCCACAATGTTTAGAATGAGCCGGCCATTTTCTATCACATTGTCTCTCAATTACTCAACTTTCTAGAATAATAGCATATGAAAAATGCCTAGATTTATTATCTAAAAGAAGCTTCAGATTTAATTCTCTTTATAGGCCCTTTTTCAACTAAAACCATCCTTATCTTTATTATTTGAGATTTCCCGATTTCTGGGATCATAAATATCGACTGAGAGACTATGTGTTTCATCAATACCTACAACTTCAATATTAGATGCATTTGGTACATTATCATATTCATTCAAACCGTATTATCCTCATTGATATGATTTGTCATTATCTCATGATCATTCAAATTAATAAATTAAATCATTGATATGATTTTCATCATTTAAATTTCATTAGATTATTCAAGATTGTCTACACTGGGGTCTTTTTTAGAAGGTTCTTCTACTCTTTTAGAACAAGTTGTCAATAGCTCCTTTTTTGTGATTCTACTATCTCCTATTCGTTTTCTTTTTTTCTTTTTCACTACGAGATAAATGTTTTTTTAGGCAACATATTATAAAAAGTTAAATATAACAAGAACTTCTTTGGAATATGGGAAAGAGGCTCAGACTAAATGGCTTGTGTTAAACGAATTCGGAGTTTGAAATCCAAATGCAACTGAGAAAATCAAAACCTCTCTTATTGTTCAATCACTAAAATGAGTCCTTCTATACTAAATCACAAAAATAATCCATAAAGAAACATAAAATCTGATAATCCATAAAAGAAATCCGTTGATAAGTTTCTCAAGTAAATGAAAGGTAACAAAAGAACAAATAAATTCAGTCAACATTTAAGTTCTTGAATCTATAGTTATTTATCATATGTCTAACTTAGAATAAACAGAAGTTATATATCTAGATTCTGAGTTCATCCAGGATTTTCAGTATTTCATCATGTCTGGATGATGTTGCATATAGTTGCAAAACGCATACACAACCAGGGTATAATATGACTTCCAAATTCATCCTATTTAAAGAAATATTAAAATTAAATTATTTCATGAAAAAAAAAAGATAAAAGCAAATCGAGTGCCAATTTACTTTTCTCTGTCGCTTAAGTGCTAATGTATTCTTGACTGAGTCTAAATTCAGAAAATCAAATCCAGAAAACGAAATGAAATTCAAAATAAATCTGTCTTGGTTGAAAGTAATATGATTTATATATGATAGAAGAGAGGGTGACTCTATCAGTAACTTCTGGTATGTCTGCTGCTGACATTTCTGCTGGCACAAATACATAATGGGTTTAGCAAAAACAATACTCACGGGCTCAAGCCTCAAACATGTATGTCCATAAAATCATTTGAATAACAAAAGTTGAAATTGCTGCCATTTGGGAAATTATTAGGAAAGTTTCATTCTCTGGAAACAAAAATCTTTGAATTTGGACCAAAAAAAACCCAAAAGCCAAAAAGCAAAAAAAAAAAACCCCTAAAACCTATTAACGGAAAAGACAAACCAAGATTTGAATAAATTCAAACCCAGCCTGGAAAGCCAAAAACTTAAAATCAGAGCAAAATAACGAAGAAAAAAACTTCTAAAACTGCAAAAAATGGAAGAAGAAAATAGACCAAAGAGAAAAATCGTACCTCTGAAAAAAATTGAATGATGATGATAGACAAAGAACAGTTGGAGGTTGTGGACTGCCTGGTCTGTGTCTGTGGGAGTGGAGCAGGCTGGCTGCCGGCTGGAGCTGTGGGACAGGAGACTGTGGGTTTGCTGGGCTGGATGGAGAAGGAGGAGAAAGGAGAGGCCCAGGCTTTAGAGGCTGTTTCAAAGAATTTTTATATAATTTATATATCTGGCACATATGTGGGTAATGGGCCTCAGGCCCCAAGGAGACTATGGAGTTCTGGGTTCATTTGGCCTACTGGAGGTCAGAAGAAGAGGAGAATTAGGCTTGAAAATGTAAAAATTTTTTACCTCTTCTCTCATCCATTGCTTTATGCATGAATGTGACCTCCTGCCCTGGGGCCTGGGCAGGTGCCCTCCTGCCCCTGGCCCAGGGCCGGGCCTACCAACCCATCAGCATGCAGCCTGGGACAGTATTTGCAAGATGGTTGTGCATTGTCTCTCCCAAAGCATATTTTCACAACGACCATCTTTACACAAAGGTTTTGTCTATCTTTCTGTTAATGTTAAATTGTGATTGGGTTAATTCTGGAAGTCGTCTCATCATTGAAGATGGACTCATATCTTTGTGAACGACAAATTTTCTAGATAGAAAATTAATAGAGATATAAGAGAGTTAAAGAAGTATCTTACAGTCTCCTCAAACTCCTCAAATTTCCAAGGTTTTCTGGCTGTGAATTATTCTGGCTGATTATTTCAATACCTGAAATAGAAAGATTTGAAATATAATCCAAGGTTCAGCTCTTTCATCGCCTAATGAAGACAGAAAATCTTCTTCTAGGCTTACAGCTCCTCAAGTGTAGCAATGTCCTTCGATTTCTGTAGGAGATAGACCCCGGAGAGGACAGGGTTTCCCTGACTTCAGACCTGCAGAATGCTGCCTAACATTTACAGATTTACCAGCTTCTTCTTCTTAGTAAATTACTGAAGTTTGCAAAGGCCTCAGATTAAATGCAAATAAGAACTCACAGAGAGACAAGAGGAATCCGGGCAAGACTTGTAGGGATTGATCCATTCAGATGATTTATGAGGTGAGATTAACATTTAAAGAAAAAAAGGCGTAGCAAATTCAGCATATAATTAAAGCTTAATCTCTCAACATCTGAAGGCTTGAGTCGCCCATTTCTTGATGTGAATTGAAACAAATCGAGTATATACCAGTTAAGTGATAAGACCCATCATTTAACAGCAAGTCAAAAGGAAAAGACGAACAAAGGAAAAGCAGAATTAGTGTGCTCAAAATTGTAGTTTGTATATCACCAAAAACATGATAAGTACTAAATTTTGGTACCATCAGTTTAAAGGGACCAGCATTCTGGCCTCAACTATTGTAACTGCAGCAAAATTTGGCACTCAAAATCCATTGAGATATACCTCTCATCCACTAGAAGCCTCATCAGAATGACACACGACTGTTAACTTTCTTTTCAACAAGAAGTCAACTTCTACAAATACAATATATTTATCAAATAAGGCTGTAGCAAATGAAGTTCATAAATCAATATATTGTTAGATCGAATTTTACCATTACGAACCGCCTTGGCTCAGAACCACGCAATAAAATGCAAAAAAATATATACTGTATTTACCATATTGTGCTGAACTTAAGATCTAACATCAGTTTTATATCATCAATCTATAAGAAAGTCTATCTAGACCTTGAAGTTCCACATGCTAGATGTTCAACTTTGATCCTATAAACCATGATTATACTATATTACTATAACAAATTATTAATTCCACTCCCAATGGTAATATGTGTGCATTTATGCCACAGAATGGAGAATAAGAAAACAAGATCATGCATGTTTATTGACAATAATAAACAGGTGGAACTCTTGAAAGTACAGTTACAGGTGGCATTGCTAAAATAATCCTTCAGTGAAATTCACATTGACTACTCACTCGACAAGATGTATTTACTGATATTCTAAATATCTATTTATTCAATCTTGAGGCTATTGTCTCAAGAGTTTGCACTGTTACACTAACAGATTATTATAAGATCTTGAGATTCAGAGCTCATATACTAATAATATTAACTATAAATGTTTTTATATTCAGAATCAGTCTAACCCATAGCCCCATCCTCGCTCATTTAAAACATAAATTTAAGACCACCAAAATTTCCTTGGTTCCCAAGTCTGGAATTTATTTTATTTTCAATTGTTCATAATACTTAATTTATGAACTAAATAATCAGCCTCTCTGTGATGATCTCAACCCATCTCCCTTATAAATGTTATGAAGTCTTCTAAGTTATTGGAGGAAAGAGAGGACCATGCCTTCTTTTTTCTTTCTTGCCACCACCCATGGCGGTCTAACTCATGTTTACCCTCCTTAAGGCTTCTTTTGTTATCACTAAGTCATTTATTATCTTTAATGAACTACTGATATAATGATTCATGGTTCAAGGGTGGTGTCCATGGTTTGTATATGATAAGAAACCTTAGAAACCCATGGTGGATTCTTTTAAATTTTTTTTGTATAATGATTTTTGTATTTGTTTTACTTTATGTTACCAATAATATTTTCTTCCAGCAATTCCTTTTTCTTCCATTTCTCAAACAACAAACAAAGTTGGGCTTGCCAAGAAATGAATGAAGAAGCGAGTGTTACAGTGTTGTACCTTCATCATCTGGCGAAGTTGGGCCTTCTGTAAATTGAAATGGCCCAGAGAAAGAGAAGCAGAAGAAGAAGAAGGAAGAGAAAAAAATGGGGAGGCTCTCTGGACGAATTCAGCTCAGCTGGCTGCAAAGGCTCTTGATGGTTTGATGATGAACCAGCAGACCCAGTATGGCGATACAGAGAGGAAAAGAGAAAAATCGGTTTTGAGAAAGGAGAAGAAAATACTGGAGGAAGGAGGGGCTGTGGGTTTAGACAAATAAAAGATTGAAGATCAAAAACCGGTAGCCACCTTCAAATCCACAGTATTAACAAAACATGCCATATGCTCCTTACTGTATAATTTATATTATAAATTTCTTATCAACTAAACTTTTTGGAGCGCTGAAGCTTTCTCTATATATTCTATTCACGTCAAATAAAAATAAAGTAATAGTAATACCTTCGTAGATCGGTGATAAAAAAAGGAAAATAGGGGATAAGTACATGTTCTTACAAAATAATCGTGTTTGATTAATATCTCTTTAAAATCCCCTAATTAAATTAACCACTGATATAATAGTAAAGAGAATAGTTATAGTTACGGTAATATATAGCTATAGTTTAGGATATTAATTTATCTATTACCATGATAATATACTCTAAGTATTACCATAATTGTTATATTTATATATGAGAATGGACTTAATGAATTTTTTTTTTTTTTTTTTTTTGGACATTTTGACTTTTAATTCAAATCACAGTTATCATGAGAACTTATACTCACCTTCTATTTTGCTTTCTAAATCATTGAATTTTGGGATACCTATAAGTATGTTTCTTCTATTCACTTTGGTAGTACTTTGATCTTAGATTTTGGGATCTCTAATAAATTCATTTTCACCACTTTACTACTTGAATCATGGGCCTCAAAATTGGTTAAATTTTGCGTTAATGTTAATTTAATGTGTTTCAAATAGAAAAGTAAAAATTATCTTATATTTTATATGATGTATTATTTGTTAGATTTTTTACGCCGATCATTAAATATTGTACCTGTTTATTTTATTATATATATATATATATAAGAAATATATATTTTCTTAAATTTATTTTTCATGACTTTGTAAAGACTAAATATAACCTTAATTGAGAACTGATATTTTACAAGACTTTTATGCACACACATAAGAATTTTTCCATAATATAAATAGAATAAATCATCTTGCGATAATTAGAAATTGTGAAATTAGAGGACCAGTGACTAGCCAGTCCGCCAAAATTAAGCAGGCTGCCCATCAAGTGTGTGGCAGGGCAAATTTGGCGACGGAATGGTCCGGCCGGTATGGCGGCCGTTATGGTCCGGCCAGGCCCGACTCGTCCACGAATTTTTCTTATTGAAAAATGTTGGTAGCCGTGGTTTAGGCGGATGGGGTACATTAAAATACGAGCCTGGATGCGATTTTGGCGCGATTCAGCCATTCACTATGCAGCCATGTCCTCGATTGCCACCTCTAACGATAATGCATAATATATAGAATAAAATCATGCAAAAGTAACAATATTTAATAATATCAAATCTTCCCATATTAACTAATATAATACTAATAAATGTTAGTTTTAAAAATTCCTTAGGGTATCAGCTCAAATAATATCATATATATGTATATGTATACTATATTAACACACAAGTCTATACTAATATAAAAAGGACTGGGTGTTTGTAAAAAAAAATTTCCTTGCCAATTTAACAAAATATGTAAATATGTAATATATATTGAAAACTGGTATTTTCTGAGATTCGAAAAAAATATGTATCATTGAAAAGTGAAAACTGATATTTTCCATGATTTTCATGAGGATAATAATTTTTCCATAATAAATGGAAAAAATATGTTTAATTGAAGTGTCTACAAGACTTTATGAAATAAGAATTTTATTTCATGGCATATAAATGGAATAAAATCATGTGCTGCATCAATTCTGAGTCATTTCTATTTTCAAGTACCAAATTAACAATATTAAATAATATCAAATCTTCCCTGTAAGAAATCATTTTTCTTAAAGTTTCTCTCTTTTCTTTCCTTATTACTTATTTAAAATAAATAATTAGTATTTATTACTAATTTTACATATAAAGTTTAAGTGATGTCATTTGCACCACCTTTCATCATATTTTTAATACCTTTTTTGGGGTCATTCATGATCTTATTCTTATTATAGTTCCATCATATCCTTTATACCATAACCTTATTTCACTATATTCAGGTTTGCCTCAATGTAAAGAAAAATAAAAAATGCGTGATTATTTTTAAACGCGAATGCATGAAAACAATGTGCCCTGTTCTTGGGGGTTTATTTAATCTAAATTTTATCACATTAAAAATATAATTAGCTATTTGTGGGTATTTTTATAATCATGGTCAGAAAGTATCCATGTCAATGTTAATTCTTTTAATTCTTTTCTTCTTCAACATTTCAACATCCAATCCGGTTTCTGCAATTCGATATCATCCAAGAGACCAATAATTAAAAGGTGACAATTTAAGTTTGATCTCTATTGATTAATCCCTGACCATGGGAGTGGGTCTAATTGAGTTGTGTTGTGTAAATAAAAATCATATTAATTGAGCACAGCTTCTGAGCACTTCTGTTTATAAAGGCTGATTTTGAATTAGCCAATCAGGACTTATAAACAGTTAAAAGCCCGATATTTTTATTAGTTCGAAAAAATCATACCAATTAATGGGCAGATTTCAGCCAACGTCAATCGAATACGCACTCCTCTATGGTCAATTAATAACAGCAATCATTGCAACAACGTATGAGGAAAGAATTTTTATGCGATAAATCATACTACGTACAAATATCTTTACCCATTAAGGGGTGAAATGAATTGGATTGGGTATTCAATGGTTTTTTAGTTCTCTCATGGTCATTAGAAGTCCGTGAGATTAGTTAAAATGCATATAAACTGATCCAAACATCCATAATCATAAAAGAAAATAAATAATAGATACAAATATATTACAAAAAAGTAATAGAAAAATGAAACACGGTAGTATTTTAGCCAATCAATAATATCATAATTCAATGTATGATTTATGTCAAGTAAGATAATACTTAACAACTTGACCCAATCAAAGTCTGTTACTGTGTTAATTTATGAATTGACAGCAATGGTATAAATCAAGTTGTTGTTACTTGAAGGAAGATTTGAGAGGGTAAAACTAAATTCTCATATTTAACCAAGGGATTTTTTTTATTTTTTTTATTTTTTGACAACCAAGGAATTTTGATTTATATTTTTATATAGTTCATTTTACCTTCCCCAAAACAGGCTGCAAGTGTCTCTGATATTTTCTACAAAAGATATTTTCTTCTTAAGACTCTGATAGGAGAGTTTATTCGAAATTGCATACATAAGTATGATTTATAACAGAAATAATAGCTACATGATCAGAGAGCTCTAAGAAATGGGGACTCCAAACAAACTAAGGGTGTCTCAAAATCAATTTTGTTGCATGAGATCATATTCAGGGCAAATGAAAGAATCATTCGCGGATTAAGTCAGTTTAGGTAAGCCTTTTAAGTGATTAATCCAAACCTCGTTTGGTTGCAGAGAAAACAGAAGAAAAGAAGATAATTTTGTTTTTAAATGCAACAGCCCTCCTTTTCTGATGCTTCAAGAATTTCCAGAACATGACAAGATTTAAGGGAATAACAATCCATGACCTTAAAGCATCGAGATTAAAAAAAATCAAAGCACAGGTTTGCATTAATTCCCAGCATCAAATTTATAATTTCACCAAATTTCCTCACAAACCGAATTCAGCAAAACCCAAGTTACATTTCACGATCAAAGAAAAGTGAATTACAAAACTGTATATTCTAAATCCTTGGTAGAAATTCAGCCAGGATCTGCCTCTCTATGCTCGGATAGAACAAAGTTTTGAGGTTATATAGATCTTTTATTGTAGTATCGTAATTAACAGACTAGACCCACGTGTGTCGATAGATCAAGGCTCGCTTGCCCCGCATGTGAAAGCTTAGCTGGCACATTTATCGTAATAAAATAACTGAGAACTAACAAATGAGAGAGTCTTTTGTAAAACCTGAATGGAATTTAAGTTTCCAAAAAATGCAGACTTAACACGGTGAACTTTACCATTCTGATAAGTTGAAAACACGAAAAGTTTTATAGATGCGCGGATATTGACGCGCCGTCGTTGGATTAGGTGAAATGCGATTTTGATTGCTCGGGCAATTTCGTTGAATTAAGGTAATTAGAGATTTCATGTTTTTTGAGATAACGGGTATCGGACTGACACTTGTGGTAGTGTAGTGCCTGTAATCTGCGTTGACATAGCGAACCATGTCTGATACTGCTTTGAGGCTATGCATGTAGGACACATGGCAAGCCATGTGCGTGATAAACCCAACCTTATTGAATGTTCTAAATAATGGTTTTTGAACTAATTTGAGAAGTCAAATAATATTCTAGCGACGGTAGGCTTCCCCAAATTTGAAACGGCTGGGCGTCATTGGGCGCAGTGGAATTTTTATTTTCTTGGATGCCCTGAGAATGGTGATTTTCTTATTATATCCGGATCAGAAGAAGTTTTGGGGAGGAATTTTAAATTTAAGTTCATATGACTTTACCTTTGATATTTGAAGGGTGAGATTTAAGTGAATAAGTGATTTACCAGGGTGAAGTCGAGACTGTGAAAGTACCGGAGTGGGCGAAAATCACGAGTAACTCGAATAAATCATAAGTCTATGGCTGAACGGAGTAAAACGGAATCCGTTTGAATAGTTTCCACGACGAATCCGTGTCATAATTCGGATAATAATCGCTATTGTCAGGATTTCCCATTTAATGATTTTAAATCAGTTGTTGATTTCGCGGCACGGAATCCTTGTGATTTAATTGAATATTTCTGGTCCATCGCGAGATTTGCGGCGATAGCAAAATATTTTGATCTTCATCGACATAAAAAGCGTTATAGATGGCGAGATAAGGCGTATAAGAGAAGTATTATATTATGAAGAACCAATCAAAACTTTCTTATTGGCTAAGTTATGATTAAATATCATGAGGAGAATGGACAATGAGATTCTTGGGCACAGAGCCAATAAAAAAATTTGGGCTAAGTTGGGGTTGGTGACTCATGAGAATGGACAATGAGATTCTTTGGTTTTCAAGACATTTGGAAGTTATTGGGACAAAAGCCCAGAACTCATGTTTTGGTCTCAAAATTTCTCAACGAAGCCATAGGAGAGGAGGGAGAAGGAAAGAAAAGAAGAAGAAAAAAAGAAGGAAAAGAAGAAGGAAGGAGAGCGTTTGAAATTTGAGGAAGCGGTAGTGTGATTATTTTTCTCCTTCTTTAAGCTCTTCAAGTGATCTATGAAGTGGAATCGAGAGAACTGAGAAAACCAAGAAGAACAAGTAAGTTTTTAATGAATTTGAGGAAAGTTAGTTTTGATGTTTTATGCGCAATGCTTTGATTTTATTTTGTATGAATCGTCAGAAATTGGGGGTATTTGGGTTAAATCGTGATGGATTTTGATACGTGAAAGAAATGGATTGGGATTTAGGCCGTTTGGTTAAGAAAAATTCTTCATCCAAGGTGAATGTGAAGAATTTTCAGTATGATACAATTTAGTTTTCATTTTAGGAGAAAATAGTTTAGTGGCAGATTTTGATTGAAAATATGTTTCATTTTCAGCCCCATTTGGTTCAATTTTTGTTGAATTGTAATCAAGCAAGGAAACTTGACTTTACTGTTTCGATTAAATATATAAAATGTTGAAAATAGTGGTCGTTTTATTTTGTTTCAAGATTTGTTTCGTCCCATTAATTCTACCGTGACTTCATGTTTTTCTACTTGTTTTAGAAAAGTTTGAATGAAGAAGAAAAATTTTCTTCTTTACCTCTTCTGTGGGCACTGGGGTTGAAGATCGGTGAGTGAATGGTTGAGGTTGATGTTAAAATTTTATGTTATCATGTTGAAATTAGTTGAGGATTTGTGAGGTGGTATAATGCATTGGAATAGTTTAGAAAAGAAAAGGATTTGAATTAAGGAGCATTAAGCGTCAGTAATTTATAAATAAAAGGAATATAATGTTCTATAAAACCCTTGTTTTTGTTTGCTATAGTGTTATAATCATCAACTGAATTGATTCCCAATTCAGTAAAGAATCTATGAGAGATAGGGCTATAAATGCTCATAGAGGGATCAGAGCAAATTGCAATCTAAAACTCCAAATACGGACCTGAAAAAGTGGCTCGTATGGCGCTCACTGATTTGCTCTGTTTTGGGTATAGTTGTAGTGTTTTATTACTTGGTGATTTCTCATCAAGATTGATGATTCAAATTCTTGGAGTGAAATACTTCTAGGAAAATTGTATCTGAAGGAAGTGCATGCAGGTAGGTAACCCCAAAGTGCCTAAATTTATCAAAGTGGAGCTATGCGAGATTATTGCATGGGGTGGAGTCATCTAGATGCCAAATACAATAGCAGGTTTGGTGATCCAAATTGGGTGATTCAATTGGAGAAGAAACATTAGAACCATATTTCAAATTAGTGAAAGAAAACATTTCAATTTATGGAGTTAAGACCCCCAGAAATCCAAGGATAACAGTAGGTGATTCAGTGGAGTTAACCAAATTAACTTCAAAAACATCTTAACTTGTGTTATGTGGTTGAGGCGCCAGAATAAGGAATTTAAATTGAAAATTTAAGAGATGTCATTGGATATAAAGGACTGATCTGGAGAGTTCATAATTTTTGAAGACCTTTTGAATAATTTTGGGTTATAAAGTCTATAGAGTATTGTTGGAAAAGGTTGGCTAAAATGAGTGGTTTTTCATCGCTCCAAGGGTAATTTGTTCATTTGGCTTTAAATGAATGTGTATAGTGGATTAAAATGGAAGTTATGAATTAATGTGTAGTTGTGGTTTCTTGAAAAAGGTGAAAATGACTATCGGATGAAAGAGCTTGAGAATTACAAGGAAATGGGAAGCAAGCTAGGATTAATGGCCAGAGTGAAGCTGTAGTGCTAAATAAATATTTTATGATTGAGGTTTCAAAAGTGAAACGGTTTTAATTATTATAGTGAAAAGTTAATGGAAATGTTTATATAAATATTAAGGCATATGAAAATCTTTTATCTTGCATCAATATATTTATATTAATTACCATATGTATGCATATATTGTTTGAAACATTATGGAAGTTTAAAAAAATATGTGTAAGAGAATGCTGCATGAATGTATGACCAGCAAAGTAAAGTGTTTAAATGGATTTAAAAGGTATTTTGAAGAAAGGTTTTGCGATGGTTACCCTAACCCTATATAGTATTTATGGTTGATATGTCAATTTGAGGTTACTTTAAGCGTGTATAAGGATTTGAGGTAAAATTCTGGAGTTCTTAAGCGAGGAGGGGAATAGGGTGTCTATGGTAATATCCTTACACTGACAATCGAAGTGTTATGGCCCGGAACCTGTCTGAACAGTGAGGACTTTCCATGTAATAGTAGTTATATTTGAAATAGGCCCCATCACCCTACTGGTAAATTTAGGCTTTGTTTAGGTGTGTTTATCCACAGGTTCCTATAAGGAAAGAAAGAAAGTTTGAAGGCATAAATGTTTGACATAAATAGTTTTAATTATATAGTGTTATTATAGAAAGAAAGTTTGAGGCATAAATCATACAAGGCATAAAATGGTTTTAATTTATGAGTATTTATTACTTTGATATATCTTGAAAATCATCTTCAACTGAAAATGTGCACTCCTTCAGGTCCTTTGTAGCTCGTTCTTTTGCATATGTTTCAAAAACATTTGGGCCTGAGAGACGAGGTCTTGTAGGTGAAATCTCATCTTTGTGTAGTGAGTTGAGCCGTCGAGGAGAGGCAGCGCATGAAGCGCATTGTATGGAAATAGTTTGCATATTTTATATGTCCAAATAATTTTTCATGTATATATGCATATATGGATATATTTTGAGAATGAACTACTTGGCGATTAGAACATCAATGGCTCGAGCCCAACTTTTATAAATGACACATGAGGTGAGGAAGTTTTGAATGTTTGATGAGTTGAAATGAATAAATATGTGGTGTTCATGTATAGTATAGTATGAATGGGGTTGTGAATGGGTCCCTCAAAGCAGGAAGGATTAAAAATTAGAAATTCAGTGTTTTTAGTACTTGCGCCAGGTGTTGTAGAGATTGGGAAAGTCCGAAAAACGAGAGAACTCTGTGAAGACATTCTGAAAAATCTAGGTATTACTTGTTGCCTTAGCTCGCATTCTTTATATAAAGATATGGTAGGATTGGCAAGAGGGGGTTGCTTTCACGTGGATTTTGTAATTAGTTGTTTTGGGAAAGTTTTACATATCAGTTTGGAGTGCGAGGGGAGGGTCCTGGGTTCTGTAAGGGGTTAATCAGGTGGGATCATCGAGTGACACATAAGAGAAGAAATTTATATGGGGTGTGGGGAGCTGTTCATACAAGCGGGAACAACAAGAAGGAAAAGGAAGGAAAAAAGAGGAAAGAAGGAAAGAAAGAAGACGAGGAAAGAAAGAGAGAGAGAAAGGAGGAAGAGAAAAAGGAGCGAAGAAGGAGAAAGGCGGTGTTCTGACAGTTCAGACTCCTCAGGCAAAGTAGAAGTGCGTATATTCAACGAGAGTTGCTCTCCAAGATGTAGGGATTCTTTCTACCGTGGTTTCTTTTTATCCTTTGAGCTATTACTTTGGTCTGCTTTCGGGACCCACGTGTTATATTTGTGGCATCTTTTTTGTAGTATTAATTGGAGATATGTGTTGTTTGCGGTTTCAATTGGGACGGGGTTGTAGCCGGTCTAAAGAGGTTGTAGGAGCAATTTGGGTTGAAAACTTTGTGTCTGAGAGTTGCCCGAAATGTTCTTGCAACCCTTGGGCACGCTATTGCATGGATTGGCGCAATAGTGTGGCCCATGTTGCTAACTTCCGGCAGGATGTTATATCTTTCTCGTCCAAACTCGATTCAGTGTTTCTTGGGCCCTGAAAACTCTTTGAGTCTAGAATATGATCACATGTCAGGAAATGGCATTTGGTGCTCACAACATTGCTGAAATTTTGATCATAAGCATCAAGTGTACTAATTGCATGGCATGACATGCTTCTTTGATGAAATGATGATATGTGTAATAATATATTGACATGTGATGAATTGTATGTGGGCGTGACTGTTATGACATGTTCGCGACTAATTTATGAGCAGCTTCTTTATATCATCAGTTTAGCCTAGAGGATAAAATGTTTCATTGCTTATTTAGATAAACCAGTTTATGATGTTGATGTTTCATGTACGTGGCGTGCATTGGCATGGATATAGGTTAATGAGAATTATCGCTGCATGTTTGATATAATTGCCTAGGATGCATTGGTGATATGCATGTTTGATAAAATTGTCCATATAGCATTCATCATATATTTGACATGGTACAAATACGCAATGGCATAATTGCATTGCACATGCACAGGGACATCGCATTAAATAAGTGTGAGTGCATGGTTGGTAAATCAACACTATGTTTGGTGTTGGATTGGGTGGGCTCAGTTAAATGGGACAATGTCCAACAGAATCGCACAGTTGATTGACATGGTAAGGGAATATGTGTGGGTATCGATGCGTTGGGGATAGATCCCTGGTTGAAACACTTGATGCGATAGGATATAGTCCTCGATGGTGAAAAATGAAGTAAAGTCATGCAGGTTCGCGAACTGCGATCGCGACACCAAAAATCCGCTACCACAAAAGGCGCATGGATTTGAATATAAAATTATCATTATGATGTATCATCAAACTTTAGTTTATAAACAAATTAAATTTGTTTTGAAAATGATCATTGATGTCATCTAGAATGATGATTTTTCACACATGGGCTTAGGCGTTGTGTGAGGGAGTCGGTGAGGACTTGGGCGCATGATACATGATGAGTCGCATCTTATTTCATGGCATGACATGTAGGATTCCATATAGAATTGGCATGTTCTTGTTGGAATGTGATTGTAAAAATGGTGGTGGAACATTGCATGTACATAGGTGGGGGTAGCCCTTGTAAAGTGCTGCTCTCTTGGCATGCTTCCTGCTTTATGGGAAAAATATTTAGATGCTAGGACAAACACAGTGTGACTGACATTCTAAATCAAGGCCAGTAATTAGTGAAAGAGGTCGACATGCTAGCATCGATATTCATTTTGTAAAATATATTAGAAAAAAATAGTGTTAATATATGATTTTGTATAAAGTGTTGTAAACAACTCTCTTAAAATTTCATTATTGACATAGTCTTGGGGTAATATTTTGAGTATGGTTGAAAGCCCAAGTAGGGGCTACTTTTTACTCATAAATGAGTCTCGATGGCGAGACACGATAGTGTGGTGTCGAAGATATCACGATGCCTATAGGTGTTGATCAGGTTGACCCGGTTGGTCTGACGAGGCCCCAGGGTTTGGGCGTCTTTGTCTTAAATCCATAACTAGGGTGTCCTGTTAAAGACTTACTTCATGGCAGCCCATCTAGGGCTTCAAGTCCCCCAACTAGCCACCCTATCGCGTATGGGAAATTTGTTATGGATAAGTATACAAAAGCGGAAAATACGCAAAAGAAATATTTATCAGCGAGTTTCCCAAATTTATAAATCCTTATGTGGCGCCCAAAGCTTAGGGGGTCCGTTGACTACAGTCGACAGCGGAATATAAGTGGATGTCGGATTTGCCGTCTCCACTCAAGAAAAATAAACGAGAGTCTCCTTTGTGCGGAGCTCCCCCGAATACATCACACATAAACACAGTCTCGATCAACGTCATGAGTAAAAGCGACTATCTTGGGCCCATAATACAATACTCATCACAATATATCAAACTATATCCAATAGTTTCATGAGTTAATAAGTGCTCTTATACAGCATATATTAAAATTCTAGAATTCTAATACATGTGTCTGATGTAACATAAAACCCTGACAGGCTTTCTTCAAAATCTAGGCCTCTGGAATGATAGTCCTCGCACGCTCTATGCACACCAATGAAATAAGGTCCTCGACGGGTGTTGTCTCAATAGTGGAATCGCCTAAAGTGAGCTGCCTCTCACCTGCGAATGTCATGACGGGAAGCTCGAGATCAGAGTCCTGAAACTCTCCTCCTGCCCTTTCTTAAGCTTGTATGAGGGTATTGTTTTGTTTGTTGTGGACAACCTCTAGATGTGTATATACTGTCAATTGGGCCTCAGACGATTGATATATTATTTGGTTTGTGGACTACCTCAGATGAATATCAATTAGGCGCTAGACTATTGATATTTGCATTTGAACTACCCTCAGATAATTAATGTTTTTTAGACTACCCTAGACTATCTTCTCTGAGCTCTTCTCATGCACTATTTCCTAAAGTCTGGGATGTTCGATTATGGAATGCATGTATACTGGTCAGGAAATCAAGTCTAATTCACATGTAAATATATAAACATGCATATATTTACAAAACATTCAATTCACACAATCATGTCATATAGAAAATTCATTTCCATCAAATTAGCTCCCTTGAGCTAATGATCATACAGCTCATGTTTAAATCTGCAAACACCTCTTTCCACCTCTATTTTCACAAAAATATATTTTTGTGACCAACTATTCTGAAATGATGGAAACCCTAGGTCTATCCACATCAAGGAACTCATAATTGTAGGTTCACTTTGTGAACAGTATTTCTCGACGATTCAGGCCTCATACTCATAAGCACACATTTTTCACCCGAAATGCACACCCGCTTCAGGAACCCCACACCGGCTAGGTAGACCGGTCCACGGTACTTATAAGGTTTCAAAATCCAATATCTCGGTTCGAAGCTTTGGAGCGGAGAGTCGACGACCATTCGAGGCCTCCCGAAGCAAACCAATACATGATTTATTGAACCATTCATCACATTTCACCCAAACGATTCGGCCCCGATCACGGCTTGTTCGTGGATCTCAGATATGGCTTCCCATTTTTAGGTTCGGAGTTTTGGGCGAATGTGGCCAGATTGGCTCGACCAATGAAACTGTTTCGCCATTGCTTGAGACTGACTAAGTGGGAGGGACCTACGCCATTGAGTTTGAAGAGGCACCACAAATCAGTACCAAATGAGTCCCTCTCCGGCGTAGGCGGTTCTCCTTCTTGTCGAAAGTTCGCGACGGTGAATCCACGAGATAACCTAGAAGGAAGAATTGGCTATCTCTCAAAAGCGATAGCTCATGGCTGCGCGAGTCCCCATTTCGTTTCCCACCTTTCCCCTTTGCTGGTCGGCAGATAAGTCATGTTCATAATTTTGTCTTCAGAAGGTCTTAAACATTTGCCAAAAATGACGCTTACGTCCTTCTTTTCTCGTAGATTTTGATATCTCTAAGACTATCTCGGGCCGGCCCATTTTCATCATTTCACTCATACCACTTATGGCACATGAGTACGTGTTATATGTGACTTTCACACATCGAAAAATCGCTTTACTCTAGCACCGAACGCGGGACATGTCTCGAAAAACTGTCGTAATTCGACCGGCCTCGTAATTCCGACGTAAATTTTACGTGCTAGCTAGGATTACGAGACGATTCCAACGGTGAAATTCGCTTTCATCATCCCGAGATCTAGAGAATTAATCTCGGATTTTTAACCGAAATTACAATTCCTTATAATCGAAATTACGATTTTGCCCTTATTCCGTAAATTAGAATCTGCCCTTACATTCCCTCCTCCTTAAAAGGAATTTGTCCCGAAATTCCTGACAATCACTATCACGCACGTGCATATGCAAACGCCAAGACTCTACCATGATGTAAACATCATTTTAAATTTTAAACGACTAAACTACGACCTTCATCCCTAAACAAGAAGGGATAGGTGTGGCCCGCAGTGTCATCGCTCCTACGTACTCTCCACCCATAGTGCCTCCATAGTACCTTTCACTAGCCTCACGGTCTTTATCGCAAAACCCGATCACGACTATCAACACGCACACCGGTCCCTCCTCGAAGGTTCCCATCCGTGTCAATCTCAATCCGTCCCCAATCTACCACACGAGCCGGATCCTGAGTGATATTTCCTGAGCACGGAGACGTGAAGCACCTTGTGGACACCCGACATGCCGCGGTAGCCAACCTGGGTGACGCAGACAAAGGCCTATCATCTCGAGTACTTCGCTAAAGGGTCCACAATCTCTAAGGATAGCTTCCCATGCTTGCCGAACCTGACTCACTCCTCTCTTAGGAATCACCTTCAAGGAAACGTGATCACCAACCTTGAACCTAAGGGTCGTGACGTCGTACATCCGCATAAATTTTCATCAAGTCTCGAGCCATGAGAAGACGCTATCGCATCAAGCCCACCTTCCTTCAGAGGTAAGTGTCTCTAATCGATCAACCAAGTTGATGGAGCTCTCTCCCACCTCGGTCCAACATAACGGTGATCTACATGGCCTCCCATCAATGCCTATGGTGCCATTTGTACTTCGCCTCGATAACTATCGTCATAGGCGAATTCCACTAAGGGCAATTAATCCTCTACCCTTATGATCCAGGACGCATGCTCGCAGCATATCCTCTAACACCCGTATGTAATCCATACAACATGTAACCCTACACAACCCTTGCTTGGTGTGTAAACGCTAACCTCTCCAAGGTCACAATCACTGACAATCCAATGGACCGCCAATCTAGTCCATGTCATGAATGACATCCATATACTCAAGCCTCACAAATTTCAACACTCCAATGCAATTTCCAGGTAAGGGCATCCAAACTCAAGTCACTCCCGAATTCTATCACCTCAACCTAAGTCCGCTGATAAACTATGTCCGTGTTTTCACCTCCTCTCGCAACATAACTCTCTCTACTACACTCGGCGCCCTCCTTTCGTCATACGTAAATCTCATATCCCACGTGGTCCCATACACCCAATAATAGAATCTCGTGGATACCTCCCAGTCTTTTACAATCTACACAGATCTTTCTGATACTACCGCGGGTCCTTCACCCTAACCTGTGATTTCCCACCTCGAGGATTTACGAGCCCCTTTTTGCTTTACCCCACACACTCTAATTACTCGTCATTTCCCCGAATCGAACGACGAGTCTCATCGACCCAGTCTTAAAAGAAAAACTCAACCCTATTCACCAAGAGTGGGTGAATGACTCAGCACCGCACCCACACCCGACTCGACGCGATGTTACCGTGCGCACGAACACACATCTTACCGTGACACTTATCCCGGTCCACCATGAGCGTAATCTCAGATCTCACACTCTCACATCTCGACTCCATCGTCAACTCTCACCCTACATCCTAGGGAAGAACATCTATACTTGGCTTCTCTAATGGCCTTAACCTCTAAGCCCAAATCCAATGTCGTGTCGGGTATGACAACCCTGCCTAGGTCTCAATTACTGACAACCCGATGGTTGCCAACTCATCCATGTCAAGCCTGACAATCAACAACCAATAGGTCTACCACCCTAAGGTCCACCACGCCTTCCGTCAAGGCAACTCCGATCCGTCCCCGACTCGACCCACACTCCGCCCTCCGTCTATCCTGCTTTGGTCGGAAGTGCTTGTATAGCACCCCGAAACCGAAACTGGTCCCTCTAACCCCCCCACTAGGGCTGGGATAATGAATCGCGTATACTCCTCAAGGTGTTCTACAAACCTAATCGGACTCCGTGACATCCCAAAGCCCGGATCCCCGTCTCTCGGGCAATCCCGCCACTGATGCCTCAGCGCCCCAGCCCACGTCCCCCAAACTGGGTGGCAGCTCTCCGCCTTCCCAATCCAGGTGAGAAAGCTCGATCCTCTCCCTCCTGCACCCAACACCCATATCCCAGAAGGTCCCAAAGATCCTCACCTCTCACGGCCGCCCCAACCATGCAGTCCACGTCCCACAGGTGAAATCCTATAATCCCCGCCCGAATGACAATTTCAGCCCATTCCTCGAATCTTCCTCGTAATATCCAAATTCAATCCCAAGAAAATACGTGATCTGAAATATCGACATTCGCCCCTCCCCAACGCATCACTGCCTCAACCTTCTCTAGGTCGACTGACACTCCTGATGCTAACTCCACATGTCCCAAAAATCTCACCTCAGTAAGCCAAAACTCGCACTTACTAAACTTAGCTGCACAACCGATGGTCTCAATACCGTGAAAACAATCCCAAGTGATACCTTATGCTCCTACCTTGACCGAGTAATCAAGATGTCATCCACGAAGACTACGATAAACTGATCTAGATAAGGTCGAACACCCTACGCATGAGGTCCATGAATGAGTACGCTAAGATTCAAGCCAATCCAAAGGGCATCACCAGAACTCAAAGTGCCCATAACGCGCCCTAAACACCGTGCCGAGGGATACATCCTGCCTCCCTAACCCTCAATCGGATGGTAACCAAAGGCGAAAGTCTGACCCTGAGTAGACTCGCGCTCCTCTCAACTGATCAAATAAATCATCAATCCTCGCTAATGGGTACCGATTCTCGATCGTAACCCGGTTCAACTGTCGGTAGCGTCACGCACAAATAAGGGTCTTGTCCTTCTTTTTCGCAAACAGGACCGGAGCGCCCCATGGTAAAGTGCTCTCCCTGGCCGAATTAAACCCCTTTGTCCAATAGCTCCTATAATCGATTCCCAGTTCGTAACTCAACCGATGCCATCCTAGCGTGGAGTCATAGAGATGGTCAAGTACCAGGTGTAATCGATACTGAAGTCTACTACCCTATGGAGGTATCCAGCTTCATCCGGAAACATCCACAAACCCACAAGCACTACTCCAGTGTAGATCTAAGTCCGGGCTCCCTCGTCCCTCTTCAAAGGTAAGGCTCGCTAGCCAACCCCGCTTAATCGGCACGATACTTGGACTGTATACTATACGGAAAAATATAATGTTTGTCGCGAATCTGTGCGAGTGCGATCTGCTGATGTGAGGCGATTGCCCTCCTGCGCTCCGTGCGATACTTGATCCTGCATGGTATCCCGGCCCGAGTCCATCTCGGGATGGCGTCGAACTCGACATGTCGCAGTCCTCCCGAGTCCCTTAGTGAGGTGGGGTCCACTGAGATCAGCTTCATGACCTCGACATGTCATTTACCTATTCTCGCCTAATCTCTAGGGGAGAACTCACTGACAATGGCTCCTCACAGGTCTCGAGGTCTTGCCCATTTCCACCATATTTGGGCCTCGTTCTCTACAGGCTAAGTGCGAAATTTAGTCTAATCCACAATTCGTGTCGGTGTCTCATGGCCTCCCCAACACTTTCTCGATCTGCGTAAACCAATGAGGTACATCTCATCGGGTCTCCTCCCATACGTGAATGTCGGAGGATGATACGCCTAAACCTGGAGGTTGTAGGATCTTCACGTCTGCACCTTTATATCGGCTGTGCGATAGCCGGCTGCGTAATACCGGCCTCGGTAAAAACTTTCTTTGATCAAACCTGCTTGGTGGTGCGACCCGATTACCGGTGGTACCTCTCGTCCTTGTCCTCCCTCTTCTACTAGCCATCTACATAATCAAGCATAGCATGTTGATTCGGTCGGTATCTCTACAGGCATAAACACGCCAGAAGTACTCTTCATACCACATAAATCGATTGTATATGCATTGTTCTTGCATTTACAAGTAATGCAAGACGATCAATTTTGCATTTAAAACATTGTTTTCAACAAAATCTTATTTTCGAAAATTTTATTTTTGAAAATTTTATTTTTCAAAAATTTTATCAAATTTTATTTGATTTGATTTGATTTTATTTAAATTTAATTTAATTTAAATTTTTTTCTCCAAAAAAATTTTTGATGAGCTTGATGTTCATTTAGTGACTCGAGAATAGTGCAGAGTGAATCGAATCCCAGCTGAGTGGCGAGGCGGGTGCTCGGTGCACGGCAGCCCGGCTGTGTGCACAGGCGCGCCCCTGGCCGCGCGCGCGTGCCGTGTCGCAGGCTGCTGCGGCCGTGTCGTGGGCGTGGCCCCGGCGGGTGGCCGCGGCCTGTGTCGCGCCCGCATGCCCGGCCACGCCCAGGCGCCCCCCGTCTGCCGTGTCCATGGGCTGCTGCGTGCCGTGCCTTCTTCTTTGCCAGCGCCTTGGCGCTCGCCCGAGCGCACCTTGCGCCCCTACGCTGCTTGGCGCCCGGCGCTCACTTCCACTACTGTTGTGCGCCCGGTGCGCCAGGCCCCTTCTTTGCCTGCGCCTCTTTGGCCGTGTCGTGGCTTGTTTAGGCCTTTGTCGTGTCTGATCCGGTACGCTGCTCCACCGATCTTGTCTGATCTGTTGTGTTGTGCGTCTGATCCACCCACGGCCCAGAGCTTCCTGTGATACAATCCTGCCAATCTGTTGACCCTCTTCTCACCTGTCTGATGGGTGTGTTGCAATACGCCAATCCTCGAAGCCTTTTCTCCCTCTCTTGCAATACGACAGTAAGCGTATTACAATCTGACCTGCTTAGTAACGGTACGTACACCTCGATCCTGCGTCTGATTTCAATATTGCAATACAAAAACCTTCTTTCCCACACTATAATTTGGGCAGTAGCCTAAAAACGGTTCCACATAATTTTTTTTTTCATTATTATTATTATTATTATTATTTTTCATTTATTTCTAGCAATTGGAAAAATCACAAAAAATCATTTTTTTTTTCCATTCTCTTTAACACTCAAATAAATTTACAAAAATTTATTTTCCTCGTTTTTCTTCAGTTTTACACCATATAAAACCTTAGAAATTATTTTCTCACCTCATAACCAAATAAATTTATAAAATTTATTTTCTTTTTCAGTTTTCCTTTGAAAAATTTTCTCCCTCAAATAAATTTATAAAAATTTGTTTCTTCTATTCTTCAATTCTCATTAATAAATTTATTAAAAATTTATTTTTCTTCATTACAATTTTCCAGGTTGTACATACCTCAAAATATTTTCTAAAATATTTTCTAACATGTACTAATCACCAAGCACACATACAATCTCAAACACATAAAACATATCATACACAGCACACAATAATTCACCAAATCACACAAAACACATCAACGCACATGCGCGTAGTGTCACAGATTTTAATCATGATTGTTCTAGGTAATCAAAATGCCTGCTTCGACGTCAGGAATACTTTTTAGTGGTGATGCTCTTCTTATTATGGCTGAGCGAATCCTCGATCTGGGTTTCCATATACTGTCTCCATCAAACCACTAGTGGTCATGGATGCAACCGAGAGCTCCCTAGATATTCGTATACCTAGAAGCTCACGATGCAATTTGTGGCCTTACAAAACCAGGGTCAGTTGACTACCGTCGACCGCGGAATACAAGTGGATGTCGGGTTACGACGCCACTTTGAGGAAAATAGGGCGAGTCTCTTTGTACGGGGCTACTGCCGAATCTACATCACTGCATAAACACATCCCGATCGGCAATCACATGAGTAAAGCGACCGGGTGTAATACAATACTCATCCTGATATATCAAACTATATCGATAGTTTCAGGTTAATAAATTACTCTTATCTGACATATATTAAAATTCTAGAATTCTAATACATGTATCTGATGTAACACACCAAAGCCACGGCAGGCTTTCTTAATCCGGCTGTATGTGGCTAGATCCTCGCACGCTCACATTACTGTAAAATAAGGTCCCTGGCGGTGAGCTAATGCTCGGTAGTGGAATGCCCCCAAGAGTGAGTACTCTCCCACTAAGTGCGGTCGATGATCAAAAATAAACATATATTGGCTTGATACATGATCTGCTTGAATATGCATGACCAACTCGGATCCAGGAGTCCTCAGGCTCTCACTCTTTAAGCCTTGCCTTGAGAGGTATTGTTTTGTTTGTTTGTGAATGACCCTCAGATGTGTATATATATCAATTGGGCCACTCAAGGCAGATTGATATATTATTTGGTTAATGGACTACCCTCAGGAAGTGAATATCCGAAAATTGGGCCGCTCTGACGATTAATATTTTAAATTTGGACTACTCTCCAGATAATTAATGTTTTTAGACTACCCTCGAACCATCTTCTCTAGACTGTCATGCACTAACTCCACAAGTCACAGGATGTTCCGATTGCATATGGAATGCGATGTATCTGGTCCGTCTGATCCCCAATTCGCATGTAAATATATAAGCTTATGCATATATTTACAAAACATTCAATTCACACAATCATGTCATGTAAATTCCACATTTCCACATCAAAATTAGCTCCTTGAAATTTAATGATCATACAGTAATTTAATTTAAATCCCTTTCGACCAAACACATATTTTCACAAAAATATATTTTCGTGACCACTGTTACGGGAATAGTAAAACCAGATTTACTATTCTATCAGACCTGATTTATCGGTTCACTTTGTGGGCAGAGTATTTCAGCGATTAGGCCTCGTACTCATCAAAAGCACACATTTTCACCTGAAATGCACAACTGAACCAGCGGGCGGAGTGGTGATCACGGTGTCCACGCTAGGTTTGAATCCGACATCTCGGTTTCGAGCTTTGGAGCCAGGTCAAGCAAACATCGAGGCCTCAAGCGAGCCAATACATGATTTATTGAACCATTCATCACCACGTTTCACCCAAGCAGTCCATAGAGGGCGTCACAGTTTGTTCGTGGATCTCAAATCAGGCTTGTTGGTTCGAGGTTTTGGAGCCGATCAAGCATGGCCGTTCAAGGCCTCAACCCGACGAAAACATTTATCATTGCTTAGCGAGACTAAAACCAGTAGGAGAGACCCTTACACCAGGGGTTTGGAAGGAAACCTAAATCCGGTACCCACGAAGCCCTCTCGCGTCTAGAAGCGGTTCTCCTTCTTGTCGAAGGCATTTGCCAGACGATCGGATCGCGAGATAAACTTTAGAGAGGAAGGAGGTGCTTCTCTCTCTAAGCATAAACTCCATAGCTACGCAGAATCCCAGTTCGTTTCCCACGTTTTCCCCTTTTGTTTAAGTGGAGAAGATAAAATTCATGTTCATAATTTTGTCTTGTAGTGACAAACATTTACAAAAATATGGCGCTTACGTCATTCTTTCTCAAATTTGATGTTCGAAAATTATCACCGTGATCCGTTTTTCATCATTTCTCTACTCATACCACTTATGACACATGAGTCGTGTTGGCATGTGATGACTTTCGTCGCATCGAGTCGTTTCTGACACTTTCGGCCGCGATGTCTCAAAAAAGCGTGTCGACTCAGTATCTCGAGTCAGACGAATTTCTACGTGCTAGCTAGATTTCGCGAGACGATTCCAACGGTGAAATTTGTTTCGTCATCCGAGATCTAGAGAATTAATTCCAGATTTTTAACCGAAATTACAATTTTATAATCGAAATTACGATTTTGCCCTTATTTCAGAAATTGGAATTTCTCGGGTCTACACCTTAATTCTCGAAAGATTAATCCTTGATAAGGAATAACATATTTTATCCCTAAAATTAAGAGATTTTATTCCTAAATTTAAGGGAAGGTTGGCGAACCACGCCTTATAAAACGGTAAGATCTCCCCCGAGGTAATTCAATTCCTAATTACGTGAACTCTCTGCTTCCTTTTCTCCATCTTTTGTTGACTTAATCATCGGAGGTGGCGAGCATACGGTAGTCGGATTACCTTTTTGCGAGGTTCACGTTGTCGCTGCGCTGATACTTGAGAGGTTGGACGATCAAAGGTACTTCTGATTAGGCGTCATACATGGGAATCGAATAGAAAAGTCGTCCAGTATTATGAGGCCTTGCGATGATTGTCTAGTAGCCCTTCTCTGAAACTTTGGCGATTCCCATACGCATCGATTCGTCGCGGTTGCAATATCAAGCATTCCGATGAACCAATCGCCATATGACCAATTCCTCCATAGGCGTCAGGACATGGAGAAGCGAGAGAACAGTAAGTGTGACGCCCGAATCTGGTGTCCGTTATTTGCCGTCGACCCATGAGCTTTCGTGAATTTCGGGTGACGGAGCATCTCGAAAATCGGGCGAGTCTCCTTTTTGCAGGAGCTCACCGCCCAGTACATAACACATCTGACACGTAAGCGACCATAGGGTCGAATGAGAGTAAATAATGGCCACTTGGGCCCTGCGTCATCACTCATCATCTTGACGATATATGACGAATGCATATCTCATGGTTGAGTTGATAATTCACTCTTATACAAACATATATCAAAATTCTAGAATTAATACATGTATACATAATGATAGCCAAAGCCCTGACGAACTTTCTTCGAGCCGGCGCCTGGGCCAGGCGTCTCTCGTACGCTGCTTGTACACGAAAAATATATTCGCCGACGGGGTGTTTGTGCTCGATAGTGGAATCACCCTAAATGGGCTACTCTCCACCCTAAGTGCGGATCTGATGCTCGAGTAAACACACATTCAAGCAAATTCGTGATCTACTTGAATCTCCTTTAAATGACTTGACCCACGTCAGGAGTCCTCTCACCCTCCCCCTTTTTAAGCCGTATGTGAAAGCATCTTTCAAAACAATTCTTGTTGTTTTGAAGCTATCTTCTGAAGTGTCGGAAAAATATAGGACTACCCTCGGCGAATGTGTTGGAACCTTAAAAAGCAGTCATGGTCCTCATCGAAATGATCGGATTGGGCTAGTCTCTGACCCATTCTCAAATTCATCTGTGAAATTCCTTAGCGTTTCGTTTTTAACCCGATTTAAGTATCGGCATGCACTCACAATTTAAGTACCTTTAGTGCATATGAAATGCATTATGCCATTTCAATCATTTTCCGACCAATATATCCCGATATGCATATATTATCAAATTTAGAATCACATGTAATTCAGCAATATCAACTTGACTCGAATTTGCTCACTTGGGCTAATCAACTGTCCATTTCGATAAGCTGCACCCGCGTAATTATATTCCATTTAATTGTGACATCAAGTTAACATCAAGCAGCCATTAACATATTAAAATCATCTCAGTAACTGAAACGATTATATTTTATATAATTATGTCATCATAATAATATCTGAAGTTCATGCATTAACCTATCATTTCCACACAAATCAAGCCATTCATTTCATCAAATTCAAGCCCCGACACATGGGCGTTTTGGTCCGTTTCACCTGAAACTTCAGGTATTTTTCACAGTCCAACGAAAGCAAGTGATTTATGCGGGCGACCCACTCCCTCTATCGGTTCCACTTGGTGGAGCCCAGAATTTATACCATTCAGGCCTCCTACTCTTGAAACACAATTTATTATATAAATTATGATACAAATACCGTCAGTCCACTAAATTGTCTGGCTGACGAAGTGTCCCAAAGAATTTACGCAGCAGTTCGAGATTTGGAGCCGTCCAACCACCCAACCCTTCTGACCTCAAACCAACACAAAACACAATTTATAGCATAAATCACAACTTCGACAGCCCTGCACGAGTCCACACCGGTCAGTGGAATATCCAGTGGCTAAAAAAATTCTGCGGTCGGTCCCGAGTTTTGGGACGAGATCAACAGCGAAAAAGAAGTTCGAGGCCTCGGCCAAACAAAGCATCATAAAACACTTAAACAAAGTGTGCAAAACCAGTAGGATAAATCCCTACCTCCACGGGTTTTGAAACTCATTAAAGCCCAGGAACCCACCATAGAAGCGACTTTGATTCTTGTCTCGTGAGTCGACGGTCAATTCTGGAAATTTAGAGAGAAGTTGCTCTTTTCTAAAGAAACTGAAAAATGAAGCTCTTTGCATCAATTTTTTCCGGCCGTTTGGGTTCTCATTTTAAGGGTGAGGCAGCCTTATTTAAATTTTGTCTTTAATTGCCATTTAAAATTTAAATAATGACCATTATGTCCGCTTCTTAGTTTTGACATTTGCCTTATCTCGGCCAAATCAGTTTCCATCATCTCTCTACTCATGTAACTTGTATAACATGAGTACATGTTATATGTGGAAGCTTTTTCATATCATGATCGTTTTAAATGCGAAACTCAATGCCTCGAAAAATGTGCAAATTCCGACTGTCTTGGAATTTGACGAAATTCGACGTGTTAGCCGTTTCACGAGGCGATTCAATGATTGAAATCCCGGTTCGTCGTAGAATCTAAAGAATAAATTTCAGAATTTTTACCGAAATTACGATTTTACCCTTTTTCCAAAAATTGAAATTTCTCGGGTCTTACATTCTCCCCTCCTTAAAAGGAATTTCGTCCCAAAATTCTTGTCAATCAAAACACTCACATGCATATCTGACGTGCCTTTATCACCATGCATATGGTCGGTAAACCACGTGCCTTCATTTTTAAAGCGAAGGGATAAGTGGCGCGTCGATGTTCTTAGTATTTCGCGTTGACTCCTCCACTCCATAGTGCGCCATAGCATTCACTATCCTCCGCGGTCTTGCATATCAAGAGCACGATCCACGGTATCAAAATGCATCTTTGGTCCCTCCTCGAAGGTCCCATCGGTGTGTCGACCTCGATAATCCCCGATCCACCACATGTTTGGATGCGGGTATACTTAGAAGACATGGAGGCGTGAAATACCTCGTGGACACGACATCTTTGGCGTGCGATCAGCCGATGCGCTACTATACTACCCTCTTGAGTATCTCAAGAAGGTCGATAAACCTCGATGATAACTTCCTTGACTTTACTTAGGGCGACCACTCCTCTTGGCGTCGCCCGAAGGCGTGATCCACAGCGCGAACTTTAAGGGATTGACGTCGCACAGTTAGCATAGCTCTTCTGCGGATCGGCCCAGTGAAAATATTTATCGTATCAAGTTCACCTTTCGGAGGTGTCTGTCAGGTCGGGACGTGATGGAGCTCTACCACGCCCGGTCGGCATCGCGGTGATCTAGCCTCCCATCCTGATGCCTCATATGGTGCCGTTTGTATACTGCTGATAACTATTGTTGTAGGCGAATTCCACTAGAGCCGTCTCCTCCCGGCTACCCTTATGATCCGGGACGCATGCTCATGACGTGTCTCCCCAACACACAATATATAATCCATCTACGACACGTAACCTACCCACTGACCACTTGCTTGGTGTGTAGCGACCTTCCGGTGCAATCATGACAATCAATGAGCGAATCAATCTAGTCCAAGTATCATGATTGACATCCATTTATCGAGCCCTTCTTGGCTGACAACACCAATCTACGATTTCAAAGTCACCCAAATCGGAGTCACTCAGGCTCATCCACTGTTCCCCAAGTGCGTGATAACGTAGTGTGTTTTCATCTCGGAGTCACTCCGAATCCCATCCTCAACTCTAAGTCTATGTGATAGCAATGATGTTTTCATCTCGAGACGGCATAATTCTTACCCAGCTTACACTTCGAGCCTCTTACATGCACATAGAAATTTCGGATATCTCCACGGGTCTCTTACACACACACAGAAATTTCGGATAACTCCACAGGTCTCTTACACCCACACAGAAATTTCGGATTTCTCCACGGGTCTCTTACACCCACACAGAAATTTGGGATAGCTCCCCGGGTCTCATACCTCCACGAGGAAATTTGGGACATCTCCTGGGTCTCTACACCCACCACGAAATTTGGGGCGTCTCCCGGGTCTCTTACACCTGTAAAATTACGGATACCTCCGGTCTCTTACACCCACCGCAGTGGGATGCTCACAGTCTCTTACATCCTAACTCCAGTCTTCTCACCTTAAGGGATTAAAGGCCCCCTTTTGCTTGCCTACACACATGATTTCTCTTCATTTCTTTGATTCGAGGCTATGAGTCTTCATTGGAGCGTGTCCAGAAGAACAAACTCGATCCACACTCACGAGAGTGGTAAATGATCTTTGTCTGACCACAGGCTCGTAGCGATGTCTCGGTGTCTGCCTTGATAATGCCAAATGTGACACCTCGATCCGGGGTCTACCATGAGCGAGAATGGGAGATCTCTCGCTCATAATCCCGGAGCTATCGGGTCGACTCCTACATCCTAGGGAAGAACATACATCTTTGGCTTCTCACAAAGGCCTTAACCTCTGGCCCTGATCAGGCCACGGCTGGGTCCCGGTCTTGACAACCGGTGTTTGTCGAGCTCATCCATGTCGAGCATGACATTGACAACCAATATCTGCCACCACAGGTCCACGCCTCTTAGTTCTTGTGACTACGGTCATCCACGACCTGGAAGGCCACACTCACAGCCCTAAAACTATCTATCTTCTTTGGAGTGCTTGCATAGCACCACTGGCCAGGCGGATTCCTCGGCCGGGTACTAGGGTGTGGAGGAATAATTAATCTTCTTTCCTACCATTTGGAATTTGCCTTGTCTTAAAGTCACAGGATCCACGTCTCTGAGGCCCGATCCTAGCTCGTCCACTGGCAGGATGGCCAAGGGCTCTGGAACCACTTGCGGGCAAGGCATATGCTTAACCACGAACTAGAAGAGGTTGATCCTCCCCTCTTGCTACCAACACATGTCAGAGTGCTCAGAGCATCTTAGATCTCTCTCTCATGGTCGGGAGGTCGTCCCAGCCACATGGAGTCCATGTCCTGTGGCGAATCTACGATCCTGCCCAGAATGGACAACTTCAGCCCATTCTCGAGATCTCTTAACCTTGGCGTGTTCGTGCCGCGTAGTCATCGTGAAGCAGTGCTCAGTGAATCTAGCCACGTGCTCATCCACATTCATTGTCCCTGTATCAGCTCTAGGAACTCGAGCCTTTGCATGCCTCATGATATCACGGAAAATACTTATCGTGAAGGCAGCTCTTGGAACTGCATGTGTCATTACCTCTGGGTCTCTGAGGGTCCTTGCCACATTCCACCATGCTTGGGCCTCGCCTCTGTTTGGAACACGGCTAGTCTAATCTGATCGTGTCGGGAGGTAATCTCATAGCCTCCTAACACCTTCTCGGCTGCATGAGACAGTAGTGCCACCATCGGATCTCCTCCTCCTGTGAATGTCGGAGGTTGATGTGCCCTAAACCTCTGGAGGTTACTAGGACCTCCCTGACTACATGCTATACTAGCATGTGCTATAGATTAAAGCGCATTACCTACGGCCTCTCTGAGGCCTGCGTCAATACGGTGGCGGTCGGATTCTTAGGGTGGTGCGGCCGATGCAAGTGGACGCCCTACGTCCTCGTCCTCTGATCATCTACACATGTCAATTGCAAGTAAATACCATGTATCTACAGGCATAACAGCCAAGAGACGCTATTCATCTTTCGAATACGGTTCATATCACATGTTCTGCATTCCTAAGCAATGCAAGTCAACTAATTCAACTTATCAAATCAAAAATGTTTTTTTTCAGCAAAGTTTTTCGAAGAAAATTTTATTTTATTTTAATTTGTTTTTCGATTTTTTTTTGTGAACAATGTTAAAACGGAGGTGACTCGAGAAGCGATCGCGAGTCAAAAGCCCGGGTTAGGTGCACCAAGTGCACCACGAACCAGGCTGCGCCATGGCGCCTTCACCCTTGAACTGTGTTGCTGCTCATTTCTTGTGTGCTGCTTTCATTCTTGTGTGCTGTTGTTATACATATGCCTTGATGGTAGGAGCTACTATGTGCACCTTTCGACCTTCTATATGCCCACCAATCTGGTCGAGTCTTGTATGCACGCTAAGGAAACTGCTTGCATGCACCGCTTTCAGCTCTTTGCATACTACTTTCGGCTGTTTTGTATGCACACTTTCGGTACTAACGCTCCCACGATCCTGATACACCTATTGTATTCGCAGAAATGAGCTTCAGCCCGGCTACCTCACCATGATACAAACTCACCGCTTCCCTGACCTCTGAGGGGCCATGTCACGTCTGATACCCTCTGTCTGATCACAGGCGGGTAGCCCCGTCAATTCTACTTTGCATTTTTTCGTTTTCAACTATAAATTTTTTTCTATTATTTAAACCTCTTGGAAAATCACCCAATACATATCCATATATATATATTTTCATTCCTCCAGTACACGAATAAATTTATAAAAATTTATTTTCCTTTCGTTTTCTTCGATTTTACACTCTAAAACCTTAGAAAACAATTTTTCTTCACCTCATTTTTTTTTCTTTTCATTATGGACCAGTTTGTCCAAAAAATTTCAACCTTCTCTTCTCATACTACACCTAGTGTTCAACTTTAAAATTTATTAAAATTTTATTTTATTACCCAACAAACCAAATAAATTTATTCAAATTTATTTCATTTATTTTCTTTGTTACAGTTTTTGCTGTAAACTCACCAAATTTTTCAGCACACTTCAGAGTCTTAATCACTAAGCACACCATTCACATCACATAACCATCCATCAAAGCACACACAAAACACACATGCAGTGTCCTAGTTTTGTTCTGTGCCTTCCTAGGTAATCTCATACCTAAACCTAACATCGAGCCACACCAAGTGGTGATGTTCTTACTCGACTATGGCCTAAGCCCAAGCCCTCAAGCCCTAGGTTTTCATTTACCTAAGCTCACTACACCAGAGCTCCCAGTGTGGACACCTTAGCTCACGATGCAGGTATTATTACTAAGTAGGGGTCAGTTATTCCGTCGACCGTGGAAAACAACTACGTGGTCTTCGGGTGGCCAGAGCGTCTCTACGCGAAAATAGAGATGAAACCTCCTTTGTACAGGAAGTTCTACCCTTAGTACATGAGCTTTGTCTGACCACATCAAGCGACCACATATGGTCCGAATGACGATAAATAATGGCCACTTGGGCTTTGCATCATCCTTTCGACCAATATATCCCGACCAAATACATATCTCGCCTTTGAAGTTGATAATTCACTCTTATACAAACATATATCAAAATTCTAGATTCTAATACACGTATACATAATGATAACCAAGCCCTGACGGCTTTCTTCTCAGGCAGGCCTCTAGGGCCTTTGTCTCCTCGTACGCTCCACAATACACTGAATATGTTACGCCGGCAGAGTGGTATCTTAGTAGTCGAATCCTTTCGATAAGACTACTCTCACTAAGTCTGGATCTGATGCTCAAGTAAACACATTCAAAGCGAATTGGTGATCTGCTTGAATGCCCTGATGACCACATCTCGAGTCCTCACCAGGCTCCCTCACACTTTTTAAGCCGCATGAGAAAACATCTTTTCAAAACAATTCTTATTGTTTTGAAAACTATCTTCTGGAAGTGTCGGTAAATATGGGGTACCCTCGCGTGAATGTGTTGGAGACCTTAAAACAGTCATGGTCTCATTAGAAATGATCACATTGGAGCGAAGTCTCGACCCGTTCTCGGAAATTCATCTGTGAAATTCCCTTAGCGTTTCGTTTTTCTTCGATTTTCGTAATAAATGCGCTCTTTTAATTTAAATTTCTGCAGGTCTTATAAATGCATTATGCCATTTCAATCATTTTCAGCAATACTCCAGTATGCATATATTATCAAATTTAGAATCTGCATACCATTGTGATATATTAGAGCTCCCAAATTTGCTCACTTGAGCTAATTAATATTCCATTTCAATGCCTACACCTGATTATATTCCATATAATTGTGACATCAAGATAACACATCAGCTTATGCATTAACATCTTAAAATCATCTCGATAGCTACGAACACAATTATAATTTTATATAATTATGTCATCATATTATCTGAAGTTCGGCGTGCTATCCGACTTCCACACAAATCAAGCCCATTTCGTTTCATCAAATTCAAGTACCCAACCCTTGGACGTTTTGGTCCATTTCCACATGGCTCCAAGGATTGTTTCACGAGTCCCAACGAGCGAGTGGGGTACGTCGGCGACCGCTCCTCACTATCGGTTCCTCTTGGTGGGCAAGATTCCCATCTGTTTCCAGCCTTCTACTCACCCAAAATACAATTTATTATAAATTGTAATTACAAATACCCAAAATCGAGTCCACTAAAGCGGTATGGAGTGACCGTAAGTGTCCCAAAGAATTTCCACACTTCGGTTCAAGATTTGGAGCAGATCAATAATACTCACTGACCTCGAGCCAACACAAAACACAATTTATATGGCATAAATCACAACTCAGCTATTTGGCTTGAGTCCACACCCGGTCAGTGGGCTATCATTATTTAAAAAAATTCTAACAATTCGGTCGAGTTTTGAGGCCGTCCAAGCAGTCGTTGGCCTTTCCAGCCAATGACATTATAAAGCAACAATAAAGTATAAAACCCAAGTAGGATAAATCCCCTACCTCACGGAGTTTGTCGAAACTCCTTAAAATCGGAACCCACGCGTAAGTCTCGTTGCGTAGAGTAGCTTTGCTTCTTGTCCCGACGAATTCCGACGATCGAATTTACCGAAAATTTAGGGAGAAGTTGCCCTCTCTCTAAATGAAAACTCAAAAAAATGGCTACTGCATCAATTTATTTCCCAGCACGTTTTGGGTTCTCATTTTAAGGGTAGGAGACGACATTATTTAAATTTTGTCTTTTAGTGCCATTTAAAATTTAAATAATGACCATTATGTCCCTTCTTTCCCTAGTTTTGACATTTGGCACTATCTCGACCGTCCGTTTCCATCATTTCTCTACTCATGCAACTTGTATAATATGAGTACATGTTATATGTGACTTTTGTCACATCGCAAGTCGTTTTTCGGCACCCGAAACTCGATGTCTAGAAAAACGTGAAGTCAGGCGTCTGGAATTTGGCGAAGTCGCGATGTGCTTCGTTGGTGAGACGATTCCAACGGTGAAATCCGTTTTATCATCCGAGATCTAGAGAATAAGTTTAGAAATTTTTACCGAAATTACGATTTTACCCTTTTTCAAGAAATTGAAATTTCTCGGGTCTTACAGTAAGACATATGGAGGCAAAGTCATGCTGAATGCTTGCCGCATGAGAATGATTAGTTGCAGGCCCATATTGGAAAAAGTCGTGATCTTGGAAAATATGTATGAGATGTATGAGTCGTCGAGACCTGATCACTCGCAATAAAAGGAAGAATCCCATCGTTCCTGACGATGTAGATACCCCAAAAGATGATGAGTTGTCCTTAGGCAGTTCCCCATCCTTGAGTCTCTGTGAAAAGAGCGCGGACCAGTGCGCAGAGGCCTCATTATCTGCAGCCCGGTAATGTTATTAGTGGCACCACAACGGAAGCGGATAAGCAGTGGGGGCAGAACCATTAAATCGAGTCCTCGGGAACCGTTGGTGTGCCGTGGGCATAAATTCCACCAATATCGGCTTGTACATCTACCTTCGGCCGCAGGTAGACGTTACTGCAATCTTGTGGGTTGCTGTCGGGGACTCGACGACATGCTCTCTTGGCCCTTACGACAACACATTCTTGACTACGAGCCTCCTTATGGGTTTGTTATACTAGCTTTTGCCATGTTTGGTGGTTCTAGTGACCCTTACGATCACATACTCCATTATAATCAAGCGATGATACTAAATGTCAGCAATGATCGTCTATTGTGTAAAGTGTTCTCAACTAGTTTGCGGGGCTTGCACCAGCTTGGTTCTACAAGCTCCCTTATAACTTAATAAACTCATTCAATGAATTATGGGCGACATTCGTATCGTAGTATCTTTGTTCAGTGCAACAAAAGAGGAACATCAGCTCCTTGCACACTATTCTCAAATAGGAAGAAGAGTTTATTCGAGACTTCACAAGGAGGTTCGGGCAAGCCATCCAACAGATAGAGTCGTATAGCATGGATGTAGTCCTCCAAAACTTTAGGAGAAGCTTTGAGCCATCTACTCCTTTCTTTCAGTCACTATCCTTAAACTACTTGTGATAACAAAAATTACTCTGAGGCTGGCGGTGAGTGCTCAATGCTAGAGGATAACTATACGTATGACTGGTATCATGATTACAAACCCGTTGGCAGGAAAATGAATCTCCTTGCGAAGAAGCCGTCAAATCCATGGAAGGTGGAGCGAGAGACCGGCGATCCGTGATCAATCATAGAAAGAGAGAGCTCATGATTCCCCCTGAACATCGTATGAAATTTATTGCTCATTAAGTGACTTGTGAATTTAAATGGCATGCCAATCAGCGGATCTCTCAAAGAAACAAATCCTTACGGTGCGATTATCATAAAGATCATGAGCATGAAACCGACAAGTGCTAAAGCACAAGTTCTTGTGAAAGATTTATCAGGTGGGACTTGCCCTCGCGAGGTATATGACTTGACGAAGGAGTGGAATCGAAGTAATTTCTTGTGGAGATACAGCAAAGCGTGATAATCGTCGAAAATCCATACCAATACATAAACTATATACTAGAAGCGTGATCAAACAACGATGTCAGTCTGGCAGTGAAGCTCTGAGGTAGCCACAATTAAGGCCCGGGGTAAATGCTATCCGCAGCGAATGGGCATGAAGAAACGAGCGGATAGATGGCCCCATACCTTTCCCCTCACTGCTCGGCACGAACGAGGTTATTGTGCTTTACTATGACGCACTTGTACTCACCCTCTGTATTAACAGTTTTGATGTGCACAAGGTACAAATAAATCCTAGCAATGCGGCATACTTGTTGCAACTACCAGCGTGCCGAAACAGTGACTTCGCCCAGGTATCTTTGAACTCAGGGCGATAAGATCATCTGGTTTTAATGATTTGCAGCTACGCACTGAAATATTTGCTCCTTGTAAAGCGGGCAGTCACTTTTCGGCAGTTCTGTTCTCAATCGTCGAAGACGCGTGGAGCCATACTGGCGCCATAATGAGGCGGGCGGTGCACTCGATGAAAGCTATCCTTGACCTGCCGCAAGCGGTCGGCCTATTTAGCTAACGTTGGGCAGGTTGACCTTTTAAGAATTCAGTTGGCCGCGCGACAGTGTTATCAACTATCTTTACAAGAATAAAGAGGGGAGAACTTCAACCCATAAAGAGAAAAGCGGGACGACAGCGACGAGGCCGAAGCGAAAGAGGCAACAGGGTCCGGTTTGCTCAGATGCTCCAGGCTACAGCGGATCATGGATCGGATGATCAAGAAAAGACCCTCACAATCCGCGAATTGAAAGGAACTATTGCTATGTGTGATGCCCTTGGGCTTTAAGGCGTGAGCTGCCTTAATTTGGTGACGGGATCTAACAGATAGGCCAGACATCATGAGGTGTATATCAGTGACGTTTGGTAGAATCGACGCGAGCTCCACATAGCTCACCTCTCTGAGACGTTCTAGATCCTGAGAGAGTACAACATGAAGTTAAATCGATAAATAGTGTGAATTATCGGCGAAAAATTCTTAGGTTTCATAGTCAACAACCGAGGAATTGAAGCAAACCCAGACAAAATAAAGGTTGTGCTCGACATGCTACCACCATCAAGCATAAAGGAGGTCTAGCGTCTGACAGGGAGGATAGCCGCTCTAAGCCGATTCGTATCCAGGGCTAGCGATAAATGTCAGTCCTTCTTCCAAGTTCTAAAGAAAGCTTTTCAATTGGATCTGAGTGTGAAGAGTTCTCGGCGTGAAGGCATACTTGGGCTCTCCCGTTACAGTGGCCCCTCACGAGGATCCTCTTCACTACGTACTTAGCGGTTTGGATTTCTCAACCGGCACCGTCCTGCGACGGGGCAAGGCCGAGTCTGACATCAATCTACTAGCCAGTTGAGTTAGAGAGGAATGGAGGAGGGTACCCTGATGATGGAGAAATTAATCCACGGCGTAGTGACCGCGGCCAGGAGCTCCTCACTTGCTAAGCTCATACCATTGAAATTTCAACATAATTCCAATGAAGCAAGTGCTACACAAACCAGAGACCTTAGGAAGGTTGATGAAGTGAGCCATAGAGCTAAGCGAGTTCGACATCATGCTCCTGAGCCCAGCTGATAAGGCAAGTCTTAGCGGACTTCGTCATGGAATTCACCTCGGCAGAGCCCGCCAAGAATACTCAAACAATGACTGACCTCCCCATCTGGAGACTCTCTGTAGACGGGGCCGCAAATGCTCAAGGAAGCGGAGCCGGGCTAATCCTGACCTCCCCAGAAGGAATAGATATTGAGTATGCGCTTAGATTCGGTTCAAGCCTCCTAGCAGCTGAGACATCACGCGAATCCCGGTCGGCCTTGATTAGGCGGATCCGAACTGGTTTAGGAGCCCAGCGAGACTGGAATTGGGACTCTTTACGATTTTTTTTTAGCGGATTGCAGGTACACAATGGGTATGGCCCGCATCTTATAACATAATCAAAATATTATATCTGAATCAAAGAACTACCACCCAGGAATTGGTGTCCATCAAAATCTAGACACATATAAGCTAGGTCCATTTACAAATACAAATACTTTGCATTTACAAATCGAGCACGGAACCTACATGTAGTGAACCCTTACAGTGTCATTCAGCCCGGTGTATGCGGATAACAGCGATGTCTTCTCCTGTACCTACACGGATTAAAAACCCGTGCTAAACTGCAGCTTAGTGGGAAACATTTCTTATCGAGGAAACATAAATACGGATAACGATGGCAGTATCGGAATATTCAAGCATTCACATAATGAACTTATACAATCACTTAGGCTTATACAGACTTATACTTATCATATTATGATCTTATACTTACTCGAATTACACTTATGGTGGGCCTCCTTATTTGGATCTTATACTCATGTGTCGGATCTTATACTATAGCGGACTCCAAAGGACATATATATCAGACTTGTGCGATACTTGTCTCGGACTTATACTTATTCGATCTCTGCTTAGGAGTTACGGAGACTTATGCTTATCTGAGGAGGTACTTTGCTCGGGTATTGGGTATTTATATCTATCTCAGATCTCAGTAGGGTTACGAGAACTTATACTTATTCTCGGGTTTACACTTGTTGGAGGTACGAGAGAAGGTATCCTGAGAGAGATTACGGGACGTATCTTTGGTGATACAGAACTGTCCTTATGTAGAAAGTACGTAGGTACTACAAAACCTCGCGATACTTAGAGTATCTTATACTTGTTCTACGAGAAATTATATCCACGGTCTTACCAGACTTATCGCATATTACAAAACTTATACATGTATTTCGTCTTATACATGTATCTGAGAACTTCTAGTTGTCTTACGGAACCTGCGGGTCTTACGGATCTTATTCTTGTGCGAAGGTACGTAGGTACGATGGTCGGAGCAATTCGGGGATCATATCACATCTGGTCGGATGGAACTTCTACGAATCACGGACATTAGTCTATCGGTAAGTGCGAGATCACGAGATTCGGTATACGGAAATAGCGTGATTCTGGCCGGACTTATATACTTGTCGGACCTCCGTAGGAGTTACAGAGTTCTTCTTATGCAGAACTTATACTTATAACAGACGTATTTTCATTCGGGACTCCCGTAGGAGTTACAGAGCTTATTCTTATTCAAAACTTATAATTATAACAGGACTATTATCCTTTGGGACTCCCGTAGGATTCTGAGCTTAATCGAGATACGAGAATTGCGTAGGTACTACGAACTTATCAGGATACGGTACCCATAGGTACTATAAGAACTTATCTGAGAGGCAGGTACCGTAGGTACTACGTCTGAGGCAATCTGAGAGGTGCCTTTAGGTCTTTACTCTTATTCTTAATTTAGAGTCTTATCATATGTCTATCAGACTAACTAGACCAATCATAAGAAATGAGTAGGACGCAGTAAAATAAGTACCGAAGGTGCGATCTGATCTTGGGGTGCCGTGCACCATACGGGCGTGCACCTTACCTTGCGAGGTGCGAAGTAGCACGCGGGGAGTGAACCGTCACGGAGTGCCGAAGCACCTCAAAGGAGCGATCCGCTCTGTTTCATTCTTCGGTCCTAGGTAGTCATCTTTATATATGTCTTCCGAACTTATAGCTTTTCTTAATCCACATTCTTGATCTGCAGCAATGTTTCATATTCAGCAATTCTAGATTCATATTCAATTATTTCCGGGTTTCATATCATATTCAGGTTTCATGCCTATTCCTTATGGAATTTTAGATACTTGTACGATATGATTCCTATTCACACATCATTCATGTATTCTAGTCCCTCTATGAATCTACTTTTCTTAGGAATTGGAATCAATCCAATCGGATCATCCAAACTCAAGTTATGGCATTTTCATGACAACTAGTCGGTTTGCCGGTTTTACCGAGGAATAGTTTGAATTATTCATTTTCCAGCGAATTTTCTCCATGTTTGACACTGGTTCTTTATACTCCTTTAAATTAAATGTGCTAAGGGTTCTATTCCAACTGGAATCACCCAATTCGAACCATAGGGCTCAGAAAGATGTCAAAACAACTCGGACTACTCTATGTTCAAACGGATACAGGAATTGGCTTGCACATGGCCCCACTTTGAGTGAAGTTTTGGACCACTTAGAACCAGAATTATACGATGCTTATTTCTTTAGGTTTGGTTCTCCTTGAAGTCTATTTTAATTGACCACTTGAATCACTTAAATCGGATCAGAAATGAGTAAGTTATGGTTAACTCCTGGCAGTCAGAAAGTAGGAGAAAATAGAGCAGGGTGTACGGTACACCCTTAATGTGTCTGTTACACATTGGCCAAAAATGACCAGAACACAAGTGTACCGGTACATGTTCAAAGTGTGCGGTACACATCACAAGTCATCAGAATGTTGTATTTTCTCCCATTTTCATACATTTCCATCCCAAACCAAATATACTTCATATACACTTCAAAATCATTTCAATTTCACCTTGGAATCTCTTTTCTACTCATTTCCTCTTTCAATACTTATCTTATTTCAAAACCATCATGAATTTCTTCCAAAACCCTTCTAATATGGGTTATAACCCATACACAAACCAAATTTGGTGATTAGTTAGGGTTTGTTCTAAACCCTAACTCAATTACTTGCCATTGAACTATCAATTCTTCCTCGAAAGGATTTCATATGTTTCTTGTACTCTTTAGGGTTTATCCACTTCACTCCATGTGATGGTTTTGGGATGAAACCCTAGCCAAACCCTAGGTTTGGGCAAGATAATAATCATACAAAACAAAAGATCCATGCCAAATCTCATAAAATTCATAATCAAGGTGAGTTTCCATACAAAAATCCAAAGTTCCATACCTTTTTGGCCTTGATCCCTCCTTCTTCCTCTTCTTCCTCTTCTCTTCTTCTCTCTTTTCTCCTTCTCTTCTCTCCCTTCACGATTTTCTCCCCTCACAAATGAGACAAATTTGGTCTTTAAATTCCCATGTTAGCTAAGGCCATGTTTGGCCCTCCAAATAAAACCCATTTTTGGGTTCTTTTCATAATTGCATTTTGGTCCCCCAACTCTTCGCCATTTGTATTTCAATTTCCTTTTATTGTATTTTGGCCTCTCATCTTCTAGGAAGTACGCAACAATTCCTATGATTTCTTCTTTGGCCCATAGTCTCTTCAATTTATGACTTTTAAGCCCCTTTTTGGACCAATTACAAAATTGTCCTTAATTCTTATAATTTCCGGGTCTCTCATTTTCGTGTTTCGCATTTAACTCACGAAACTTTCAAATTATGCTTACAAAATACCCTAAACATGACAAAACTGCTAGGGTATATTTTGGGGTGTTACAATTCTCCCCCCCTTATAAGAATTTCGTCCTCGAAATTCATACTCTTTCGTTTGCAGGTTCTATGTAGGTCCTTTCTTTTCATGTCTTTTACAGAAGTTGGAGCGCGACTCTCACTTAAGCCATCAAAGCTCCATCAGAACTACATCTCATGTCTTAATCTTTCAAAGCTGGATTGGTACTTATTCATTCTAGTCGATATACGGAGTTAAAGACATCGCATTAGGCTGACACATTTACTATGTAGGTACATCACCAATCAAAGATCTTCCGAAATGCCTAAACCTAGGCTCTACGATACCACTTTGTCCACGCCTCGAATCCAGGTCCGGCTGGGTGGCGGATCAGGCCCCGGTTTCGGGACCCGAGACTGAGTGAGATCTTTACGATTTTTCAGTGCATTTTCTCCATGTTTGACACTGGTTCTTTATGCTCCTTTAAATTTAAGGTCTTGGGTTATTCGTGGTCACCGATTGAACATCGGAACTCAGATACGTCGAAAACGACTGATTTACTCTATGTTCAGGATCGCGAGTGGCTAGTACATGGCCTTTAGTGAAGTTTTGGACCATAGAGCCAAGTGAGCGATGCTTAATGCTGGGTTTGGTTCTCCTTGAAGTGCCTTTTAATTGGCCACTTGAATCCGCCATCCCGGATCGGAAATGAAGCGAGTTATGGTGAATCACAGCTTGGTCGGCGGAAAAAGCGAGAGCGGGTGTCTTAGGTACTCCTTAATGTGTACCGGTACACAGTGGCCAAATGACCAGAACACAAAGTGTACCGGTACATGTTCAAAGTGTACCTGTACATGTTCAAAGTGTACCGGTACACATCACCGAAAAGTGCCCAGAATGTGTATTTTCTCCCATTTTTCATGCACTTTTCCATCCCAAACCAAATCTATACTTCATATACACTTCAAAATCATTTCAATTTCACCTTGGAATCTCTTTTCTACTCATTTCCTCTTTCAATACTTATCTTATTTCAAAACCATCATGAATTTCTTCCAAAACCCTTCTAATATGGGTTATAACCCATACACAAACCAAATTTGGTGATTAGTTAGGGTTTGTTCTAAACCCTAACTCAATTACTTGCCATTGAACTATCAATTCTTCCTCAAAGAGAGGATTTCATATGTTTCTTGTACTCTTTAAGGTTTTATCCACCTTACTTTCCATATTGAATGGTTTTGGGATGAAACCCTAGCCAAACCCTAGGTTTGGGCAAGATAATAATCATACAAAACAAAAGATCCATGCCAAATCTCATAAAATTCATAATCAAGAGTGAGTTTCCATACAAAAATCCAAAGTTCCATACCTTTTTGGCCTTGATCCCTCCTTCTTCCTCTTCTTCCTCTTCTCTTCTTCTCTCTTTTCTCCTTCTCTTCTCTCCCTTCACGATTTTCTCCCCTCACAAATGAGACCAATTTGGTCTTTAAATTCCCATGTTAGCTAAGGCCATGTTTGGCCCTCCAAATAAAACCCATTTTTGAGTTCTTTTCATAATTGCATTTTGGTCCCCCAACTCTTCGCCATTTGTATTTCAATTTCCTTTTATTGTATTTTGGCCTCTCATCTTCTAGGAATGCACTTAGCAACAAATTCATAATGATTTCTTCTTTGGCCCATAGTCTCTTGATTTATGACTTTTAAGCCCCTTTTTGGACCAATTACAAAATTGTACTTAATTCTTATAATTTCCGTGTCTCTCATTTCCGTGTTTCGCATTTAACTCACGAAACTTTCAAATTATACTTACAAAATACCCTAAACATGTCAAAACTGCTAGGGTATATTTTGGGGTGTTACAATTATATTATACTTGTACTACAGAGCCTATACATGTATTTCAAATCTTATACATGTAATACAGAACTTATACTTGTCTTACGGAACTTATACGGGTCTTACGGATCTTATTCTTGTGCGAGTACGTAAATCTGATGAGTCGAGCAGTCGAGGATCATATCACATACAAGGGTGATCCAGACTTCTCTGAATCACGGACATTAGTGCTCGTAGGGTACAAATCACAATTCATTATACGGAAATAATCGTGAATTCTGTGGACTTATACTGACAGGACCTCCGTAAGGATTCTGAGAGTTCTTCTTATGCAGAACTTATACTTATAACAGAAGTATTTTCATTCGGGACTCCCGTAGGAGTTACAGAGCTTATTCTTTATCAAATCTTATAATTATAACAGGATTATTATCCTTCGGGACTCCCGTAGGAGTTACAAAGCTTAATCAGATACAGGAGTACCCGTAGGTACTCTGAGGAACTTAATCAGTCTGGGGACTTATCGGATCTGAGGGTACCCGTAGGTACTGAAACTTATCACGAGAGACGGGAGTACCCGTGGGTACTACGAACGAATCTGAAGGTGCTCAGATCATATGTCTATCGACTAACTAGACCAATCATAGAAATGAGTGAGGCGCGGTACAATAAGTACCAGTGCGATCTGATCTTTGAGGTGCCGTAACACCTCTGAGGGCGTGGTTGTCCATGCGGCGGAGATCAGTAGCACCGGCGGGAGTCTTGCAGGAGCACCGATCGAAGTCTTAGAAGCACCAAAGGCGATCCACTCATTCATTCTTCGAGTCCTAGGTAGTCATACTGTCATATGTCTTTCAGAACTTATAACTTTCTTAATCACATTCTGTGATCATGACATATTGTTTTTCATGTTCATGTTCATGTTCATGTTTTAGTTCGTTTTCAGGTTTCATATCATATTCAGGTTTCATGCCTATTCCTTATGGGTACTGTTTATACTTGTATGTGTAATTGCATATACACATCATTCATGTATTCTGATCCCTCTATGAATCACTTTTCTTGGAATTGGGATCGTCAATCGGATCATCAAAACTCAAGTTGCCAATTTTCATGCCAACTAGTCGGTTGCCGAGTTTAGAATAGTTTGAATTATTCATTTCGATTACATTTTTCTCCATGTTTGACAGTTCTTTATACTCCTTTAAATTTAGGTACTAGGGTTCTATTCCAAGCTGGAATCATCCAATTAGTCTGGAACTCAAGATACGTCCCGAAACAACTCGGATGCACTCACCATCATTCAAACGGATACGAGGTGGCTTGCGGCCCCACTTTGAGTGAAGTTTTGGACCACTTAGAGCCAGAATTGGACGATGCTTATTTCTTTAGGTTTGGTTATCCTTGAAGTCTATTTTAATTTACCACTTGAATCACTCAAATCGGATCAGAAATGAGCACGTTATGGTCAAAATACAAAAACTGGTCGAAATTGGGAAAATAGAACAGGGTGTACCGGTACACCCTTAATGTGTACCGGTACACATTGGCCAAAAATGACCAGAACACAAAGTGTACCGGTACATGTTCAAAGTACCGGAATTACATACCAAAAGTGTCAGAATGTGTATTTTCTCCCATTTTCATACGCCCTTTTCCATCCCAGACCAAATCTATACTTCATATACACTTCAAAATCATTTTCAATTTCACCTTGGAATCTCTTTTCTCTCATTTCCTCTTTCAATACTTATCTTATTTCAAAAACCATCATGGTTCTTCCAAAGGCCACTTCTAATATGGGTTATAACCATACACAAACCAAATTTGGTGATTAGTTAGAGTTTGTTCTAAACCTAACTCAATTGCCACATAATTAGACTATCAATTCTTCCTCAGAAAGAGAAGGGGGATTTCATATGTTTCTTGTACTCTTTGAGTTTATCCACCTTACTTTCCATATTTAATGGTTTGGGATCCTATGGCCAAACCTAGGTTTAGGCAGATAATCATACCGACAAAGATCCATGCCAGGAAATCTCATAGAATTCATAACCAAGGTGAGTTTCCATACAAAAATCCAAAGTTCCATACCTTGTTGGCCTTGATCCCTCCTTCTTCCTCTTCTTCTTCTTCTCTTCTTCTCTTTCTCCTTCTCTTCTCTCCGCTTCCACGATTTTCTCCTCACAAACTGAGACCAATTTGGTCTTTAAATTCCCATGTTAGCTAAGGCCATGTTTAGCCCTCCAAATAAAACCCATTTTTGGGTTCTTTTCATAATTGCATTTTGGTCCCCCAACTCTTCGCCATTTGTATTTCAATTTCCTTTTATTGTATTTTGGCCTCTCATCTTTTAGGAATTACGCAACAATTCCTATGATTTCTTCTTTGGCCCATAGTCTCTTCAATTTATGACTTTTAAGCCCCTCTTTGGACCAATTACAAAATTGTCCTTAATTCTTATAATTTCCAGGTCTCTCATTTCCGTGTTTCGCATTTAACTCACGAAACTTTCAAATTATGCTTACAAAATACCCTTAAAATGTCAAAATTGCTAGGGTATATTTTGAGGTGTTACAGAGGCCGAGTATGAGGCCGTCATAGTCGGTTTCAACCTTGCCCATTCAATGAAAGTTAACCAGCTTGAGGTCTGCAACGACTCCCAACTGGTAGTAAGACAAATAGAAGACACCTATGAGGCTAAAGGTGAGAAAATGATCCTATACCTAAAAAAAGTACGGGAATTACTAAAGAAATCCCGTCTTTGGTCCTAGGTGGAACACATGCCGGCGAGAACTCTGAAGATCTTTGCCGCGGCCTCGGCCTCCTAAGAGACCTCGGCGGATGGGCTGTCGAGCACCTCAGCGGGCTTCCCTCCATAGATCTCATGGACGTCGAGGTATCCCCTGTCACGTCATAGCGAAGTTGGATGGACCCCATTTGGGACAACTTAATAGGAGGACTGCTACCGAGTGACCCAAAAGAGGCTGCTAAGCTCAGAACGAGGTCGACCAGGTTTACTGTTCATAAGGGACGTCTTTACAAGCGAGGTTTTTTCGCACCCATCCTTAAGTGTATTGAAGGAAGAGACGCCGACTACGTACTCAAGGAAGTACATGAAGCGTATCTGCGAGGCTCACATCGGGCTCGAGCATTAGCGGGAAAAGTTTTAGGCGGGGATATATTGACCCACAATGCTGAGGCGCGAGCCGACCTGAGTCGAAATCTAGATTTGCGGAAGCACGCCAAAATTTCTCACCTCCCATTCAAGCCCACGGCGTGGTGCAAACCTGGCCCTTCCAACGGTGGGGTTTTGACATGTGGGACCTCGCCCCGTGGGAAGGGCCAATGCAATTCATCATCGTTGCGGTGGGTGCTTCACGAAATGGGCTGTGTGAGCCATAGCTACTATCATAGAACAAAAGATACAATTTTGTGTGGCGTTCCATAATATGCAGGTTTGGTATCCCAAGAGCTTTGGTGTCAGACAATGGAAAGCAATTTGATAATGCCAAGTTCAAGGATTTTTGTGCCGAGCTCGGGATCAAGAATTATTACTCGTCCCCGGCACATCCGCAATCTAATGGACAGGCAGAAGTCACTATCAGAACCCTTAAAGCAGCATTGAAGACCAAATTAGAAGATCTTAAAGGGAAATGGGTAGAATACCTCCCCGAAGTGTTATGGGCATATAGAACTACGCGCAAGTCAGCAACCCAGGAAACCCCATTCACTCTAGCCTTTGGCACAGAAGCAGTGGCCCTTGTCGAGGTAGGATTAAAGTCCCTAGGGATCGAATTGGCAAGCGTGGAACACAACGACGAGGCTCTCCGCCTAAATTTAGACCTCCTAGATGAAAAGCGCGAGCAAGTCCTAAAGCGCACGGAGGATTACCAAAGGAAGACGGCAAGGTATTACAACCAAAAAATCAAACCTGTAACACCCCAAAATATACCCTAGTCGTTTTCGACATGTTTAGGGTATTTTGTAAGCTTAATTTGAATGTTTAGTGAGTTAAATGAAACACGGAAAGCAGGGACCGGGAATTTACAGATGAGACAATTTTGTAGTGGTCAAAAGGGGCTTAAAGTCATAAATTGAAGAGACTATGTTTGAAATACAATTTTGGGAACAGAAATACAAATAGTCAAACATGGAGGAGGACCTTTTTGCAAATAAGGCAACTTAACCCAAAAATGGGTTTTTGGAGAGGCCCAAAACGGCCTTAGCAAACATGGAATTTAAAGACGAAATTGGTGTTTTATTTGGGAAAAGAAAGAAAAGCGTGAAGAGAGAAAAAGAAGAAGAAGGAAGAAGATGGAGGCGAATCAGCAAGCCAAGAGAGGTATGGAACTTTGGAATTTGGTATGAAGCTGGCTTATGAGTATAATTTTATGAATTTGGCATATCTTTGAGCTTAGTATGATTAGAGTTTATCTCCAAATCTAGGGTTTTGTTAGAGATTCATTTCTAACCTTGGATTTCTTGAATTTAGGGTTGGTAGAGCCCGTATGGAACAAGATAAGTATGGAATCCTCCCTTTTTGGTTGGATCCATGGTTAAATTGCAAGTAATTGAGTTAGGGTTTAGAACAAACCCTAACTAAATCACATCATAGTTGGTTTTGAGGATGGGTCGTAACCCCATGTGGAATGATTTTGGGAGGAAATTCATGGAAAGGTTTTGAAAGAAGATAAGAGAAGTGAAAAGGATTTGAGTATAAAGAGATTCAGGTGAATTGGAAATGGTTTGAGGTGTATGAAGTATAGAGTTGATTTGAGTGTAAATATGGAAAAAGGGAGAAAATACACATTACTGAACATTTTCGAGGTCATAATGCAGGGTACACATTATCGGAAAAAAAGGAGAAAATACACATTCTGGTTGTGCCAGTTCATGTAATGTGTTGTTACCTTGAATGTCTTAGGTACACCCTTCCAGAACCCAATGTGTACCGGTACACGTTAGGGGTGTACCGGTACACCCTGTTATGCTTTTCCTATTTCGACCAGTTTTCGTATTTTAATCATAACTTGCTCATTTCTTATCCGATTTGAGTGCTTCAAGTGGTCAATTAAAATAGACTTCAATGAGAATCAAACTTAAAGAAATAGACATCGTCAAAATCTGACTCTAAGTTGCCTAAAAATCCACTCAAAGTGGGGCCATGTGCAAGCCAATTCCTGTATCAGTTTTGAATCATAGAGTAGTTCAGATTGTTTCGAACGTAACTTGAGTTTCGGTGCTCCGATTTGGGTGATTCCAATTGGATATGAACCCTTAGCACCTTAGCTTTAAAGGAGTACAAAGAACCAGTGTCAAATATAGATTCAAGGCACTGGAAAATTAATATTGCAAATTGTCCCTTGAGTAAAATAGGTAAACTGACTAGTTTGGCATGAAAATGCCATAACTTTCGTTCGAATGATTCAATTGGAATGATTCAAATTTCTAAGTAAAATAAATTCATAGAAGGACAAGAATATTTTAATGATGTGTGGATAGACATCATCTGAGTACAAAATATCACGAATGCCATATGGAATAGGCGCTGGCTTTAGTATGATATGAAACACGAAGAAAGCGGCGAAACATGAACATGAACATGAAAAGAAAATATGTCATGAACACATGTGTGATTAAGATAGGTTATGAGTTACGAAATATATATATGATCATATGACTACCTAGAGACGAAGAATGAATGAGTGGACATCTGTTGGTGCTTAGCCCTCAGTGATGCCAGCCTCTGTTGGTGTAGGCACTCCCGGTAGTGCTCTACGGCCTCACATTTGCGTGGAGTAACCACGTTTTGATTAGTGCTCCGGCACTCCTTACGGTGCTACGGCACTCCTGTGCGTGGCTTGAACACGTCGATTGGTGCTCTGGCGCTCTGGCAGTGCTACGACACTCCCCGTTGCGTGGCGGGCCGCGTCTGTATCAAATTGCTCACGGCACCCACAGAAGTACTATATCGTACCTTGGTGCCATTGTCTTCTGCGTCCTACTCATTCATATTATTGAGTGCAGGTAGTCGGGATAGACATATGATAAGACATTGAATAAGAATAAGTGTAAAAGATCTGAATGTACCTGTATCGAGATTACATGGTACCTACGGGTACTCTTTGTATCTGAATAGGATTACATAGTACCTACGGGTCACTCTGTCTACGATTAAGTCTACTTGTACCTTTAGGTACTCTTTGTATACGAATAAGTTACGTCGTGCATTATGGGTACTCACGCCTACGATTAAGTTCAATAGTACCTACGGGTATTCTCGTATCAGTAAAATCCGCATAAGTTCAGTAGTACCTACGGGTACTCTTGTATCTGTAAATAAGTACAAGTTCTGTAGTACCTCACTAAGTACTCAGGTATCCAGTAAGATAAGTACCAGTCAGTGGCTCTCTGAGTACAGCCGTGAGAATACGTTCTGCAGCAGTACCTACGGGTACTTTGTGTAGTAAAATGTACGGCGTAGTACCTACGGGTACTTCGAGTATCAGAAATCAAGAATAGGATTACGCCAATACTAAAATGTAAGTTAGTAATACAGTATAAGTTTCGTAAGACAAATTATGAAGTTTCGTAAGACCCCGATTATAAGTTAAAGTAAGACAAGTATAAGTTCCGTGGAACCCGGTATAAGTTCGGTAAGACAAGTATAAGTTACGCTAATACATGTATAAGATTTGAAATACATGTATAAGTTACGTAATAAGTATAAGATCGAAATACCAATATATTGCTCAGGAAATACCCGATTATACGTTCTGTAATCCTGCAGTGGGTACCTATGGGTACCTCCGAATAAGTTTAAACTCCGTAGCATAAACATAAGTTCTGTAACTCCTACGGGAGTCTTGAATAAACATAAGTCTGTTAAGTATAATTTCTGAATAAGTATAAGTTCTGTAACTCCTACGGGAGTCTTGAATAAACATAAGTCTGTTAAGTATAAGTTCTGAATAAGTATAAGTTATGTAACTCCTACGGGTCTTGAATAAACATAGTCTGTTTAAATATATAAAGTTACGAATAATTATAAGTTACCTTAACTCCTACGAGGAGTCTTGAATAAACATAAGTCACATTATAAGTATAAGTTACGAATAAGGACTAAGTTACGCTCCCTACGGGAGTCTTTGAATAACGTAAAGTACGGTAAGTATAAGTTACGAATAAGTATAAGTTCTACGTAACTCCAGCGGGGAGTCTTGAATAACCTTAAGTTTGTTATAAGCATAAGTTACGCATAAGAATAAGATACGTAACTCCCTACGGAGATTCGAATAAAGCGTGGCTTTGTTATAAGAAAAGTACTCGTATAAGTTCATAATATAAATGCATGCAAATTTATATTATCTGTGTTTATGTGTTAAATGTGTATATGCATAGAAATGTTTCCCACTAAGCGTAAAACAGCGGGTTTTTAATCAGGTGTGATTCTGAGAGAAGACATGTGAGCAACCAGCATACGTTGGGTGACACACTTGTAAGGGTTCCTTTACATGTAGGTTCAGGTATACGATCTGTAATTGAAAAAGAGTACGGTTTGTATTGTAAATGGAATTTCGGTAAATGTATATGATATTTGATTACATTTATAAGATGTGAAGTGTCTGCGGAGTACCGATTCGGTTTAAAAAAAATATCGGAGTATTAAAGAGTCGAGTATGAATCTCGCGCACCGAACTTCGGTTTGGATCCATGTCGGGTGAGCAGGGAATCGGGCGTGATAAAACCCATAAACTACAAACTTGGGGGCTAGTCTTAAAGCTCCCACGCCGTAAGGAAGAATCCGGTATGGAAAACTAGGACCCAGCTGGGAAGGGCCCTATATCGTAACTCGTGTAATCAGACCTGGCAATTACGAGCTCCAGACGGAAGAGGGAAAATTTTTACCTCATACTTGGAACGCTGAGCACCTTAAGCGTTTTTATCAGTAGGCCTCTATTTGTAATCTTAAATAAAGTATTATAAGTTTTCGAAGAACGAACTTTATGTTTATCACGGTCGGGCGTCACGGTCGATGAGATCTGAGGTTACCTTTTGCCAGAATGCGCAAAATTCAAGATTCAAAATGTAACGACCCATACCAAATAATACAAGTTTTTAACAAGTTTGACCAAGTTGACCAACCAATAGTAGGTGGGGCCAAGTTGAATTTTTCAAGGATGAATAATTTTGGGTTGACTAAGACACCATTTCGTAGGCCTCGTCGTCACGAGTTCCACGAACGGGTTGAGCGTCAAATGAGACTCACAGGATAAGAAGTTATGGTCTGGTAAGTTTAAGCATTAGTATTTATCAATTTCAAGTCAGCGGGTTTTACCCGAAAACAGCATAGGCTCTATATAAGCTGGTTTTAGGTGCAGTGAGGATCGACCCCGAGCAGGAAAATTCAAAAACCGAAAACCACAGTAGTCGTTTGACTGTGCGATCGATCGGGTTTTGTTGATGGGAGCGGTCCATCCACCACTCATACCTCCAGCCCGGGGAGGAGAGGAGGGCCGTCGAGGCCTTGAGCTGCCCAGGTAAAATTTCCCGGGCGGCGGTCGCCGGTTCGCCCGGATCGGACGTGAAACGGCGGCGGCGGCAAACTTAGATGCTGATTTTTTGTGTTCAGGCCATTTAATTTGGCCCAGCACCCCTTTTCCACCATTTTTGGACCCTCTGAACTCATTTCCGCGATTCTTTTCTTCAGATTCATCACCGTTTGAAAGATACGGCAAAAACAAATTCGGTCGACAGTTGGATCGAGTTTTCCAGCCACCACAACAACCTTTGGACCAAGGTAAGGGTACTGATGTGTTCCTGGTCTCTTGGGCTTTCCATTGATATGTGGTTTGTAAATGTTTGAAGTTGTTTGGTTAGTTTTCCATTTTTGGGTCATTTAGGGTAATTACCGAAAAGTTTGGACTAAAATCGAGTACCAATTGGTCAAGTTAGGCAAAATTGGAGTTGGATTAGTGGAATTGGATGTTTTTATGAATTATTAGACGGTTCAATTTTGAGAATTAGCTCAGGAAATTAGAAAAAGTCAAATTTTGGTGCTAGGCACATAGGGCACCTTTTGTGTAATTGGACTTGTCGGATCGATTTGGATGGTTCATAGTTCCAAAGTTATTCTAAGGTAGCAGACATCAATGTTGTTGGATTCGATTAGTGAAGCCTAGTAAATTGTTTTATTTATATTACAGGCACTCCGCAGGGTGGAGGCGATCCTGCGGGAGCATGGTAGCGTTTATAGTCTGTGAGTGATTTATATGTTTTTAAATGATTTGGGGTATTATGTTGATATATCTATTGTGATTAAATATTTTACATATATACTATTTTGATCAAATGGTTGGTTGCATACAAATGTGATTATCGGTCTCATATAAAACAAGTCATCATTTCATGTGAATTTTGTCAACATTTTAACTGTTTGGAAGTTGTCTTTAGGTTCGTGGATGAGTGCATTGGTATTTGAATATTTTGGAGTACGTGGATTGAGGTTGTAAACCACCTTGAAAAACTATTGTTTAAAAATAAAATGGATCTGTGATTTTGTGGAATGACTACGATACGATATTGTTGGGAAGAGTACATGTGAGTAGGGGCAGTTTTATTAGTCGCACGTGATGGCGGGGTTCACCGGAGGTGTATTGGAGTGCCACGTGATGGTCGGGTTTACCCAGAGGTTTATTAGTTGCCACGTGATGGCCGGGTCTACCCGGAGGTTTATTAGTTGCCACGTGATGGCCGGGTCTACCTGGAGGTTTATTTGTTGCCACGTGATGGCCGGGTGTAACCACAGGTTTATTAGTTGCCATGGTATCGTGAGGTCAGGCTTACCGACAGTTTATGATGGGTACATGGTATGGTACGTTGTTGATTTCTGAATATGGTATAACTATTTTAATACTTATGGTTATGGTGCATTTCACCGTTTACTATTACATAGTGTTTATCGTGTTTTATGATTGGCTTTATGTTGTGTACAGTTCAGATTATAGTTTTCTTAATATTTGTGTCGGCTAAATTGTTGAGCATGATTTACATAACTTGGGGTAAAGTTGGGTTTTGTGAAATGTTTTCTAAACGGGGAAACTTTAAAAGAGTGGACGGGAGGTTTTGAGAGAATAAATCTTTGTAAATAAAAAGAATGTTATTTTCCTTATAAACTATGCCACTCACTGAGATTTATTATCTCACATTATTGTAATAAATTCGTTCCCTAGGTCCAGACATTTCGTAGGGCTTATTTCCTGCCATATTCGACACCGCTCTTCCCGTCACAGCTGCAGTACACTATCGCATCTATCTGTTTTTTTTTTTTTTTTTTTTTGTATTGGACTTATTCATCTCTACTTGTACCTCTAAATTCACAAATACTCTTAGAATGCTTTGATATTCGTCTTGGTGCTTATGGGTCCTATATCCATATTTGTAGTGGGTCTTTTATATATAATTGAGATATTAAGTAATGCATGTGTTTACTTCCTCAGCAAAGTGGAGTTCAAGTATCTTCCCCTAGGGATTATGCAGGTGGGACTTCACTAGACTTGAACCATCCCGGGGAAATCCTGGGGAGGGTATCGGTCGAGGTCTGTCAGCTTGGTATCAGAGCTCTAGGTTTCTAAATTCCTTGGGGGTTGTACATTGCTGTGCGACTCATCCAGTGTTTGTATACCTTCCTAACCTTATCATTGGGACTGATTCTGTTCTTTGACTCTTGGGATGGATTGGCTTGCTTCAAACGCTATGCTTAAGTGATTGTTTTTCGCAAGAGGTGATAGCAGACGACCGGGACTACCGGTGGTAATCTTACATGGAGAGCGGGCTGAGCACCTTAGGTTTGATTTACGCCATTTACGCTGAATGTTTACTTCAAAAAGGTTGTAAGGGGTATCTAGCTCATTGGTTGACACTACGTAGCGTGACGGATTAGAGGACGTACCCGGTAGTAAGGGGACTTTCTGGAAGTGTTTCCTGACGATCTTCCAGGTTTACCTCCAGAACGAGAAATAGATTTTCCCATTGATTTAGTCCCTGGTACAACTCTTATTTCTTTACCACCTTATAGAATGGCACCGGCTGAGTTGAAAGAGTTGAAGGCTCAGCTATAAGAGCTGGTGGATGGGGGATTTATTAGGCCTAGTATTTCACCTTGGGGAGCGTCGATGTTATTTGTGAAGAAGAAGGATAGTACTTAGAGGTTGTGTATAGACTACGAGGAACCCAGGTTGAATAAAGGTCCTGTAAACCGAAACAAATATCCTTTGCCTCAAATTGATGATTTATTTGATCAGCTCCAGGGTGCAAAAGTGTTCTCCAAGATTGACTTGAGGTCAGGGTACCATCAGTTAAGGATTAGGGAATCGGACATTCCCAAGACGGCATCGGTTATGCTGAGGTCGTGAATGTGAGTTTTGGTTGAGGCCAGGAGTGGGATTTCTCGGACATGTGGTTTCTGTGCAGTGGCATTTGTAGGATCCTCGAGGAGAAGTAGAGAGCCTTGGTGGAAAATTGGGGACAACCAACTACAGTGACAGAAGTGCGAAGTTTCCTAGGATTAGCGGGGTATTACCGCAAGTTCATAGAAGAGTTCTCAAAAATAGCAGGACCACTTCACTGTTTGACTAGGAAAGGGGTTAAATTTGAGTGGGCGACGGGTGTGAGGAGCAGCTGCTGAGAAGGAAAAGTTGACATCATTGTTTTGATGCGGGGACGGCAGGGTTCGAGGTTCACAACGATGCTTCATACCAAGGTTTAGGTTGCGTGTTGATGCAACATAAGAGAGTTGTGGCGTATGCTTCCAGACAGTTGAAGAAGCACAAGCTAAATTATCCTACCCATGACTTGGAACTTGCTGCGATAATTTTTGCATTGAAGACTTGGAGGCATTACTTGTACGGGGCGACTTGTTAGATATTTACCGACCATAAGAGCCTTAAATATTTGTTTACCCAAAAGGAGCTAAATTTAAGGCAAAGGAGGTGGATGGAATTACTTAAGGATTATGATTGCACTATTGACTACCATCAGGAAGCGGAATTGAATGTAGTAGGATGCCTTGAGCGAGAAGTCTACGAGCTCTTTGGCTTATATGCCGGTGTACAACTTCCATTAGTGAATTCGAGGTTACTTGAGAGTTGGGTGTTGAGTTGGGGATGCATGCTTGAGACACTTTTTCTAGTTTCCAATTACAAGCCATTACACGTAGAACAAATTCTCGGCGCGACTAGAAGATCCTATTTAGTGAGCATGAGAAAGAAAGTCGAAGAGAGCAGTCGGATTTTGCTATTAAGAAGCGGCGGGCCTTGGTGATTGGTTCTGAAATTTGTGTCTTCCAGCGGAGTTGAAGAGTTAAAAAGGCAGAAATATTGGAGAAGCCCATTGTTACGCTTATGCTATGTACCCGTGAGTACCAAGATGTATGTCATTACCTTTGAAGGAATATTATTGGTGGTCGGGGATGAAAGAGAAGTTGCAGAAAGTATGTATCAAGTGCTTCATCACATCCAACAAGTAAAGGCAGAGAGACAAAAGCCTTCTAGACTTCTGCAGCCCTTACCCATCCCAGAATGGAAATGGGAGCACATTACGATGGGCTTTGTATTCAAACTCCCTCCCATAGTTCAAAGACATGACGACATTTGGGTAGTAGTTGATCGACTCACCAAGTCTGCGCATTTCCTACCTATTCGTGAGAAGTTTTCTCCTCAGAAGCTAAGCCCAGACTCTTTATGAATCATATAGTGAGTTTGCATGGGGTGCAGTGTGATCCATCTACGATAGAGATCCACGATTCATGAGGTTTGAAGGGTTGATGATAAATATGCAGTTATTTAACTGCTACCCCAGTGATAGATAATCAGATTAATATTCAGACCTTAGAGGGATATGTTGAGGTCATCGTATACAATTCAAGACATTGAATGAATATACCTTTAGCGAGTTATATAATATGACTATCCTTTCGAGCATTAAGATGTCACCTTATGAAGCATTGCATGGGAAACACTGTCGCACTCCATTATGTTGGAATAAGGCAGAAGAATTACTAGGTCTGGTTATGCAACGACTATGGACAAGGTTAATGTTATAAATTACGATTAGCGACTGAATGGCCCGAAAAAGAGCTATGCGGACAAGCGTAGAAAGGATCTTGAGTTTGAGGTCGAGGATCGGTATTCTTAAGTATCTCCTTGGAAGGCGTGAGTGCGCTTTGGGAGACGAGAGCTAAGTCCTCGCTTCGCCCGGACCTTTTGAGATTGTTGACAGGGATAAGTCCGGTGGCCTATAGATTAGACTTGCCGAGGAGCTTGCTCCTAGTCATAATGTTTTCCACATCTCATTACTACATAGTATATCTGGACCCTGCATGTCTTGGAGGCTCACAGAGATTGGTGGGGATGACTTATCCTATGAGGAACGACGGTCTGATTACGGGTAGGGAAGAGAAGGAGCTTCGCAACAAGACAATATCCTTAGTGAAAGTCCTTTGGAGAAACCACCTAGTTGAGGAGGCGACTTGGGAGCGGGAGGACCAAATGCGGAGCCAGTACCCTCATCTCTTCCATGACCACAGTGCAATTTCGTGAATGAAATTTTTTCTTTAAGGGTAGGTTGTAACGACCCGTACCAAATAATACGAGTTTTAACACATTTGACCAAGTTTGACCAAGTTGATATTATTAAGTGGGGCCAAGTTACGATTTTACGAGATAATAATTTGGGTTGACTAGGCCACCATTTCTTAGGCCTCGTGATCGAGTTCCGCAGACGGAGTTAGGCGTCAAAATCAAACTTCTGGATAAGATATGGTCCTGGTAAGTTCAAACAGCAGTATTTTATCAGTTTTCAAGTTAGCCCGGGATTTTTACCCGAAAACAACCATAGGCTCTATATAAGCCTACTTTTGGGTGCCAAGTGAGGATCCAACCCCAAAACCTGAGAGAAAATTCCAAAAACCCGAAAACCTCGAACTGGGTCGTTTTGACTCATTTTTAGGCTGATCGGGTTTCAACCGTGGGAGCCGATTCTGGCCACCACTACTATACACGCGCCGACCAGGGAGGAGGAGGACGTCGAGACGCAGCTGCCGGTAAAATTTCCGACCCGGCCGCCGTGGGTCTTGCCGGATCGGGCGCCCAGGCGGCAACCGCAAGCTTAGATCGCCAGTTTTTGTGTTTTCCGGCCATTCGGGTGCGTTTATACCTCTTTTCCACCATTTTTGGACCCTCTGAACTCATTTTCGTGGTCATTTTCTCTAGATTCATCACCGTTTGAAAGATACGGCAAAAACAAATTCTGCTTATTTGTTGGATCGAGTTTTCGACCACCCATGACAACCTTTGGACCAAGGCTAAAGAATGCGGTGTGTTCTGGTCTCTTGGGCTTTCCATTGATATGTGGTTTGTATGAAATTTTTGAGCGTCGTTTGGTTATTGTTCCATTTTTGGGTCATTTAGGGTAATTACGAAAGTTTGGTTTAATCGAGTACCAATTGGTCAAGTTATTAAAGTGGAGTTCGATTGGTGGGATGGATGTTTTTTATGAATTATTGGGCCAGTTGATTTTGAAATTAGCTCCGGGTGAGAAGCCCGATTTGGTGCTAGGCCTATAGGGCACCTTCATTGTAATTGGACCTATCGGAGTCAATTTGGATGGTTTCACATAGTTCAAAGTTATTCTGAGTCTTCGGGGCATCGATGTTGTTGATTTCAGTTATTGAAGCCTAAGTGGTGTTTATTTATATTACGGGCTCTCACGCCGAGACGAGGCGTGATCTGCGGGGAGCATGGCGACGTTTATAGTTTATGGTGGTTTATATGTTTTTAAATTATTTGGGGTATTATGTTGATATCTGTGTGATTAAATATTTTTATACCTCTACTATTTTGATCAAATGGTTGGTTGCATACAAATGTGATTATCGGTCTCATATAAAACAAGTCATCATTTCATGTGAATTTTGTCAACATTTTAACTGTTTAGAAGTTAGGCATGTTAGTGGATAGTCACGTATTTGAATGTTTTAGTGCATGGATTGAGTTGTAAACCACCTTGAAAAACTATTGTTTTAAAATAAAATGGATCTACTGAGATTTTTGTGGGAATGACGGCTACGTCTACAGTATTGTTAGGAAAGTACATGTGAGTAAAGGGAGCGATTTTGTGTTAGTCGCCACGTGATGGCAATTCACCGGAGGTTTATTAGGTGCCACAGTGATGGCCAGGTTACCAGGGTTTATTAGGTGCCACGTGATGGCGGGTTACCGGAGGTTTATTAGTTGCCAAGTGATGGCGGGTCACCACGGAGGTTTATTGGTTGCCACGTGATGGCGGGTGCACGGAGGTTTGTGGTTGCCCGCGTGATGGCGGGTGTAATCCGCAGGTTTATTAGCAGTTGTCGCGGTGTCGTGGTCGGGCTTACCCGGCCGGTTTATAAATGGTATGGTATGAATGCATTTGTTGATTTACGAATATGGTATAGTATTTTTAATACTTATGGTTATGGTGCATTTCATGGTTACTTTATTACATAGTGGCTATCATGTTTTATGATTGGCTTTATATTTGTGTCACGGTTGATTATAGTTTCTTAATATTTGTGTCGGCTAAATTGGTGAGCATGATTTCATAACTTGGGGTAAAGTTAGGTTTTGTGAAATGTTGACTTTAAAGTGGGCGGGAGGTTTGAGAGAATAAATCTTTGTAAATAAAAGAATGACTATTTTCCTTATAAACTTCCATATGCCCCTCAGCGAGATTTATTATCTCATTATTGTAATAAATCCGTTCCACAAAGTCACGAGACATTTACGTAGGGCTTATTTCGCGCTATATTACGACACCGCTCTTCCGTCAGCGGTGCGGTACACTACTCGCATCTATCACATTTTTTTTTTTGTTATATTGGACTTATTCATCTCTGCCTTTGCCCTCTAGAGATTCACAAATACTCTTAGAATAACTTTGATATTCGTATCGAATTTTATAGGTCCTTATCTATATATGTAGTGAGTCTTTTATATATAATTGGGATATTAGAATTAATGCATGTGTTTACTTCCTCTTTAAAGTGGGTTTACACTTAAATCTTCCCTAGGGATTATGCGATTGGGACTTCACTGAAGCGGTTTCATCAGGAAATCTGGGGAGGGTATCAGGAGTCGGAATCTGTCACAAAAAATAAAATATCTTTATTATAATAAAGGTACAGGAGAATTGATTACAATCACAGTAGCGTCATTTCCTTACATCTCGGAAACAAACGGTACAAGCGGTTCCCTCGAAAAAACCTCGAGAGAGAAGGAAAGGAAAGAGATGGAAAGAGAAGAAGAGAAGAGAGAAAGAAAGAGAGAGGAAGAGAGGAAGAGAAGAGCGAAAGGAAAGGGAAAAGGAGAATGAGGAGATGGGAAAGAAGGAGAAAGAAAGAGTAGATAATGAAAGAAGGAGAAGAAGAAGAAGAAAGGAAGAAAGAGAAAATGAAAAAGCGGTACAAAATTATGTGCCTCTCAGAACACATTCCACAGAGGCATTTGGAAATAACACAACTCCATAGAAGAAGGAGACTGGGAAAACACAACTCCCATGAAGTAGGGGTCAGCCCGGAGCTGGCTTGAAGTCCCCGGGCGGATCCACTGCTGAAGACAACCAAGCTTTGGCAGCTTCATTAAAATGCGAGGAATCTAGTTACGCCCAAAGGAAAGAGATTGGGAGTGTAAGATCACCGCCAGAAAGGCCTTCATTTATAAGAACTGGCTTTCAGTGCCTTGATGGTTTCCAATTCTCCATAAACCAACATTAAAGACACCCGCATCTTTCCAAGAAGTAGAAGTCGAATGTTGCAGCCTTTAAGGCTGGAGTTTGGAAGAGCTCATCGTCGAGGAAGGCCTCGGCGCCCGGAAGGCGGCTGATTTGAGAAGAGCTCGACTATTCCATTTCGAGGCCATGCGGCCCGAGTTGGTTCAGCTCGGACATTTTTGGCTCAAAGGCCACCGGCGCAGAGCCCGGCGATTGATTTGAGCTCAGCTGCCGGCTCGGCCATGCGGCCCAGTCGGTTTAGCCCAAAGGCCTCAACGCCCGGGGCCCAACTTCTCGGTTTGAAGAGCGCCCGACTACTCATCTCGGGCCATGCGGCCCAAGATTGATTCAGCTCGAGCATTTGGCCAGGCTGGCGCCAGGAGCCAATGACTTAGTTTTAAGAGCTTAACTGCTCATTTCAGCCATGCGACCCGAGTCGATTCGACTAAGGCATTTTGTGAGCCTTAAGCGCCAGGGGCCAACCGGCTGGAGTTTGAAGAGCTCTTCCCTTTTTTCGGCTCGGGCCATGTGAGTCAGTTTAACTCAGGCATTTTAGCCCAAAAGGCCCCAGCGCCCAGGAGCTCAGCAGCTCATTTGAGTCTGGCTACTCGGCTCAGACCGCCTCTTTGACCTAGGTGAGTTCATTTCGGGCATTTAGCCTACAGACCTGGCGATATAGATTTTTGAAAAGCTCAACTGCTCAAATCTAAAATGCATTAATGATATCCTAACACCAGGTACGTGCGAATACTCGGCCGTATGCTTGCTTAAACTAGGAGATTTTAGTTAGGCACATTTTAATATTCTTTTGCTTGCTTGCTCTTTGAAATATGTTTTTACAACTCAAAACCATTGCTTGCTTTAAATATGGTTTGATAATTCAAAACCATTTGTTTGCTTGCTAAACTCATTGCTTGCTTTTCAAATATGGTTTACAATCAAAACCATTAAATACCAGTGTAAAACAGTTTATAATAATAATACACTAGTATTTGAAAAATAGGTTTAGAACACTCACCTTTTTGTTTACTAAACTTGAGCACGACTCCACAATTTTCCCGCCTTTGCTTTTGGCTACACACTCAAGCGAATCAGCGAACACATTAATCGCATCGTATAAACTTAGCGCCACTTCATAGCACTTAGTCACACTCCATGAATATCGCCGGCGGCGGTGGATGCTACGTTTTCATTGGCTCAATCTTGTTGATTATCTCTTATAAATCATTTAGTAAGGTTCTTATACTAACGGTGTACGAATTTGGGCTTAAATATACAAAAACACAAAAAAATGGGCATTTGGACAGTGTGGTACCGGTACCACTACATTTGAGTACGATACCACTACGTTTGATGCGGTGCCATACGATACTGTATGGTGGTACCATTACCACTTGTATCGATCTGCGATCTGGGTGGGTTACGTAATGGTGGTACCGGTACCACCCTGTTTTGGTACCGGTACCACCTCGTGGTTTTTGCCCAGAAATGTTGATTTTGCATCTTTTGGTACCAAATCTCTTCATACAACTTCTCCATCCATAATACCTCAAGAATCAACATGGAATTCATCCAAAAACCACTCCATAACACTTGTATTGGTGGTTTGGAACTCCATACAACAAAACCCTAGTTGAAAATCCAAGAACTCTTACTCAAGTCCACTAATCCATATAAAACCATAAAATTATGATGGATTCCATGTTTATTCTATACCAATTAGGATTTTACCCACATAACTTCAACAATTCTAGGGTTTGGGTGATCTCTCCACAAAACCTTAGAAAAATAAGGAACTAGTCTCCATGGAAAATTCATACCAAAAACCCTAGACATCAAAATACACTTGATTCCATACCTGATTTTGGTCTTCCCCCACTTCTTCTCCCTCTTCTTCCTCTTCTTCCTCTTCTTCCTCTTTTTTTCTCTATTCCTTCCTTGCTCTACGTTTTGCCCTAGCAAAATGAGACCAACATGAATTTTGGTTTGTCTCATGGCCTTTATATACTCTCAACTTTCCCTTAATTGCAAAGAGGTCCTCCATCTCTCAAGAATTTCAATTCAACTTGTTTTATTTCAATTTTGGCATACTATCTTCTTTGATTATGCCCTTCATGTCCCATTTGATCAATTAAAGTCTTACCCTTGCTCTAGTACAACAATTTCAGGTTCATAAATTTATCATTTCACAATTTCATCTCCAAGATACCACAATGTGACACTTGATGCTCGTATACGCCCCTACAGTTACATGTACTGTACACTCTCTCGGGATGGGGCGTTATAGGTATACCGAGTTTCTGCTTCAGACAGAGATTTGCTTATGAAGAATATTGGCCTATGTTTCAGTTTTCATCTTCTTTGAACAAAGCTTCACTTACTAAGACTTCTGAAACCGCTAGGTAAAGATAGAGCGTATCGCCTGCTTATGGGCTAGCAAGAATTGGTGGTTTTCTAAGGTATTGTTTGATTGCCATGAGAACCTGGTCGCATTCCTCATTCTACTCAGTAGTTTGGCTCCCCTTAGAGTGATAAAAAATGGTCTTAAAAGATCTGTGAAACGAGATATGAACCGCCCGAGAGCTGCCAGCCAGCCGGTTAGTTGCTACACTCCTTTTCTGTAGGTAGGAGCCTGAGATTCCATTATAGCTTTGAGTTGAATAGAGTTGGCCTCTATCCCTCTTTGGGTCACCATAAAGCCTAAAAAGTTTCCCAAACTGACTAAGAACACACATTTTAAAGGGTTAAGTTTCATATCGTACTTTCGCAATAAGTCGACGGCTTCTTGTAGATGCTTGGTGTGGTCGAAGTGTTCTTTGGATTTCACAAGCATGTCATCGATATAGGCTTCCATAGTGTTGCCTAACAACAGTCGGAATATCTTAGTTACTAATCTTTGATAAGTTGCCCCAACAATTCTTTAAGCCAAAATACATCAAATCATAGCAGTATAACCCGTGTGGTGTAATGAAGGTCATTTTCTTTGTGTCAGGCGAGTGCATGGAATCTGATGATACCCAGAGAAAGCGTCCAAAAACTACAGTATTTCATGCCCAATTGCGGCATCAACAATTTGATCTATACGTGGCAATGGGAAGCTATCTTTTGGGCATGCTTCGTTGAGGTCAATGAAATCTACACATACTGCATCACCCACCTCATTTTCTTCGAACCACCACCCGCGTTGGCTGCGGTCGGGGTACTTCACTTCTACGATGAAACTTGCTCTGATAAGTTGTCTACGCCCGTCTGAATGATGATGCGATGGCGATCAGGTGGAAATGCCTCCGCTTACGTCTTCTTGGTGAAAGCCGGGATAATATTTAGTTTGTGGGAGGCCACATTCAGGTTAATTCCAACCATATCTGAGTGACTCCAGGTGAATACATTTATGTTTCTCAACAACACGAGTCATAACTGCTCCCTTTCTTCATTACAGACGGGAGGGGCGCGTAAGTGAACTTTTAGGCACGTCGGCCGTTACTTTTCGAGGGGGATATACATCCGGTAGATCAGCCTATCTTGCACTTACGATGCGTGACGTGATTGCTATCTGCGGGAGTTTGATCTCGAACTTCGGCATTAAACCCAACTGGACATAAGACCTCGGGCTTTCTTGTGAGCTGCAGCATGAATTGATGATAGTTCGGCTTCCTATATGTTAAACCGATGAAGTGGGAAGCGACGATGAATGACTCTGAGATAAAAGTGATTGGCGATGGTGAGCACGTTAAACCAACCCGATCTTTGGGCCTTTTAAGCGTGATAGCGAAAGCTGCTGCCGTCTGAGAGTCTGATAGCCATGTAGCTCCATTTGGTTCTTATAAGTGTTGAGATGGTCGACGGGATCTTTGGCACCATCGAACGCTTCTATTTGTGACATTCTGAACTTCGCTGGTAGGGGAAAGTGGAGCACCTCCGCTGTGAACAGAGACTCGGTTTGTTGTACCAGGGTATCCATAGAGTAAGGAGCTCGGCCCCTAACAACTTCCTTCGCGTGGCTGAGTTCCTGTTGGAGGCCCTTGAATCTCTGCTCCCCCCTGATCGGCTCCCCTCTCATGGCGGCGGGGAGTTAGTTCGTCATTTCAACATGCCCCAGTGTTGCTTCGTTCCCTTCTCTCCGAGGGTTAGGGTGGTGGTATCCCACAGCTGGCGAATTCTACTTCCGTTCAGCACCTCGGGAGTCTTGCGGGTTGTGGTTGTCCTTCGTGACGGGAGGCGTTACGACCTTCTTGAGTTTGTCGCGCCTCCCATGGTCATTGCATCTGCCTGGTGAGTTGCTCTAATTCCCCTATCAGGCGTTGGTTGGTGAGGCGGAGGGCCTCCACCTCGTCCGTGTTGGCTTGCGTTGCCAACGTCTTTTGGAGGGTATTGTCTGTCGCTGGTTGATCCTCATCCTGGGGATTGGCGTTGTTCTGCTTGTGGTATTGAGTTGATACCATCGATGGCGAGAGATGATCCTTATTGTAAAGGCTATCGTTCCCACCAGTGTGGCTATGCTTGATAATGCTTTTTAAGCGGATTGGGCTGGAGCAGGTTGGGGTCGTTGGGCGGAGCAGGCTGCTATTGGACTGGTCCGCAGGCTTTGTCGTTGTACTCCTCTGCAAAGATAAGAAAGAAGAAGGGTCGGTGAGGGCTTTGCCTATGGTCGCTCCGATGCCTAAGTTAGTTTCTCGCTGGGAGAAAAGATAGATTGCTTAGAGAGCGAATGTTTTGCGTAAGTCTGCGTACCTTTCACCAAAGGGGTGGTATGATATATATAGCGTATGTTTTCCCAATTGGATGGTAATAAGGATTCTTTCTCATTTGATGAGATATTTTCTGTTGATATCGGATTTAATAAGGGATATTGAAGGAGCAGTTTATTGAGAATTATCCTTCTTCCTTATTGGTGAGATCCGGTTTGATCTATAGGATAAGCTATTTATCGTGAATTATCCTATATTCCTTGTTGATGAGCTTTAGTTGGATTTACAGGATAAAGTGTTATTGGGGATTATCATACTTCCCTTATTGGCGAGATTTAGTCTGATTTGCAGAATGTGGGCCTTCCCAATTACCCTTGTTATTGGCCTTTGGGGCGAGCGGACTGGGCTTTCGTTTTGGGCTTTCACCGAGGGGGTGGTTTGATATATATAGCGTATGTTTTCCCAAGTGGATGGTAATAAGGATTCTTTCCCATTGGATGAGATATTTTCTATTGATATCGGATTTAATAAGGGATATTGAAGGAGAAGTTTATTAAGAATTATCCTTTTTCCTTATTGGTGAGATCCGGTTTGATTTGCAGGATAAGCTATTTATCGTGAATTATCCTATTTTCCTTATTGATGAGATTTAGTTGGATTTATAGGATAAAGTATTATTGGGGATTATCCTACTTCCCTTATTGGCGAGATTTAGTCTGATTTGCAGAATGTGGGCCTTCCCAATTACCTATGTTATTGGCCTTTAGGGCGAGCAGATTGGGCTTTCGTTTTGGGCTGACGGCAGGGGCTTGGATGTTTCAATGGGCTTGCCTTTTCTTTGGGTTTGGCGAGTGGGCCTGCGTGCCTATTTTTCAAATCCCATCACCAATAAATATATAATAGTTGAATAATATTAGCATTTAGAGTGATTGAGTTGGTATTATGTATATTTCGGTTTTGTGAACACTGGAATATTCCATTCATGTATTTATATTTGAGGTAGTGGATTCCTATTCATAAATAGGAATGTAAATGATTCAAGTTACTCAAGCTTGACTCATAAAATATTCGAATTCGAGTTAAAGTTAATGGAGTCGAGCTCAAGCAGTTCGAGTTGAGTTCAAGTATCACAATACTTGACTCGAGCTGTTCACGAGTTTAATTGAGTCGAACTCAAATGGATTTCAAGTCGAGTTCGAATATATTTATTTATGAATTTTTTAATTGATTCAAGCTCTGTCGAGTAGAATTTGAATAGCTCAACTATTTTTTGAGTCGAGTTCGATCTTCTAGTTTTCTAATCAAATCGAGCTCGAACTTAGCTTCGTATCAACTCAACTCAATTGCATCTCTGCCCATATGCCCCTTATTTCCCCTATTTTACATTTACACGTAATTGTTTTCATCTTTTATTTCTTATTTACTATTCTTATGTCGCTCTCTTTTTTTTTTTTTTTTTTTTTTGAAAACTTCTTTAACAAAAGCTACTAATCAAAATTTGATTAAAGAAAGAAAAAAGGTGCAATTTTTTTGGTAGGGCTCACTTAATAAAGTAAAATTAAATCCAACATTGAAAATGTGGAAATTTCCAAGAAAGATAACTTCTTCACTCAAACCCCTTTAAGTTTGAAGGGATGCTTTCAAATACCATCCACATTTTTTTCCCTTGTTTTTCTTAGCTTAAAAGTCGTCTAAATCAAATGATTAAATACTAAGTAAAAAATAAAAAAATGTAGAAATATTGGGAAATCAATGTGAAAGCTAGCTACAAAAATGAAATTATTTAATTTTTATAGTAACTTCAACAGTTGGTCAAGTAATTCCAGTTTGAATACGTTGGATCCAAGGCGACAATAAAAAGACAAGGGTTGCGTCATTGACCAGAACATTGACCATGTGCCTGTAATAGGTGGACTTTTATTCTATTATTTTTTATATTTTGATTTTTCTTTTGCTTCAATTCTACTTTTAAATGGGTTTTGGTTGGATTATTTTTCAATTTATCTCTCCATGTATTTAGTTGATTTCATTGAAATTTTGTTAAATTGTGAAACAGTCTGCATTAATTTATTTGACAAGGTGGAAGGTTCTAGTTAATTTTAAGTTAAACTTTCTTTTTTACATTTTCCATAATACAATCTAACACAAAAAAAAAAAAAAAATCATTTTTCTTTGAGTTTCTCCTCTTTCCTTATTATTATAATTTTTATATAGAGTTTAAGTGATATCATTTTCACCTTTCATCAATAGTAACTTTTTTGGGGTAATTAATAACCTTATTCTTCTTATCTAATAGTCGTATCCTTCCTATCATAACTCTCGAGGGATAGCTCAATTGGTCTAGTATTGAATTTGATCCTTAATGATCACCAATTCAAGTTTTCTTAAGATCATCATATGTTTATCCGATCATTGACTTAAGAATGACATGGGATTAGTCGAGTTGCTCAAATATACTTGTTCTAAAAATTAAAAAAATATTTTATTTGGCATAAAATGTGGACCACAATTTAATATATGCAAAAGTTCAAAAAGGGATGGTGCACCAAAAGAGTGCTAGTAAGTGTTAAAAACTGAATCCTAATTTTAAGTGTTCAAATGAAATTTGTTAACCATGTCATTAAAAAAACAATATGATAAAAACAACCCTGATTTATCCTTCAGGCCTGACTCAAGTGTAGAGTTGGTAATTCAAATGCATGAGCAGACTGGTCGAGCTAAATTTGACCTTATTTTTTTGGACCAATTAAATAACAGTCCGACTTGACCTTAATTTTAGGCGGGCCGAACCAAATTGCTTTATAAAGCATTAAAGTTGTCAATTCTGATAGGACCCATGTCAAGCAGAGCTAAATTTAGCTTGATTTTTTTAGGTTAATAAAATAGCATATCAACTCAGAGCCCAAATTTCAGGTGGGTCGTGCTAACCCAACGTGTCAGACTCAAATTACCAACTCTATTCAAGTATTAAAAGAGGTGAGATGGGTATACAAAAGAACCATGATCATTGTCTCAACAAAATACATAGTACTTACTACATCGTAATATGTCAAAATGAATAGAAATAAAAAAAAAAAACAATTTTAAAGACTTGTATGGTTCCGGTTTTTGAAAACTATTTTTAAGAACAATTTTTGAAAACACAAATAATATTATTTTAATGTTCTCTGAAAACTATTCTTATCGTCTTGATGTATTATTTTCTATGTATTCCTAAACATTAAAAAATCGGAACCAAATATTTTTCCTTATTTTTTTTACTTCTTAAGAAAAAAAATAGTTTTAAAAAATAGAAACCAAACAATTACCTGATCTTCTTTTTCATAACTACCATGGTTAGGACTTTCGTCTTGTATCTTCAACCTTTTTAAATTATTACTATTATTATTATTATTATATAATATGCTCTTCATTTCACACATCATGTCCATTGACAAAATCAAAGTTAGAACCCGCCGCCCAGAAAAAGTGGGTTGATGATAAGTGATAACAGATAAGATAGATATTAATAGAATTAGAAGACGGCTAAACATATATTATATATAGACCCTGTCAAAATTAAAGTATTAATAAAACCCATGAAAATAATAATAGATATCAATAAAACATTAATAATAATAATAATAATAATAATAATAATAATAATAATAATAATAATAATAGACATGGGCCCCAAATTTGTTCACATGTGTGTGTATTATCATCATCATCATTATTATTATTATTATTATTATTATTATTATTATCTTTTAATGTGTTATCTTTTTATTATTTTTATTATATTAATATTTTATCATTTTATTTATTTCTTTGTTTTTTTAGTATTATTTTATTATTTTATATTTTTAGTGGGATATTTTGTTTTGCTTTATTTTAAGTTATTATTTATTTTTATTATTAGTGAAGCATTTTGTTTGCTTTATTTTAAGTTATTATTTCTTTGTCTTATTTTATGTTTTTAGTGGTGCATTTTCTTTTGCTTTATTTTAAGTTATTATTTCTTTTTATTATTAGTGGAACATTTTGTTTGCTTTATTTTAAGTTATTATTTCTTTTTATTATTTTTATGTTTTTAGCGGTGCATTTTGTTTGCTTTATTTTAAGTTATTATTTCTTTTTATTATTTTATGTTTTTAGTGAAGCATTTTGTTTTGCTTTATTTTAAGTTATTATTTCTTTTTATTTAGTGGAGCATTTTGTTTTACTTTATTTTAAGTTATTATTATTATTTTTTTTTAGTGGAGCATTTTGTTTTGCTTAATTCTAAGTTATTATTTCTTTTTATTATTAATTGGAACATTTTGTTTTTATTTTAAATTTATTATTACTTTGTTTTAGTGGATATAAAAAAATAAAAAAATAAAAAAAATTAAAGGGCCAAAACAAGAGTATAAATAGGAGTAGGAGGTTGGAGAAAGAGGGGGGAGAGAGCCAAATGGTGGAGGAGAAGAAAAAGAAAAAAAAAAGAAGGGAGAGTTCTTGAGGAAAGGAAGGAGGTTGGAGAGAAAGAAAAGAAAAACAAAGAAGAAGAGAAAAAAATGGAGGAGAAAGTGAAGAAGAAATGAAGAAAATGTAGAAGAAGAGAAACTCAAGGTTGGTACCCTTCTAATGCCTTATTATTTTTTTAGTGATTATATAGCATTTTTGACTTTCTTTTATTCTTCTTTTACATAGTTTTTTTTTTTATTAATTGTCTTGTATATATATATTATATTAGTCATTTAATTTATAGTTTTATTATTTTATTTTTCTTGTAATTATATTGTTGCTTTTTGTTTATTTAATTAAATTGGTTGTTGTTGTTTTTTTTCAATTTATTTTCCTTTAACATATGGACTATCACCCACCCTTGATTTAATAAAATCCCCAAAAAAACAAATTTCCAATTTTCGTTTACTCATTTAAAGTATCCAAATTTCAAATTTGAATTTTAAATTACAAATTTATCATTTTCTAAAATTCAAATTTATTTTCATTTCTCAATTTTAAGTGTCCAAATTTCAAATTTCAAATTTCAAATTGCAAATTTCTCATTTTCTAAAATTCAAAAGTCCTCCAAATCTCAAATTTCAAATTTCAAATTTTCAATGTATCAATTTCAAAATTGCAAATTTCTAATTTCAAAAATCAAGTGTCATAATTTTAAAATTCAAATTCCACAATTTCCAATTTCCAATTCTAAAGTTTATAATTTCAAATTTACAAATTCGTAATTTGAAATTCAAGCGTCGATTTCAAATTTCAAAATCTCAATTTGAGATTCGAGTTGTCCTGATACTTTAAATTTTGAAAATTCATAATTTCTAAATTTCAAGTCCAAAAAAAATCTCAAATTTCAAATTTCAATTTCAAACTTCCAATTTTCAAAACTTCAATTGCAAACCGGTCTTCAAAAGTCTCAAACACATGGTTAATTCTACAATTCCAATTAAATGAAATCTTGGGGAGTTAATTTGTGTAACATATAAATGGGCTTGGGTGGGGCCCGACATTCCATATATAATTTTAATAAATGATTTTACATCTAATATGTAACCAACTTCCAATTAATTGTGAATATTTCATATTTGTTATTACACTAACGTTGTCTCTAATTAGTAGCGCTTTGGATATATCACCCAGGTACACATTTCTCTCATCTAATTTCGCTTATTCATATATTTATTTATTTGTCTAATCATTTTTATATGTCTGCTGTGTTATTATATTGTTATTATTTGTTTTGGTATCTACTGATCAATTAGTCAAAAGTCGTATTTTCTCTAAACTTGTTTAGTAGAGACCGTTTTATACGAGAACCCAAGAGTCTTATGCAGCTCCTTCTGAGTACCTTCAGATAGGTAACACGACCTCGAACCTAAAGCTTTGGTTTTACCGAACTGCCTTTTAACATGAGTCGCATTTAGGGTTTTAACTTTCTTATTTTGTTTTTCCTTTTGAATAAAACAAAAATGAGTAAGTGACTCAAGCAGTTTTCTAAAAATGGTTTTTTATTTTAAATTAAAAAACGAGTCTCTCCTTGCTTTTGTCAGGAAACGCATAATAGCCAAAAATGCGGGGTCCACGAAATGGCGAGGCTCAACTGAGGACTATTGGTCGATCTCGAATCTGAGTGGAGAAAATGTGGCTTTGATTAGGCGATTGATAGATACCTATTTTGTGTTTTTATATACTTGATTATTGATGACACATTTGAGGTTTGATTTCACGATTGTACCTTTTCACATGCTTGGTTGTTGTACCGTTAATATTGGTTGGTTGGCATCCTTGGTTGATTCTTACATTAATCTAGTTATGTCCACTTGTTTCCTCATGGTTCGTTATATATTCATCTTATCCATCTTATATTTACGCTTGGGTGTGTGTAGATATGGATGATATACTTGTGTTTTGCATGATTGACTGTTGCATGACTACCCATCTCTTAGCAGCGCATGTTGCTTGTCATGTGGGACACATTTATCCCCTTATCTCCGACTCCACAGTCTCGGTCGTATGTCTTTTGTTGTTGTGATTGATATTTGATTGGAGACTTGTTGCTCCTTGTTTGCTCTTCGACCGAGCTAATGATTAGGAGTAAGGTCTATTGATGGGCTATATCCATGTTTGCAAGCATTTTGGAGGTGGTCGACATATTGATGTTGAGAATTAGATCTTTGAAGACTTAATATGTGAGCTAGATTGGATATTTGTATGACCGGTGTGCTCTTCTTTGTGTTAGATTTATTAGGTTTTCGGATGCACCCACATATTCACAATACATAGTTTATTCTAGTCTTGAGAGTAGAAGAGCACTTCACCATAGGCCACCACAGGATGTCGGAAGTGCATGTGTGGAGGTGATGACCACCTTGCATGGAAGCGCCCCGTCACTTCAAAGACGTGTAGGAGGTTGCGTACCACCGGAGGGTACGATCGCTCCTACTAGGGACCCTTTCAAAACCCACTTTTTTCTTTTTAGAGCCACCATTGACCTTCTAGGTTGAGTTTAGATCCTGCGATTTGGGACTCCCATCCTGCGTGGGTGCATCGCATGAGCCTTGAAGTAGGTTTTGTCATGATATGGATCCCGGATTCCTCTATTTTGGTTTCCTCTCTAGGGTATATAGAGATTGATCAGAGTATTGAGCTTCAGTGGGGCAATTTTGTGCATAGTGATGGATTGTTGTCAGTTTGTTCAAGAGATGTACAGAGTGTCAAATGCATGGAGATATCATACACGTTCCACCATAGAACAAGATGATTGAGACTTCTCAAGATTGGTCCAAGAAGCTTCCTTTCGCATTATGGGCGTATCGCACCTCCTTTCGCACTTCTACAGGAGCCACATCTTACTCTCCCGTTTATGGCATGGACGGTTGCCCGGTGGGAATAAAATAGGATCATGAGGTATAAGCGATAGATTCGAAGCGAGTGGAGTTCGATCCGACTTGATCGATAACATTGATGAAGATTGAGAAGCATTGACCATATTGGGGCGCAAGGAAGATGGCGTTCTTTCAAAAGCGGGTCAAGCACAGACCATTCTGTGGCGATTTGGTTTTGGGAGTCCTCGGAAGGTTACTCGACCTAAGGGAGTTTAGACTGAAAGCTGGAGCGGACTTTACATTGTAGATGGTTGACCACTGAGGGGCGCATGGTGATGGACTTAGATGGAAACCAATTCTGAGGCCCAGCTTAATGTGGATCAATGAAAAAGTTTCGTTTGAGACCTTGGTCGGGATGGGTGGCATCGTTCGTTAACCGTATACTTTATCACTTGTTACTCACATTTTTTTACCGTTGCTAGCCCATTGAGCCTCACACCATATTTTGGCCTATTTTTTTCTCTTATAGCCTTGCTTACCTTTTCATACCTGGGATAGGGACCCTTTGGTGTGTGGATGCCTTAGTTTAGGGATCTTCTGAGTTATGGACACATTGACATGTTCTTTATATCGCCTTACCACATTCACTTCCTTGTATCCATTTCATTTCATAGTTTCTATGCTTTCACCACTTTCTTTCTATCTGAATTCTCGTTCTATCTCATTCTTTCCCACTTAGATTGATGATCTATTCATTTTACTGCATGGGGGTTTGTCATGTCATCCCTTCACTTATTCCATTGACATTTATTCAGATACTTTTAGTTAAGAGGCTTATGTCATTTCATTGGAGTTGTTTTATTGTACCTTCGTGCTTGGAGATATGTTCATTTATTGCCATATTGGTTTGTCTCTCTGACTATTTCGGTATTCGGTCTATGCTAAAAAAAAAAAAAAAAAAAAACAATGACAAAAAAAAAAGCAAAACATTGGAAGAAAAAAAAAAGAAAAAATATATATATAAATAAATGTGCACGTATATGTATTCGGTATAAGTATCCCCTTGGTCATTATGTGGATTTATGAGGATCGTTGTCTTTAGTGTATGTATTACTTGTGGGAGTTCGGTATGTGGTTGCGAGATCTTTAGTATCATGTGCTTACTTTGAGATTTTATTAGTGGTATGTAAGATGACCGATCCTCTCCTAGGGGCTCTGAGTTAGTGTCATATTCATCGTCCAATTTGTCAACGACATGTCTTCCCCATGCAGTGATTTGGGTAGATTCATCATATCATCATCAGTTTTTTCCATACTGTTATTTATCTTCTCGACTTCATACCTCTCATTTCACATTTATCACCCTCATATGTTTATTGATTTCGAGTTTGATGTTTCGCTACATCTTGCTCTCTTACCTATCTCACCCACATGTTTACACTTTTGCGTTTCATGTTGTTATTAGCACTTCCATTGGATGTTCTTGTGTCCATGGCTCAGTGGACTTCTTATGCATCTGCGGCGTTCCACACGGGCATGGAGTTGATCATTGGGTGTTTGAGCTAGTTTGCCCGTTACTTACCTTATCACCCTAAGCCTACATTACCTGATGCGTGTCATGAGACACCACAGGACCATTGGATTTAGCGTTGTCTTTGACAACATTGCTGATAGGTATTTGAGACTTGGTCGATATTTGGACATTATTATGTGGCTTTTCTGGGAGATGCCGCTCAGCGTTGGGATCCATCTCTAGTTGCGGTTCTAGATGACCCGAGATTGACCTTTGTTATTGGGGGATGCAGAGATTTAGACCGATTCCTCGACATGCTATATTGGGGCATACCCCCCTATCTGTCGGGATCATTTGGATGTGTTGGTTTGTGTAGACAGATTCTTGTTGAGATGTCGAGCCTTATTTTGATATTTGAGGGTTTCATCACATCTCTATTGGATGACGTGCATGTCATACTTGGGCACATCCCTTATCCGCCAAGATTAGCAGGAATTTGTTTGTTTATGCATACAATCGTTATTGAGAGGATGAGTCTTGTTATGAAATTTTGGGATTTCATCATGTTTTGATAGATGCCACACTGGGGCATATCCCCAATCTGTTGGAATCATTTGGACGTGGTTGGTTTGTCCAGGCAGTTCTTATCGATGATATGAGCCATTGTTATGACATTTTTGGACTTCGTCATGTTATGTTAGATGTCATATTAGGGCATACCCCTCTAACTTCGCCTTTACTATTTTCAGTTCAGGCGTTCAGACTTCGCCTTCATATTGATCAGATGTTCACACTTCATCTGCATCACATTCGCTTCTTTCAGCCCGAATCGGGCGTTCAGACCGTCTTACGCATGGCTGAACCGCCTTCATATTGATCGGATATTCGGACTTCACATGCGCATCATTTGCTAGCACCAGCCCAGTCGGACATTGAGCCGTCTTACGCGTCGCGGCGTTCGGACCGCCTTCATATTGATCGGAATGTTCACACTTCATACGCATCACGATTAGCTAGCTCGGCGGATCAAGCGATTCGGACCGTTTGCCACCGACGTTCGGACTCCCTTCATAATGCGATCGGATCATTGGACTTCATCGCATCATTTGCTAACCTGCATGGTCGGACGACCGGACAATCTTCTGCGTAGCGGCGTTCAGACTTCACCTTCATATTGATCGGATGTTGGACTTCATCACGCGCATTTGCTAACGCCGCGGTCCAGACATTCAGACCGTCTTACGCATATGGCGTTAGACTTACGCCTTCATATTGATCGGATGTTCCACGCTGTCTGCATCACATTTGCTGCCTGGTCGAGGCGTTCAGGTTCGTCTTACGCATATCGGCGTTCCGGACGCCGCCTTCATATGGATCGGTCATTGGACTTCATACATCACATTTGCTAGTCTGGTCAGGCGTTGGACCGTCTTACGCATATCGGGCGTTGAACGCCGCCTTCGTAAGTATAAGATGTTCGGACTTCATCACATTATCACATTTTCCTAACTGCCGTAATCAGGCGTTCGGACCGTCTTACGCATATCGGGCGTTCGAGACTTCGCCTTCCTTATGAATCGAGATGTTCAAACTTCATTTGTATCATTTTCTAACCTGATGGGTCGGGCGTTCGAGACCGTCTGCATATCGGTCGGACGCGCTATGGATCAGATGTTCGAGACTTCATCGTATCCACATTTTCTTTCTATAATGGGCGATTCGGACCGTCTTATATCAAAGCGTTCAGACTTCGCCTCTATATGGATCAAATGTTCAGACTACATCTGTATCACATTTTCTAGCAAGCGATCGGACGTTCGGACCGTCTGCATATCGAGTGATTCGGACCGCCTTTATATGGATAAGATGTTCGGACTTCATCTTGTATCACATTTGCTATGCCGTGGTCAGACGTTCAGACCGTCTTACGCATATCGGTGTTCGGACCGCCTTCATATTGATCGGATGTCGGACTTCATCACGCATCACATACGTAGCTGGCGGTGGGCGTTCGGACCGTCTTACGCATATCGGGCGGTCGAGACCGCGCTTCATTGGATTAGATGCTCAGACTCCATCTGTATCACGTTTGCTAGCATAACATTTCAAACGTTCAGACTTCGTCTTCTATAAATAAAGGCGTTCAAACTTCGCCTTTACCTTCTACATCTTGGATAAGGGCATTCAGGTTTCACGTTTGTGTTTCCTCGTTTCGGACAGGGACATCTGATGCAGCTGCCATAGTTAAGCTCTGCTATGACTTTGATGAATGGTTTTATTTCCGTTGCCATTACTCTCTGCTAGCTTATGAGTTTGTCCATGATGGGTGTTAATTGCTATACAGTGCACATGACCATTCTATCACCCATGGGCCTACCGATTTTCGTTTGTTTCAGTTTTCGATATAAGTTTCACCTTTGGGAGGACCTTCTTAGAGAGAGCTTGGATCTATGTCATGACTTTACTGGCCTCTAGGTTGTTTTGACATTTTGTTGTTTGTTTTTGATGTTTTTTTAGAACTCTTTCTAGTTGTTTGAGTTTAATCGAGTCAGTGTTCTTTGTGGACACTTTTGGGGTCTCTTTTTATTCTTCGATAGAGTTCATCTCACTTCACTCACTTTTCACATAGTTTACTTCATTACTCCACATTGATTTTTCATAAGCTCTACCAGAGGAACATATTGTGAACCCCAAAATTGCTCACAATTATTATTATTATCATCATCATGTTATATTCATTATTATTGATATTATTCCTTATTATTATTATTATCTTTATTAATTATTATTATTATTATCTTATTATTATTGATATCTTTATTATTTTATTATCGTAATATTTTATCATTTTATTTATTTCTTTGTTTTTAAATATTAATTTTATTATTTATATTTTAGTGATTGGGACATTTGTTTTGCTTTATTTTAAGTTATTATTTATTTTTATTATTAGTGAATCATTTTGTTTGCTTTATTTTAAGTTATTATTTCTTTTTCTTATTTTATGTTTTTAGTGGTGCATTTTCTTTTGCTTTATTTTAAGTTATTATTTCTTTTTATTATTAGTGGAGCATTTTGTTGCTTTATTTTAAGTTATTATTTCTTTTATTATTTTATGTTTTAAATTGGTGCATTTTGTTTTGTTTATTTTAAGTTATTATTTCTTTTTATTATTTTATGTTTTTAGTGAAGCATTTTGTTTTGCTTTATTTTAAGTTATTATTTCTTTTTATTTAGTGAAGCATTTTGTTTTCTTTCTATTATTAGTGGAGCATTTTGTTTTACTTTATTTTAAGTTATTATTATTATTATTTTTTTAGTGGAGCATTTTGTTTTGCTTTATTCTAAGTTATTATTTCTTTTTATTATTAGTGGAACATTTTGTTTGCTTTATTTTAAGTTATTATTACTTTTTATTTTTAGTGGATCATAAAAAAATAAAAAAATAAAAAAATTAAAAAAGGGAGCCAAAACAGAGTATAAATAGGAGTAGGAGGTTGGAGAAAGAGGGGGGAGAGAGCCCAATGGTGGAGGAGAAGAAAAAGAAAAAAAAAGAAGAAGGGAGAGTTCTTGAGGAAAGGAAGGAGGTTGGAGAGAAAGAAAAGAAAAACAAAGAAGAAGAGAAAAAAATGGAGGAGAAAGTGAAGAAGAAATGAAGAAAAGGTAGAAGGAGAGAAACTCAAGGTTGGTACCCTTCTAATGCATATTAATTTTTAGTGATTATATAGCATTTTTGACTTTCTTTTATTCTTCTTTTACATAGTTTTTTTTTTATTAATTGTCTTGTATATATATATATATATTATATTAGTCATTTAATTTATAGTTTTATTATTTTATTTTTCTTGTAATTATATTGTTGCTTTTTGTTTATTTAATTAAATTGGTTGTTGTTGTTGTTTTTTTTTTTTTTTCAATTTATTTTTCCTTTAACATATGGACTATCACCCACCCTTAATTTAATAAAATCCCCAAAAAAAAAATTTCCCGAATTTTCATTTCTCAATTTTAAGTATCCAAATTTCAAATTTCAAATTTTAAATTACAAATTTATCATTTTCTAAAATTCAAATTTATTTTCATTTCTCAATTTTAAGTGTCCAAATTTCAAATTTCAAATTTCAAATTGCAAATTTCTCATTTTCTAAAATTCAAAAGTCCTCCAAATCTCAAATTTCAAATTTCAAATTTTCAATGTTTCAATTTCAAATTTTCAAATTTCTAATTTCAAAAATCAAGTGTCATAATTTTAAAATTCAAATTCACAATTTCTATTTCCAATTCTAAGTTTATAATTTCAAAATTTACAAAAAAAGAGAATTTACTGTTTAAAATTCCAAGCGATCAATTTCAAATTTCAAAATCTCAATTTCAAGATTCAATTGTCCTATTCTTAAATTTTGAAAATTCATAATTTCTAAATTTCAAGTCCAAAAAAATATCAATTTCAAATTTCAATTTCAAACTTCAATTTTCAAAACTTAATTTCAAACCCCAGTTATTTAAAGTCTCAGCACATAGTTAATTACGGTGAATTAAATGAAATCTTGGGGAGTTAATTTGTGTAACATATAAATGGGCTTGGGTGGGGCCCGACATTCCATATATCATTTTAATAAATGATTTTTCTGCTCCCAATATAATAAAAACCGATTAATTGTGAATATTTCATATTTGTTATTACCTTAACGTTGTCTCTAATTAGTAGTGGCTTTTGGATATATCACCAGGGTACATTCTCTCATCTAATTTAAACATTCATATATTTATTTATTTGTCTAATCATTTTTATATGTCTGTTGTGTTATTATATTGTTATTATTTGTTTGGAGTATGCGATCCAATTAGTCGAAAGTCGTATTTTCCTCTAAACTTGTTTAGTAGAGACCGTTTTTATACGGGCTTAAAGGGGTGCTACGGCTCCTCACAGTACCCTTCCCAGATGAGTAGCTTTGATCTCGAGCACAAACTTAGTTTTCTCGGACTTCACCTTTCTTGAGTCGCGTTTAGGGTTTCTTTTCTTTATTTTGTTTTTCGCTTTTAAAATAAAGCAAAAAATAAGTGGCGACTCAAGCCAGTTTTAAAATGGTTTTTATTTTTAAATTAAAAAACGAGTCTATTTTTAATGGAAGCATGTGTGGCAAGGTCGCACGACTCCTACACCTTGTCAAAATAAAGAAGGAAGACATTGTTGCCCAATCAACCCTCCATCATTGTCCCGAAGACTTTGTCATAAAAGATTTCACACCATTTGGGGTGACATGTTTGAATTCATCTTCTTGTCCTTTTCCTTTTTCAGCATTATAATTTGAATGAATCATATCATATGAATTATGTTTGTCTTGATTCAAGAAAAATATACAAGAAAAAAAAAACAAAAGGAGAAATAAAATAAAATTTGATGTATTATTTCCATTGTCTATTTCAAACTTATTTTATTTATTTGATTTTCTTTACATTTTTTTTTACATCTATGTATATAGCATATTACGTAGTATATTATTCTGTTCATTTTCTTTTCTTAGACATTTTAAGAACCAAACACAGTCATAACCAAGTGAACATGAAATTTGTGACAAAAATATAAGCAATATAAGCTTTGATTAACATTGTTAGTTTTTTTTTTCTTTTTTAATTTTTTGGTGAAAGAAGACTACGAATAAGGAACTTTACAAAAACAGTTAAACGATGAACCACGATAATTCAAAAACAAGTTTTCTAATAAGGAAATTTGACCATCAAATATTTGAATCATTGTTATAGATACATTTCTTAGCTAAACAATCAGTTGTTATATTCGCTTCCCTATAAACAAATTGTAGACAATTAGATTCTAAAAATGTTTCCAAATATCCTTAATTAATAACAAAGTTGAACTAGGTAAATTACTTTTTTTATTATAACAATCTATAATTATTTTAGACTCTCGTTCAATCTCTAAGTTTAAAAACCCGTTTATATACAGCAGCTCCAACACCATCTCTCGAAATCACACATTCTGCTATTATAATCAAAGCAATGCCTAACAAATTAAGTTTTTTTGTACAACCACTGGTCCAACAAATTAAAATCAAAGCACAATAGTTTATACTAAATTCGATCTTATCTCTCTCTCCTTTGAAGTGATCACAGAACATGGGAGTCAACTTATTTTGAGGCATGGACTTTGCTACTAGACTCTTCTAAGCTTGGTTTGAACCTGGTTTTGCCTCAATATAAAGAAAAATGTATATATATTATATTATTCCAAAACATGAATTAAAACACATGCATACAATGTGCCCTGTTCTTAGAGGGTTATTTAATCTAAATTCTGTACATTAAAAATGTAATTACCTGTTGTAGATTATTTTTTTATAATCATATGATGATAAAAACATCCATGTCTCAATGTTAATTATTTTTCTTTCCTTCAACATCAATTGGTTTCACAGTGCAATCTCATTCAAGGCACCAGTCAGCTAGATACACCATAGCCCACCCATCTTCTTCAATTATTGAGTATTAACCATAAAAAGTCAACCTATCTGACCCATAGGAATGACCCTTCATGCAATGAATCATAATACATATAAATATATTAACCCGAGGGGTAGCGCTTGGCGTAATGTATTAGGATGGAGTTATTTAATGGTTATTGGTTTGCGTAGAGCTGTCAATTCGAGCGATTCAATCGGACCAGACGTAATTTACATCGGGTTGTCATTTTGCTAGCCCAACTCAACCAATTGGCCGGACTCAAATTACCAGTTTTAAGCATAAATTTAAATCTATCAATTCGAGTGGTCTGATCGGACTAAAGGCAAAATTGGACTGAACCTAATTTATTTCGGGCTACCATTTTGCTGCCCAGTCCAATCCAACCCTAATTTCATATTGGCCTAGCTAGCCCAATGAGCCGAGCCCAAATTACTAGCTCTAGGTTCGAGTACCCTCATGGTCATTGAAGGTTTTCTCGACGTTAACTTCAAAGCCTGTGGGATTAGTCGATAAATGACCCAAACATCCATACTTATAAAAAAAAAAAATTAATACATACAAATATATATATAATAGAAAAATGAAACATTAGAGTATTTTAGCCAATATGTCAAGTAAGATAATACTTAACAACTTGACTCAATCAAAGTCTGCTACTGTGTTAATTTATGAATTGACAGCAATGGTATAAGTCAAGTTGTTGTTACTTAGCAAAATCTTTGAAGGAAAATATGAGAGGGCCAAACTGAATTCTCATATTTAACCAAGGGATTTTGATTTATGACATCTATAGTTCATTTACTACCCATAAACTTTCAGATTTCAAAGTGTCTTAAGATGTCTGTAGTTATCTAAGAACCTTGGGGAGCTCTCTGATATTTCTACCACAAAGATATTTTTCTTTATTAAGGAGAGTTCATTCAGAGAATTTCATAAATAAATTATAATTTTATAACAGGAAATAATAGCTACATCAGATAACTCCAAGAAAATGGGACTCAAACCAAACTAAGGGTGTCTCAAGATCAATTTTGTTGCATGAATATTCAGAGACCCAAATAAGAAAGTAATCAACCTTCATGGATTTAAGTCAGTTTAAGTAAGCACAGAAGTTATTAATGCAAGCCACTGTTAACAATCCATGAACTTAAAGCATTGAAATCAAAAAATCAAAGCACAGAGTTTGGAAAACTCAAATTCCAACATCAAATTTACTTCAAATTTCCCTAACAAAACCGGATTCTACGCAAATCCCAAGTTACATTTCGCCAGAAATAAAAGGAAAAGTGAATAACAAAGCTTCCGATACCTTCATCCCTGGTAGAAGTTGAGCACAAGATGTCACATTGGAGGAAAGTTCTTAACACTATATAACGTTTGGAAGCCATGAAGGTACCCTTGGTTGTACGACAAAGAGGAACAAATTAAAGACATGATTATACTTTATTTTCTCCATTGGAGTTGTATCTTATTTTTAATAAAAATATTTCTAACACACAATTCTAATCACACCACAAAATATAGCTATTTCTGCTTCTAGTTCTTCTACAGAACTTCAAGCAAGAACTACATGGGAAGTATCATAAGCACACCTCATATTTCCGTTGATCAGTCCAAATTGATATTGTAAAGATCTTGATGTTGTGTAAGAAGCCTACTTGATGAAGAAAAATCCTTTGTTTCTTCTCTGCTATGGAGGAGTTGAGGGTCAATCCATGCCCCGTCAACTGATATGCTGCCTTGGACCTGACTGTCTCGAGAGAACGTTGAGACATGAGACTGGCTGTCCATTGACAGCTTCTCAAAGGCCTTTAATCTCATATCTGGGTTCATCCTATTGAGCTTGATCGTCGGTTCTTGGACTGCAATTTTGCCTTCAAGCATACTGACTAAAGAGGACATGCATGGCCTGAGAGTGGGAGATTCGATTGGTGCAAATAGATAAATATTACTGTTAGTTTATGAATAGAGTTGTGAACAATTTTTTTTTATGTAAATTAATTATAAATAAGTCATATTCTTAATATGTCAATTTCTTTATAGTAATTAGATATTAATTATTGAAGATAGGGCAATTTGTTAGTAAGCTTTCATAGGGTTTGGTGAGAACCTTCGGGTAAGGGCGATAATTATTGACAACTTTGAGACAAACTTGTCTTTTTAACTGCACATGCAATCCTCTATTTGAAAACGCTGCTCCTAATAGTGTTTTTGAAACTAACGGATTTGGCCCAATCCTCTCTTCACCAAACAATGATATCATAATTCAGTGTATGTTATATGTTAAGTAAGATTATACTAAACAACTTTACCCACTTTGAAGAATCAAAGTTTGATACTTTGTTAATTTATGAATAGACATCAATGATATAAATCATGTTGTTGTTACTTTAACAAAATCATTGAAGGGCAAAATCAATGAGAGGGCAAAACTGAATTCTCATATTTACAAAAACTTTCAGTCTTCATAGTGCCTTAAGATGTCTGTAGTTATCTAAGAACCTTGGGGAGCTCTATGATATTTCTATCCCAAAGATATTTTTCTTTATTAAGGAGAGTTTATTTAGAGAATTTCATACATAAATTATAAGTTTATAACAGGAAATAATAGCTATATCAGAGAACTCCTAGAAAATGGGACTCAAACCAACCAAGGGTGTCTCAAGATCAATTTTGTTGCATGAATATTCAGAGACTAAAATGAGAAAGTAATCAACGTTCAAGGATTAAAGTAAGTTTTAGTAAGCACAGAAGTTATTAATGCAAGCCACTGTTTGGTTGCAAAGAAAACACAGGAAAATTAAAAAAAAGAAAAAGAAAAAGAAAAAAGCAACACCCCTCTTTCTCTGATGCTTCAAGAATTTCCAGAACATGACAAGATGAAGAGAATAACAATCCATGAACTTAAAGCATTGAAATTATAAAATCAAAGTACAAAGTTTGGAAAACTCAAATTCCAACATCAATTTTCCTCAAATTTTCCTAAGAAAACGAGATTCTACGTAAAACCCAAGTTACATTTCAACAGAAATGAGAAGAAAAGTGAATTACAGAGCTTCTGGTACCTTCATCGTATGGTAGAAGTTGAGTAGAGGATGTGACATCCAACATCGGAAAAGAATGAAAGTTTATGGCATTACATAAGTACGACCTACTCTGAACCCATTATATGTATTTGAAGATGGCACCTTTGGATCCAAAGGGGACAATAGGTACTTACAGAACGTTATTATTACTTATTTTTTTTAAAATTTTTTCTCCATCGGAGTTGGTATCTTATTTTTAATAAAAATATTTCTAACACACAATTCTAATCATACCACAAAATATAGCTATTTCTGCTTCTAGTTCTTCGACAGAAAACTTCAAGCAAGAACTGCTTGGGAAGTATCATAAGCACACCTCATATTTTCGTTGATCAGTCCAAATTGATATTGTAAAGATCTTGATGTTGTGTAAGAAGCCTACTTGATGATGAAAAATACTTTGTTTCTTCTCTGCTATGGAGGGAAGTTGAGGAATCAATCAATGCCCCATCAACTGATATGCTGCCTTGGAGCTGACTGTCTCGAGAGAACGTCGAGCCATGAGACTGGCTGTCCAGTGAGAGCATCCCAAAGGCCTTGAATCTCATATCTGGGTTCATCCTATCAAGCTTGATCGTCGGTGCTTGGACTGCAATTTTTCCTTCAAGCATACTGACTACAGAGGACATGCATGGTCTGAGAGTGGGAGATTGATTGGTGCATAAGATGGCCAAGTTCAGCATGTTCATCACCTCCTCCTCTGAGTAATTTTAACCGAGACTTGGATCTACCAGCTCCACGAGGTTTCCCTGCTCGTGCAGGACATAAGCCTGCAGTCCATTGAAGAACCCAAAACATGTTTTTCGTTAAAAGTATACATGGTCAAGAAATGACAAAGCAGAAAGTATGAGGAAAAAGACAATGTTTACCCAACCCAGAAGTTAAACACACTCTTGCTTTGGCCTGTAATTGTCGGTCAAGTAACCCCTCATTACATATTCAGGAGCCATATATCCTCTTAAGAGAAGTCAGCAACATGATGATCATTCTTGTGCTATACTTATTTTTAATCGATATATGCAGAAATTTATGTTAGGAAAAGGGTACTGTATATGCATGAAACCACTTCAGAAACTCAACAGTCCTAAATTCTGCATCTCTAAAACCAGAGAAAGAAGATCACCCCATATTCTTTTGAGTTTCAATGAAGAAAACTGAGTTTTTGAAACCCCAAACGGAAAAAAAGAACTGCTAGTTGGAAACTCCATACTATAGTGATTGATTTAGTTTTCTATCAATCTCATTGTATCAATTTTGTTTAAGAAGCATGATATTCATATTAAACCCAAATCCTAAACGTTTGAGTTGGTCATTTAATATGGTATCAGAGCTTGATTTGGCATGAAATCCTGGGTTCGAGACCTCTCTTTGCTATTTGCTCCCCATTTGTGTATTTGAAAGTCCATATTGAACTTTATGGTTTGTTTGACTCTCACCTAGGGTGTTAAAGCATGTAAATGTGCTTTACCAATCACTCTGAGTTTGAGTTTTTAGGAGAGTTGGTCATAATGGGGTCCATCCCCATTACATTTTCCTTGAGACATACTTTCATGTCTCCTTGCTTTATTTTTGGTCCATGTTTGTGCATGAAGACTCGGTTGTCTTCCCCACTTTTGTTTTTTTTTTTCTCCTATAAATAAGTGAGAAGCTTAGAAGGAAGAATTCATCCCAAAGAAAGAAATCCAAGAGAGAATGAGGGAGAAGAGGGGGGAAGAGAAAGGAGAAAATATTAGAGTGAGTTGAGAGGGATATTCTCAATTGAGAAATTTTCACACCAAGGGAGTGTGAGATCATCTCTAATTTTGAGTGCATACCCCAAGATTAGAATATTCTTGGGAGGAATTGTACGGCATATCACTTTGAGATAGTGAAGAATTGTTCGGAATTTGTCCCGTAATTTTTCCCTTCACCTTGAAGGGTTTTCCACGTAAATCTGGTGTTCTTCATTTATGTATTTATTTTCTCGTATGAGATCTATTCACGTATATGGGTACTATTCACATATTTCGAGTACTATTCACTATATGGTACTATTCATCCGACGTCAAGAAACACTACCAAAGAGTAGTATTAGAGCAATAGAAGTGGTATTAGAGCTAGATTCTCTGAGTCTTAGTATGCTCTATGGTTATGGCTATTGACTGACCTTCCACATCAAAAAAGACTTTTGAGATTACTGTTGCTCTAGGATGGCTCATAGTTGAAGTTGAAATAAAGATGACAGGTGCAAAGTACGACATTGAGAAGTTTTCAACCTTGACAACTTTACCTACGCAGAGGCGGATAAGAAAGACATGCTTATCCACTAGAAGGCCCACAAGGCGTTATCTGGCAAGTCCAAGATACCAGAAACCATGAAAGAAGTCGAATGGGAAGAGATGGACTAGTCAGCTGCCAGTGCCATACGACTCAACCTTTCAGACAAAGTTCTAAACAACATCAATGTGGAAGACTGCACAACTACAAAAGAGATATAGAAGAGACTGGAGAAATTGTACATGGCGAAAAACTTGTCGAATAAGTTGTATTTAAAGAAAGAGTTGTACAGTCTATGTATGTCGAAAAATACAAACGTGCTACAACATTTGAATAAGTTCAATAGCCTTATCTCTCAACTGTTAAAGTTTAAAGTAACTTTTGATGATGAAGATAAGGCTATACTCTTATTGACATCTCTACCTTCTTCATATGAAAATCAGATGACTACCATGTTATATGGAAATTGTTACCATATACAATATTAGGAGTTTATGCAATTTAGGACTCTATTATTAATTGTATATATTATCTTACCATGTATAAATGCTAAAGATTAGGAATATGTTAGTTACCATGTATGGATGCTAAAGATTAGGAATTTGTTAGTTACCATGTATAGATGCTAAAGACAAGATAATTTTGGAGACTCTATGTATGGCATATACTGACAGAATCAGAGAAAGAACTTTTCCAAAATCTCTCTTCGTAATTTTCTGTTATCTAGTATTTTGACATGGTATCAGAGCCCAGGTTCTTGATTTCTGGTCTGTACGAATAATTGTTCTCTTGGCTTTGTGGGTTTCTCTTGTTCGGCACACTTTGGGTTCCATCTTAGTGAACTAGCATTGAATTTAATGGTGTTCTCTTATTTCTCGTCATCACAGATTGTTCGGTTCTTACTCTTATTTCCAATGCCTTTTTTGGTTGTGGCTTTCGACAATTTATAATTTTCGGCGTTCTTGGTTTATGTCTTTTCTAATTTTCGATGCAATATATTGTTTTTCTGGTGGGTGTTTGTTTGTGTGTTTTTTTCTCACGGTCTGAAGCTCTGATTTTTGAGGTGGGATATTCTTTGTCTTGGTCGCATCATGTCATCGGATAAGTTGGAATCATTCCCTATTCGGTTTACTGGTAAAAATTATTCGGCTTAGGAGTTCCAATTTAAATTAGTTGTCAAAGGAAAATAATTGTGGGGTCATATTGATGGGGTGTTCCCGCGCCTCGGAGTCTTAGAGGCTTTGTCTCAGTGGGAAATTCATGATGCTCGGGTTATGACTTGGCTCCTTAGCTCGGTTGAGTCTCACCTTGTTCTCAATTTGAGGCCTTATAAAACTACTGCTGCTATGTGGACTTATCTTAACAGTTTCTGATCAAGACAACTACGCTACTTGATTTCATTTGGGATCATGAGATGGCTAATTAAACACAAGACAGTCTCTCTATTGAGGAATATTTTTCTGGTTTTCAAACTCTTTGGGCTGACTATCGCGACATTGTTTCTACTAATGTTCCCACTGCAACTCTCTCTGTTGTCCGAGAATTGCCACCAGCAAGCGAGATCAATTCTTGATGAAGTTACGACCAACGTTGAAATTGCACGTTCTAATATGATGAACCGTCATCATGTCCCATCTCTGGATGCTTGTTGGTGAACTGCCGTGAGGAGAAGCGGCGTATCGTTACTCCGGTACGCCATGGAACATCGGGCTACTGTTAGTGCACCTGTTTCTGTGGCTTATGCAGCACAGGGGAGACATACGGGTAGAGAGACATGCGTGTTGTCCAATGCTTTAGTTGTAAAGCTTTTGGCCATATTGCTCTGGATTGTCCCTAGAAGTTCTGTAACTCTTTGCGAAACGGGATTATATCATCTACCTTGTCGTTTCACCTTGAAAGGAAGTAGAGTCACCTTATCATGCCTCCACTCTTTGCTCTAGTTCTGTGCATTGCCTATTTGCCTCCGCCCAGGTTGTTCCTCTTCTTGCTCCTACAACCTTAGCAAGAGCCCAGACACACTCCTCTGAAATGGTACAACGGATGATCCTTTACGCGCTTCTTTCCAGCTCGGGTAATCATAAAGTTTCTTTTAAGCCATGGTATTTAAACTCCGGAGCCTCTAACCATATGACTAATACTGTTGTTCCTCTTTCCAATATCAGAAATTAAGATGGAAATCTGAAAATTAACACCGCTGATGGCATCTCTCTGCCTATTAGTGTTGTTGGTGATCTTTCCTCTTCCTTAGCGATGTTTTGTGTCTCGACCTCTCCGCAAAAATCTTATTTACGTTGGTCAATTGGTTGATAACAATTGTAATGCTCCAATTCTCACTTGTTAAGTTGTGTTGTGCGGGATCGATGTCGGGGGCGGATGATGGTGAAGGGCACAAATGGGGCGACTCTTTCCTCTTCATGTTTTCTCCTTTCCCTTTTATTCCTAATTTTCCTTTACTTTCATTTGCATGTGAAATATTGTTGATTCTGCTTGATAAGATGTGGCATAGACGTCCTAGACCACGAACTACGATGTCCCTTTGTACTTTGTTGAATTACGGATTATTGGGACGCCAGCATGTTCTTCCTATTGATCTTTCTTTTGATTGCACATCATGCGAACTTGGCGAAAGTAAAGTTCTGCTTTTCCTCGGCGTGCATCCTCGGTAGCTCGATGTTTTGAGCTTATTCATCTTTCGCGATGTTTGAGGATTTACTTTGTTGTTCTCATGCGCATTACAAGTACTTTTTACTTTCATTGATGACTTTAGTCGCTTTAATTGGGTTTACTTCCTCGGGGCTAGGGTGGGATTTTTAATTTTGGTGCTTTCTTGCACTCCTTGAGACTCAATTCTCTGCCAGCATCAAGGTATTGCGCTCTAATTCTAGCGGCGAATACATGTCTAATGAGTTTCAGGTTTTTCTTCAAAGCAAAGGGATCATCTCTCAGCGTTCTTGTCCTTCGACACCATAACAAAACGGTGTTGCTGAGAGGAAAAATTGCCACCTTCTTGAAGTCATAAGAATTCTTTTACTTGAATCATCTGTTCCTCCTCGTTTTTTGTGTGAAGCTCTTTCTACTGCAGTTCATTTGATCAATCACTTACCCTCTCCTACGACAAATCATGTTTCTCCTTTCTCTATGTTGTTTGGTCATTCTCCTTTATATTCTGATCTTCGTACATTTGGTTGTGTTTGTTTGTGCCTTTCCCTCCTCATGAGCGACATAAACTTCTTGCCTGATCTATTAAGTGTGTTTTTCTTGGTTATGCTATCCCTCACAGGGGTTATGTTTATTCACGATCCCATACTTCTCATTATCACAGTTTCGAGGAATGTAGTCTTCTTTGAAAATCAATATTTCTTTCCATCTCATGTTCAACTGTCATCTGCATCTGTATCTCTTGACTATTTTTTTAAGATCTCGACAATTGTGGAGCAGTTCAAACACAGTTTTGTGTATGAAAGCAGTTGACATGGTTTGGTTCATTTCCTTTGCTGCACTCCTTCCGATCTTGACTTGGCACCTGATCCACCCATCTGCTTCACCACTCTTCGATTTGAGTCACACTGCGTCCTTCTCGAGCCACAATTGGTATGGTTTATTCTCTCCTGTCTCTCTTATCGCTACTTTATCCACTATTTTCATTCCTCACCTCTGAACAAGCCAAGGAACATGAGGTAGCAAATTGCAGTAAAGGAACTAAACGCGGGGAGAATCACACACTTGGGATATTGTTCCTTGTCCTCCTACAGTTGACCTATTGGGAGTAAATGGGTTTTACGTAAAACTTAGATTCGATGGCTCTTTGGATTGGTACAAAGCTTGCCTTGTAGCTCACAGGTATGGCGAGGGAATATGGGATTGATTATGAAGAGACATTTGCCCCTGTTTCCAAAATGACCACGGTTCGAACCATCTTAGCTATTGCTGCTTCATAGTCATGGCGACTACATCAAATGGATGTGAAGAATGCCTTTCTTCATGGTGATCTCCATGAAGAGATTTACATGAAGCTTCCCTCTGGTATGACTACTTCTTCTCCTCATGATGTTTGTAAACTTAGGCGTTCTCTGTATGGGCTCAAGCAAGCGCCCAGTAGCTTGGTTTGAGGATTCATGATACCTTTCTCTTTTCTTCGATTACACAAAGTCAATATGATTCTTCTCTCTCTTCCTTCACACATCTAAATTAGATTATAGTTATTCTCTCTTGGTTTATGTGGATGTTATTTATCATTGCCGTATTGTTTGTGGTTTGATTACTAATCTTCTTAATTTGTTTACATATAACTTTCCATATGAAGAAAGATCTTGTGACTCACGGCACTATAGGATTGGAAGTTCATTATCAATCCCATGGCCTTTTCATGAACCAACATAAGTATATTCAAGATCTTATCACTTTGGCTAGTTTGGAGGACACTTCTTTTGTTGATACTCCTATGGAGGTAAATGTCAAATACTGGAAAGATGAAGGGGACCTTCTGAATGAACCTACTCTATCGGCGCTTAGTTGGGAGTCTTATACATGACCCTTTACTCGGCTGATATCTCCTATCTTTGTTCATCGGTCGGTCAATTATGTCTTCTCCTCGACATCTCCATCTTGCTGCAGTTTGCCGCATCATTCCCTCTCTTCGAGGATCACCTACTCGTGGGTTGTTTTTTTCCTACCGACGCCTCTCTTCAACTTGTTGCCTATAGTTATGCTGATTGAGCTAGGTGTCCGGATACACGTTGATCTACTATAGGTTGGTGTATGTTTTTAGGTGATGCATTAATTTCTTGGAGATGTAGAAACAAGATCGTGTTTCTAAATCCTCTACTAAGGCTGAGTATCGTGCCATGTCTACTGCTTCTTCTGAAATTGTATGGCTATGTGGTATCCTTGAGGAGCTTGGGTTTCCTCAGACTCATTCTACTCCTCTTCATGCTGATAACACTAGTGCTATTCATATTGCTATCAATCCCATTTTCCATGAACGGTGGCACATTGAAGTTGATTGTCATTCTATTTGAGACACTTTGGAAAGTCGAGTGATATCTCTTCCTCATATCTCTTACGGTCTCCAGTGGGCGATGTCTTCGCAATGGAGCTAAGCCAGTGACATCGATTTCTTGTTGGCAAATTGTTCTTGGTGACTTCGACATCGATTTGTGGGGATGTTACCATATACAATTTTAGGAGTTTATGTCACGATTTGGGACTCTATTATTAAGAGTGTATATATTATCTTACCATGTATAAATGCTAAAGATTAGGAATCATTGGTTACCATGTATGAATCTTCAAAGACTAGATAATTTGGAATATATGTATGACATATCTTGACCAGTCGGATAAGAACTTTTCAAAATCTCTCTTCGTGTTTTTACGTTTATCTAGTATTTTGTGAAATGACACTTGAAATTTGAGCAAGTGTCGGGATCCTTGTTGTCTTATAATAAAACTGACGAAGAAAGAATGGACGTGGTTGGGTACTTACCTTCCCGGTGGGCGATCTTTGGAGCTTATAGGGTTAGGTTAGCGAGAATCCCCTCCTTCCTTCTCGAGGGTGAGATTTTATCTCCTTCTAGTTTAAGGGAGGAAATCTTCCTTTCCTTATCAACGACTAGTTCTTCCTTGTCAGGGATTAATTTTCCCTTTTCCAGGATTATCTCTCCGAGGAGTTAGGGATTCGGAAGCTGGAAAATTAGCTTATAATATCGCTTTTGCTGATTTTCTGCTTCTAGGTGCTTATTCGTAACAAACTTCCCATATGGGATAGAATTCCTATATGGGGTAGAATGGCCGACTGGCGGACTTGAAGTCCTAGACGGGCTGCCTCAAGCAAGCCATGGATGAGTTTGACCTTGCTTTCCAGAGAGGCCTCTATAGATTCTCCCGTCTGAGAAGTGTCCGCCTAGTCTTGGTGAAGTGAGTGGAATCGGGCTGTCTCACAACACAGGCCCAGCGAGCCTCGTGCCCATCGAGTAACGGATCCCAGAGATCATGGTACTCACAATGCCCCCCTTTTCCTATGGCTGGAGTTTTTGTGCTATTTGAGTCGGGGGAAAATACTGTGGTTTCAAATGTTGAATGTTGAGAGTTGAAAGGTTTGTGAGAAATGATTAGGCGCATTCGTAGATTTTGGGCGTGCTTATGTGTGTTTAAGGCGCATGGGAGACACACACCTCCCGATGTGCATCCTATGTATCTCATTCTGACGACGCATTTAATGCGTCTGACGACCCCCTACCTCTATAAATAGGAATAGTGGTCTCAAGAGTGGTTTCTTTTACGTCTTCTCAAAAGAGATTTTTTTTTTACTCATATACTTCATCCTCCTTTGCGCTTCTGCAAATTTCCTTTCCAAAGGAGTCATCGGAGACCCTTGACGCTTCAACGACTTAATTTTCCGATGAGTGTTTGCAACTCAAACCTTTTCCGCGTCGTTGGTTTGCTTGGGTGCCATCGTGGTTGGAGGTGTCTTACTAGTTTCTGCGAAGGTTTTCAGTTTACTTTCTTTAGGTTTTATCCCTGGTGGGTTGTAAAACCTCCAAGATATTTCTTTTTCCTTTCGAGGGTTCTTTCCTATCCCCTTTTTTTATTTTTGATTTCTGGACCTCAAGTTGACCCCTTCTTTTCCCTTTTTTCTCTGCACCGTAGAATGTCGAGGTCACGAAGAGGTTTGACGGATTAGGTTTGGTGTAGCGGGGTACCCAGGAAACGCCTACCTAAATCGGTCGGAGGAGCGTCCCGAACTGACAGCGGCTACCTCGACTTTGGGAGCGGATAATATCGTCTACTTTATGTGTGAGTAGTTTGTTGTTGGGCTTCGCCTCCCCATTCCATTACTGGTGAAGCAGTTCCTTCATTTTTACCGGGCATGCGCTCGCCACATCCAGGACGTTTTTCGGATTTAATGGAGTTTGCGATGTCTTGGGCTTTCCCTTTACCTGTTGGATATCTCAGCGATTTTAAATTTGCTTCATTTACACTTTAAAGCTTGGGACTGAGGGCCGCTTGTCCATGTCGCTCCCGCGATTATCAAGCGCAATTTGTAACGGGCTCTGACTCCTTAAGGCAGAAGTGAAAGGGGTCAAATCTGAATTAGGAGTCCATGGTATGAGACCCATGGCTCTCGAGCTTCCTTTGAATCTAAATCGGTCCCTTACATTCCGGGTTTGTCTAGATTTGATGAGAGGTCCAAGCTAATCCAGGCCAGTGATGCAAGTGGGCTAGTTGAAGGCAGGTCATGAGGCCCAGATCTGCGCGTGGGTGCGGGCGGGATGCTATCTCGAAGGCATGCGTCTTGGAGGATGAGACTCTGGCGGGGAACTTCCTCCACGTTGAAGATGCGCTTATCGGGGCTTCACTGGCGAGGCAAATGAGTGGGTGCCTCGCGGGCGGGCGAGCGGTCTCGCGGTTCATGATGGCAGAGCCCCCTGATAGGCTGGTGCTCGGTTGTACATCGAGCGATGGAGTGGGCAGGGCTGCGGAGGATCTTTGTCGGCTCTGATAAGCGCTGGCGCTCATTAGCGCTGCAAGGCCCTTCAACCAAAGGGACCCTTCCATCACGCACATGCGCGATCTTTACCCCCACAACTTCCACCTACCAGCGGTGGCTCATGGGGTGGAATACTCAATCCCCCTCCCCGTCAGCCTGGATAAGAGGTCTTATCAGTGCGTGGAAAAGGACGGGATGTATATGCGCAATCATGACTTCGATGAGACTCTTAGGCTGGTATGTTGAACCTCGATGTTTATTTGTTGCTTTGATGCTATGATTTCCTTCAATGTTCTCTTTGCAGGCGAGGCCCTCGGAACATGGGTCACTAGTGTCTGAGGGCTTCGTCGTAGGGCTGGAAGATCTTGAGGGTGCGGCTCTTTTCAGAGCGGTCGCCTCCTGCTTGTGCCCTCGAAGAGTCTCTAGGCAAGGCCTAGTCCCCGATCCAGATATTAGGAACGGAAGGCCAAGGAGGGGTTTGAGAAGACGGCGGGTGCGGAAAAAGAGAGAGACAAGGCTTAGGAGGAGCTCGAGGTTGCTGGAGCTAGCGTTGTCGCGTGGGTGACACGAGAGGCCAAAAAAAATGGAGGGTAACACTGGCTAGGGTCGAATCTTATAGTGGCTACGGAGGAAGCCAGTGCGGTAGCAGAAGAGGTTAAGTGTAATGCCGAGTATGAGGCCACCCGACTAGAGGTTGATTGGACGTTTCTCCTGCTAGAGCTTGGGACGGTCAAGGATGAGGTGTCTTCTCTTGATTCTTGCCACTGTAGGTGTTATGAATCAACAAAATTTATATCCTAAATTCCTCCTACTGCCGTAGCAAAGTTACTGCAGTATAGTGGTTCTAGGGTCGAACTCAAGGATGGGTTTTCTTTGCACAAATGACTAACAATGAGGTTCAATTTGGTGAATTAAATTTGGATTTTAAGGTTTTGGTGTAAAAAGTGTGTGGAGTTGAAGTTGTGGAAATTGAAAATAAAATGAAATAAACTAAAATAAAGTGTAAAAAGAAATCCTTGAAGTGTTGGGCTGCTAGGTTGGGTTGATAGGGTTACAAAGAGGTCCCCGGGGTCATTTCCTCGCGTTGGGGAGGATGACCTATAGTCAATTCCCAAACCGAATCTTCATTTAACTTTAAAAACTAAACCCTAATAATTTTCCTTTTGATAGAAAGCATTTATTTAGCATTTATGGTTCCTACAGTGAAAATCTATCACCTTGACCCATCCTACAATGATTCGTAAGGGCAGCCTGAAAGGCGAGATCGTCGGTGGATCTAATAATAAGCATCCTTGAACCACAAAAGATTGCAGTATTGATCAATGGGGATCCATCTACAGTGAAAATATAACCCGCAACCTACCTCCAGTGGCTCGTAAATAGCAACTAATAGATATCAGTGTATCTAAAGCTAAGAATACGCCGAACCACAAAGCTTATGAAGTAGCGAAAGAAAGTACATCAAAGAGCTTTAAACCTAGAGTTGCAACTTTGGGAACCAAAATGTCAAAACCTGCTGCGTGAAAAACAGGGGAACAAAATGCAAACCTTATTTCCCAAGCCTAGCAACCCTCTTCTTCAAGGTTTAGAGGCTTTAGCCAAACATCCTTTGAGTTGTCATCCTCAAAGGGTGTGTTTGGTTGCCTAGAAAGTGAGAGAAAGAGGAGAGAGAAGAGAGAAATTGAAGGCCAAAAACAGGGGCTCGTATTTTCTTCTGTCAAATAAAACCTACTTAGGTCAACAGTGTATTACAATGGCTTATATAGCCTTACAATCAAAGTGAACTACCAAACTAACCTAACTAAATTTATTACAATGAGGGTAGAAAGGAGAAAAGCAAAAGCGAATTAGTTTGAAGAAATTTGGAATTTTATTGTAGGAGAAAAATTCGCTCTTGTCATTGTTCATCCTTTGACAGCTCTTTGTTCCATTGCTCCCTGCTGCTACTATTCATGTTGCACTATTCTATTTCTTCTTACTTTGATATTCTTCATTCCCAGCTTGCTGAAATTGATAGAAAACCATATGAAATTGATGGAAATCAACCCGACTTTGTTATGATTGGATTGACATGACGATTTGGCTTCCAATTCCTGCCAAAACTACAAAAACAGTCTCGGAATGCGATCAGAAGTACAATAGGGACCCGAACATGTCAATTGGGTTAATTATAACAATTAGTACACAAAAAGTGCTCAAAACCTATTAAAAATAGGGTTCAAAATAGAACTTTTTGGGCACTAATCCCACACTTGGCCCGACATTGCTAGTCCCTTACCAATCTGAAGAAAAATAAAATAAAAAGAACATATAAAACTATAACAAAATTATGTTACAAGGTTGCAGTTCAAAAAGGTTGTGAAGAAGTAATGCCTAGCCCTCAATGAGAATTACCGAAACTTAGCCTAAAAACTATCTCGAGAGAATGAATACCATACAAAATGGAGTATCAAAAGAGCTTCCTTCTCAATGACTCAACCAGGAACTTCCACCAAAATCTAAGTGTTTGTTTGATTAGCTCCTCAGCAATATAAGCCAGTCAAAAGCTTGCACTCTCCCCCCTGACGAGCTGCGGCCTTGACCTAGTATGCTAACTAACCTAAATAGATCAGGACCCACCTCTTATTCCACAATTCTTTTTTGTGTTGTAGGGTGCAATGTTGAAAAATTGACTTCACCAAAGTCCGTGTAACGAGGATTCGTTGGTGACTCCCAACCAATTAAGGTTTAGGGCACCAAGCCATAAGGATCTTTCGACCACTAACTCTTCAGGTTTCACCGGATTAGAGATGATTTGAAACTCTAGCACCTCTGACTCTCTAAGCTCACCCGTCCACCCATGCGAACACTAAGTCGGTGGCTCCCAACCAGTTAGCTTAGGGCATCAGGCTTTAAAGGCTTTCGCCATAAACCCCTCGGATCGTGTTTGGGTTTCAAGGCAAAGCGTTGCAATCTTCTTTTGCTTTTTCTTTTTCTTTTTTTTTTCTTTTTCTTTTCTTTTTCTTTTTGGAAGACTCATTGGCCTTCTTTCCACAGGGGTCCTTAACCTATTAAAGGTAGTCAACGACACTAGGATATGTTGTGCAAAGTAAAGGAGGTTGTGCAGTTTTTCAGCCTATTATTGAAACCTATGGTGCTTAGTGTGTGGTTAGCTAGAGGTGGAAGAAAAAGGTCAAAATCAATAAGAATTCAACTAATCATTCACTCAGCTAGGCATGGAACCAATCTAACAACGACAGAATTGGATAAAGTTTCAACTTTTCAAACCACAGGTTAAGCAGAACACAAAAAAAAAAAATTAGGTGTAAAATGGGTCCAATTTTTGAAAAAATAAGTTGTATAGTATAACAGCTTCACAAAAAGGAAAACCAGCAAGCCATTGAACATAACAAAATGGGCTTACTCAAAATAGTAACAAAAACATAAATAAATGCCCTTCTCAATAACTCTCCCCCGACCAAATGTCGCATTGTCATGTGGGGCTTGGTGGAAAGTTAGAGAAGGAAGTGCTACCTCCTTGATGATATGTGCTTGTTTTTGGATAGGAGACTTCCCAATCTTTCCATCGACACCTTATTCACTTCGTTTGGGCTTCAAATAAACAAGTTAGGAGAAGAAAAGAGAGGAAAAAGTGACTAGTTGGAGAATTTTGAAAATTACAAATTCATAATAATTTCAAAAGTATTTTTTCTTGATATATTTGGATTCTACACTCTCTAAGATTTTCAACAGTACCAAAAACACCTAAAACGGAGTTCGGATGAAAAAGTTATGAGAGAAACAAAATGAAGTTGATGCAGGTTGCGAATTTCGCAACTTCTTGAGGGCTCCCACATTTTTTTTCAAAATTTTTTTTGAATGTAAATATATATATAATAATAATAACAATAATAATAATAATAATAATAAAATATATCATAAAAAACAAAAGATGAACAGTACCTGCGAAAATTTGCAAAGTTGCGAAATTTTCAGCTTCTGGACCTGAAAAAAAATAAACACAACAAAAAAAACATTAAGAAAAATTGTAGAAAATTGAAAATTAATCTAAAAACAAATATTAACTAAAAATTAGAGAAAATCTAAAAAGAAAAATTAAAGAAATCATGGTAAAATAAAATAAAACAAGATAAAATGAAAAAATGAAAACCAAAAAGTGGGGGAGACTGTGCTCCCCCCAAACCAATTCCTTAAGCCTTTGAAGGTTGCCGGAATTGGTGGAGCTTAAATTACGAGGTCGGGTGCCAAATCCCAGAACCGTACCGAACTTGACCCAGTGCCATGCAATATAGGCAGGCGCTTGTGTCTTTGATGTAGTGGCGGAGGCTGCAACGATTGGCCACTAATTTCACGATATTTTCACAGCCGGTGATGAATTTGGCATGAGCTTTGGGAGGCAGTGCTTCGAGGTTTTGAGTGTCTTTGCGGGCATGATATACATTGTATGGGTTAGTAGAGGGGCGGAGTGTAAATTGTGCTCTTGGGGGCTCTTCCACTTGCATCGCTCACTTGCCCTCCCCTCATTCGACCTCAGGGAGTTCTTTTCCATGGGTGAACAACAACACCCGATAGGCGGGGATTCAAATAACCCTTGAATGTTCGTAAAATTTTTCTATCGACCCGATCTTGTAGCTCACATTGACCACTTGCTCCTCTACCATGGTGTCACTCAGGCACACTTTCTCTAGACTCTCTTCCTCTGGATGAACATGCTGATTTGTGAGTTTTGAGATGGATTGGTGTAGGATGTCAATTTTCTGATCAAGGTCACTTTGAAGCACATCCAATTTTTTTTTTCAGAGAGATTTCCACAGTACAAATTCTTTGACTTAATTAGGCATTGAATTTCTTACGCTCTTCTGACATCACTACCGGTTGGTAAGATGCAGAATTGCTTGCTTTCATTTGGGGAGATTGAACGTGGTGGTTGAGTGAGACAAAAGGAATATCTTGTGGATGTGGAGGAGGTGCATCTTTGTGAGGTCTTGGTTCCACGTAGGAGTTTGTGTGGTTACCCCAACTAGGGTTGTAAGTATTATCAAATGGTGCGTGGATTGGGGAAACCTTTGCATAGGGTGCACCCTGACCATTGGTTTCTATAGTCCTTCATGGACCTATATGTATTAGGATTCCTCCCCTGAGGGTTCAGCGATTATGCGGAAGGCTCCTGTAATCCCTCATGGACATGTATGCCACTAGGGTTTCTCCATTGAAAACTCCTTTGTGTGCTCTCCCTCTTTCCATTTGAGGTCACAATCAAACCCACTTTGGACGTACAATCTACTTGATGAAATAGGGCAACACAAAACTGACGCCTGCGAGTCCTTTGCGGGAATTTTTGTTTTCTTTTTTCTTTTTGCGGTGAAATGAAATAAATAAATAAAAAAAACCGACGGTAATATAAGAAATTCTGATACTTGTGATGAGGATCACAAGTGTTCCATAACTCGTCAAATGCACTTGGGCACCATCCCAGAGCAAACGGCCATTTGATTCTTGCCACGGTGAGTGTTATGAATCAACAAAATTTGCATATCTAAATTCCTCTACTTTAGTAGCAAACTGCTGCGAGTATAGTAATTCTGAGGTCGAACTCAGGGATGGGTTTTCTTTGCACAAATGACTAATAATGAGGTTCAATTTGGTGAATTAAATTTGGATTTTAAGGTTTTGGTGTAAAAAGTGTGTGTAGTTGATGTTGTGGAAATTGAAAATAAAATGAAATAAACTAAAATAAAGTGTAAAAAGAAATCCTTGAAGTGTTGAAATTTGCTAGGTTAGGTTGATAAGTTACAAAGGGTCCGGGTTCATTTCCTCGCGTTGGGGAGGATTACCTATAGTCAATTCCCGAACCAGATCTTCATTTAACTTTAAAAACTAAACCCTAATAATTTTCCTTTTGATAGAAAGCATTTATTTAGCATTTATGGTTCCTAAAGTGAAAATCTATCACCTTGACTCATCCTACAATGATTTGTAAAGGGCAACTAATGAATCTCAGTGGGTCTAATAATAAGCATCACTGAACCTAAAAAAGATTACCAAGTATTCAATGAGGATGCACTCCCATTGAAAATATAACCCTTAACCTACCTCAGGTGAAACTCAAGTAAAATATGCTTAACTAATAGATATTTAATTACATCTAAAAAGCTAAGAATACAAGACCACTAAAAGCTTGCCAAGTATTGGCCAAGAAAGTACATCAAAGGCTTTAAACCTAGAGTTGCAACTGGGAACCAAAATGTCAAACTTGCTGCGTGAAGAAGCAGGGGGAACAAATGCAAAACCTTGTTTCCCCAGCTGTGACCCTCTTCTTCAAAGGTTTAGAGGCTTTAGCCAAACATCCTTTGGGTTGTCCTCGAAGGGGTGTGTTTGGTTACTGAGAAGTGAGAGAAGAGGAGAGAGAAGAGAGAAAGTGAGGCCCAGCAGGGGCCGATATTTTTCTTAGTCAAATAAAACTTACTTAGGTCAGCGATTACAATGGCTTATATGGCGCACAATCAAAGTGAACTACCAAACTAACCTAACTAAAAATATTACAATGAGGGTAGAAAGGAGAAAAACCAAGAATTCGTTTGAAGAGAATTTGGAATTTTATTTGTAGGAAAAATTAAACTGCCGGCGTGTTCATCATTGTTGGCTCGCCCCGATTTCCATTGCTCCCTGCTTTGCTCACCCATTCCGCGCTCGCTATTCTTTATTCTTACTTTGATATTCTTCATTCAGCTTCTTGAAATTGATAGAAAACCATATGGTGGTGAAATCCAACTCGACTTTGTTATGATTGGATTGACCGGCGATTTGGCTTTAATTCACGCAAAACTATAAAAACAGCCTCGAATACGTCGAAGTACAATAGGGACCCGAACATGTCAATTGGGTTAATTATAACAATTAGTACACAAAAAACACTCAAAACCTATTAAAAATAGGGTTCAAAATAGCACTTTTTGGGCACTAATCATCTCTCCAGTCTCAAGCCGATAAGGACAAGGAGGCCATGGAGGAAAAATATCAGAAGCCTCTGGAGGTGATTTTTGCCTATGGGTAGGGGTGTTGTGTTTTTCAAACCTGACATCCTTCACAACATCTATGCGACGTCGAGAGGTCCCGGAGGGTATGCGACCGCCAACGTACGCCTCACGAAATCTTTGTGAACCCTAGTGCCCCACAATCAGCTTGTTTACTTGAGAGCGCTACGACCAAAGTTCCTACGCAATGAGGCGACGAGTGCAGTGGAGATTCTTTGTTGTCGAGGACCATGGTAGATTCTAGTCCCTCTTTTTCCATTCTTACTTAATTACAATTTTTTGTAAAGGGCCTTGGCGAAGCCATCATTTATTATTACTCTCTTGGATACCATTGGTGCTTGATGAAATACATCTTCTGTCTGCTTCTGTGCCCATTTTTACTTCTCACCTTTAACATCATTGAAGCTTTTATAATTTCTAGTTTGCTTACGCTATTGATCCCTTTTATTGTGCAACCCCTTTTCTCAATTCTTAGTTAGGATGGTCGCTCTAGGACACTAATGCTAAGTTGGGAGCTTGGCAGGGTTCGCCCTTGTGCTGGCAGGCAAGGCAACATCTTTGAGCCTTGGTTGTAGTCAATAGGCTAAGGACCATCATAGGGCTTGGTCATGTACCAGCAAGCTAGAGGCCTTGTCTAGTTTCTCTTTTGGAAGTGCCAGCGGGCTTAGAGCCACATCTTGGTCTTTTGGGAGGTCTTTGGGAGGCTTAGGCCGGAAGTCTAGTCAGGCGATCCACAGGCCCCGAAGCAGACCTGGGACTATGGAGCTGATAATATTATTAAAAACCATGGTACTCGCAATGACACTATCTTCTATGGAGTATGGAAAGGTAGAAAGACTGGAAAATTAATGCACTCGTAAAGCATGCTGGAAGGTGAAGGGTGGTTGGTCATAAAGCGTGTTAATACTACGCCCCAAGTATTTGCGGCGTGATTTTTGATGGGAAGATTTAATGCCTGCAGTGGCGTTCACCCCTATATATAGAGGTCGACTCGAATCTTTGCCCAGTCTGAAGTGTGCGATTTCGTTCCTTTTTGTTATGGTGGCGCTTGGGATAAGGAGCCATGAAGGAAGACTCTGGGAGGGCTTTGGAGTACATCTTTTACACTGTAGGTATGGGCGTTGTGTGTCGAACAAGGCATTTGTGGAGACCCGACTAGGGTTCAGGCTTGTGCAGGCTCTCAAAATTTTCTTTCTCCATAGTGCTTTGCAAGCCTTAGGTGCTCCCCTGTCTTGGCATCCTCTGAAGGCGTAGTTGCCGAGGTGCATCTTAGAGAGGTGGTAGAGGAGTCTGGTAGAGGTGCCCCTCTTGGGGATTTAAATGGACATCCACTTTTTCTTTCTTTTTTTCTTTTTTTTTGGGTAATGGCCCCAATGTGGCCGCTTTTCTTCTTCCTCCTTTTTCCTAGTGGCCCCAATATGGCCGCTCTACTTCTTCCTCCTTTTTCGTAGTGGCCCAAATATGGCCTCTTAGGCATATATCATTGTATAACTAATGACGCCCTTGGCTTATTTATGAGATGTAATTTTTTGTAACGAGCCCAATATGGCCGCTTGGACATTTACCACCGTGTAACTAATTACGCCATTAGCTTATTTATGAGATGTAATTTTTTGTAATTCTTTGAACAAACGAACCCTGGCTAGGATCGATGCTTTAGAGATACTGAGGTTAAGTTACATCCGACTAAGCACCCTCGTTAGGCTCCAACGCGCTGGGTGTTTTCAAGTGTCGCGGCTGAGGTTGGGGCATCGCAGCCAGGCCAAGAGCCGCAATCCGCCCGAGAGCGCGTAGTGGCATCGCCTATATCCGAACCTGAGAGTGTTAGTTTCGCTTAAGAGCCACGGGCTCCTGCTCTTTTGTGCGCCTGCCAGGATATCGGCCATATATCTAAGCTTTTGTGAGTGTCAGACTAAGAGTCACAACTGTCTTTTCAGTGCCATCAGATATCCGCCATATCTGGGGATTTCAGGTGCCAAGAAGTTAAGAGCCACAAACCGGGTCTTTTGTAAGTGTCAACAGCTAAGAGAGTTACGCCTAGTCTTTTTGAAACTCCGCCAAGAGATATCATCCATATCTAGACTTTTGCGAGTGCCGCAGCTGGGAGCCGCCCGAGCTATGGAGTCACAAAGCAGCTAAGAGCCACAACCTTTTGAAAGTGCCAAGAAGATATCATCCCATATCCGACTTCAGGGGTGCTAGCAGCTAAGAGCCGCAAGCCTGCCTGAAAGTGCCACCAGATATCAACCATATCTGGACTTTTGTGAAGAGACAATTGCAAAATTTCACAATATTTTAAAGACGGTCTTTATTTATAGTAATACTTTTAAAGGGAATTTTACTGGTAATACCTCTTCAAATGTGTGGCATTCCACATTCTAGGTACGGGAGTTCCGTCTAGCTTATTCAACACATATGATTCGACTGCTCCCACTCGGACTACCGTATATTGCCATTCCCAGTTTGGGTGAAACTTCCCGTTTGCTGAGTTAGTCGAGTTTTGAAAGACTCTCCTCAAGACTAGGTATCCGTCTTGAAATGTTTGCGGTTTTGCCCTCCTGTTGTATAAGTTTGCAAATCTTTGTTGGTATGAATCTATACACACAGCTACAGCTTCGTGGAGCTCGTCTTCCATATCTAAATCTTAAGTGACGGCTAGCATTAAATTTCCTTCAGAATTCCATTTCAAGGTGGGCATTTTGATTGCGATTATAGCCTCCATCCCATAAGTAAGGAGAAATTTAAGAATCGTGAGGTATACTCATCTGATCCTAGCCTTCAACCTCCACATACAAAGTGGTAATCTTCTCCTAACTTCGCTTCACTCGAAGGAGTCCCTTCTAATGAATCAAGCCAGGAGTCCCCTTCCAATGAATCAAGCACTCGGTCCACTTGTTCTTCCAATTTCCCATCTTTCTATTCTACCGGATGCTATCAATCTCTTTGTCAAACTCGACTCTCACCATAGGCGGGTTCTGCTTTACTTGCACTATGTCTAGACTAGGATCCTGATGATAAGGCTTCAAGAAACTCACATGGAATGTCGGGTGAAGCTTCAATCTCTCAAGTAGCTTTTGTACCAGAGGCCACTGCCCTAATGCGCCTACAATTTCAAGGGGCCATCATACTTCGTGGATCAAGCCCTTGAAACTCCAAGTATTTTAATCTTCATATTTTTGGGAATCAGCCACCAACACCTTTCCCTTCCGCAAATTCCAGCGCCTTTGTCAAGATATTTCTTCATGTGCATCTACTTGCCTTCAAGACTATCCCGGATTCACTGGCGTAAATCCCGCCAAGACTTTGTAACTTGTATGCAAAGATGGTCTATGCCGCATTCACGTTGCTCAGAAACCAACATGTCCAAGGGCGTGCGAGGTTGGAACCCAATTACTACCTCAAAATGGCTCATTCCCATGACTGAACTTCAATGCAGATTATAAGACAACTATGCAGGCTCAAGAAGTTCCAACTAGTTTGTTTGAGCAGCTGTCACATAGTGGCGCAGTACTCCTCAAGCATATGGTTCACTCTCTCAATCTATCTGTCGGTCTGAGGGTAATTAGTTGTAGAGAACTTGCACTCCCTGCCCCACATCTTAAACAACTACACCCAAAATCTGCCTGTGAATCGTGTATCTCAATTGCTCACTATGTCCTCAGGCATCCCAAAATGCTTCACAACGTTGCTAAAGAAGATGAGCTCTGCTTCTTCGGTTGGACACTCACTCGGGACTGGTATGAAGACAACATACTTAGAGAACTTGTCCACCACTACCAAAACTGATCTGAAGCCCTCAACTTTCGGAAACCCGCTGAGAAAGTCCATTGATAAGCACTGCCATGGTCTCTCCGAAATGGGTAGGGGTTGCAACAAACCCGCTTCCTTCTTCTGCTCGGTCTTGTCAACTTAACAAATATGGCATGTCTTAACATAAGCTTGCACGTCTTCCTTCGCCTTAGGCCAATGAAAAGACCATGCGAGCAATGCCAATGTCCTCTCTTCTCCTAGGTGACCAGCCCACTTTGTATCATGTGTCTCCTTCAGTAACTCTCTTCTCAACTTTCTTGAAGGCACATATAGCTTCCCTCCTATGAAGAAAAGCAACTCATTCTCTAACCAGTATCGCCTCATGGTGCCATCTCTCATCTGCTCAATCAGCTTTTGATATGTTGAGTCCTATGGAGCTTCTTGTCTTACTCGCTCTATGAAGTCTGCCACAACTCGAGTCAATGAACCCATGTAGCTCGTACTTCCTTCCTACTCAACGCATATAGGGTACTATTCACATATATAGTACTATTCACATATATAGTACTATTCATCCAACGTCAAGAAACACTACCAGAGAGTAGTATTAAAGCAGTAGAAGTCGATCTTTCATCATCCCAAATAGGTCATTTAACAAATTTGTTATTTATTCTTAAATGGATTCAAATGCATAGACAAAATTGATCTTGTTATAGTATTGTAGAATTAGAAACCATGTAAAGTTAGGAAACTTCATATTATTTCCTATTTGGTTTAGGGATTATCTTGTATATAAATAGTTTATTTGTGATTAATGAAATACACAATTTTTCCATTCAATTATCCATGATTACATGGTATCAGAGCCTATGGCTTGAGTTTGTTCAAAAAGGGCAAATTTTTTGGGAAAATTGCGAGGAAAACCTTTATCGTCGACAACATAACTCAGACAACCCATATCCGGAAGAAGTGACCTCCCACTGATCATTGGCCACCAACCTACCCACTAGCCGAGAGACCTTCTAAGAACACTCCACTCACGCCGCCATGTGCGGCTGCTTCTCTCCGCCCTCTCCCTCATGTGCCGGCGCGTGAGGGCACATAAAGAACATTCAGGCTACCGGATTTCACCTCTGGTGTTACCGGGCACCGACAAATGCTCCAGCGTTGGGGGAAATCTAATTTCATGGAAGAGTAAGAAGCAAAGTATTGTCTCATGATCTAGTGTGGAGTTAGAGTATAGAGAGTTATGACATAGTCTGTATGCGAGATCTTGTGGATATGTCAATTATTAATGGAAGCAGGCATTGAAACTTCAGTGCCAGCAAAACTTTGGTGTGATAACTAAGTTTCAATGCATATAACATCTAACCCGGTATTTCATAAACATACCAAACATATTAAGATAGTTTGTCATTTTGTTCGTGAGAAGAAATCCAATTGGGGTTGATCTCTACAGGATATGTAAAGACTAAAGAACAATTATGAGATATCCTCACAAAACTTGAGTGAGACTCAGCCGGCTTATCTTTGTACAAGTTGCTCAACATCTATGCTCTAACTTGAGGGGGAGTGTTATAGTATTGTAGAATTAGGAACTAGTTGGGAAAAGGAAACATGCAGAGTTAGGAAACTTCAATTTCTTTCCTATTTGGTTAAGGGATTATCTTGTCTATAAAAAAGTTATTTGTGATCAATGAAATACACAAATTTTCCCTTCAATTATCTATGATTACAGATCTCGAATTAGGGAAGCCAATAAGAGAAGGAGATAAGCTAACACACTCACCTTGTTCCAAATTTATTCGTGAGGCCGATATGGGTGTTCTCTTCCTCATCCAAATTTTTAGCTAAGCCAAAGTCCGGAGCATTCGCATTTAAATACTTATCAAGCAACACATTTGTTGTCTTTATATCTCTATGAACGCTCGCCTTGATTCATGAAGATATGCTAATCCCCTATATCTCCGGGGCATATCTTCTTCCTACTGGGCATCCAAATTTAGCCTGTGCTCGTCATGGCCTACAATGTGGAAGAGCGAGTGACTCAAGTCATTATATTCATTCTTGAAAATTTCGCCCCTGCCTTTCGCTTTGATTTAGAAGACACCGCCATCAAAGAATATCGAACTATCCGACAAGACACCCTAAGATCAAGCAGACGTACTCAATCATGAATTCGTGATTAGGTAAGGATATAAGATAGTCAAGAAAAAAATATTGCATTTCTTATAATCAATGCTTCGAGCATACAGCTAGTCGTCAAAGGAAAAACCAAATCAGGGTTACCTTGTGAACCGGCTGCAATCCACCTTCACCAATCTTGTATTCAGGTCAAAAGCTATCGGGTAGCATCTTTGATCCTGGTCAGAACCAAATAACCGTGTGCATCCTTAGCTCAATGAGTTCCTGTAAGGCAACACAAAATCTTTCAAAAACAAGAACAAAGATTATTGAATATTTCCAAAGTAGTGTCACAATTTCAAAGAGATGAGCTGTTAGAGTCAAAAATTTCTTGCATGATTGATCTCACCTTTATCTTCAATGTCTTTTCCTCCTAGGTAGCATTTCATTTTCAAGAATAGCAAAATCAATGCAAGGACGACACATGAAGTTATCACAATGCCAATGATAGCTCCAACGTAGCGCCCGTTGGGATCAAAGTCTGAAGAGTAAAGTGTAACGTCATGACAAGCTAGTGGCAAGAGAAGTAGTAGTTCTGGGAATATGAGAGAAGCTCACTTGGTGTCACTGCAATAGCAAATATAAGAGGTCCATATACACCTTTCTTAGGCACGGTCTTAACCGCACGTCAGATGAGGTCACGCGGTATATGCGTAGGCGCATATATCTTGTAAGTGCCGTGTAAAGGATAAAATTGTAAAGTTTTGAAAAATTGTGGCGGCACACAATTAAGAAGGATTGAGGGGGTGAAAGTATAATTAATAGAAGTTTAAATAGTAAATTAATAATAATAAATTACTTAGAGAATAATTTAGGGAAATACCGAAAATTCTACAGATCTCGGATGGCGAAGCGGATTTGCTTGTGGGTTAAGTTCGATCTGTGAAATCTCAACAACCCAAAGTTTCGTTAAATTCGAGAAGCAGTCGAATATTTTACGAGAATGCAAGAATTCACGGGTTTAGGCTGAAGCGCAGCGAGATTGCAGAAAATTCAGAAAAATGCGAAATATATAAAGAATATTCATTTAAGATAAATGAAATTGGCTTAGACCGAAAACTCTTTCTTTCTCGGTGTTTTAGAAATTTGAAGCCGGACCAAGGAGTGGAATGTGTAGGGACATGTGAATTTATAAAGAATAAAAAAAAAAAGCAAAAACCAAACAAAAAAGGAATCAGAATGACGTACGCGTGAGAATTAGGGAGGAGAGAGAAAATTTGTAGTTTTATTATTTTAATTTTGCTGCCGATTCAGGGTTTGATAGGTCGAATTTCGTCGGGATAAGCGAAAATTACTGCCTTTGACGAGGCTGCAGCGTGAAGTCACCAGTAAGCGGTTTGGCGAGAATTCGGGTAAATATTCGGAAAATCCAGAATTTTTAGTTTTCGGTCTACCACGTCGTTAGTGGTGGTAGCCCGGTTGAGTAGGTAGAGTTCTTTACTGCGACCGAAATTTGCGGCGTGAGTCTGGGAAATCGCGGAATTCGCGGTTCAAATGTGAAATAGTAAATGCAGTGTAAATACGTATGAATCATTATAAAATGGTAAATACGATGCGAATCGTGTAAATACGTATGCATGGTGTATGGTACGTAGTGAATAATGTATAGTACGTAGTCTGTAGTCGTAGTACGTAGTGCGTAGTGCGTAGTCAAAAATAGTGTATAGTGTATGGTCTGTGTGATCTGTGGCGAAATAATCGTAGTACATGTCATGGTGCGTAGTGTATAATCGTAGTGTATAGTGCATAGTAAATCCATGCGTAGTAAATAGCGAATATTTGGTTGGATTTATGCTCACGTGAGGTTTACTAGCGTCAAATGTGTAGGATAAAAAAGCAGGCAGAGCGAAAATTGTGGAGTAGTCTTCTGAGTTTAGTGGCAGAAGGTGAGTCACTCGAAATGTTTAAAGCAAAGTATTTAAATTTTCTGAGTTTGTAAAGTCTTTGAAAATATAGATTTATAAAGCATTTTTATTACCTCCCAATTGACATACTCGGCGAAAAAGTTCGATTTCGGTATTTAAAACAATTTGGCACAGTTTAGAAAAACCCACTAGATGGCCTGTTCCGGTTTCGGTCGAGATGTATTGGATTGTGCGTGCATGATGTTATGGGATATTATAGTACTTATATTATCGCAGTCGTGATTGGGGGTTAGATTTAGTATATATTTATATAGTGAGTCAGCCTCTCTGGCATTCGAGGTATATAGTTAGCTGTATTTGGCTTGAGATACATGTGATGAGGTGTTAGTTCCGGGTTCCACTCGCGGCATTTTGGTCGGTTTTGCCATGCTATATAGATCCGCCGTGTTCGGACCATATTAGTCGGTGAGTGTTCAGGGTTCCCTTCTGGAGTGCGAATGAGGCATCACTTCTGAATTATTTCGGATATAAGGACCCACGAGTGGTTGGTACTTGATTTGCGGTATAGCACTTCGGATCGTAACCACCGAAAGCAGGTTCCCTTCCGGTAGCGAAATAGTTTCCGACGGTTTCGTGACGAGGAATTAGTTTTATGCTTGTTTTCGACGGCGTAAACAAGTTCGGCCCGAAATAGTTCGAGCCGGTTTGAGAATTGGTTTTCATAGCAAAACTAGTTTTTCTCGCTAAATAGTTTTATAACCATTTATGTACATATTTTCATATTGGGAGGTATAAGCGATGACAATGACGTTAGAAGCATAGTGCTGTTTGAGCAGTTTGGCTCATAGTTTTACGTTTTAAAATAAATTTTCAAGTACGGGTGTTGAGCCAAGACTTTCGAGGATCATCGATCCCCAAATGATTTGTGTTGTGATTATATAAGATAAGGTGTGAAGTAAAAGTAAGTAAAGTTAAAATGTGACGTTTTGTATATGTAAATATCTTTTGAAAAATATGCATGCATGGTTTGAGAAAGCAGTTGCGATGAAATTATGTTGGATTAATTCTTATCGATATTTTTGATGAGCCGGGATGTCTGTATGTAGTTGTAGTTGGATTTTGGAAAACATTGAGAGTGTATTTTTTATATACATGTGATTTTGTAATTTGGGCTTGACCCACTTAGATGCGGTCGTTATCTTTGTCGGATTTTATTAAATCTAGATGTGATTTTGATAGAAAGTGAAAAATTTATAACCAGCGTTTTCCAAATACGATTTAACGATTTCAACGGCTTAGCTTCATAGTAACTTATTCGGTCGAGCTAGCTTGGCTGGGGTTCTTGTGGAGTTCTTAGACGATTTCTGACTAATCAGCTAGGAAGAGTGCAATGAGTTGGTATCTCGGAAGGCCCATTTTTGAAGAATGGTGCTTTATTTTTCACGCGTTTTCATGATATTTCCTATAAAAATTTTATAATCATTTTCTATTACGAGCCCTCCTGATGTTTTGCTAATCCTTACATGCATTAAATATTGTAAAATGTCACTAAATATTTTAATCTTGACATTCACAACATTATGTGGATGAAAGTCATAGAAGTCGATAGGACTTAAGCGGAGCTTCAATCGAGAGAGATATATCGGCGCACCACTTAGATTGGAAGATGCTTGATCATCGACCCAGAGTAGAACCATGTCGGCGCGAACTGGGGTTGTACAGCCGATGGACCAGGTTATATAGATTATTCTGACGGCTACCGTCGGCTACGGGGAGTCTCCGAAGACGAGAAGGGCATGATAGAATGCGTACTAGGTGGGTGGCTTTATGATAGTGCCGGCGAGCCAGGAGGCGGGGTGCTATGGTTAGATAGAGGGTTGCATTCCTAGATATTATATGGTGACGTAGACATGAGGTCTTTCCACCATAATTACAAGAAAAAGGTGACATGGACACGAGGTAGTTCTACCAACACGGTAGAGACACAGGTTTCCCGTGTTTACTAGGACATAGCAAAAGCAAGCAAATAGTTTATGAAAAGTTTTTAGAAACTTTTAAAGTAAAGCAAGCAGCAATTTTATGAAAAGTTTGAAGTACGCACTAAAATTCAGAAAGGACGGTTTAGTTCTAACTCGAGGGGCGACGGACATTAAGAGAGGGTGCTCGGCACTAGTCAACTAGGCACCGGTCGGTCCCAGTAGAAAGAAAGGAAGAAGTGGACCGGTGGTAGAGATTTCGGGACGGGTAGCATCGCCGGATCCGTTCTATCACCCGGCGGCCAGGGAGGTGGTAGATCTTTGGGATCATCTTTTCCATTATACTATGTCGGAGGAGGCGTCTCGGAGAGTCTGAAGATGAACATGACGGGGATGTTTCCATTGCGGGCGGGGGAAGTCCACTTTATTGAGCGTCCACGAGTTGAGTAGTTGTAGAGACCTGAGGTGGAGTACGATTATCACACGAGGGCACCAGTCGGTCAATCAAGTGTAAAATTGGATTTCGGGCATATGGTGGTAGCAATAATGGCGGTCATGATAGGGTGCGGGGAGAAGGCGTGCCAGATTGGCGAATCTGAGTGGTATTAAGTACTTAGGCTCGGGTGTTCTGATCCTACGACGGGAGGCGGTCATCACGGTTTATGATTCTTGGTATGATTTCGGGTTTATGATCATGATGCATATGCATTGGGTGGACAGGAAGCCAAACCATTCGTTTATTCGATCTGTTTATTTGAAGGTACCAGATAGAGTCACCGGCCCCATGGATGGTCGTATGGTGGTGGTTTTAAATGCCACGATAGAATCTTGCATGATATCCAGAAAGGATAGTTCCAAGTAGCAGTTGTTGATCGAGCGCAAGGATTTTCCAGCCGAGACCCAGTGAGTGTTAGGTATCCATGATTTCGATATAGTCTTGGGTATGGACTAGTTATCCAAGCATAGAGCCACCTTAGATTGTTATAAGAAAGAAGTAAGATTGGTCCGTCCAGAGGAACCAGGTGTGATATTTCGGGGAATCAGAAGAGAGATCGCCCCTAGTCTCATTAATTCCATAGTAGCCTCGAATGCTTGGAAGGTTGCGAGGTTGTTGGCATTTGTAGTAGATAGGAGGCAAGGGGACACGGTACGGAAGAAATCCCATAGTCAAAGAGTTTCCAAATGTCTTTACAGATGATATTTCGGGTTTACCTCCCGAGATAGAGAGGGTGAGTTAAGCAGATTGATTTGATCGAGTCTTGGCGGGTTTCTATTCCTCACTTATAGGATGGCTCACTGCTTGAGTGAGAGGCCCAAGGCTCAGGTTAAGAATTGTTGTGTAAGGGATTCATTGACCCGAGGCATATCCCATTGGGGAGCTCCGAGTTCTCTTCGTGAAAAAGGAAGATGGAGTTTGTGGTTGTGTATGGTCGGGCAGCTGAAACGAGTTACCATCCATGTCGGTATCCACTCCCTAGGATCGATGAGTTATTAGATCAACTCGAGGGTCTCAGAGTATACTCGAGATAGACTTGAGGTGAGGGTATCATCAGTTGAGGTCGGGAGAATGATGTTTCTAAGGCTGCCTTTGGGATGGAGATACGATCACTACAGTTCCACAGTGATGCCGATCGGATTGACTAATGCCCGACTGCGTTCATGGTTGATGGTGGGGTATTCGGTGGAGTATTTAGATAAGTTTGTGATCGTATTCATTGAGCATTGGTGTCTTCGGGCGGTCCAGGAGGAACATACGAGCATCTCGGACGGTGTACGATTCTTATAGGCGTCGGTTATACGCTAAATTTAGTAAGTCTTGGGTTTGGCTTGAGTGGCATTCCTAGATTAAATGTGATCTCGGTGAGGAGGGTGAGTGTGGATCCCCGAGGAAAATAGGAAAATTTGTGGTAGTGGAAACCACCAAGAAGAATGTGGAAGTGAAGCTTCCTTGAGGTTTTGAGGTATTACCAGGAAGTTTACATTGAGGGGTTCTCCCACAAAATAGCAGCCACAGTTATTGCATTGATGAGAAAGATGTCAAGTATGATTGGGTAGATGCATGTCAGCAGAGTTTCGAAGAGTTGAAAGGTAGATTAACTTCAGCTCCAGCTCTAGCTTTGCCCAATGGGAGAGATGGGTTTGTGGTTTATAGTGATTGATCTTTCCGCAATGAGCCTTTGGTTGTGTTTTTGATCTGAGGAATGATAGGGTGATTGCATATGCCTAAGGCGGGTTAAAGAAGCAGCGGGGAGATTACCATAGAGCTTAGAGCTGCGACCGTTGGTGATTGCTGAAAAATATGGAACATTATTTATATGGTGTTCCTTGCGGGGATCTTCTTGGATCAATGGGGTCTTCAATATATTTTCACCCGAGAGAAAGGAAAATTAAGCTTGAGGCAAATAAGATGGCTTGAGTTGATTAAGGACTACGGCTGCCCTGTGAGGTACAATCCGAGGAGAAAAACTAATGTCGTGGCAGGATGCAGCAGGTAGGCGACAGAGAGTTCGTTTGTCCTCATGCTTAAGAGATCGGGTTATCTTCAGCTATTGGTGGATGCGAGAGCTTTGAGGTGATATTGGAGGTTGAGGATTAGGAGCCTTGTTGGCCACACATTTCTAGACCACACTACCCAGTGGATCAGATTCTGGTAGGAATACGAGGATCCAGGATGATTAAGCTTAAGGGAAGAGATAGAAAAGGAAAGAGCGAGTTTCAAATTCAGAGATGACGGCATGATAGTGAAAGGGCCGGAAGAATGTGTGTGCAGGTATGGCGGCGAAGAGACATTATGGAATAGCACATTCATCTGCATATGTTATGCATCGGGTATTACCAAGATGTACAAGACTTTGAAGAACTTTTATTCTTGGTGGAATGGGATGAAGAAGAGATTGCAAGTTTCATCTCCAGGGATGTGCTTGTGGCGGGGTGAGACGAACATCGAAGCCGCGGAGGTCTGTTACTCCACACATTCCGGTATGGAAATGGGAAGGTCTTATGGATTTTGTGGCCAGTGCTGCCCGCGGACTGGGGCGACATGATCTTGCCATGGGTGATAGTAGATCGATTGGCGAAGTGCGCTTCGTTTCTACCAATTAATATTTGAGGATTAATTTACAGGAAAAGGATTGAAGCCACGATTGTAGCGGAAGAAATGGTGAGACTTCATACGAGTTGGTTTCGATAGTGTCGGTCCAGGACCCGGGTTCACATCCAGGTTTTGGCTAGTTTGCAAGCGACTTTAGATTTTCGCCTTCATTGACCTGACATTTCAATCTCAGGACGGATGGCGGTCGAGAGAGGGCCAGACGGGCGTTAGAGGATATGCCACGAGAGCTTGTGATGGAATTAAAGGGGGTTGGGATACTCATTGTCACTTATGGAGTTACTTCTGGCCAATTTATCAGACCCGGTATAGACCTTAGCTCATTGAGGCCTTGTATATGGCGAGGAAATGTAGGACTGGTGTCTTTGGGATGAGGTTAATTGAGAGAGAGAAGACTAGTAGGCCGAGGAATTAGTGCGGGTAAACGAGGAAAAAGAAAGTGAAAGTTGTTCGTGATAACTTGAAAATAGCAAGAGATAGACATAAAAGTTATGCAGACAACCATCGCAGAGACTTACAATTCTAGATAGGTGATCGGGTCTTTTTGAAGATTTCCCCTTGGAAAGGTGTTTTGAGATTTGGGAAACGAGGCAAGCTCAGTCCAAGATATATAGGAGACCTTATGGGATTGGCAGAAGGTGGGACCGAGTAGTTTTATAAATTGAAGTTACCCAGGAGTTATCAGGATTCATGACATTCCATGTGTCGATGTTAAAGTACATTCAGGATCTTCACATGTGTTGAGAGAAGCAGTGGTCATGACTAAGAGGAACGACTTATGAGAAACACTGTGCAAATTTAGATCATAGGAGCAGTGTTGAGGTAAAGTAATTCCTTTGGTTAAGTCTTTATGGAAGAATCATGAGAGGGAGAGCGCGACTACTTGGGAGCCAGAGGCTGGAGATGTATCAGTACTCTCCAAATTATTTTTTGATTGAGGTATTTTCCTTTCTTGGAATTTGGGTTTGTTCATTTCAAGATGATATTAGAGATTTATCATTGATCGATGAGGTCGGCGATCAGTGTATTTGCAGTGTATATATCGTCAAATCTGATATCGAGATAATGTCATTTCAAAAGTAGTAACCAGTTTACCAAATGAGGATTGGGAAAGTGAGTAATTGGGAGTTTAAAATAGTGTTTAATAATAAATAACAATTGGGAGTCCAGAAATTACTCTAGACCTCGATGGCGGGCAGTTTGATATAGTTCGATTAAGCCTCCTGATCTAGTAACCGAGAAAGTTAGTTAAATTAGAAAGCCGGTCGAATATTTCTGAAATTACAGAGGCTACGGGTTTAAAGTGAAAACGAAGCGAGATTTTTGAAAAATTCCGAAAAATGGAAAATATATAAAGAATATTCATTTAAGATAAGTAAATTGGCACAGAATGAAAATAAATTGTTTAGGAAATTTTGGCGAATAAAAAGTGGAATGTAACAGGGACATGTATGGGTCCCACATAAAGGAAGAATAAAAAAAAAGCAAAAACAAACAAAAGGAATCAGAGCTGACTGGACGCGTGAAATTAGGAGGAGAGAGAAATTTTAGTTTTAGTGGCATGTAATTTTCTTTCCCGGATTACCGAGTTTAAATAGTCGGATTTCGTGGGGATAAACCACGAAAAGTGTTCTACGCGGCGAGGAGCTGCGTGAGTACCAAAACATGAGTTTCACGAAATTTAGGTAATCATTAGAGAAAAATCCAAATTTTTTAGTTTTTCCCAAATCTACGTCATTCTAGTGGTTAGTGACTTCCGGATGTGGAGGTAAAAGTTCTTTCTGTAGGCGAGGAGCTACGCGTGAGGTACCAAAATCCTGGGGGACTGTAGGTTCCATGTGAAATAGTAAATACGTATAAATACGTATATAAATAAGTATAAAATAGTAAATACGTATGAGATAAAATAAATCATTATATGATTATAAGTGCGTAGTAAAATGTGCATAGTGCATATTGCATACTACATAGTGCATAGTGTATAGTACATAATTGCATTGTGCATGAGTGTGCCTAGTGCATAGTGCATGATAAAATAATGCATGATATATAATAGTGCATGAGTCATGAGTAGTAAGTGTATAATGTATAGTGTATAGTGCTTAGTAAATCGCGCATTGTAAATAGCGAATAGTATTTGGTTGGTTATGCTAACGTATGAGGTTTAATACATCAAATGTGTAAGATAAAGCGGCGACGAAGTGTGGGTAGTCTGCTCCAAGTTTAGTAGCGAGAAAAGGTAGTCTTTAATCGTTTTAAAAAGCAAAGTATTTAAATTACAAGTTTGTAAAAATTCTTTGAAAATAAAGATTTATAAAAGCATTTTTATTACCTCCCAATTGGTATACTCGTGGGGAAAAGTTCGATTTAAGTATTTAAGAAAGCAATTGCTGGTTTAGTAAAACCCGCAAGATGGCACGACTTCGGTTTGGTCGGATGTATTTCGGATTGTGTGGCGATGTTATGGGATATTATGACTAACTATATTGTCTACGGTCGTGATTGGGGGTTAGATCTAGTATATATTTATATAGTGAGTAAGCCTACGCACGATTCGAGGTATATAGTTAGCGCGACTGCGCGGAATGCGTAGCGGCGGTGTTGGTTTGAGAATCCCTCACTTAGAGCATTTGGTCAGGGTTCCGTTATGCTATATAGATCCCGTAAAGTGTTCTGGACATGAAATGGAGTAGTGTTCCGGTTCACTACAGTGCCGGGTTCAGAGATTCCAGATGCATCACTTAGGGTATTTCGGATATCGACCACGATTAGTTTGGTACTTGATTTACGGTATATCACTTTGGATATTAACCACCACTTGAAGCAGTTTATTGTGAGAAATAGTTTTGAGCGGTTTTGTGAATTAGTTTACCAGGCTATTTTCGGCCGGCATAAACAAGTTTTGACGAGAAATAGTTTTACGAAACGATTTGAGAGTGGTTTTCCATAGCAAAGCTTCGGTTTTCTCATAAATAGTTTATAACCATTTACGTGCAGTTTTCATATTAGGAGAGTCTGGCAGTGACAATGACATTTAGAACTTATAGTACTCATGACCCATTTGGCTCATAGTTTTACATTTTAAAATAAATTTTCAAGTCACGGTGTTGAAGCCCGAACTTTTCCGGGATCCTCAGTCCTAGACAACGTAATTTGTGATTATATATAAGATAAGGTGTGAAGTAAAGAAGTAGTAAAGTTAAAAAATGTGACATTTTGTATATATACAATATCTTTGAAAATATGCATGCATGGTTTTGAGAAAAACAGGTTGCGATGAAATTATGTTGGATTAATTCTTATCTTATATTTTGATGAGGACCAGAGGTCCTGTATGGTTGTAGTTGGATTTTTGGAAAACATTGAGAGTGTATTTTTATATACATGTGATTTTTGTAATTTGGGCTTGACCACCGTGCAGTCGTTATGCTGTCGGATTTTTGTTAAATCTAAAGATGTGATTTTGATAGAAAAGTGAAAAATTTTATAGCACGTTTTAAATCTGATTTAATGAGTTTTAACGAGCAAACCGTGGTAAGCTTGTCGGTCGACGAGGCAGGCGAGGGTTAATGGAGTTCTTAGGCAGTTACTAATCATTTAGGAAGAGTGCAATCGCGCAGCATTAGTCCTTCTTGCTTACTTGAGTATAAAGTGGATCTCCAGAGTGCTGGTAACGGTAGCATTGAAGTCCTCATGAATGCCCTTTCCAGCACCTCAGCTTTCCATTATATTATAATCGGTCAAGGCATTCCCCTGTAAGAAAAGTTTCAGTCAGTTATTTACATATTTGGAATAGAGAAAATGGAATTGATATACTTGAATTGCAACATCGAAAAGGCGCTTCCCAAGGCTATCGAATGTCTGACCATTGGAAAACATTATTTCAGCAAAGTGGAGTCGGACATTATAAAGGCCGTTCTGCAAGAAAAATCCATAATACTTGAGATGGGAGCAAGACAAGCAGTTTGATCTCTTCATTCTTTGAGTTCAAAGAAGATGTGGTTTTGGCTACAAGATCATTTTCCTGTCTGCCCAGGAAAACCATTGTACTGCTAGAAGCCCATTTGTTTGAAGTATCAATAAAGAACTTTGATGATTCCTTATCATTGTCTTTCTGATCATATGTCTCCTTCTCAAAAGGTACTTCCTCTCCTCCACAATTGATATACAGGGAATGGTCTGCAATTTAATGTAATTGGAATCAAGGCAAAGATTCAAGTTGGTTGGCACTTCATACTAACAGAGTACAATAGGTTAACAAAAGCTTACATTCAGGTTTTCCAGAAGAGCATGGAAGATCCTTCTGCAAGCACCAACGGGTCCTACAAAATTGAACTTTGATTCAGTCCCTTTATTTATAGTTCTAATAATGGAATGCACATGTGAAACAAGGTTGGAAGAACTTACATAACTGGAAACCAAGTTCCTGCAGAGTGAAGAAAAAATGTTGGAAGAAGTCAAGGGAAACACAGAACCGAATGTACAAATAATGGATGGAAGAAAGCTTACACTGGATAATTGCATGAGTCAAGATGTGGCCTTGTAAAGTTGTTGTAAGATAAATCACTGCGACAGAGATTGAAATGGAGTTAGTGATATATGCCTTGACCGAATAGGAGATTGAAATATTAGTGGTTTCACAAGAACCACTAGAAAAGAAAGACCACATCTATATGTAACACCGTACAAAACATGAATGATATAGTAGCCAAAAAAGGATAACAGAAGACTGAGAAATACTAACATAGTGTTCTCCTTGTCCAATATTATCTAGCTAGGCACTTCTCCAGTCAGTGAATTGTGCGTGAGAAACCTGTACACATAAACAGCATCATATCTCAGTTACAATTAAACAGGCCATTAATGGATAAAAATGACTGGTTAAGGAGCAAATTAAATGTTGATTTCAGAATATTTGGGCTTGTACTTTACACACTAGTTTAGACATTTTTTTCAAAAAATGTATTAGATTGATATTTTTTTTAAAAAAATGTATTATTTTGAGACAAAACTACATAAAATATATCTATCTTCAACTCACAATGTTTTTAACATTTTCATATCCTCCAAATTGGGGAACGGTCTAGTTGGTCCACTCAAATTAGATCTTATCCTGATGATTAAGACACGGAAAAACAAAATTAAATACTTAAATTTATGAATTCAATTTTAAACACGAAGAGAATCATGAACTGAACATAGCAATTATTAGATAGTGGAACACATGCTCACAGTTCTGATAAGTTTTTCAACTGAGATATAATAGCAGGGATGGGCCCCTCCATTGATGTGCCTTGCAGATACCTGCAACAGTTTAATATGTCCATCGATAACTAAATAATTTATCTGAGCTTGTATGAGATATTTCTAGGCGGACAAAATGGCAGATTAATGAAATGAAGTATGATACTCACAGACTCTCAAAGTTGGGTCCGAATTCCCAATCCAATCTGAAAAGGGTATCTTCCCAGATAAATTATTCCCATCTATCCCTACTGCAAATGGTACATGGAGTTCAGAAAATTACAAATTTCCAAAAATGTATAAATTTCCAGATAATTATACCACTTACAAATCCTTTAGGTTCTTCAGATTGTGAAAACTTTCTGGTATTGTTCCTATGAAATTGTTTGCAGAAAGAACACTGTAAAAGCACCAAAAAAAAAAAAATGAAGACAGATGAGTTCCCTGGAAATAGTAATTAGACAACACAAAAAGAATGGGAAAGTCAATGCAAAGTCTTATGTTGAAAAACATTATGAACAAATAATTTCCCATCAATGTTCATCACTCTCCAAACAAAGAAAGCATCTTCCCAAATGGTGAACTTTGGAATTAAAAGCGTCCTTATCATCCCTACTGCTATCCTAAATGAAGCATTAAAAATCATACTATGAATCCGGCTTTCACCACAGGATGAATTAATGAATATTAAAACTTGGTTTCTTAAAGTTACAAAAATAGGAATAGCCTATATGACTTTCTATGTGTTAGTCCATAAAAACTGGGTAGAATGTAAATGAGTAGGGGTTGTTTTTGTGCATCCAATAGGTTTTTTGTGCAGTTTTGGGAGGTGGGTTCTTCTCTTCTTGTAGCCTTCAAGTCGCTATTTTAGCAATCATGCAATAGAGAATGAACTCAACCAGCTATACAATCAGCATATCCATGAGGCATTTCATCATATAAAATGCATTATGATTCAAAAATATCTTCCTTAAAAAATGACCGGGCATATTGGTGGCTAATGATTCTGGCCAGGAATACAAGGACTTAATGATTAATGAAATAAATGAAATGAATAACTAGCTTAATATATAAAAGGTGGGATGAGAACAACCTTCTTACAGTCTTCTTAAATTAGTCAACTTTTCAAGACTTATAGGAAGATTTCCTTCAAGCTAATTAGATTCCAAGGCCCTGGAAAAGTAAATTTGGATTGATAATCAAGATTGAGCATCATAAATCTCTAATAACCATTCAACTCCATTTCATGACTTGACTCCTCAGTGTCTTGATATCGTGATTTCTTCATCGGGAATTGACCTAGAGATTACATTCACTAAGAGAAATTTGTGGAGCACCAAAAGTTAAAGATCCCCAATTGAGAACTACTTAGTAAATTACTGGAAAACAACATCCTCACCTCAGTAGAGTAAGTGCAAGTGCAATTAATCAAAACTTACAGATTTGTAAGACGAAGATGACCGAAACTAGTAGGGATCGATCCATTGATATAGTTGCGAGAGAGATCACTGTTAAGCAAAAGAAGAATCCCTTTAGCATATCTTTATATTACATGTTCAACGGATAAAAGGGACCATTCTTCACCAAGGTAGTTGGTTCAAGTCAAATACTGGAAGTGACTGAACAATCTAAAAAACTAAATCCTATAATGATAATTAAATAAATTTGCAGGTAATATTAGATGTCCCATGACTGGGTATCCAGCTATTATTATTACATAGCACCTGAAACACAAAAGTTGATAATCACCACAACAAAACTGAATTGTAATAATTTGTTTTAACCTTTGTCTGCACTTAGCATTATGATTATAATTTAAAAAAAGCAAAAAACAAAAAAAAAATCATGTAGTTAGTGAAACTACCAACCTCATGTAGTAGGGATTAAGGTATTATTGATGAGTTAAGAAATTTGTTTGATAAGTTGAAAACCCCTAATGAAAAATGTCACTTACAGTACTCGTAGATAAGGAAGATCTCCAAACTCCTTAGGTAAAGTTTCATTCAAATCAAGACCCTTCAACTCTCTGTAATTCACAAAGGGAACCAAAATGAGCAAGATAAGGAAAAATACAACTGATTTATAACAAAATAACTAGGCTTGGTATTCAGGCTAAAGTGCTAATGCCTCAAGCATATTGTGCTTGCGCTTGATCTTTTCTAGCTCTACTACAAACCGATAAGAACTTGTTTTATAAGTGGATTTATGGAATTCAGGATCCTCTTTTGACTTATGCTATTGATTAGAAAGCACTTGTAGCATAAAAAGAGTTTTTGAAGAAAAATCAGAAGTTTGGTAAAATCCAACAAGCCCTTTCAAAAGGTAAAAATATAATTGATAGTATTTCCTTAAAAAGCCCTTGATCAGTCATTCTCTCAAAAACTCAAGAAGTTCCATTAGGCCATTAGGATGAGCGAGAATGGTGTTATTCACCAACATATGCAAGTTGGTGTGGAAACAGACAACTTAAATGTCGGCTTCAAACGGGATGAGGGTATTGGATCGATATAAACAAATACTAAACTTTTGATATATGCATCGGGAGGAGCAAAGAAGGGGAACATCATACATGCTCACAACATGGCAAACAATATTGGTATTGAAGGTACAGTTGCATGTGACATTGCTGTACTTTGTCTCTCCAATTGTCTTATTGAAGCCTGTGCATGAAGTCGAACTTTGGCCTAAGATACAATGTGGGTTGTTTAGCTTTGAGGATATTATTTGAAGGGTTTTCATTGTTACAAAGTAGATACAAAATGGTCAACCAAATGGGATTGATAAATCTATAGAAAAAGAATTATTAAGTGTAACAACTCTATGAAGTGTAATCCTCTATGATCAATTTCTATCTTCAAATCAACTTCTAATATTTCCAAACCTTTACTGAAACAAGCCAATTTGATCTCTCATTCGAAGTGATCACGCCATGTAAGTTGCACTAATGACTTATTCTAAATGTATATGACTTTTTTTTTGTCAGGCCATGAGGTGTCCTAAGCGGGCCCAAAAATTGATTAACTAAACCTATCGATTCAGTTTTAGTTTTTGTTTTATATACATATCGGTTTTGATTTATAACATACAAAAACCATAGTTTATATTAATCTACTGAAAAATTACAAAAAAATACTAATATTATACTAAAATTATAAAATAGCGTATGTGTAATATATAATGCATAATATTAGTAAAATATATAATATTAGTATTATATAATATAATATAATATATAATGTATATAATACATCGCTTTTTTGGTTAACTGATATATGATTAACTGAAAATCAATTAATTAGTTAAATGAAGATTACCCATATTGATGGTAAGGTTTTTTTGTTTATATAAATACCAAACCCAAAACCGACTATTTGTTTTTTTAAAAGCATGATTACTCCTTTTTTAAAAAAAAAAATTAAACATTTTCTTACAATGTAGTAAATTATTCCCATTATGACTTAAACCCAGACCCCCTTTGTAGCGACCCCCGAGCCCGGTCCGACCCGAATGGCGAGTCCGAACCGAAACCCCGGGGACGCCCGTTTAATTCTTTTATTTTCCGTGTTATTAAATTTTCTTTTTCAAAAGTGTCACGACCTGTATCTGACGGACCGAATGGCGGATCGAGCCGAACCGGTTTACTGGCGTTTCATTTATCTTATCAAAACATTTTTATTATGTGTCATTTCGTTGCGAGAGGCGGTTTCAGCTTTAAGGGCAAATATAATTATTTACAAATTCAATGTGGTCGGTAGGCCCATAAACATTTAACAAAATACATTTACAAAGAAGGCATTCATGCCTTTCCAGAATGATATACAAAAATCAAGGTTCAAAGTTTAACCCTTTTTTCTTTTTTTCCAAAATTCCACTTGTTCAAAGGAATGATATGCAAATGACGGGGTATATACTTATACGCCGTACTCTCTTTATAACTCTGCGCTTCACGATCTTGTCTTCCTTTCTACTCGAAACCTGCGCATAAATAAAAACTATACGCTAAGCATTTTCATGCTTAGTGGTTCCTGTTATTTGATGTATTGATTTAACTTGACATGAATTTAACATTAAACCATGCCTATTATAATAACATATACTCATACTATTCCTTTATATGCTTTCATTTACAATTCACTTACTATATCACTACATGCATTTTCAATGCAACACTTCAATTCACAATTCAATTTATGAGATTTAAGCATATACATAAAAATTCCATTTACACTCGTCAATGTTGATTATTTCACCTTGACTATTCAATTCACAATTCTAACGGATTCCGTTTGATGAATCCCGCCCTTATTATCATTCGGTAATGTGGTTACACATTTAACAATTCGGTCTCTCATCATGACGGATGTCGTTTGGTGCACCCCGACATGTGGTATCACTGAAATGTCATACACCATCGCGGATGCGATTGGTGCGTATCGTAAGTAGGACATTGAAAGCGATTTGGTGCGCCGTGGCGGTTATCGATTAGTGCATCCGTCATCGCGGTTCCGTCCGGTATATCATTCGATTCACATTTACGACGGATTCCGTTTGATGAATCACGTCCTTATTATCATTCACATTCATTCATTTTCAAATATCACATTTCAATTCCATTTCACCTACGTATTATCTTTTCAAAGATATACTCAATCTATGTACTTATTTAATATACTTATTCATGTACTCGTTTCATATACTCATTCATGTACTCATTTCATATACTTGGTAAACTACCAAAATACTTGAAATAAGAATAGAGTCAGAGAACAAACCGAAGCTGTTGAATCTAGCTTCCTTCTCTTCGATCTCGGTGCTAGTTGGCGATCTCACGATCCCAGTCGATAACATTCCGCGCCACTCTTAATTGGATAATGATTAAGCGATTTTTTATGAATTACAAATTTATTTTATTACTCCGGTCTTAGGTTAAGACAAGCAGAATGCGCCCGATTCGGTCAGGGTGCGAGGTACAATACGTTTTCACTTGGTTCTATCCTTATTTTGTGTCATGACGATTCCCGGTCCGATCCAGGTTATGCGTCGACAGAGTTCGAAGTGCGAGACATGCGGGACTCTTGCGATTTTGTTTTGTTTTGTTTTTATAGTAGAGCCCAGTACCTAGGTATGACCCACATCCTCAGCAGAATCAAAATCTATACACATTCTGAGGAGTCCATTTACAAATCTGTTGTGTACTTTTACATTTACAAATCGAGCCGCAGACACATGTAGTGAACCCTTACAGTGTGTTGGCTTTAGGCTGTATGCGGATGTCTTGAAACGTCTTCTCCTTGTACCTACGGATTAAAACTAGTGCTAGGCTTTTGCGCTTAGTGGGAAACATATCTTATAACTATACTGAGTACACATGCATTTAGACCGAATCATGATAAACATATAATGAAAGCGAGATATCAAAATCTTCATGGAATTCATATAATCGAATGTATAACGAGGTTAGATCATATTGAGCAAACTTAGACATATCTGATAATGAGCATCTAGTCGTCTCTTTTACATGTATCATGACTTTCTCGGGTTTTCGGTTTGTTTTACTGTGCGTATCGTTAGCGTAATTAAATCTCTTTTGTGCGCTGCTGACTCTTAAGCTGAATTTTTACATCTCATTAGGAGTATAAGGTCTCTGAGAGATGCAGGTATATATAATCGGAGCGAAAATTTGAATTCCTTTTATTAATTTGCATGGTTTATGTTTTATGGCTTTATTATACAATCGGAACATATACTTATCTGTGAATACGTAGTTCATCTTGGTTCATATCTCAGAAGGACACATTCTTATTCAGATTCCTCGTATACGGTAGTGAGCTTATACATATACTTAGACGGAGGTACTTATCCAGCGTACTCATATTTATCCTGAGGTTATACTTGTTTCGAGCTCCCTTAGGGTTACGGAACTTATGTGAGGTACTTGTAATACACGTCTTGGGTACTTATATCTATCTCGAGGATCTCCGTGGGAGTTTACAGGAGATATTACGGGCGATATCTTTGGTATTAATAGAACTTATCCTATCACGGAAGTACATTAGTACTACTTGTTCAAATGTCCCGAGAGAAGCACACTTGTGCTTATCTCAAACTATCTTATACTCATGCGCGAGAATTTTGTAGGTGCCTCACCCGAGTTTATCCTTATCTGGAGCTTATACGGAGGTACCCGTAGGTACTACAGAACTCATACTTATTCTTGTATTTCGGATCTTATACTTGCATTACGGAACATGTACTTGTCTTACAGATCTTATAGTTTTTTTACAGAGCATATTCTTGTACTTCGGATCTTCTCTGAGCTTGATACGGTACAAAAGTACAGTAGGTCTTATGAGATTCCTTATACGGAGGTACCCGTAGGTACCACTGGACTTATACTTATTTTACACATACGGGAGTACTCGTAGGCACTACAGAACTTGTACTTATATTACCGATACGGAAGTACTAGTGGGTACTATAGAACTTGTACTTATTTTACTGATACGAGAGTACTCGTAGGTACTACTTGACTTATACTTATTTGACCGATACGGGGAGTACCTATAGGTACTACTGGACTTATATCTTATACTTGTTTTACAGATACGGGAGTACTCGTATGTACTACTGGACTTATACTTATTTGACCGATACGGGAGTACCTATAGGTACTACTGGACTTATATCTTATACTTGTTTTACGATTTTGAGGTACCCATAAGTACCCTGCGAGACTTATACTTATTTGGCCCAGGTACGGAGTACAGGTAGGTACTCTTGTGGACTTATATCTTATACTTGTATTATAGATACGGGAGTACTCGTAGGTACTACTGAACTTATACTTATTTGACCGATACGGGAGTACCCGTAGGTACTACTGAACTTATATCTTATACTTGTTTTGGTCTGGGAGTACGTAGGTACTACGAGGGGATTAATCAGTCTGAGGCTTTAGTAGGTCTTATCGAAACAGTCTGAGGAGATACGTTCGTATCTTTCTTTCTTATTCTTTATTGAGTCTTATCCTTATAAGCGTTTGACTACCTAGACCCGATCATAAGAAGCAGTGGGACGATTACAATATTAAGTACCCAGAAGATGCGATGCGGAGTATTGAGGTGTCGTAGCATCGTACGGGACGTGCACCTTGGCCCATGACGGTGTCGTAGCACTTGATAGGAGTCTTCGGAAGCCGTCGAATGTGGTTTCCCATGACGGAGTGTCGTGGCACCAGCAGCGAGGGTGTCGAGCACCCAGCGGGAGTGCCGAAGCACAAGCGAAGTCTTAGAAGCACCAGCAAGGTGCCCGAAGCACCCGATCAAAGCGTGGTTGCCTTGACGGGGTAATCATATGCCGACGGGACGTCCACTCATTCGTTTTAGGTCTAGGTAGTCAGCATTATATGTGCAGGAACTCATAACCTATCTTTATCACCTTTTGTGTTCATGACATATTGCTTTTCATGTTCATGTTCATGTTTCAGTTCATTTTTATATTTCATATACTTATACAGGAATACTGATGTATTCACACATCGTTCATGTATTCTTGTCCCTTGATGCATCTACTTTTCTTGAGAATTGGAATCATTAGGTGAATTGTCGAGCGAAAGTTGGCATTTTCATGCCAAACTAATTAAGTTTACCGGATTACACTAGGAGCAGTCTGAATTTCTTATTTTTTTTTTTCGGGAGGCTTAACTTCATGCGACTGATTCTTTGTATTCATTTGAAGCTAAGGTGCTAAGGGTTGCTCCTCTGACTAGTCACCCAATCGGACATGAAACCGAGATACGTCCGAAACAACCCGGACTACTCTATGATAAAAAACTGAAGCAGAATTTGGCTGGAATATAGCCCTACTTTGAGTGAATTTTTGGTCCATCTAGAGTCAGAATTAAAAGGTAGCTATTTCAATATGTTTGGTTCTCCACTTAAAATTACATTTTAACTTTAAGTGACTTGAATCATAAGGCTCGAATCGAGAAATGAAACGGAGTTCTGGTTAAAATAAGAACCTTGACAAGAATAGAAAAACGAGAGCGCACATCGAATTTGGCTCGACACATCTTTGATACAGTGCTTTCAATTTTGCCCGGAATGTGGGCTTTTCTTAACTTTCCATATGTTGATACCCGTCAACTCATTACTCTATATACACATCAAAACCACTCGAATTCATCTTGAAATGAGTGGTTTAGAAGAACATAATCATATTTCAATACATGTTTCTTAAAACCTTTCATGAATACTCTGAAACAACTCTAATATGAGTTAACCCATCGCAAATAATGAATTTGTTAGGGTTTTTCTAAACCCAACTTCAATTTCTCCATTTAACCATGAATCCAACATCAAGGGAGGATTTTATCTCTTGATTCCATCTAGGGTTTTACCACTAATTTCAAGAAATCTAGGTTATGATAGGGAAATCCCTATCAAAACCCTAGGTTTTAAAACCCTAGACATCCTTACCATGGTCCAAATACATAATTTCATACAAAATCCAAAGATCCAACACAATTCCACATTACCAAAAATCACTTAGAATCCATACCTTTTTGGCTCCTCCTCTTCCTTCCTCTTCTTCAACTAACCTTCCTCTCCCCTTCTCTTCTCTCCATACGGTTTCTCTCCCCAATTTGGGAACCAGGTGATTAATCAATTTATTTGAGTTAGGCCATGTTTCAGACGAACAAAGAAAACCCATTTGGTTTTAAGTCTCTGGTGTTTAAGCCCATAACTCCTTCTATTTATAAAATTAACCTTTATTTGCTTTGGAGTGCTCAACTTTTGATCATTAATATTCTAATTTCACTTATTCGTTTTTGGCATCAAATCTTGTTAACACATTCTTTAAGTCCCTATTTGGACAAAATTACAATTTTATCCTTAAATCTTAGGGTCTCTCGTTTCCATGTTTAGCATTTAACTCCTGGCACGAACTCAAATTAGCTTACAAGAAATTACCCTAAACCTTAAATGAACTGCTTCAGGTTATATTTTAGGGTGTTACAATTTGAACCCTCATTATTCATTTCTTAGGGTCCCTAAACATCGGGGGTATACTAATCTGGGGACTTAGCAGTTGCAAAAATATGTCAAAGCGAGGAACTTGGAAGTAGTGGTGCAGTACCGCTGGCCGATCTTGGGGTACCAATTATCCACGGTCGGTGCGATTGCAGTTTAGGTGGTACCGATCGCGGGTGCCCAGCGCATCATGATGCCAGGTACCGCTCCTTTATTCTGGGAGTACCCTTTCTGAGATTTTACGCCCAAAAATACGAGATTTTGTCATTTTTCACATTTTCTTTACAAATCTTCTCCAATTCATTATATCAAAAATCCACCATAGTCTACATTCAATAAATGTGGTTTAGAATCAATAAAAATCCATTTTCCTCAAGTTAGGGCTTTTCACCCAAATCTAAATCAAAATGAATGAGGTAAGGGTTTTGATTATTCTTACCTTACCTCTTCAAATCACCTCTTGTATGTTGTTTGGCCTCATAGGAGCAAGAAATAGGAAGCAAAGCCAACTAAAGCCTGTAGCGCCCCAAAAATACCCTAGAATTTTTATAATAAAAATTATTATATATTTCGGGTATAATTGAGCCAACTTGGGTATATTTTTGGGAATTTTTAGATGAAGATTGGTTAAATGATTATTGAATCCCGATATAAACCTGCTTAAAAGGAAGATATGGAACAAATGTGGACTCAAGGGTCAATTGTAAATAAGTTTATATGTCTAAGTGAAATTAAAGATAAATAAATGAGCAAGGGAAAATATTAGAGACTTAAATGAAGAATAATAGAGAAATGGAGGGATCTAAATATAAAAAAAGAAATAAAGAAAAGCAAAGAAAAATCAAGGAAAGGGCATGCATAGGAAAGGAGGAAGTTTCTCCTTTAAAGTACGATTAAGAGGATCCATAAGAAAAGGAAAACAGAGAGTGCGGAGAGTTGCAGAGAGAGGCTTTACCTTCTCTTTAGATTTTTCGATTTATTAGACCATGATTTCCAACTAAAGAGTAAGTCCCTTACCGTGATTGAAGAGTCGCAAGTGAGACTGAATCTGGGAGTTTCGACAAACTCCAAGAGGTAGGTCTTCTCCTACTTTGGTTATTTTCTACCCCAAGGGTCACGCGTGGTTATCTCTCGCCTCAGTGGGAATGTTTGGTCAGTATTTTAAACTACGGAAGCTGCCACATTGTGGTAAAGGCGTGACAGCTTACTCTTGAGCTGATTCACAAGAAATAAAGGGTGGCTCGATAGTGGGTCCTTCTAGTAAATTGTAGCCACATCAATGAACTTGATAGGCTGAATTCTCACTGACCTCAGACCGTAGTTATGGTCTTTTACTCTTAAACAATCTAATGAGCGCAGAGGCCGGCTGTATTCAGCTCCCGAAGAGGTCGCACCTCATCCGCAGAGGCTCAAGAAACCTCATCCCGAAGAGAGCGTATTCTCATCCAAAGAGGAGGTCGGCCAGATTCATCCCGAAGAGGTCGGCATTCATCTTGAAGAGGCCAAGATACCCTCGATCCAAGAGAGGCTCGGCCAAACCATCCAATAGGAGGTCAAGCAGATCCCGAAGAGGCAGCGCACTCATCCCGTAGTAGAGGCCTCGCGATACCTCAACCCGTGAGGCCGCCAAAGGTCAGCCTCGCACCTCATCCCGTAGCCGGCTGGGCCTCAGCCACCGTCTCGGGCTGATCACGCGGTGGACTCCAACTCTGGTTCATAACTTTCTCGTCTCCACCCTCTGCAGCTGTGCTCTCGGACTCTATGTAAGCCCATTGAGTCAAGAATCCAACTTCATATTCCTCCTCGGCGGAGATATAAAGTGTCGTGACTAGGTGTGTCGACCGAGCTTTACCGAGGTAAGGTCACTAGTCGGGCTCAAAGCCACCGGCTGGTGGGACTACGTATGACCCTCCAACTCTCTAAGGTCATAACTCCTTCTGGTCCGAACTCAAGCCGTGTTCTCGACTCTATGGAAAGCCCATTGAGTCAAGAACTCATCTATATATAACCTTTAGAAATTGGAACTCATATTAAACTCCTAAATCATTCCTTAACCAAAACTAGTACGCACGATCAATACTGCTCTTTTAATGGTTTTGGAATAGAATTCACTTCGAGGAGGAAAAGCCAAACTGAGATTGAGATTCCAAGGATTGGAATAAAAGTGCAAAGATTTTTGGGTTTGTTCTACCGACTCCTATTCCACGTTTCAAGTTTTTGCATGTTTGTTCTATATTTCCTATTCTCGTTTCAATATTTGAATTGCTTGTTCTAAATGCATAAGAAAAGCATATTGAATTGTTTTAAATGATTTGAAGAGACTTATTGTAAAATGTTTGCATATGAAAATTCCATGACTACGAGTGAACTATTTTACAAATGTACATATTGTACTCCACTTTGCTATAAAGAATTTGAACGCCTTAACAGAATGTTAACCGCGCTTAGTTCAGATATGATATATTGGTATACCAACAGGGTCAAATAGCAAGACGCGAACTATTGTATTGATGTGTCACCCGATCGCACCCCCACGGATCGTGATCGGTAGTGTTCATCAATTGATCGCTTATAACCGCCGCCACTCTTAACGGACCGCACTATGTTATAAAATCAAGCCGATACCGCCGCACAAATGCAGGACCCTCGCGGGGACTCGATATCCTCGTGATATCAAGACATAAAGTTAAACGCATAAGGGCATAATCGAATTGATCGGGCATAATCGAATTGATCGGGCAAATTGAATTGAATTAAGCAACCTGAATTGAATTCGTGAATCACCGGAATTTTGTGAGCATATTCGAGATCGTGAAATATCAATATGAGGTATTTTTGATCAACCCGACGAACTATAACTCGATCAGATATATAACAAATATATAATAGATTTACATTGGTCATCCATAAAGGTTCGAAAAGTTTTCGACTGTTAAATTGCATGATTTGATTTGAACCGAAACCGAGGAATAGATTTTGTATAGAACCGACTAAGCATGAAAATGCTTAGCGTATTGTTTTACCAATGCCAGTACCAACCGATAGATAGTGATCCAGCCACTCAAGATCGAGGGAGTCATTAAGTCATAAAGAAGTGAAATTTCTTGAGTTTGTTCGACATGTGCATTCATTCCATGTTTTGATATTGATATTTTGTAAAAACAATTTGAACTCGAACTTCTATTTTTGTAAATCCATTTTGAAAAGGGCTTGAATGCTCTACTGTAAATGTATGCTTGTTAAAAGTAAATGTTTAGCGGGCTTGCCCACTTTGAAATCGCCTGTAATCGATATGATTTTGAGTGATTGAGTGATAAACTATGCCCCTGGTTTCTGCTTTCTGATCCGCCAAAACAGTCGCCCAAGCCCGGGTCGCCACACTTTTATTGCATCTGAGCTCAGTTTAAAGTGCTCTACAGAAAAATGATTTTTAAATTGTTTGTAAATGATTTTGAAATTGTGTACAACATGCATTTCATTTTCATATAAAGAATGACATGACTCGACGATTCTCGTCGGTCTTATCAGATAAGCATGGACTGGGTTTCGGCTCTCAGTGGCCTAGACGACTGTGGGATTCAAATCTCAAATAGTCTGCGAAGGAAGGCACATCCCATGCCCCACCAATGAATTAACCGTAACAAGTGGTAGAGGTACTATAGTGGTCCTCCAAGAATGGCCAGTATTGCAAAGAGATTCCGCAACCAACCATACTGCTTCCATTAAACGACACCTATCGGAGAACGGCAAGGTATCGACTAGATTTTGGCGGGAAAGAAAGAGGATGAGCCTCTGGCGGTAAAAATCGCCCGAGAATCGAAGGAATGCTTGTGCAAATGCATTGCATGTACCGAAGAGAAGCTTGAATGTGCGACCTCATTACTACACGAGGCTTATCGCTGCGGGTTTCCTACACTGTGACTATACCACTGGGGAGAGTATTACATGGGAGTTCTTCTCGATGAGTTCCAAGAAGTGTCATGTGGGCTCTGTGATCTATTTGGCTAACATGAGAAGAGAGTTTCATAACTGAGACAAAGACGATGAGTGTGACCGAATATCAAAAAGAGAATCCACAAGTACAAGTATGCTCCCGAGATAATCGGTGGAGCAAGAAGAAAAGTGTCGTAGGTAAGGCGACCTTAATGACCATATTCGAGCCCATTATCACAGCATTTTTGATAAAGGATTTCTCCAAAATTGTGACATGTGCATTGAATGTGGAAAGAGTAAGAAAGAGGAAAGAAAGATAAAAAACGGGGAAAGAAAAAATCTCAGGTCGATCCAGGTTCGCGACAACGACAAAGGAAGAAATTTAGGGGACCACAAAGGTTCAGTCGGCTACCAGATGAACTCTGGTAGGAATACTACTCTACCGGCTGCCGTCAGGTTGCGAGTGCACGGAGGTCTTCTGAAGACGACGCTCCTTGTTAACTCCCGTTGTGGGAGAAATCGCTCAGGAGGATGTTGGAGACTTACAGGCGCTTGTTTGATTTGTGGATCTAAAGAGCATAGAGCAAGAGATTGTTCTAGAGCTCGTTTATTTACAGCACCTCGGACTGGGGGTACAACTTTAGTGGTATAAAAGAAGCGACAAAGAGTGTTGCATCACTTAGGAAAATGTTGAGGCGAGGACCTGTGAACTTTGGGTGAGTAAGATGGTGGTCGCTCCAGTGGGAGCATATGCAATGGCTTGAGTGGAAGATCTGCAGAGCGCTCTAGATGTGATGGCATTAATTTCAAATATTTGAAACTCACGTACATGCATTGATTGACCCAGTTCCAACCAGCCCTTATATTTGCATCGACATGACTTGGGTAAATTAGGAGTGAAAGCCAGAGTATGACATCTTGGTATGAACACTCAGAGCGTAGTGTTGTGTGAATAGAGTATATAGAGATCGTCCCATCAAAATACTAGAGTATGAATTTTGGGAAATTTAATTGAAGAATTTGTCAGCCCGAGGGGAGTTTAGATGTGATAATGGGGATGGTGGTTGTCTCGGCAGTAATGATAGTTGATTGTAGAATGAAAGGAATAACCTTAAGAACACTTAGGAATGAAGATGAAGTAACAAATCGGTGAGGGAGGTCAAATCACCTATCTAATGTGATATCATGACCCTTGCTAGAACAATAGTAGTGCGGAAAGGATGGCAAAAGCCTACTTGGCTAATGTGATTGATACGGTAAAAGCGAGGACTAGTGTATCGATATCCCCTGCTGTTAGCGACTTTCGGGACGTGTTTAGGAAGAGTTGCCAGATTGCCATAGGAGATTGAGTTTGCTATTGGCGTTGTACCAGTGCCACAGGCATCATTACACCATCTGAGGATGGCTCCTTTGAAATTTCAAAGGAATTGAAATTTTAATTCTGAGAAGCTATTTAGAAAAGGTTTTATTGTTAAATTATCACCATGGGAGCTCCGGGTGCTTTATTAAAAGAAAGATGGTACCCTTCGGCTATGTATTGATTACGGACAAGTTGAACAAGTTAACGGTAAAGAATAAGTATACGTGCGAGGTCGATGATTTGTTTGACCAGTTGAAAGGTGTAGTATCTTTTCGAAGATTGACTGCGATCACGGAATTTACCATCGGTTGAGAATTAAAGATGCCGATGTGCATAAGACGGCGTTTAGGATGCGATATGGACATTATGAATTCCTTATGTCTTGTTTGGATTAACCGTGCTCCGGCGGCTTTCATGGACCTAATGAATCGTGTTTAAGGCCCGTACGTGGATGGAGTTTGTCGTAGTGTTTATAGGCGACATTCTTGTGTATTCAAAGATGTCGGGAAAGTGCGCACACCTTCAGAAGTAGTGTTAGAGATTTTGAGAAAAGAGCATTTGTATCTGGCGAGCAAGAAGTCAATGAGGAGTTTTGGAAGAATAAAGTGTCCTTTCTTGGGCACATGGTATCGAAAGAAGGAATCGTGAATAGAAAATAAGTGATTTGTTAAATGGAAGCCACCAATGTTTACAGTGCATAGTTTCACGGGACTTGTAGGATACTCTGAAGGTTGTTAAGGGGTTTTTCTATATTCTTGACCCAGATGTGATACTCGAGAGAAAAATGTAAAGTATGAATGGAGTGAAAAATGTCCCAAAGAAGTTTTGATAAGTTGAAAGCATTCTTAGCAGAGCTCGGGTTCTTGCTCATGAGCCTACGGTGAAATATCTTGATTTTTAATTGATGTCGCTAAAAGGACTTGGATAATAATCTCTGTCTGAGAGATGAAAGTGGTAACTGTCAGCGAGCCAGTTGAAGTCATGAAAGAACTACCCCACGCATGATTTGGAATTAGCAGCAATTGTATTTGCACTGAAAATTTGGAGACATTATTTGTATGGAGAAGTGTTTCATCTACAACGATCATAAAAGTCTTAAGTAGTTGCCCTCACAGTGAGAGCTTAACTTGAGATAACGGAGATGGATGGAACTGATAAAAGATTATGAGTGCGTGATTGATTATCACTCGGGAAAGGCCAATGTAGTGGCCGACGCTTTGAGTAGAAATTGTCGAGCAGCAGTTGAATGCCCATTGTCATTCTGGCGTGAGTGCTTGTAGTGCGATTGATATGAGGCAAGGTTTGTTGAATGCAGTCTTCAGAGGCACAAAGAAATATGAAAATTTACGCCTGATAAATCCAGTTGGAAATGGTAAAGGCCCGGGTTCACGATGAGCGAAAATGGGTTTTGTATTATAAGGATCGGGTTTGTGTACTGATGGTAATGGTTGAGAAATCCCATACTTGAAGAGGCACATAGTGGATCTTTGCCTTCATCCGTGCTAAAGATGTATCGAGATTTAAAATGTCGATACGGTGGTCGGAATGAAAAGAGATGTGTCAGAATTTGTAACCAAGTTTTTGGTGTGTCAAAGAGTAAAGGCAGCATCAAGTTCCTTCTGGATTATTGCAGCCTATCAGAATACCATAGTGGAAATGGGACCGAATCACCATGGATTTTGTGGTTGGGTTACCATTGGCGAGAGAAAACATGACTTCGATTTGGTGCGTAGTGGCCAGATTATTCGTCGGCTCGCTTCACCGGTGAAGCGACTATTCACTTGACAAGCTAAATGTATATCGAAATAGTTCGGTTACATGGGATTCATATATCCATTATTTGAGCCAGAGATCCAGGTTTGCCAGATTTTGGGAGAAAATTGCAAGAGGCCTTGGGCACTCGGCGAATTTTAGTCTGGCGGTTCCCACCCATGAAACGGATGGACAATCTGAGAGAGTGATCCAGATTCTGGAAGATATGTTAAGGAGTTGTGTGATCGACCTTGAGGGTAGTTGGGATCGACACATTGCTTGAGTTGAATTTGTGTACAACAACAGTTTCCAATCAAGTATTGGAATGGTGCCTTATGAGGCTTTATATGGAAGAAAATGTAGAACATCGTTGTGTTGGATGATTGAGTGAAAGAAGAAAGTGATTGGCCCAGGCATGATGAAACGGAAGAAAATCTAAAATGATTAGAGAGAGATTAAGGTGTACCGATGAAGCGGGGAAATCATATCTTGAGCTTGAAAGAAAGATATTCGATATGAAATTGGCGAAAAAGTGTTTTTGAAAGTATCGCCTTGGAAGAAGGTGATGAGATTTGGGAAAAATGGCAAGTTGAGCCCTAGATTTATTGGTCCCTATGAAGTGATTGAAAAAATGGGTCCAGTGGCATATAGATTAGCATTACCTCCGGACTTGGAAAAGATCCTGTGTGTTTCATGTGTCATGCTGCGGAGAGTGCCAGTCGAACCATCATGCTGATCTCTTAGACAGTGGTGAGCCGGATTTAACATATGAAGAAGAGCCAGTAGAGATTTTAGCTCGTGAAATGAAAAAATTACGGAACAAGAAGATTAGCTAGTCAAAGTCTTTGTGGAGGAAACCTGAGGCGAAGAGGCCACTTAGGAAAGTGAGGAAGCGATGCGGCGTGTGATATCATATTTGTTTAGTAAGAGTAATTTCAAGGACGAAATTTTATTAAGTGGGGGGATTATGCGCGCCCCAAAATACCCTAGAATTTTATGTAAAATTATTATATATTCCGGGTATAATTGAGCCAACTTCGGGTATTTTAAGAATTTTAGATGAAGATTGATTAAATGATTATTGAATTCGGGAATAAACCCAAGTGAAAAAGAGAAAATATGGAAATTGTAAAATGTGGACCTGGGTCAGTGTAAATAAGTTTATATGTCTAAGTGATTAGGATGATAAATGAGCAAAGGGGAAAATAATAGGAGACTTAAGTGAAGAATAATAGAGAAATGGAGGGACTGAAATATAAAAGAAATAAAGAAAAGAAGAAAAAATCAAGGAAATGGCATGGCATGTAGGAAAGTGGGAGAAGTTTCCTCTTTTTAAAAAGTAAGATTGAGTGATCCATAAGAAAAGGAAAACAGAAAATGGAGAGTTAGAGAGAGAGCACACCTTCTCTCTAGATTTTATTGATTAGACCATAGATTTAAATGAAGCAAGAGAAAAAGTCCTTATACGTGTGAGGCTCTAGTAGAGGCAGATCGGGAGTTTCGGCAAACTCTAAGAGTAGGTCTTCTCCTACTTTGGTTATTTTCTACCTAAGGGTTATTATTGGTGGTTATCTTACCTTGGGAATGTTTGGTTGTATTTTTAAACCATGGGGCTGCCACATTGTGGTAGTGCGCGTGTAGCCGGACCTTAGAGCTGATTTTTAGGTAAGAAATAAAAGGAGATTTGGTAGTGGGTCATACACGGTAGGTGTAGCCACATCAATGAACTTGATGTTAGGCACTAATTTCTCAATTTGGATCCTTGGAGCGAGTTATAGTACTGCTACAAGCAGTCTAATGGGTGAGAGGTCTCGTGGAGACCTCATCTGAAGAGGTCGCGAGACCTCATCTGAAGAAGGTCGGCCAGACCTCATCCGATGAAAGTCGGCCAGACCTCATCACGAAGAGGTCGAGCGGACCTCATCTGAAAAAGTCAGCGAACCTCATCGATAAAATCAACGGGCCTCGTCCGATTAGAAGGTCGGCGGACCTCATCACGAAGAGGTTAGCGAGACCTCATCACGTGGTAAATTCGAGGCGGACCTCATCTGTAGAGGTCGGAGGTCAGCTGTGGGCTCATCCTGGCCCGGTTGGTTCGGGCCCGACTCGTGCGGGTCGATACGATGAGCCTCCAACCGGAGTTCGTAAGCTTAACCGTCCAGGCCTCGTTTTGGGTGTTCTTTGAACACATGGAGCTTGGGTTGGTCGGGAATCCATCCATATTCCTGAGGAGGATAGAAAGTGTCAGAATAGGTGTCAGACTGAGTTTGAAGTGGAGTCAGCTTAGTCCAGTCGGTCGGCTCGAGGAGGTGGGGTGTGACTTCACGTATGACCTCGACCCGGAGAGGTCATAACTCCTTCGTCAGAACTCAGTTTAGGTGTTCTTAGACTCTATGGAAAGCTTGATTAGTCGAGAACTCATCTATATAGCTTTAGAAATTGGAACTCATATTAAACTCCGAAAATCAATCTAACCAAAACTACTAAATGCCACGAATATTGTTCTTTAATGGTTTTTGGAATAGGGAGCGCAAGGAGGAAAAGCGAGATTGAGATTCCAAGGATTGGAATAAAGTGCAGATTTTTTGGGTTTATTCTCAGGCTCTATTCACGTTTCAAGTTTTGCGTGTTTGTTACATATTTCCTATCTCGTTTCAATATTTGAATTGCCCCATTCTAAATGCATAAGAAAAGCATCTTGGAATTGTTTTAAATGATTTGAAGAGGCGATTGTAAAATGTTTTGCATATGAAATTTATGACTATTGAAAGTGAACTATTTTTACAAATGTACATATTATCTCTTGTACTTTGCTATAAAGAATTTGAGCATATAATAGAATGTTAACCGTTTAGTTCGTATTAAGGATATATTGAGCTCCCATCTTGATAGGGATTGAATAAGCGATCTTGTGAACTATTGTATTCGATGTGTCACTCAGATCAAGCGGCCAGCGGGACCGTATCGTGATGTTCACTAATTGATTATTTATAACCCGATCGGCCGGCCCGAGCCCGGGACCGTCGCATGTTATAAAACCGTTTGATGCGAGGCTGCGGCCCAGTGGGACCGTGCAGTGACTACGATATCCACGTATGCTCGAAGACATAGGTTAAATTCATTAAGGGCATAACTGAATTAATTAGCATAACTGAATTGATTGGCATAACTGAATTGATTGGCATAATTGAATTGAATTGCAAAACTGAATTGAATTGCATAACTGAATTGAATTTGTGAGCATATTTGAGATTGTGAAATATTGAATATGAAAGTGTATTTTTGGAATGATCAATGAACTATAACTGATTGTATATATAACAAATATATGTATTGTATTTACATTGATCATTCATAAAGGTTTGAAAGTTTTGAATTGTTAAATTGCATGATTTGATTTAAGCGAGCGAGAAATGGTTGTATAGAGCCGCTAAGCATGAAAATACTTAGCGTGTTCTAATCTTGTAGTCTGAAGCGATAGATAGTGATCGAAAGCGGACCTAAGATCGAGGAGCGTCGAGTCATAAAAAAGGAAATTTCGGAGTATGCTTCGACATGGGCATTCATTCCATATTTTCTTTTGGATATTGATATTTTGTAAAAACAATTTGAACTCTAAACTTCTATTTTTGTAAATCATTTTGAAAAGGCTTGAATGCCTTCATTGTAAATGTATTTTTGTTAAAAGTAAATGTTTATGGGCTTGCCCAATTTTGAAATCGCTTCCGCAACGATATGATTTTGAGTGATTGAGTGATAGGGCGTCCGGGGTTTCGGTCGGATCAGCCAAAGCGGTCGGGTCGGGCTCGAGGGGGCGCCACAAAGCTCACCTCCTTGCAAACCACTAGATTTCTTCTCCTTTTCTCCTCTCTCCTTACGCAAACGTGAGTTGCTCATATGAGCCCTAAGACAACATTTTTGCCTTTATAACTCCTTTAGTGTAGGCCTTGTTGCTTCTGCACACTTATTATACTTTGTCATTTTCCACCTTTTTGGTCTTAAGTCACTTATTCTCTTAAGGCCATGTTTGGCTCAAAACCCATTATTTCATTTAAGTCTCCTATTATTCCACTTTGGCCATTCATTTATCATAAATTCACTTAGACATTTTATTCTTTATAACAATTGACCCTTAGGTCCTCATTTTACAAATTTTTTTCCCAGAAAAACCCAAGTTTAGCTCAATTCATACCCGGAATATATAATAAAATTATTATAAAAATTCTAGAGTATTTTTGGGGCGTTACACCCTTCCCTATGTCCTTACCTTTTAAAAGGTTGAGTGCTCTCCATGTGAGTTGTTGTAACCTTACTCAGATGCTTCTAACTCTTTTTAAATTTTCTTTATGCTTTTCTATCTCAACAGTAACAATTAATGTAAATAAATTCAAAACACAAAATATATAGAGATTTCTTAACAAATAAATGAATGTATTTGCAAATCTTGTATTTAAGGGTTAACTTAAAAATCTAAGAAGTCAAACGAATCGAGAAATCAAATCAAGACCGAACTGAAAAATAGATCAATTGAATATATCGATTCAGTTTTTGTTTTTACTTTATATAAATCACAATTTTGATTTAACAAGTACAAAAACCAAAATTTAGATTAATTGACCGAAAAATTTAAAAAAAATACTAACATTATATTAAAATTATAAAATACAATATATGTGTATATATATATATATATATATATATATATATATATTAGTGTAATATATAATATAAAATATTAGTATTATATAATATAATATATAATGTATATATCGTTTTTTTGGTTAACTGATAATGGTTAATTAGTTAAACGAAGATTCTATTAACCATGTTAATGATTAAGTTTTTTGATGTATGTAAATACCAAACCCAAAATCGACAATTTGTTTTTTAAGGAACATGATCACCCCCTTTTCTTTTAAAGTTAAGCACTTTACTCTAGAACTTAAACCCGGGAACCCCTTCCCTATTTCCTTACCTTTTGAGAGCTGAGCAAAGCCACCCATTCGCCCTTACCTATGGGATGGAGGCCATAATTCCTACAATATTGGGGTGCCCACACCTCAAACTTAAATCCTTGAAAAAGCCAATGTTGAAGCCGTCACCAAAGACTTAGATATGACAGACAAACTCTGTGAAGCTGCAGCTGTGCGTATAGCATCATACCAACCAATACTGACAAACCTATATAACAGACATGTAAAGTCACGTGCATTCCGAGCCGGAGACCTAGTCTTAAGAAGGGTCTTTGAAAACACGGCTTACCTAGCGGCTGGAAAATTCCAACCAAATTGGGAAGGGTCATACGTGATAGCAAGAGTGGGGGCAGCCGGATCATACGCTTTAAATAAACTAGACGGGACGCCAGTGCCTAGGATGTGGAATGCTACGCATCTTAAAATGTATTATCAGTAAAGTTTTCTTTAAAGGTGTTATCAATAAAATTTCCTTTAAAGTATTTTCAACTCAATCAGCAGGAATATTGTCGGTCAGAGTTTTCTTTAAAAGGTATTTATCAATAAAATTTCCTTTAAAAAGATTTTCTTTCAATTCTTGGAATAACCCCATTTCAAAAAACCGGATGTAGCTCATAGCCTGCGACACTTTTAAAAGACGGATGTGGCTCATGAGTATGTTGACACTGCAAGACCATGGCTCATAGCTTCTTTGGCACTTTCAAAAGACAGAGACCGTGGCTCTAACCTGCGGCACATGCCTAAGCGTGGCAGTGGCTCTTAGCGTGGCTGAGACGAGGCAGAAAAAATGGTGCCTTACTCTTTGGCCCTTATCTACCGAACCCTACCAACTTCTAGCTCTTTAAAAAACTTAACATTGATATCCACGGAAGCAGCTATCCCTGGTCGGGTCGTGGAAGGGGGTTGTGAAATAAAAGGAATCAATAGTATAAGTAAACGAAAAATTGTATTTCATAAATACGCTAATAGTGTCGGAAAATCGTATAGCTCTAGCGCGACCAAGCGGTCGATTACAAAAAGGGGAGAGGGAAGGCTTAAGATGTTCAGTAAAGTCCTCGACGGGGAGTGCTCCTCTCTGAGGTTCCTTTGCATCCCACTGCCGTTTACACTCTCTCCTTTCGATTGTTGTGGCCTCAATGGGTGCTCGAGCCAGGGGCCACTGGGGTTCATGAAGAGTCAAGCATGCCATCGGGAACCTTTGGGTGATCTCCCGCGAGATGTTGTGTTTGGGCCTACTGACGCACCCACATGCCCAAATGGCGAAGACCCCAGCTCCAGTAGTCCTCCTCTATGACCTCTTTGTCCTTGCGGCGAGGTGGAGAAGACCGCCCCATCTTGGCGCTCAGTCTCAGTAGAAGTGAAGTTCGTTCAACCTCTAGGCGGGCAACCTCAGCCTTAGCCATCCGCCTAGCCTCCTCTGCAACGGCCAGGGCATCTTGGACTCTAGCCAGTTTGTCCTTTGCCAGCGCCTTCATGTCACCCGCCGCGATTGTAGCCAACCGAGCGAGCTGCACCTCTTCTTTGGCTTCATCCCTCTCATTCTCCGCACTCACAACCTTCCATGCACCAACCTTAGTCTCCCGCTCCCAATGCTTAGACCTAGGTTTGGCCTTTACTAGGACGTCGTCTAAGGCCCAGTGCTTGGAAACGGATGACTAAGCATACAGCCGTAGCTTCTCGGCATCCCCCAGCCTTTGGTGAAGCTCCCGATGCTGGCGCTCCATGTTCTGAATAACGGTGACAAACTACAAAAGAAGAGGTGTTAGGAGAGAATCACAACATAAAACCCACACTCAAACGTTAGAAGTCTAGTCATATCAGCTCAACTATCTCGTCAAAGTCGAGGTTGCGAATAAACATCCCGCCCTCAATCACACATTGGTAGAATTTCTTATCCATGTAGCTGGGGAAGGGAATGGAATACTCCTCAGCACGAGCCGCCACCGGTATTCGGAGGAGATTAGGGTAGAAATATATGCTCGGTATAAGATTCTCTCTTTTTAAAAGGGTTCTAACGGTCGATGATTGCTAGACTAGGAGCCGGCATGTCCACCGAATGACGGCCCCACTTCATCGGCTTAACATATGAGCCCAACATCAGCCTATCAGGAAGCCTTGCCCTCGAGCATGGGGTGGCTGGACCTTCTAGCTGCGGCGGACGTGGGGTTGTCTCTGTGAGAGGCTCGCTTGGCTTGATCGACGTTAAGGAACCCTTCTAGTTGTATCCCCATCCTCTAACGATGCACAAAGCCTCCACAGGCGTCCACGGGCGGCACCCTCAAGCGCGGGGCATCGAGGCTCGTTCTAGAGGTCCACGATAATTCTTGTCGGACTCTTGAGGCCTTTCATCCCGGACAGTTGTTTCGGTGCTAGCCGCGTTGTGCCAGTTTTGGGGTAACACCCTTGAGCGCTCCCGGTAACTAGCATCGTAGCGGCAAATTAGTAACAGGTTAGACATATCGATCCTCCCCTCTCCTGTTAGGCTTGCTAACTATTGGATCCACCCAATCCACAAAGCCTTCTAATCCTGCGCCGACAGCTTTTATTTGTCCAACCCTCTTTCCTTTCTTCTTCTTCTTCTTCTTTGCAACCTAGGAGGCAGGTTTTGGGTCCTGCACAACTAAGGATGATTGATCGGGCCGGACAAAGCTAACCAAGGCTCCTTCAGCGATCTCGGCTTGAGGCTCTTGATTTGATCTCGCTTGTGAAGAACTATTCGGGACCGACTTTAAAAGGTCAGCAAGAACGTAATGTTCACCCCTAATAAGCTCTGTTGGCAGTGGACGGGGGATGATCAGGACTATGTAACGAAAGGGGCTAGCACCTAACTCCTGCAAGTTCTTCACAGACAAGAGGAGCTCATGATTGCACTCCCTCTCAGTAATCTCGAGCAGTCGTCTGATGCAATCCATACTAGCCTTCTCCACCTAGCTAACCAGTCAGCCTCGCATGTGCTTACCTGTAAAAAGTTCAGGAAAAAAGGGCATGTCAAAACTCAAACACCCTAGGGGAATACAACCTCTATCAAGCTAAAACTAACCTGGGAATGAGATAGATTGGTTCAGATCAAATGGAAGCCCTGGAGAGCCTGACATATCGTACCACAGACCTTTCACTAGAACAACCCCTTTAGCCGGTCTTAGGGAGTGGGGGCCGGTTACAAGTGCGTAGAACATGGGCTTATAGATAAACTGGCCCCGATCCGAAGCTTGAGTGCGTAAAACAAAATCTCTACCAGAAATATCCAAGCGGTAGAGAGTTGACCTACTTTACAACCCATGTGAGAATCCAAAGACGTTAGGATGAATAAGTGTAGGAGGTGCCCTAGTAAAGAGCATAAACTACTTCACCAAAGAAGGGATGGGGAAGCAAAGCCCTGCGAAAAATTGCTCTCGGGTGAAGAAGACGGCATTATCTACCCTTACGGTCGGGACAGGCGAGTCGTCGGCAGGCTCACAAGCTAATGTCGAATGGGGACTGTTGAAGGATCTCGGCTCCTCCACGGACATAGCGGCGACCGAGTACAACTGCAAAGAGCATTTCTCGGGGTCCCCTCTTACGCCTGCTTTAGCCGGTAGAGTCTCTTCTTGACCTCGCGCGTTCTACAGGCAAACAAACGAGGAAAAGATTAGATAAACTTAAAACCCTCGAAAAGAGCCAAGAAAAGAAATCCCTTTTGAGATTTGAAGCAATCCGCTAAGCGACATAACTTAAGAACCTCGACCAGGGAACGGGACCCTAGTGGGATGTCTTTAAGCTGGGAACACCACATACCCGTTTGCGGCATCATCACTGGAATCCCTCCGATAAACGATGTTCGCAACCCTAGAAAGAAACAAAAACTTTCCAACCCAAGAACACCCAACGAACAGAGCCAGAAAAACACAAAGAAATAGACACAAACTAGTTTAAAAAAAAAAATTACTCACCAGAAAATTGAAAGTTGTGAAGGGATCTCAAGATGAGTCCTTTCAAAGAAGCAGGTTAGCACATGAAAGGGATTTGCGGTAGGTAAGGGCTGCGAAATCCTTACTTAAAAGGGAAAGCCTTGGAGACCCAGACTCTTATATATAAAGGAGCAAAAACATCAACGGCGCATTAAATGTGCCGTCGAGACATCATCTTATGAAACATGTTGGGAAAGCGTCTGGCTTGCCCACACTTTATATCAAGCGCTTCACCTTACAGCGCGTTCGATGTGCATATGCTCTCCCAACCTTTCAGCTTTCACCTTTCAAGGTTTAGAAGCAGTATTTTCCCGAATCTAAAGGCACGAAACTGCCGAGTGGGAAAAATGAGGGCGTTGTGAGTCTTGGCGTGGTGCTTTAGACCCCGCATTTACTCGATGGGCTGGGGCTAAGCAGCTATGGTAAACGGCTCAAACCTACTTACCGTATTAAAATCAAGCGGGAACTAACCAAACGGGAGAGTCCTAAAGCCCATCTGAGAAAGTCAGGGTGTCTTGTTAAAGACTTACTTCATGGCGACCCGTCTAGGGCTTCAAGTCCCCCAACCGGCCACCCTACCTCGTATGGGAAGTTCGTTATGGATAAGCATACAAAAGCAGAAAATACGCAAAAGAGATATTTATCAGCGGGTTTCCCAGTTTCCCAATCCCTTAATTCTCGGAAGATTAATTCTCGATAGGGAAAAACATATTTTATCCCTAAAATTAAGAGATTTTATTCCTAAAATTAAAGAAAGATTGGAAAACCACGTCCTATAAAATGGGAAGATCTCCCCCGAGGTAAGTCAATTCCCAATTACGAGAACTCTCTGCTTCTTCTTCTCAATCTTTTGTTGACTTAATCATCGGAGAGGTGGCTGGCATACCGCCGCCGGATCACCTTTTTATAGGTTCACATTGTGCTGTTAATGCCTAGAGGTTCGGACGATCAAGGTACTTACACTTATGGAATGTTTTGAATACTCATAAAAGATGACTCATCTTATTTATTTAGTTTGAAGTTACGAGGTAGACTGTATCTGCATGGAATGTGACAATATTTCATAGAAATCAATAAAAATCATGCATGGTTAAAATCATGTAATGAATTTACTCGTAAGCTTATAGTATTCCATTAGAGACCATTCATTATATAGGCATGGGAACCTCAAAATTGCAGATAAGTATGAAACTCACTTGTACTGTTGAACAACAAAATCGTCTTGGTGAAGAAGGTAGTTCAACTTCACAATGGGATCACCATAAGTCATTACCAGCTTGTCTCTTGTTCTCATCTGCATTTCTGATGTAAAAAAAACCCGGGTTTTGTCCGACACAAACCAGTAATGAGCTGTTGAGTACCCCTGCAAGAGACTAGAAACTGTAAATATGAATGGACACTAGTAAAAAAAGACAGAAGATGCGACTTACCTGCAAGTTGAGGCCTGTTAAGTAACCTGCTTATCGCAATCCAACCATAATTTTCATCTCTAGTGAATGGAATCAAATCGTGCAAATAGCATTCATATTATTAAACCCCAGAAAATAATTTTCAGACAACAAAGAATATATATATGTTCTTTACACAAGAATCTGTATTTGATCAAACAAAAATGAGTTTTCGCGTGTTTTTCTTACATGGCAAACACTCTTTACAAAAGAATCTGCAGAAAATTCAAACACTCTTTACAAAAGAATCTGCAGAAAATTCAAACAAGGATAACTTCAAACTGATGTGGGGGAACCCATTGTGTATCGTTGTTAATCAGTTTCGATTTAGTCATGCAGAAGTTGTTGATGACTTGATGAAGAATGTTCTTGGGATTTGTCTTTATCCGGGAAGGAAACTGAGGAATCGATCCATGGTCCATCTATTGACATGCTCCTTTGCATTTGACTTGCATGAGAGGAATCTGCGACGTATGTTTGGCTGTCCTGTGACAGCTTCTCAAAGGCTTTGAACCTCATCTCCGAACTCATCGAATTCATTGAGCTACGCTTGATTATTGGTACTTGGACTGGTGTTTTGCCTTCGAGCATGCTCACTACAGAGGACATGGATGGCCTGAGTGTCGGAGATGGGTTGGTGCATAGGAGAGCCAAGTTCAGCATCCTCTGCGCCTCTTCTTTGGGGTACTTCGAACCGAGACTTGGATCCACCAGCTCAAGAAGGTTTCCTTGCTCCTGTAGGACGTAAGCCTGCAGTCCATGTCAGAAGAAAAAGGCAAGTTTCATCATCTTGTGATTACATTCTAAGCAAAAATACAAATTTGGGGCATTTGAGGTTCAGAAAAAGGCTTAAAGAGAGGACTTGAACCCGAGAACTCTAGTTAACCAGAAGTAAATACCATTTTGAGTAACCAATTTTCCTAAAAACTGAAGCTAATAGGATTTTGGCGGACAATATATATCATCATGCTCTGACAATATTGAACAAATATGTATAAAAGATCATTGTTTTAAGAAACAATATTTCTTCACATCCTTGTTTTCTTCAGTTACAACTTCAACTTTTTCACGTGCAAATGGCATCTCAAGAAAACAATGTAATGCCATTACCCTGTGTATGGAGGCCAGAAAAATGAACAGACAAAAAGTTCTCAAAAGCAAAGCTTACCCAGTCAAGAAGATAGACAAACTCCTCCTTGGGCCTGTAATTGGTGTTGCTTTTCCCACTGACAATCTCTAGAGCAACGATTCCAAAGCTGTAAACATCTGCTTTGTCTGTTAAGTAACCCCTCATTGCATATTCAGGAGCCATGTATCCTCTGAAGAAAAAGCAGCATCCGAACATTAGGTCTCGAGCCATACTAATAACAATCAAGGTAAGTCCATGCATCCTTTGGAAAAGAACAACCACTCAATAATTCAAAGAGAAAAACTGATCACATAAAGTGGTACCGCATGGTGTCCTGTCAACAAATTCTGACTCTGAAAATTTTACTAAATATGCACTAAGTTCGTTTCAGAACTCAACAGTCTAATTAAAATCATAGCAATTTCAATAAAACCAACAAAAGAAGAAAACTCCATTCACTTTGTATAGACTTAAAATGAAGGAAGACAAAGGCATTTGCTATATGGCTATATAGAAAAAGGAGTAGTGTATCTTTTTTATTGAAAAAGTCGGTTGTCTATGAGAGGTCAGTAAAGTTACAACTTCAGTTTATTTGAAGGTCACATTCCAGAAAAAATAAAATTGAAGGAAGCCGCTTTTTTCAATTTGGAGAATCTTACAAAAGATCTCAGGTCTTTTTTCTTTCTTTTTTTTTGTAAGTTGGTCAAACCTAGATGTAATAATTATTACCATACTATTTATATGCATATATTCCAATATGGAGATGTTAATCGATATGTTTGTATCTTAAACACATCGGCAGTGGAGAAACAAGGAAGAGAACAGAATGGTAAAACTCACATTGTTCCAGCAATACGGGTGCTGATGTGTGTGTTCTCTTCTTCATCAAGTTTAGCTAAACCAAAGTCAGATATCTTAGCATTTAGGTCCTTATCAAGCAGTACATTGGTTGCCTTGATATCTCTGTGAACAATTTTCAATCTCGACTCCTCATGCAGATATGCCAGTCCCTTCGCTATCGCCAAGCATATTTTATTTCTTGTTGGCCAGTCCAACTTTAGCCGCTGATCATCACGTCCTACAAGTGACGGTGGGAGAGGCTTAAGTCATAATATTCATTGTTGAAACTTAATAAAATGGAATACCAAATTTTAGAGAAGCATTTACCAAATAGCGCACGGGCAAGACTGTTGTTTTCCAAATATTCGTATACGAGCAATAACTGGTTTCCTTCAATACAACAGCCATAGAGCTTTACCAGATTTGGGTGTTGCAAGGCAGATATCATGCCTATCTCATTGACAAATTCGCGGTTCCCTTGTTTCGATTTGGAGGAGAGCTGCTTGACTGCAATTACTGAACCATCTGAGAGTACACCCTAAGATCAAGCAGGAAAAAAAACAATTCAAATTCTGGACAACCGTTGTATGAGACAGATCCAGGAAGCATTATACATAAAATAATCACTGGCCTAAATGTTACAATGGTGTTGTCAGATTCGGCAATCCATAGTGAAAGAAAATGGAAAAAGAAAGGTAAAAGAAAATTTCTTAATTGCTTTGTAAACTGGTCCAAATCCACCTTCACCTATCTTGTTTGCGGGATCAAAGTTATTGGTAGCAGTTTTGATCTGTCGTAAACTGAAATAACCAGTTTGTAGCTTGAGGGCTTGAATTTCTGTAACAGGGACAGAAATGAAATATCAACCAAAGAAGGCATAGGTTTGTATGTAACACAAACAGTAAAGCAAAACTGGTCTATACTTCAGTAGGCCAAATATGATCAGTTTATAGGAAAGGTATATGTTTCCATGCAAAGAAATTCCTACGAAGGATGGCATTTTGTCTTAGTTGTCATACATAGAAACTCTATGCACTGATCAATTACAATCTCTTCTAAAAATTAATTGTCAAATACCCTTTGTGGTTTACCATTAGATCTCAAATCATGCAGGTGGATCCTTAGATGGTCTAGAGAGGAGAGCACCATTTAAAAACCGGTCTGAATCACTGTTTTTTTGTCATTGTAATCAACATACGTAGACATGGATTCAAAGTTACAAATTGCACAGGCAAACTAACAACTTTCTAAACACAAGCTGTCCCCAACTTAGTGAACAGAGAGTAACAAAGAAACACAATATTTGACAAACGACGCATGTGATTATTCTCACCTTCATCTTCTTTGCTTTTCCCTCCTAGGTAGCCTGTCAGTCTGAGGGCAATCAAGATCAAAAAGACAGCTGCAACTGAAGCAATTACAATACCAGCAATAGCTCCAGCAGATAGCCCTGTGCTGACATCAAAGTCTACGGGAAGAGAAGGTATATAATCATGTGAGAAGCTAGTAGAAAAGGAAGCAGGAAGGCAGAGAATACAAGACAACTTACTAGGTGTCACTGTAATAGCTGATATAAGAGGTCCATATACACCTCTGTCAGGAATGGCAGTAGTCCCTTTGCCTGCCCAGTATAAACGGATCTCCAAAGTGCTACCTTCGACAGTGACATTCTTAAAATCCTTAGTGATACCTTTTCCTACACCTCCAGCTTCCTCCATAATGTTAAAATCCGTCAACACTGTAACCCCCTGTGAGAGACAAATGAAAATGCCCCTTTTAGCCCCTGTGACTATTGATTTTCAAATGAAGCACAGAAAAAAATTAACAAGGCCAAAAAAATGAATCCCGAGAATGGGAATTGATTCCTCACTCACTTGGATTGAAACATCAAAAATGCGCCTCCCCAAGCTGCTAAATGTCTCGTCGTCAGAATACATAATTTCAGCAAAGTGGAGTTGCACTCTATAGCTGCCCGCCCGCATGCAGAGACCATAATACTTGAGTGACATAGGCGAAGTGCGAGCTGTTTGAAAATACTCTGGACCCGTTATATTCAGGGAAAATGTGTTCGTTGCTAGATAAGGGGCATTTTCAGCATTTGAGAAAACCCCAGTGCTACTGTAACCCCATTTTTCAGAATATTCACTGAAGTGTGATGCACCCGATCCATCCAAATCCCTTTGATAATCATTTCCCTCGTACTCTATCTCAGGCCCTCCACAATTAATAAACAAGGAATGCTCTGCAAATGTAACCGAAATCAGATCCTTTCACGAGGGACTAACTATAAGTAGCTTGGAATAAGAATAATTGCCACTTCACAAGAGTGTGTTTAATACTTACGTTTGGCATTTCCAGAGCAGGGGAGATCCTTCTTAAGACACCATAGTACCCTGAAAAATGGGATTTCCGTTCAGTTTCTCATTTAGAGCTTTAGTTTGAAATGCATGAAATAGGTACACACTAGTATTAGCTACTTACGAGTTGCTGTCTGAAGATGTAAAACTGGAAACTAAGTTCCTGTTGAATCATAAAGCAATGTTCATAAAAGATGAGACAAAAACTGGAAATTACGAAGAAATAATGATCAGTAGAAGCTTACACTGTCCTTTGCTGGCAAACAGTTAGAGATGACGGCCCTGTAAAGTTGTTGTAAGACACATCACTGCAACAGATATTGTCATGGCATTAGAGCTGAATTTTCTAGGTTGAAAATAAAGGATAGTGGAATTAGACATCAAGATCAAGTGAACCAGTTCAAAAACAATTTTAGGTAATGTAAACAATATGGACACTAGAAATGTGTGAAATACTAACAATTTCTGGTTGCTGTCTGATATCCAACTGGGTATTGTTTCACTCAAAGTGTTGTTAGTCAGAAACCTATATGCATAGACAGCATCATATCCCATTTGTAACTGAAATAATTAAAATAGGCGTAAAGCCTATTTGAAAAATAAATATATGGATATAGATTTCAATACATCTGAACTTACAGATATTCCAGTTTTGACAAACTCCCAATTGTATCTGGGATTTGACCCATCAGTCTGTTAAAGCTCAGGTCTCTACGACAATAACAACAACAGAAAAGAAGTGTATATAGGATAAAGTCAACTCCGAAAAGGTTGAACTGTGCATCCAATTCATTTACAATGAAATTGTATTTTTTTCCAAAGCCATTTAATCAATTCAATTTCAAACACCCAGGTGCAAGCAACTTACAGTGTTTTTAAAGATGTCATGTGCAATGTAGTCCGAGTTAGGTCGATAATTGAACATTTCTCGATGCCCTGAATAAAAAATAAAGTAAAATAATACATACAATTTGATAAGTGAATAAGACAAAAAAAAATGAATAGTATAGGATTCATTTTGGCATTGACATTAATCCATATTCAACTCACAATTCTTCCAACTTCATCAAATTCAGCAAGTTGGGGAAATCCATGGATGATCCCTTCAAATCAGTAATTCTCCTGAAAATTAAGATATGTTGGATCCAGTTAATTGCAAATATTCCTAGATTTTCAATTTTACTCATGCATAAGATCATGAAACTGAATATTGCAGTTATCAGATAGCTGAATTGGTGCTCACAAATCAGTTAAGTTTGTCAACAGGGATATAGTAGAAGGAATGGGACCCTCCATAGATGTGCCTTGCATATCTCTGCAAAAATTCAATATGTTTATAGATAAAACAAAATCTAAAAGAGATTTGTATGAAATTTTTCAGTCGGGAAAATACAAAAAAAGAACACATTGCAACACTTACAGTCTGCCTAGTTCGGTCCAATTACCAATAAAATCTGGTATCTTCCCTGAAAATGTATTCCCATCTAACCGACTGCAAGCAGCATACTGATTTTAGAAATTCATAACGAAGATAAAGATAAATGTCGAAATGATCATATCACTTACACATCAGTTAATCTGCATCAGGTGCCAAATATTTTAGTATTCTTCCCGTAAGATTGTTCGCAGAAAGAAGGCTGTGCATGTAACAAACAGTGTTATAAAATCCTTCCAAACCATGTCACAGAAATATATCTGGTAGTAGTCATAATCTTCATAGCACCAGTAACAGTACTTACAAATATAACAACTACACAGAAATAGGAGTCAATGACCACAAATAGGCACACATATAAGTAGAGGTGAAATAATATGTAAGTATGAAGTCAAAGACACACCCAGTAAATTAACTAGGGAAAATGCAAAAATTTTGAAGCATCCCTTTCATAGAGGACATACTTGTGTAACAGACCAAGCATATAGGCGTCCACATATTAATGTTTTTAAATTCCTTACAGCCCAGTTCCCTTTCTCAAACCCACAAAATGAGTAATATATACTACATGACTGTGTTAGTTAGTGGCAAGCAGAGCACAATTAGAAGTATTCATGAAACTTGACCTTGAGAAAGAAAATGCTTTCTCGGCCTTGATAATCTCGCAAAAAACTTTTTAATAAGTCTTCTCTTTCTTATCTTGATTTACTCCCATAAAGCAAAGAAAATAGCTTCATTGATGAAGAGCCTACTTAAAAGGTTGAGAGCCAAAGAGGCTTTGGAATTGAAAGTTCTAAAAGTGATGTGGGAGATGTCAAGATTCAACACTAAGATGTAAGGGAAGCTTTTAGATGCGCAAAACAACCTTGAGAAATCTTGCCTGGTCGGAAAGTGATAGTAGAGAATTCATATGAAATGTGTTCTTTATGGCACCATATTACCAGGAACGGGTGTTGCCTGATAGGTTGTGTATTAAAGGAGTCTCCCAAAGCATCCAGGTCCTTGGTAAACCATCTTTTACATAAAGAGGTTTTTGTCTCTCTTCTTTCATGAATGTTGAATTTTGAATTTTGATTGAATTATGGTGTCCATCAATGGAAAGTGGATTCATATCTTGTGAACAATAAATTTTCCTAAATAGAAAATTGATAGAGATGTAAAGAGGAGTTAAAGCAGTAATCTTACAGTCTCCTCAAACTGCTCAAATTTCCAAGATTTTCTGGAAGGGATCCTTCCAGCTGATTATCTTCCAATACCCTGAAATAAAAAATTAAAATATTGTCAAGGTTCAGCCTCTTTCACTGCCCTAATGAAGATAGAAATCTTCTTCTAGACTTACAGCTCCTCAAGTGAAGCAATGTCACCAATTTCCTTAGGAATAGACCCAGAGACGGTTTCCCAAAGCAGACCTGAAGAATGCCAAAAGTTACAGATTTACCAACTTATAACTGCTTAGTAAATTACTGAAACACAAAGGCCCTCACAGATGCAAATGCAAATAAGAACTCACAATGTGACAAGAGGAATCCGGGCAAGACTTGTAGGGATTGATCCATTCAGGTAGTTGCGGGTGAGATCGCTGTTAAAAAAGAAAAAAAAAAAGGCATATAGAATGAAACCTTATAATTGAGACTGATCTCAATGTATAGAACTTGGCTCACTTACATTTCTCGCAGGTAAGTAAGATTTCCAAACTCATCAGGTATAACACCAGTTAAATTAAGACCCTTCAGCTGGCTGCAAGTCAAAAAGGAAAGACAAGAAACAGAAAAGGGAAAAACAGAATTAGAACACAAAATAGAGTTACTAGGTTTGTTAATCACACTAATATGCTTAGGGTCAAATACAATAGGTTTCAGGGCGAAAACTAGTTTTACTTTTAGAAATGAAATTTTGTATTCAGAAGTTATGGTTGTGTATCTGCAAAACAAGGTAAAATTATCTCAAATTTCGGTGTATCAGGGTATTAAAGGGACCAGCATTTGCAATTCAGCACTCTGAAATAAACTATTGTAACGGCTGGAAGAATTTGGCACTCAAAATCCATTGCCACATTTTCTTATCCACTAGAAACTCAACTCTGAATGACACACCACTATTTGCTTGCATGTCAACAATAAGTTAATTAGTTCAAATACAATAACTTCATCAAATCAGTCTGCAAAATGATATCAAATCAATACGTTTCAGATCAAAATCTACTATGAAGAACCACCTTGGTTCAAAACCAAAAAACCAAGCATTAAAATACTCAACAATTTATAAGCACACCATGTTGGACGTATAGCACATGTTGTGCTGAACTTGAAGATCCCAAACATTGGATTTATATCATCAATCTATTCAGAAAAGTCTATCTAGACCTTGGGGATTCCACATGCTAGATGTTCGACATAGTCCTATAAGCCCGTAGTTATACTACTCTCTGAGGTACTGTTCCACTTCCTATGCAGTATCCATATGCATTATACCAAGAAATGATGAATAAGAAAACAAGATCTTACATGTTTGTGACATGGCAAACAGTAGAACTCTCGAAAGTACAGTTACAGGTAACATTGCTGAAAAAATCAGAGGTGAAATTCACATTGAAACCTCCTTGACAAGATGTATTGCTGATGTTCCAGTGTCTGTTATTCAATCTTGAGGCTATTGTCTCAAGAGTTTGCACTGTTACATGGTAGAAACAAGTAATTAGCAACGAGCATCGATTTTATGAAAGAATGATCAGGAACATAATTATCAGGAAGAATAAAAAAATTTACACTAACAGATTATTATAAGATCTTAAGGTCAAGAACTCCTTATCCTAATAATATTCTTCACCAATGTTTTATATTCCAAGGAATCAGTCAACCATAGCCCATCCTCGGCTCATTTAAGCATAAAATATTCAAGACCCACCAAAATCTCCACTTGGATTCACCCAATCCACGGGATTTTTTTTTTTCAGTATTTCATAGCGAATAGGTACTATGAAACCTAGAAATATTGGCATATGCTACTTGATAATCTCAACCCACCTCCCTTATAAATATTATTCACTTTGAGCTCTAACAAATGGCTTTAAAATTATTCTACAATTTTTGACAGAGTCGCTATGGCGGGTCTTAGAAACTCCAGTGACCATTTTACTCTTACCTGAAACTTGTTATCATCAAGTCAAAACTGATAATATTTAAATAACTACTGACATCATAATTCAAGGGTGGTGTCCATGGTTTGTATATTAGAAGAAACCCATGGTGGATTCTTCTAAATTTTTTTGTATAATGATTTTTGTATTTGTTTTACTTTAATATTTACAATAATAGAGGAAGACGATGAGTTGGACCTTTATCTTCATGATGAGAACTAAGTGGGGCAGCCAAACATCATCTTCTTGTACATATCATTGAAATTGGACCATTGGTGGTACAGAATTTTCTAAGGAAAATTTTCAGATAATTATCCTTTTTTTTGTCTGAAAATGGGATTTGGGCTCCCTAAGAGTCTGTTTGGGAACACTCAATAACAAAATAAGCATCTTAATTAATGAATATTTCAGACAATCTAGTGAGATATTATGAGTATTTGATACTTTTATGAATTAAATTCTGTAGAAACTGAAAAAATAGCAGTCAACAACCCTCTGTTTGTTGGCAGAGAAAACAGAGCACAAGGAAAGAAAACAAAACTAAATACTGAATCTGAATCCCCTGCCTTTTCTGTTGGTTTAACACTTCCCAAAATAAAGAGACCCATTTATTTTCTTTCCATGGAATTCCTTTTTCCTCAAATTTCATCGACAAACAGACAAAAAAGTTTGAACATGGAATGGAAAGAAGCGAGTGTTACAGTGATGTACCTTCATCATCTGGCAGAAGTTGAGCCTGGCAAGTGAAGTGCCCAGAGAAAGAGAAACCCAGAAGAAGAAAGAGAAGGAGAAGAAAAGGGGGAGGCTCCATGATCGAATTCAGCTCGGCTAGCTCCAAAACTCTTGATGGGTTGATGATGAACTTCAAATTGAACCCAGTATGGGGATAGAAAGAGAGAAAAACAGAAAAATGGGTTTTTAGAGAGGAAGAAAATGGAGGCTGTAGGTTTTAAACAGACAAAGAATGAGAAGGTCAAAGCCAGTAGCCATCTTCAAATAACAGCGGCGAACAAAGCACACGTACATGGCAGCTCCCCTTGCTTTATTGTATACTTTATGTTATAAACTTCATATCAACTAAAGATTTTGGGCCTTCGGAAGCTTCCTTCCTTCTATATCAATACAAAAAGGCCAAAATAGAAATTAAATATTAAAATTGTTAAAGTTAGTGACTCGAATTCTATCGTATTTAAAGTTTTATGCTAAAAATTTGTAAAATTTTTAAGAATTTTAGTGAATGATTCATGTCCTATTAGTAATCTTATTGGGATATAACTGTATTTAGTTTTGAGATACCAATAAATATATGATAGTTGAATAATATTAGTATTTAGAGTGATTAAATTGGTATTATGTACATTTCGGTTTTGTGAACACTCGAATATTCCGATCATGTATTTATATTTGAGATAGTAGATTCTTATGCATAAATAGGAATGTAAACGAGTCAGGATACTACGATCTTGTTCATATTAAAGTATTCGGTCGAATTGAGGATTAATCGAGTCGAGGTTCAGTATCATGATATTTGGTCGGTATTCGAGGCTTAGTGGAGTCGAACTGAGTGGATTTCAAGTCGAGTTCGAATATATTTATTTATGAATTTTTTAATTGATTCAAGCTCTGTCGAATAGAATTTGAATAGGCTACATTATTTTTAGTCGATTCGAGCTAGTTTTCTGTCAAATCGACTTGAGGCTGGTCGAACTTGAAACTTTTCTAATATCCCATTGACTCAAATTTGTCTCTCTTTTATGTCTTACATATTCCCCCTATTTACACATTTACTCGTAATTGTTTTCATCTTTTATTTCTTATTGACTATTCTTATGTTTTTTTTTTTTTTTAAAACTTCTTTAACAAAAACTACTAATCAAAATTTGATTTAAGAAAGAAAAAAGGTGCAATTTTTTGGGTAGGGCTCACTTAATAAAGTAAAATTAAATCCAACATTGAAAATGTGGAAATTTCCAAGAAGAATAACTTCTTCACTCAAAACCCCTTTTGAAGGGATGCTTTAAATACCATCCATTTTCCCTTGTTTTGTTCTTAGCTTAAAAGTCGTCTAAATCAAATGATTAGATACTAAGTAAAAAATAAAAAAACAATATTAGAAATAAATCAATGTAAACTAGCTACAAAAATGAAATGATTTAATTTTTATAGTAACTGCAACAGTTGGTCAAGTAATTCCAGTTTGAATACGTTGGATCTAAGGCGACAATAAAGAGACAAGGGTTGCGTCATTGACCAGAACATTGACCATGTGCGTGCAATAGGTGGACTTTTATTCTATTATTTTTTATATTTTGATTTTTCTTTTGCTTCAATTCTACTTTTAAATGGGTTTGGTTGGATTATTTTTCAATTTCTCTCTCCATGTATTTAGTTGTTTTCATTGAAAATTTGTTAAATTGTGAAACAGTCTGCATTAATTTATTTGACAAGGTGGAAGGTTCTAGTTAATTTTAAGTTAAACCTTTTTTTTACATTTTCCATAGTACAATCTAACACACACAAAAAAAAAAAAAAAACCATTTTTCTTTGAGTTTCTCCTCTTTCCTTATTATTATTTAAAAACAAAATCTAATTTAGTGTTTATTATCATTTTTATATAGAGTTTAAGTGATATCATTTCCACCTTTCATCAATGCTAACTTTTTTAGGGTAATTAATAACATTATTCTTCTTATTTAATAATCATATCTTTCCTATCATAACTTCTGAGGGATAACTCAATTGGTCCAACTTTGAATTTGATCTTTAATGATCACCAATTCGAGTTTTCTTAAGATTATCAAATGTTTGTCCGATTGTTGACTTAAGAATAGTATGGAATTAGTCAAATTGCTCGCAAGTTGGATTGGCTCCCAAAGTTATCGAAATATACTTGTTCTAAAAATTTAAAAATATTTTATTTGGCATAAAATGTGGACCATAATTTAATATCTGCAAAAGTTCAGAAAGGGATGGTGCACCAAAAGAGTGCTAGTAAGTGTTAAAAACTGAATCCTAATTTTAAGTGTTCAAATGAAAATTGTTAACCATGTCATACTAAAAACAATATGATAATAACAACCTTAATTAATCCTTCAGGCCTAACTCAAGTGTAGAGTTGGCAATTCGAATGGACGGGTAGGCTAGTTGAGCCAAATTTGACACTATTTTTTTGGGCCATTTAAATAACAGTCCGACTTGACCTTAATTTTAGGCGAGCCAAACCAAATTACTTTATAAAGCATTAAAGTTGTCAATTACATTAGAGACTACTGTCGGCGAGAGCAATTTGAACTTTTATTTTTTTAGGTGATAAATAAGCGGAATCAACTCAAAGCCCAAATTCGAGGTGGATCGTCTTAGCCCTGACGAGCCAAACTCAATTGCACCAATTATACTCAGTGACTGAGGGGTGAGATGGGTATACAAAAGAATCATGATCTTTGTCTAAACATAATTCATAGTACTTACTGCATCGTAATATGCCAAAATGAATAGAAATAAAAAAAAAAAAAACAATCTTAAGGAATTGTTTGGTTTCTGTTTTTTAAAACTATTTTGAGATGGTTTAAAAATATAAAAAGCAATATTTAGTGATATACGAAATTATTCTTATTTGTCTTGATTTGTCTTATGTATTCATAAACAGTAAAAAAATTGGAACCAAATATTTTTCCATATTCTTCTTACTTTTTAAGAAAAAAAAAACAGTATTAAAAAATAGAAACGAACAATTACTTGATCTTCTCTTTCATAACTACCTTGATTAGGACTTACGTCTTGTATCTTCAACCTTTTTAAATTATTATTATTATTATTATTATATAATATGCTCTTCATTTCACACATCATGTCCATTGACAAAATCAAAGTTAGAACCCGCCGCCCCAGAAAAAGTGGGTTGATGATAAGTGATAACAGATAAGATAGATATTAATAGAATTAGAAGACGGCTAAACATATATTATATATAGACCCTATCAAAATTAAAGTATTAATAAAACCCATGAAAATAATAATAGATATCAATAAAACATTAATAATACTAATAATAATAATAATAGGCTCCTAGACCTTCTTAAAATAAAGCAGAGGGAAGACATTGTTGCCCAATCAACCCTCCATCATTGTCCCCAAGACTTTGTCATAAATGATTTCACACCATTTGGGGTGACATGTTTGAATTCATCTTCTTGTCCTTTTCTTTTTTCAGCATTATAATTTGAATGAATCATATGATATGGATTATGTTTGTCTTGATTTCAGAAAAATATACAAGAAAAAAAAACAAAGAGGAGAAATAAAATAAGTATTATTTTCATTGTCTATTTCAAACTTATTTTATTTTTTTGATTTTCTTTACATTTTTTTTTACATCTATATATATAGCATATTACGTAGTATATTATTCTGTTCATTTTCTTTTCTTAATACATTTTAAGAACCAATGACAATCATAACCAAGTGAACATGACAATTTGTGACAAAAATATAAGCAATATATGCTTTGATTAACATTGTTAGTTTTTTTTTCTTTTTTAATTTTTTTGATGTAAGAAGACTACGAATAAGAAACTTTACAAAAATAGTTAAACGATGAACAACGATAATCTTCAAAAACAAGTTTTTTAAAATGGAAATTTGACCACCAAATATTTGAATCATTGTTATAGATATATTTATTAGCTAAACAATCAGTTGTTATATTCGCTTCCTTATAAACAAATCGTGGACAATTAGATTCTTATAAAGTTTCTAAATATTCTTAATTAATAACAAAATTGACCTAGGTAAACAACTTTATTTTTATTTTTTATTATTATAACAATATATAATTACTTTAGAGTCCCATTCAATCTCTAAGTTTAAAAACCTGTTATATACAGCAGCTCCAACACCATCTCTCGAAACCACACATTCTGCGATTATAATCAAAGCAATGCCTAAAATTAAGTTTTTTTGTACAACCACGGTCAACAATTCAAATCAAGCACAATAGTTTATACTAAAATTCCGATCCTCTCTCTCTTTGAAGTGATCACAGAACATGGGAATCAACTTATTTTGAGGCATGGACTTTGCTACTAGACTCTTCTAAGCTTGGTTTGAACCTGGGTTTGCCTCAATATAAAGAAAAATGCATATATTATTATTCCAAAACATGAATTAAAACATATGCATACAATGTGCCCTGTTCTTAGAGGGGTTATTTAATCTGAATTCTGTACATTAAAAATGTAATTACCTGTTGTAGAATATTATTTTATAATCATATGATGGTCAAGAAATATCCATGTCTCAACATCAATTGGTTTCACAGTGCAATCTCATTCAAGGCACCAGTCAGCTAGATACACCATAGCCCACCCATCTTCCTCAATTATTAAGTATTAACCATAATAAGTCAACCTAACCATAATGCATTGGGGTGGGGTTATCTAATGGTCAATAATTTGAGTAGAGCTGTCAACTCAAACGATTCGATCTGACCAGGCCTAATTTACATCAGGTTGTCATTTTGTTAGCCTAACTCAATCAATGGGCGAGACTGAAATTGTCAGCTTTAAGCATACATTTAGATCCGTCAATTTGAGTGGTTCGATCGGACTAAAGAACCCAAAGTGGGCCGGGCGCAATTTTATTTCAAACTGTTTTCTTTGCTTGACCGATAAACCCTAATTTCAGATTGGACTAAACTGTGATAGAGTGAACCCAAATTACTAATTGCGATGGTGAACCGGTCTGGCTCTGGGTTAGAATACGCCGTGGCCGTTAAAGGAACGCCGGCCGTTGAACAAAAGCGGGTGGAATTAGTCGATAAATGACCCAAACATCCACGCTTATCAAAAAAAAAATTAATACATACAAATATATATATATATATATATATATATATATATATAAAATATAGAAAAATGAAACATTAGAGTATGAAAAATGAAACATTAAGTATTTTTGTAATATGTCAAATGAATGATACTTAACAACCCGGCTCAATCAAAGTCTTACTACTGTGTTAATTTATGAATTGACAGCAATGTATAAGTCAAGTTGTTTACATTTACTTAAAAATCATTGAAGAGATATGAGAGGGCAAACTGAATTCTCATATTTAGCCAAAGGGATTTTGATTTTATGACATCTATAGTTCATTTACTACCCATGGCTTTCCAGATTTCAAGTGCCTTAAGATGTCTGTAGTTATCTAAGAACAGCAGGGACCTCTCTGATATTTCTACCACAAGATGTTTTTCTTTATTAAGGAGAGTTCGTTCAGAGAATTTCCATAAATAAATTATAATTTTTATAACAGGGAAATAATAAGCTACATCAGATAACTCCAAAGAAAATGGGACTCAAACCAAACTAAAAATTTGTCTCAAGATCAATTTTGTTGCATGAGTATTCAGAGACCCAAATAAGAAAGTAATCAACCTTCATGGATTTAAGTCAGTTTAAGTAGGCACAGAAGTTATTAATGCAAGCCACTGTTAACAATCCATGAACTTAAATTATTAAGTGAAATTCAAAGCACAGAAGTTTGGAAAACTCAAATTCCAACATCAAATTTGCTAAATTTCTAACAAAACCCGGATTCTACGCAAATCCCAAGTTACATTCATAAATAAAGAGAAAAAGTGAATAACAAAGCTTCCGATACCTTCATCCCTGGTAGAAGTTGAGCACAAGATGTCACATTGGAGGAAAGTTCTTAACACTATATAACGTTTGGAAGCCATGAAGGTACCCTTGGTTGTACGACAAGAAAAGAGGAGACAAATTAATGGAACATGGTATACTTTTTTCTCCATTGAGTTGTATCTTATTTTTAATAAAAATATTTCTAACACACAGTTTAATCCACCACAAGTACATTCATTTCCTTCTAGTTCTTCTATGAAGACTTCAAGCAAGACTTCACTTGGGAGTATCATAGTACACCTCATATTTCCGTTGATCCAGTCCAAATTGATATTGTTAAGATCTTGATGTTGTGTAAAAGCCTGCCCGATGAAGAAAAATCCTTTGTTTCTTCTCTGCTATGGAGGGAAGTTGAGGAATCAATCCATGCCCACCATCGCGATAATCTTTGCCTTGGACCTGAGCTGTCTCGAGAGAACGTTGAGACCTTGTGAGACTGGCTGTCCATTGAGCTTCTCTAAGACCTTGAATCTCATATCTGGGTTCCTGTCTATCGAAGCCTTGATCGTCAGTGCTTGGACTGCAATTTTTCCTTCAAGCATACTGACTACAGAGGGTTGTGCATGGCCTGAAGTGGGGAGATCGATTGGGGCATGGGAGGGGCCAGTTCTGGCTTGTGTTCATCACCTCCTCCTCTGAGTAGTTTGAACCAAGACTTGGATCTACCAGCTCCATGAGGTTTTCCCTATCGTCTGGAACATAAAGCCTGCAGTCAATGAAGAACCGAAACATATTTTTGTTATAGCATACATGGTCAGAAATGACAAAGCGAAAGTATGAGGAAGAGGCATTGTTTACCCAATCAGAGGAATAAACACACTCTTGCTTTGGCCTGTGGTGGTGTTGCTTTCCCGCTGACAATCTCTAAAGCAACAATTCCAAAGCTGTAAACATCTGCTTTGTCGGTCAAGTAACCCCTCATTGCATATTCAGGAGCCATATATCCTCTTAAGAGAAGTCAGCAACATGATGATCAGTCTTGTGCTATACTTATTTTTAATCGATATATGCAGAAATTTTTGTTAGGAAAAGGGTACAACCTTAATGCGCAAAACCGCTGAAACTCCAACAGTCTAGAATTCTGCATCTAAAACCCAGAAAGAAGATCACCCATATGCTTTTATTGTGTTTCATTGAAAACTTGAGTTTAGAGCCCCAAACGGAAAAAAAGAGCACTAGTTGGAAACTTCATGTGCTTTTATAATAGTGTTAATTAAGTTTTCTGTCGTCATTGAATCAATTTTGTTTAAAAAGCATGTTATTCATAAACACAATCCTACGTTTAGGTGGTCATTTAATATGATATCGGAGAGCTTGGTTTTGGCGAAGTGCGGGTTCGAGACCTCTCTTTGCTATTTTGCTCCCGTTTGTCGTATTTGAAGAATTATATTAGACTTTATGGTTTGTTTGACTCTCTCCAGAGGGAGGGTGTTAAGAATATTAATATTCATATTAAACTCAAGTCACAAGTTTGAGCATTTAGGAGGATTGTGGTCATGATGGATCCATCCCATTACATTTTCTTTGAGACATGCTTTTGTATCTCGCACTTTATTTTGAATTAGTATGTGTGCATGAAGACTAGGTTGTCTTCCCCCTTTTGTTTTTTTTTTTCTCACATGAAATAAGTGAAGCTTGAAGGAGGAATTCATCCCAGAATCAGAAGGAAACAGGAGGGGAGAGAGGGAGAGAGAAAGGAGAAAATATTAAGTGAGTTGAGAGGATCATTACCGATTGAAATTTCGCATAGAGAGTGTGAGATCATCTCTAATTTTGAGTGCATACCCCAAGATTAGAATATTCTTGGGAGGAATTGTACTGCATATCACTTTGAGATAGTGAAGAATTGTTCGGAATTTGTCCCGTAGTTTTTCCCTTCACCTTGAAGGGTTTTCCACGTAAATTTGGTGTTCTTCATTTATGTATTTATTTTCTTGTATGAGATCTATTCTGCATTATGGTACTATTCATATTTAATTACTATTCACGTATATGGTACTATTCATCCGGCGATATCGAACATACCAAAGTAGCGTAGAGCAATAGAAGTCGATCCTTCATCATCCCCAACAAGTGGTATTAGAGCTAGATTCTCCGAGTCTTATGCTCTATGGTTACGGCTATTGACTGACCTTCCACATCAAAAAAGACTTTTGAGATTACTATTGCTCTAGGATGACTCATAGTTGAAGTTGAAATAAAGATGACAGGTGCAAAGTATGAGATTGAGAAGTTTTCAAGCAACAACAACTTTGCCCTGTGGAGACAAATGAAAGACACCTTATCACTAGAAGGCCCACAAGGCGTTATCTGGCAAGTCCAAGATGCCAGAAACCATGAAAGAAGTCGAATAGGAAGAGATGGACTAATCAGCCGCCAGTGCCATACGACTCAACCTTCGAACAAAGTCTTAAGCAACATGATGTGGAAGCGCTGCTCTGAAAGAGATCTAGAAGAGGCTTGGAGAAGTGTACATGGCGAACAACTTGTAGGCTAAGTTGTATTTAAAGAAGAGTTATCTGATCTATGTATGCTAGAAAATACGAGATGTGCTTCACAACATTTGAATAAGTTCAATAGCCTTATCTCTCATTCACATTCTGATTTAAAGTAACTTTTGATGGCAGAAAATAAAGCTATACTCTTATTAGCATCTCTACCTTCTTCATATGAATCAGTGACTACATGTTATATGGAATTGCACACATACTCACAATATTGGAGTTTAATACAATTTGGGACTATTGTGGTTGTATGTATTATCTTACCGTATAAATGCTAAAGATTAGAATACCCCAGTTACCATGTATAGATGCTAAAGATTAGGAATACATTAGTTACCATGTATGAATCTTAAAAAAAAAGACAAGATGAGGAGACTCTATGTATGGCATATCTTGTGAATCGAAGAAAGAACTTTCCAAAATCTTCTTACGTGATTTTTTACATTTATCTAGTATTTTGACGTAGTATGAGCCAGGAGTTCTATTGATTTAGTGCATTCGAATAATTTTTTTCTCTTGGCTGTAGGTTTCTCTTGTTGACACACTCACGGGTTCCATCTTGGTGAACCCGGCCGTAATTTTCTATGGTGTTCTCTTGTTCTCGGCGTCATGCGGTGTTAGTTCTTACTCTTATTTCAATGCTTTTGGTTAGCTTCCGGCAATTTTATAATTTTGGCGTTCCCTGATTTATGTCTTTTCTAATTTTTAGGTGCAATATATTGTTTCTGGTAGGTGTTTGTTTGTGTGTTTTTTCTCACGGTCTGACTACAATTTTTGGTGGGATATTCTTTGTCTTGGTGGCATCATGTCATCGGATAAGTTGGAATCATTCCACTATTCGGTTTCTTGGTAAATTATTCGGCTTGGGAGTTCAGTTTAGTATTTGTCAAAGGAAAATAATTGTGGTCATATTGATGGGAGTGTTCCCGCACCTCAAGGTGTCGAGGCTTTGTCTAAGTGGGAAATTCATGATGCTCGGGTTATGGCACCAGCTCTTGCTTCGATTGAGTCTCACCTTGTTTCTGATTTGAAGGCCTTATAAAGAAGCTGCTTCTTGCTAGTGGACTTATCTTAACACGGTTTTACAATCAGGGCCTTCTGCTAAAACGATTTCATTTGGAGTAACCAGAAGTTATTTAATTTAACACAAGGTCTCTATTGAGAATAATGTTTTTTACGGTTTTTTAAACTCTTTTGGGGTGACTATTGCGACATTGTTTATAGCTAATGTTCCTTTGCAACTCTCTCTGCTTTGTCAGAAGTACCGCGACAAGCGAGATAATTCTTGATGGAGATTCTGACCCGACTTTGAAATTGCGTTCTAATGCGATAAGCGAAAGTGTCATGTCCATCTCTGAATGCTTGTTTGAGTGAACTTCTTCGTGAGGAGCAATGTATTGTTACTCAGGCTGCCATGGAACGTTGAGCTACTATCGATTTTTATTTCTATGGCTTATGCGACTAGGGGAGACCTCTTGCAGTAGAACATGCGTGTTGTCGGTCTTTAGTTATAAAGCTTTTGGCCATATTGCTCGGGATTGTCAAAGAAGTTCACGTAGCTCTTTATAAAAAACAAAGTTTATATCATCTCTACTTGTCCCGATGCCACGAAAGACGGTCTTGCTATCATGCCTCCAACTGCGCCTCTAGTTCTGGCACGCATTGCACGCTACCTCGCCAGGTTGTTCCTCTTCACTCCTACAACCTTAGTAAGCTTTGAACACACCAGCTCCCGAAATGGTACAGCAGATGATCCTTTTCTGCTTTTCTTTGCTTTTTGAGTCTCGGTAATCATAAAGTTTCTTCTAAGCCATGGTATTTTTGACTCGGAGCCTCTAACCCTTATGACTAATCTTGTTCCTCTTTAATATCGAGAAATTATAGTGGAAATCGAAATTAATAACACGGATTGATGATGACTCTCTTGCATATCGATGTTGTTGGTGATCTTTCCTCTTCTTAGATGTTTTGTTTCTCCGACCTCCACAAATCTTGTTATATTTAATTGATTAGTTTAAATAACTGGAATTGTAATGTCCATTTCTCGGATTGCGGTTGTGTTGTGAGGATCAAGTGTCGAGGCAGGATGATCGTGAAGGGGGCTTAAATGGACGACTCTCCTCTTCATGTTTCTCCTTCACTTTTATTCTAGTTTTCCTTTACTTTTTCATTTGCATGTAATATTTAGTTCTAGTAATAAGATGTGGCATAGATGTCCTAGGCCACCCCGAACTACGATGTCCTTCGTACTTTATTTGATGCGGATTATTGGGAAATAAAGCATGTTCTTCTATTGATCTTTCTTTTGATTGTACATCATCACGAACTTGGAAAAAGTAAGTTCACCTTTTCCTCATCAGCCATCTTGTGCCTCACAATGTTTTGAGCTTATTCATAAATGATGTTTGGGATTACTTTGTTGTTTCTCATACGCATTATAAGTACTTTGATACTTTCATTGATGACTTCAGTAGCTTTACTTAGGTTACTAACCAGTGGGGTGAAGATTTTAGGTTTTCGGCGCTTTCTACCTCCTTGAGACTGATTCTCTGCCCGACATCAAGGTCTTGCGCTCTGATTCTGGTGGCGAATACATGTCTAGTGACTTTCAGGTTTTTCTTCAAAGCAAAGGGATCATCTCTCAACGTTCTTGTCCTTCGACACCACAACAAAACGGTGTTGCTAAGAGGAAAAATCGCCACCTTCTTGATGTCGTAAGAATTCTTTTACTTGAATCACTTGTTCCTCCTCGTTTTGAGGTGTTGAAGCTCTTTCTGCAGTTCATTTGATCAAATTGCTTACCCTCTCCTCGACAAATCATGTTTCTCTTTTCTCTAAGTTGTTTGATCATTCTCCTTTATATTAGTCTTTGTACATTTGGTTGTGTTTGTTTTATACTTTCGTCTCCCTCATAACGGCGACATAAACACGGCTGTCTGTTAAGTGTGTTTTTCTTAGTTATGTTATCCCTCCTGAGGTTATATTTTATTCTGATCCCCATGCTTCTCGTATCACGGGTTTCTGGAATGTGATCTTCTTTGAAAATCAATATTCTTTCCATCTCATATTCATTGTCATCACGCATACGTATCTATTACCTTATTTTTTTTGAATCTCGACAATTGTAGACAGTTCAAACACAGTTTTAATGTATGAGAGACACATAGTCGACATGATCTGGTTCCATTCCTTTGTGCCCTCCTTCCGATCTTAACTTGGCCTTTGATCCGATCACCTTCCCACCACTCTTGTGGTCTGCTCGTCTTCTCGACCCCTGTCGGTATAGTTTCTTCTCTCTGTCTCTCTTATCGCTGCACTTGTCTATTTCCATTCCCTCTTGCTACAAAGCGAGGCCATGGAACATAGTGTTCAGCAAATTGCAATACAAAAGCGGAACTTGACGCGAGAATCACACTTGGGATATTGTTCCTTGTCCTCCTACAGTCAAACCTATTGGGAGTAAATGGGTTTTTTTTTCTGTAAAACTTCGTTCTGATGGCTCTTTGGATCGGTACAAAGCTTGCCTTGTAGCTCTAAGTAACAAGCAGGAATATGGGATTGATTATGAAGAGACATTTGGCCTTGTTGCCAAAATGACCACGGTTTGAACCATCTTAGCTATTGCTGCTTCACAGTCATGGCGACTACTTCAAATGGATGTGAAGAATGTCTTTCTTCATGGTGATCTCGGAGAAATTTGCAAACTTCCTGGTATGACTCTTCTTCTCTCATGATGTTTATGGCTCGGGCGTTCTGTATTAGCTCAGCAGCGCCACACACTTAGTTTGAGAAAGTTTTGTGATCACCTTCTTTCCTTAGGTTTTTGCGAAAGTCGATATGATTCTTCTCTCTTCCTTTACCACACATCTCGTCGGTATAGTTATTCTCTTGGTTTATGTGGATGATATTATCATTACAGAAACAACGACGTGGTTTGATTACTAAGCGACGGTATTATGCAGAAGCTTTCCATATGAAGATCTTGGCGGCTCATACTTCTTAGGATTGGAAGTTGCATTATCAATCTCATGGCCTTTCATGAACCGACATAAGTATATTCAGATCTTATCCACTTGATTTGGTTTTGGAGGGCAACTGTATTGATACTCTATGGAGTAAATGTCAAATACGGGAAAGATATGAAGGGACCTTGAATGAACTACTCTCTATCGGTGCTTGGTTGGGAGTCTTATCTACTTGACCACTCACTCAGGCGATATCTCTATGTGTTGTTCATCAGGTCAGTCAATTTATGTCTTCTCCTCGGCATCTCCATCTTGCTGCAGTTCGCCGCATCATTCGCTCTCTTCGAGGATCACCTACTCGTGGGTTGTTTTTCCTACCGACGCCTCTCATCAACTTGTTGCCTATAGTTATGCTGATTGAGCTAGGTGTCCGAATACACGTCGATCTACTACAGGTTGGTGTATGTTTTTAGGTGATGCATTAATTTCTTGGAGATGTAAGAAACAAGATCGTGTTTCTAAATCCTTTATTGAGCTAGGTAATAAATTGCCATGTCTTGTTACGAAATTGTATGGCTATGTGGTCTCCTTGAGGAGCTTGGGTTTCCTCAGACTACTTCTACTCCTCTTCATGCTGATAACACTAGTGCTATTCAGATTGCCACCAATCCCGTTTTCCATGAATGCACCAAGCACATTGAAGTTGATTGTCATTCTATTCGAGACACTTTGGAAAGTCGGGTGATATCTCTTCCTCATATCTCTTCGATCTCAGTGGTGATGTCTTCACCAAAACTCGACCTAGACATCGGTATCAATTTCTTGTTGGCAAATTGTTCTTGTGACTTACTAACATCAATTTGAGGGGATGTTACCATATACAATTTTAGTTTGTCTGGAGTGAGGACTCTGTATTAGGCGCCTGTATTATCTTACCATGTATAAATGTTAAAGATAAATAATCTGTTAGTTACCATATATAGATGCTAAAGACTAGATAATTTGGGAGACTATATGTATAGCATATACTGACGGAATTAGAGAAAGAACTTTTCTAAAATCTCTCTTCGTATTTTTCTATTATCTAGTATTTTGACAGAAATGACACTTCGAAATTTGAGCAAGTGTCAGGATCCTTGTTGTCTTATAATAAGACAACCAAAGAGAAAAGAATAGACGTAGTTGGAATTGCTTACCTTTTCCATTGGGCGATCTTTCCGACTTATAGGGTTAGGTTAACGAAATCCCCTCCTTCCTTCTCGGGGTAGGATTTTATCTCCTTCTAGTTTAAGGGAGGAAATCTTCCTTTCCTTATCAACGACTAGTTCTTCCTTGTCAGGGATTATTTTTCCCTTTTCCAGGATTATCTCTTCGAGGAGTAAGGGATTCGGAAGCTAGAAAAGGTGGCGATAATATCGCTTTTCTTGATTTTTACGCTACAAGAGTGATTGATAAATGAAACTTCCCATATGGGATAGAATTCCCCGTATGGGGTAGAATGACCGGTAGCGGACTTGAGATCCCGGAATAGTGATGCAACACTCAGCAGTCATGGAAGAGTTTGACCTTGCTTTCCCGAGCGGCCTCTATAGATTCTCCAGTCTGAGAAGTGTTTGCCTAGTCTTGGTGAGGTGAGTGGAATCGGGCCGTCTCACAACACAAGCCTAGCGAGCCCCGTGCGCATCGAGTAACGGATCCCAGATATCATGGTACTCACAATGCCCCCATTTTCCTCTGGCTAGAGTTTTTGTGCTTTTTGAGTCGGGGGAAAAAACTGTGGTTTCAAATGTTGAATGTTGAGAGTTGAAAGGTTTGTGAGAAATGCTTAGTGCATTAAATGCATTTTGAGGCGATGCTTATGTGTGTTTAAGGCGCATGAGAGACGCACACCTCCTGATGTGCATCCTATGTATCTCATTCTGACGGCGCATTTAATGCGTCTAACGACCCCCTACCCCTATAAATAGGAATAGTGGTCTCAAGAGTGGTTTCTTTTACATCTTCTCAAAAGAGATTTTTTTGCTTCCAGCACTTCATCCTCCTTTAATACGCAAAATTTCCCTTCAAAGAGGTCATCAGACCCTTGACGCTTCGACGACTTGATTTTCCGATGAGTGTTTGCAACTCAAACCTTTTCCGTGTCGCTGGTTTGCTTGGGTGTCTCCGTGGTTGGAGGTGTCTTACTAGGTTCTGCGAAGGTTTTCGGTTTACTTTCTTTAGGTTTTATCCCTGGTGGGTTGTAAAACCTCCAGGAGATTTATTTTTCCTTTCGAGGGTTCTTTCCTATCCCTTTTTTTATTTTTGCTTTCTAGACCTTAAGTTGATCCCTTCTTTTCCCCTTTTTATATCTGCGTAGAATATGAGAGGTCACGAAGAGGTTTTAGGCCCGGATCGGCAGGCCTGGTAAGGTACCCCCCGGGAAACGCCTACTACGGGCCGGAGTCTGCGCCATGTCTGCGAGGAAGGCGAGGTTATACCACAGCAAAATTCCTATCGAAATACGATCTGGACGTCGGGCGACAGTACCTTAACTTCAGGAAGCGAGATATGTAAGTCTACTTTATGCCATAAGCCGGTTTGTTGTTGGGCTTCGCCTCCCCATTCCATTGCTGGTGAAGCAGTTCCTTCATTTTTCCCAGGCACTTCCTACACTCATACATCCGAACGTTTTCGAATTTTAATGGGTTGCAGTGTGCTGAACTCCCTCTACCAGCTAGATATCTCGCTGGTGGAGATTTGCTTCATTTACACTTTAAAGCTTGGGACTAGGGGCCGCCTATCCATGTCGACCCACATTCTCATTTGCAATTTATACTTGGCTCTGACCTCTAAGAGCGAAGGCGAAAGGGTCGTCACAGTTAGGGTCCATGGTATGAGACCCCTGGCTCTCCAGGGCTTCCTTTCAATCTAAATCAGTCCCTTACATTCCCGGGTTTGTCTTCGTTCCTATTTTGGTATATCTCTTACTTCCCTAGGTCGTGGGTGTATTGATGTACCTATCTTCTTGATGATTTGTAGATAGGTGTAGACGAGGTCGACTAGTCAACTGGGTGGAGAAGGAGAGGCTGGATCGCATCCGCTGACTGCTTGAGATCACGGAGAGGGAGCGCCATCATGAGCTCTTTCTATATGTGAAGAACTTGCATGATTTGGGCGGCAATCCTTTCCCCTACATAGTGCTTGTTCTTCCTCGTCCTTTGCTTGTAGTCGTCGAGGTGAGCATTTGTCCTTGCGAAACCTCCACGAAGTCATTGCCGAGGCTCTTCCCAGTGGGGCTGTTCAGAAAGCTCCTTGTCTGCCCGGATCATCTACGCTGGCCATGGGACCCCGAGCACGCCCCTAGCGACGAAGAAGAAGAAGAAGAAGTCCGGGCAGGCGAAGGTTGCCAGCGAGGGACTAAAGGGGTTTGTGGACTGGACGAATCTGGCGGTTAGTGAATCGGCCGAAGAGAGAGAGGCTGAAATGCTTGGCCTCGTCGCTAGATTTGCTATGCGGATCTTGCAAGAGTTATAGCTCACGAGAGGCCACGCTCGAGTTCGGCGGAAGCGCTCTGGGCCGTCCTAGAGATTTGATGAGGTCCAAGCTAATCCGGCCGGTGATTACCATAGGCTAATCGAAAGCGAGTCGCAGGCCCGATCTCTTGTCGGTGCTGCCCGAGTGCCTCGAAGGCTTGTGTCGTATTTGGAGGATGAGACTCTAGCCAGGGGAACTTCCTCACGTTGAAGATGCGCTTGTCGAGGCTTCACTTGCCGAGGCAACTGGTGCGTCGCCTCCGCGGGCCAGACGAGCCAGTCTCGCGGTTCATGATGCTGGAGGCCCCCCCGATGAAAATTTGGTGCTCGGGTTCGTACATCGAGCGATGGAGTGGCCAAACTACGAGGAGGATGCGTGGCTCACGTCAGCTGCGGGGCGACGTGCCCAACTCTTTGGAGGCCCTTCAACCAAAGGGACCCTTCCATCATGCACATGCGCGATCTTTACCCCCTGACTTCCACACCAGTGGTGGCTCCTTAGGGAGGAATACTCAATCCCCTCCCATCGGCCTAAGATAAGAGTGCTGGCGTGTGCGGAAGGGACGGGATGTATGCGCAATCATGACTTGATGAGGCTTGTCGAACTAGTATGGTATTTAAACCTGCGGTTTATTTGTTTGTTTTGATGCTATGATTTCCTTCTAATGTTCTCTCTTTGCAGGCGACGACGACGACCCTCGGGAACATGGGGCGCTAGTACAAGGAGCTTCGCCTTAGGCTAGAAAATGCTAGAGGTGCGGCTCATGCGGCGGCGCCTCAGAGCCTGCGCGCCCTCGAAGTCTCTAACAGGCCTTGTCACGATCCGAGATATTAGGAGCGAGAGGCGGGGGCTTGAGAAGATGGTGGTCTCGGAAAAAGAGAGCAGGCTTAGGAGGAAGCTCAGGTTGCCAGACTAAGCGGCCATCCACGGCCAGTGACACGAGGAGCAAAAATAGAGGTGACTGGCTAGGAGTCGAAGATGATCTGGCGAGCTGCGAGAGGAAGACCCCGATGCGTGCGAGAAGAGGCTAGGCGTAATCTGATGCGAGACCACCGACTAGAGGTTGATTGGACGTTTCTCTTGCTAAAGCTTGGGACGGTCAAGGATGAGGTGTCTTCTCTCCAGTCTCAAGCCAGTAAGGACAAGGAGGCCATGGAGGAAAAATATCAGAAGGCTATGGAGGTGATTTTTGCCTATGGGTAGGGGTGTTGTGTTTTCAAACACAACATCACAGCTACAACATCTATGAGGCGATCAGAGGTCGGAGGGTATGCACGACCGCTTGACCGGCGCCTCACGAAATCTTACCGTGAGCCCGAGTGCCCCCTGTCGGCGGCTGCGGTGCTGAACCAAGTTCCTCTAAGCGAGGCGGCGGAGCCCGTGGAAATTAATGGCGCAGGACCATGGCAGATTCTGATCCCTCTTTTCGTTCTTGTAATTACAATTTTTTTGTAAGAGTTATTGGCGGCCATGCATCATTTGTGTATACGGACACCATTGGTGCTTTAATGAAATACATCTTTCTATCTACTTCTACTATTGCTTATTTTTACCTCTCACCTTTAACGCCATTGGAGCTTTTATAATTTCTAGTTTGCTTACGCTATTGATCCCTTTTATTGTGCAACCCCTTTTCTCAATTCTTAGTTAGGATGGTCGCTCTAGGACACCCGATGCTAAGGTTGGGGCACAGTGGGGTTTGCCCTTGTCTTAAGCGAGCAGGCATCTTGAGGCAGCGGTTTGTGATCCAATAGGCGGACCATCATAGGGCTTGGTCTCGTACCGATGGGTTTGGAGGCCTTGTCTAATTTCTCTTTTGGAAGTGCCAGCGGGCTTAGAGCCACAGCCTGGTCTTTTGGAAGTGCAAGCGGGCTTAAAGCCACAGCCTGGTCTTTTGAGAGGTGCTAGCAGGCTTAGAGCCGTGCAGGTCAGGCGGTCCCTGGGCCAAACGGGCCTTGGGACTATGGAGCAGTGGATTAAAAACCATGGTACTCGTAATGACACTGTCTTCTATGGAGTATGGAAAGCTAGAAAGACTGGAAAATTAATGCACTCGTAAAGCGTGCCGAAAGGTGAAGGGTGGTTGGTCATAAAGCGTGTTAGTAGCGCACGTGTCCCAAAGTATTTGCGGTGCATGATTTTCTGATGGGGCAATTAATGCATCTATTGACGTTTCACCCCTATATATATGGGTTTGACTCCGAATGCTGTCAATCCACAAAGTCTGTGCGATTTGATTCCCTTTATTCTGGGTGGCCAAAGCGAGGATAAGAGCCATGGAGGAAGACTAAAGGGCTGTAGGTTGTCACTCACTGTGGCTATAGACCTTGTGTATTGTCCCGAACAAGGTATCTGAGACCAACTAGATATTCCAGATTGTACGCCTGACTCTCGAATTTTCTTTCTCCAAAGTGCTTTGCGAGCCTTAGGTGCTCCCCTGTCTTGACATCCTCTGAAGGCGTAGTTGCCGAGGTGCATCGTAGAGAGGTGGTAGAGGAGTCTGGTAGAGGTGCCCCTCTTGGGGATTTAAATGGACATCCACTTTTTCTTCTTCGTTTTTTTTTCTTTTTTTTTTTGTGGCCCCATTGCAGCGCTCTTCTTCTTATCCTTTTCCTAGTGGCCCAGTATGGCGCTTTCTTCTTCTTCACTCCTTTTTTCATTAAGTAGCCCCGAATACTGGCCGCCAGGCATATATCATCGTATAACTAATGACGCCCTTGACTTATTTATGAGATGTAATTTTTTGTAACAAGCCCAATATGGCCGCTTGGACATTTACCACCGTGTAACTAATGACACCATTGGCGTATTTATGAGATGTAACTTTTTGTAATTCTTTGAACAAACGAACCCCGGCTAGGATCGATGCTTTAGAGATACTAAGGTTAAGTTACATCCGACTAAGCACCCTCGTTAGGCTCCGGCCTTAGTGGGTGAGCCAAGTGTCTTGGCTGAGGTTAGGCATGCGACAACAGGCTAAAAGCCACAGTCTGGCCTTTCGAGAGTGCAAGTAGGGTATCAGTCATATCTGAATCTTTGAGAGTGTTAGCAAGCTAAGAGCCACGGTCTGTTCTTTTGTAGCACCGTGAGGATATCGATCATATGCAGGCTTTTGTAGGTGCCCATTGACTAAAGTCTGTCGGTAGCACAAAGTGCGGCAAGATATCAACCATATCTAGACTTTTGTGGGTGCCAGCAGGTTAAGAGTCACAGTCTGGTCTTTTGTAAGTGTCAACAAGATAGAGTCTGATCCTGAATCTTTTAAGCGCGATGGGATATCGATCATATCTAGACTTTTGTGAGTGCCCGGTAGAGCTAAGAGCCCTGTCGAGCTTTTGTGAGTGTAGGCGGGAATTTAAGAGTCGCGATGCGGCCTTTTAGAAGTCTTGTGAATTCCGACCATATCTGGACTTTTGTGGGTGCCATTAGGCTAAGAGCTATAGTCTGGTCTTTTGAAAGTGCCAACAGGATATCAACCATATCTGGACTTTTGTGAAGAGGTAGTTGCAAAATTTCACAATATTTTAAAGACGGTCTTTATTGATAGTAATACTTTTAAAGGGAATTTTACTGGTAGTACCTCTTAAGATGTGTGGCATTCCACATTACGTGCGGGGAGTCCGTTTAGCTTATTCAACACATGTGATCCGGCCTCCCGCTCAGTCGCCCGATCCACTGTCCGACCCGGTTGACGGGGAGAGGGGGCGGGGGATCAGTCGAGATCGGAGCGTGATACTATCTATACTATATACTAACACTTTCTGGGACTCATTTTGTTCTTTATCAGGCGTACTTGTACACATGACATACAAATAATTTACGTAATAACAAAAATCATTTTACATATACATTATACATACCAGGAGTGGTGTCCATAAAAGTCTATACACATATCTGAGTCCCATTTTTAACTATACATTAAATTTTCTATTACAACAACATCGGAGGGTGCGGGCGTATTTGAGCACCTATCTCTGAGTCGGCCTTCTTTCTTTGATGTGGAATGTCACGTCCTCTATCCTTGTCTTACATACGTCACCTGCAGTTGAGCACTTTGTGCTAAACTGCGGCTTGGTGGGAACATAAGCATGGACTGACCATGATAGCGTATCCTGAAGCATACATGTACATATCATCTATCTATCTGATTTCTATAACTTTAATTGTATCTCTGCACTATACTTTACTATTACCTTGATCTCTCTTTACGATTTACATATTCTATGTCTTTGGCATATCTTTTATATATCTCACTTTTCTATATTCTGTTCTATACTTTTATATCCTATACTTATCATGTTCATTTCCTTTCATGTTAGAGTATCTTTGTGCATATGTCTACTCATTCTTATCTCGTATACTTTCATATAACCTATCTTATATTGTCCTGTACTTTTATCTACATTCTTATACTTTTCACGTTCAGTACTTTGGTATGCTTTCATATGATACTTTTCATGTACTATATTTTCCTATGTTTTCCATATACTATACTTTTCATATACCTTTCTCTTTTATCTACTTTCAATCCTTTTCGTGTACTATACTTTGTACTTTCTATATATTGTATTCATGTATTGTTCATATACTATTTATATATATCTATATTCATGTACTATTCATTTCATATATTGTTTTTGTTATACTTTTCATATGATAATCATATCTTGTGCTTTTCATCTTATACTATCATATACTATCCTTTCATGATATTCATATACTCTGCTTTTCATATATTGTACTTTCATATGCTTTTCTAATACTTTATAATCATTTTATTTCGGTAATGTTCACACTTTATTTCGCAGCCTTGTATACTTGTCATATACTTTTCTCTTTCATATACTGTACTGTTCATATACTTTTCATGTACTGTCATCTTGTACATTACCTCTTGTTCTTATCTTCATCCATCTGCTTTCATCGCATAAGCGGTGCTATGCTTCTATATCATGTCATTTCATAACCCGGTTTCATATGCGCAAATACCTTAGAAGCGGATGGGGAAACTATGGCATGTGCAGTACTATGCTATCTGAGGCAGTGATCTGTGTATTAATACTCGAAGGTATCGTCACTTTATGCGAAACGTTGACCTATGTATATACTTTGCTCGGTACCGAAGAGGTACTATCCTTTGTCTGACGATGATCTGCACATCTGTGTGGTGACGTGCGGGGCCTCACGTCCAGCGAGGCGCCGATATCATGCATGAATATCTTCGACAAGCGTATCTTCACATAGAGCATGCTATCTATCCTCTACTAGGTTCTAGCGGTGTCCAGCTTTATTACATTTTACGTACATATCTCATAGCATGAATAACTATTGTTATCATAATTGTATGCATATATACTATCATCACTTTACTACGTATTCGTTCTCATATGCGCTAGTTTCATATTACGGATTCATATATCCTCTATAATACATATATTCATATCTTTTGCTATCATTTAGTTTGTCTTAGTATCATATATGTAATCCTATCATATATCATGAATGCATCTATGCACTCTTGCCATTCTCTATTCTATATATTTCTCTTCATATCTTTATATCATTTATGCATTTTCTATCATATCCTTATACGATTCTATCATGATTTAGCTATGCTTGTGCTTTCTATATTCCTATCATGTATGCTTTTATTCATTCATATATTCATATCGTATACGCTTATATTCATATACTTTCCTACATGCTTCTACTATCGGATGCCTTTATATTGTATTTCATGTACTTTTATAATGCTAACTACTGTCGTATCTTGTATATATCATTCTTTGATGTATTCTATGCTTTGTCATATTTTTTCTTATCTATATCGTTCTTATCATTTTATACATTTTACATCATGTGTTACTAGCATGTTTTAACATTCGCTAGAATGTCTATCATATAGTCATATCATATAATCTATATTCATACCATTTATGTTCTATCATTTGTGTACTTTAGATATCATATCTTATGACATATCCTATATTCCTTATCATATTCACATATCATTTGACTTATACCTATCATATTCATGTCATGAACATATCTATACATATTGCATTTTCTATATTTTCTTGTTTCATGGCTATTACATATAGCACTTCATATACTTATAGTATGATGTCTATGAGATCACACCTCATTCATATTTTCTTATTCCTCTATGAATCTATTTTTACTTAGGAATTAGAATCAATCAATCGGATCATCGAACTAAAGTTATGGCATTTTCATGCCAACTAGTCATTTACCGATTTTTCTAGTGACAGTTTGTATTACCCATTTTTCCGGGGTCTTCATGTTTTGACACTATGTCCTTATACTCATTTAAATCTAAGGTGCTAAGGGTTCTATTCAACTGGAATCACCCAATTCGGAACTGGAATATCAGAGGATCGTCCCCAAAATAGCGGACTTCTCTATGTTCAACACTGGAAACCAAATTTGGTTTGCACATGGTCCACTTCAAATTAGTTTTTGGGCCACTTAGAGTCATAATTTGACAATGTCTATTTCTATATCGATGGTTCTCCTTAAAGTCTAATTTAATTGGCCACTTGAATCACTCAAATCGGATAAGAAATGACGAGGTGTGGCGAAATCTGGCCCGGTGGCCCAGAGCGGGGGGTGTGCCGGTACATGTCTAACGTGTGCCGTGCGTGTTAATGGCGGGAACTGCAAGATGTACGGTACATGTTCAAGGTGTACCGGTACATGTCTGAAATGCCCAAAATGGTATTGTTTTCTCCCGAACTTTTCCATGCGCAGTACCCCAAGAATCAATTTCTATACTTCAAACACACATCTAAACCATTTCCTATTCACCTTGGAATCTCTTATCTATTCAATTCCTCTTTCAATACTTGTCTTCTTTCAAAAATTTATCATGAATTACTCTCAAACCCACTATTATATGGATCCTAACCCATACATAACCCTAACATGTAGATTAGCTAGGGTTTATTCTAAGCCACAACTCAATTACCCTTGTGCTATGAACCATCCTCAAAGAGAGGATTTCATGTACTTCTTGTCCTATTCAAAAGAGTTTACAAAACACTTTTAAATTCTAGGGTTAGGAAGAAATCCTAACAAAACCCTAGGTTTTTGGGAACAAACTAATAACCATGCAATTGTATGGAAAACAATTCCAAGCTTTAAAAGCCCATGTAGTTCCATACCTTAGCTTGATCTTGGCTTCTCCCTCTTCTCCTCTTCTTCTTCTCTTCTTCTTCCTCTTCCTCTTCTTCTTCTCTCTTTCTCTCTTCTCTCCCTCTCTATACGGTTTGGTCTCTCAAAAATGAGAGACATTTGTATATCTTATCTCTCATATTTTGTTAAGGCCATGTTTGGCCATTGTATTTAAGCCCTTTTTCTCATTTGCTACTTGGTCCCCCATTTCCAACTCTCTTTCTTCCATCTTTTCTATATTTGCCTTTTCCCATAACTTATTAAATTTCTATTTTGCATCAATCTGTTCATCTATGACACTGCAGTCCTCAAGTGGTAAGTGTAATTTACCCTTGGCTATTATTAATTAGGGTCTCGAAGGAATTTTATTTCCGAAATTCATATTTAACTTTTAATATACTAAGCAAGTCAGCTGCTGGGTATATTCGAGGATATTACGGACCTAAGTATATGGCCCTTCCTAGTTTGGGCGGAACTTCCCATCTGCTGAGTTAGTCGTGTTTTCAAAGACTCTTCTAAAGACTAGGTCTCCATCTTGAAATGTTCGTGGTTTTACCCGCCTGTTGTATAGGTTTGCTAATCTTTGCTAGTATGACGCTATACACACAGCTACAGCTTCGCGGAGCTCGTCTGCCATATCCAAGTCTTAAGTGACGGTTTGGGCATTAGCCTCTTCAGGAATTCCAGTTCGAAGTGTGGGCATCTCAATTTCTGTGGGGATTATAGCCTCCATCCCATAAGTAAGGGCGAATGGCGACTTCAGTAGTGCATACTCATTGATCCGGTCTTCAGAAGCGTCACAGTAGCACCTTCTCTGACCTTCAGCGACGAGAGTCCCCTTCGATGGTCAAACGCCCGGTCCGCCGTTCTTCCAGTTGCCCATCTTCCTATTCTACCGTATGCTCACAATCTCTTTGCCAAACTCGACTCTCACCATAGGCGAGTTCCACTTTACTTGCACTATGTCTAGACTAGGATCTTGATGATAAGGCTTCAAGAAACTCACATGGAATGTCGGGTGAAGCTTTAATCTCGAGTAACCCCGACTTGGCAAACCCACGTTCAATCACGCTTCACAATTTCAAAGGGCCATCATACTTGGGATCAACCTCATGAAGCCCCAACTATTCGAATCTTCTTCCATATTTGGGGAGTCAGCTTCAACAACACCTTTTCCCCTTCCTCAAATTCCAAAGGCCTCCTACCTTTGTCAGCATATTTCTTCATGCACCTACTTGCCTTCTCAAGACTATCCCGGGCTTCATCAAGTAAATCCTACCTAGACTTTGCAAACTTGTATGCAGCATGGCTCATGCTGCTTCCAGGTTGCTCAGAAACCAACACGTCCAAGGGCGTGCAAGGTTGGAACCCAATTGCTACCTCAAAAGGGCTCATTCCCATGGTTGAACTTCGATGCAGATTATAAGATAACTGTTCAGGCTTAAGAAGTTCCAACTAGTTTGTTTGAGCAGCTGTCACATAGTGGCGCAGTACTCCTTCAGCATCTGGTTCACTTTCTCAATCTATCCGTCGGTCTGAGGGTGATTAGTCGTAGAGAACTTACACTCAATGCCCCACATCTTAAACAACTCGACCCAAAATCTGCTTGTGAATCGTGTATCCCAATCGCTCACTATGTCCTCAGGCATCCCAAAATGCTTCACAACGTTGCTAAAGAAGATGCGCTCTGCTTCTTCAGTTGGACACTCAACTTTTGGAAACCCGCTGATGAAGTCCATTGATAAGCATTGTCATGGTCTCTTCGAAATGGGTAGGGGTTATATGAAACCAGCTTCATATACGCTTTCGGTCTTGTCAACTTAACAAATATGGCATGTCTTGACGCCAAAGCACCGTCTTCCTTCGCCTTAGGCGATAGAAAAGACCATCGAGCAATGCGGTAATCTCTCTTCTCACAGGCGGCCAGCCCGCGCTGTATCATGTGTCTCCTTCAGCAACTCTCGTCTCAACTTGCTTGAAGGCACATATAGCTTCCCTCCTATGAAGAAAAGCAACTCGTTCTCTAACCAGCATCGCCTCATGGTGCCATCTCTCACCTGCTCAATCAGCTTTTGATATGTTGAGTCTTATGGAGCCCCTAACATCTTTTCGCTACGTGAAGTGCGCCCTGACTCGGAGTTAATGACCCGTATGGCTTCGTGCTTCGCGCTTCCTACTCAACGCATATAGGGTACTATTCACATATATAGTACTATTCATCCAGCGTCGCTCTTGCAGTAATATTAAAGTAGCAAGTGAACCTTCATCCATCCCAGCAGATAAACTATAATTTGTTATTTCTTCTTAAATGGATTCAAATGCATAGACAAAATTGATCTTATTATAGTATTGTAGAATTAGAAACTAGTTGGGAAAAGGAAACATGTAAAGTTAGGAAACTTCATATTCTTTCCTATTTGGTTTAGGGATTATCTTGTATATAAATAGGTTATTTGTGATTAATGAAATACACAATTTTTCCCTTCAATTATCCATGATTACATGGTATCCAGGCCTATGACGAGTTTGTTAAAGGGTAAATTTTGGGAAAAGTGCGAGAAAACCTTTATGTCGCCCAGGCAACATAACTCACGGCTGACCCATATCAACCAATGACCCTCCACACGGATCGCCGTCACCAGATCTACCCACTGGCGGTGAGACCTTCGGCAACAATCTACTCACACGCCGCCATGTGCGGCTGCTTCTCTCCACCCTCTCCCTCACATGCCGGCGCGTGAGGGCACATAAAGAACATTCAGGCTATTGGATTTCACCTCTGGTGTCACCAGGCACCAACAAATGCTCCAGCGTTGGGGGAAATCTAATCTCATGGAAGAGTAAGAAGCAAAGTATTGTCTCGTGATCTAGTGTGGAGTCAGAGTATAGAGAGCTATGACACAGTCTGTATGCGAGATCTTGTGGATACGTCAATTATTAATAGAAGTGGGCATCAAAACTTCAGTGCCAGCAAAACTTTGGTGTGATAACCAAGTTGCAATGCATATAACATCTAACTCGGTATTTCATGAACATACCAAACATATTGAGATAGTTTGTCATATTGTCCGTGAGAAGAGATCTAATTGGGATTGATCTCTACAGGATATGTAAAGACTGGAGAACAATTAGGAGATATCCTCACAAAACCATTGAGTGGAGATCGAGTCAGTTGTCTTTGTAACAAGTTAGGCATGATAAACATCTATACTCTAACTTGAGGAGGAGTGTTATAGTATTGTAGAATTAGAAACTAGTTGGGAAAATGAAACATGCAGAGTTAGGAAACTTCAATTTCTTTCCTATTTGGTTTATGGATTATCTTGTATATAAAAAAGTTATTTGTGATCAATGAAATACACAATTTTTCCCTTCAATTATCTATGATTACAGATCTCGAATTAGGGAAGCCAATAAGAGAAGGAGATAAGCTAACCACTCCATTCATTCGACTACTCGTGCGATATGGGTGTCACCTCATCCGGTTAGCCAAGCCAAAGTCCGATATCTTGGCATTAGATACTTTATCAAGCCGGCACATTTGTTGCCTTTATATATCTCGTGAGGCCCGATTTTCAATCTTGATTCCTCATGAAGATATACTTTGTCCACCTTTATATCAAGCATATCTTCTTTCCCTAGTTGGCGGTCAAATTTGCTGTGCTTTCGACATTGCCTACAATGTGGAAGAGGAGACTCGAGTCATTATATTCATTGTTGAAAAGCGAGAACAAAAATGTAAGTCAAGTATTTACCAAAAGTGCCACTTGAGCAAGACTATTGTTTTCCAAATATTCATATCTGAGCAACAAGCGATTTCCTTCTATGCAACAACCATAAGCTTCACAAGATTTGGTGTTGTAAGGCGAATATCATTCCTATTTCATTTATAATTCTCGGTTCCCTTGCTTTGGGGATTTGAAGACAATTTACAGTAGCGAGCAATTCTTGAACCATCTGACCCGGTACACCTAAGATCAAGTAGGACAAAAATTTGAATCATGAATTAAGAAAAGGTAAGGATGAGATAGCTGCAGAAAAATATGCATTCCTCTTTAATCAATGCGACATACAGTTAGCTGTCAAAGGAAAAACCAAATCTGTGACTACCTTGTAAACTGGCCCAAATCCACCTTCACCAATCTTATTTGCAGGGTCAAAGTTATTGGTAGCATCTTTGATCTGTCGTAAACTAAAATAACCTGTGTGCATCCTTAGCTCACGTAGTTCTGTAAGTGAAATAAAATTGGCAAAAAACAAGCACAGAGATTATTGAATATTTCCAAAGTAGTGTCACAATTTCAAAGAGATGAGCTGTTACAGTCACAAATTTCTTGCATGATTGATCTCACCTTTATCTTCAATGTCTTTTCCTCCTAGGTAGCTTTTCATTTGCAGGAATAGAAAAATCAATGCAAGGACGACACATGAAGTTATCACAATGCCTATGATACCTCCAACAGACAGCCTCGGGTTGGGATTAAATTCTACAAGAACAATAAGATGTTTAACAAAAGCTAGTGGCAAGAGAAGTAGTAAAGCCTGGAATACAAAATGAGCTCACTTGGTGTCACTGCAATAGCAGATATAAGAGGTCCATATACACCTTTCTTAGGCACAGCATTAGTCCCTTTGCCTGACCAGTATAAGTGGATCTCCAGAGTGCTTCCATTAACAGTAGCATTGAAGTCCTCATAAATTCCCTTTCCAGCACCTCCAGCTTTTTCCATTATATTATAATTGGTCAAAACTACATTCCCCTGTAAGAAAAGTTTCAGTCAGTTATTCACATGTTTGGAATAGAGAAAATGGAGTGTTATTTTCCTTACTTGAATTGCAACATCGAAGAAAGGCGCTTCCCAAAGGGCTGTCGAATGTCTGACCATTTGGAAAACATTGTGTTTAACAAAGTGGAGTCTGGACATTATAAGGGCCGTTTAAGCAAAATCCATAATACTTGAGTGAGATGGGAGCAAGACGGGCAGTTTGGTAGATCTCTTCATTCTTTGAACTCCAAAGAAGATGGTTTTGCCCCACAAGAATGTTTCCTGTCTTTGAGGAAAACCCCTGTACTGCTAGAAGCCCATTTGTTTGAAGCAGCAATAAAGAACTTTGATGATTCCTTATCATCGTCTTTTTCATATGTCTCCTTTTCAAAAGGTACTTCCTCTCCTCCACAATTGATATACAGGGAATGGTCTGCAATTTAATGTAATTGGAATCAAGGCAGAGATTCAAGTTGTTTGGCACTTCATACTAACAGAGTACAATAGGTTAACAAAAGCATACATTCAGGTTTTCCAGAAGAGCATGGAAGATCCTTCTGCAAGCACCAAGGGATCCTACAAAATTGAACTTTGATTCAGTCCCTTTATTTATAATTCTAATAATGGAATGCACATGTAGAGCAAGGTTGGAAAAACTTACGTGTTTCTTGCTGAAGATGCATAACTGGAAACCAAGTTCCTGCGGAGTCATAAAAAATGTTGGAAGAAGATAAGAAACACAAGACAAAGATGTACAAATTATGGATGGAAGAAAGCTTACACTGGATAATTGCATGAGTCAAGATGTGGCCTTGTAAAGTTGTTGTAAGATAAATCACTATAACAGAGATTGAAATGTAGTTAGTGATATATGCCTTGACCGAATGAGAGATTGAAATATTAGTGGTTTCACAAGAACCGCTAGTAAAGAAAGACCACATCTATATGTAACACTGTAAAAAGCATGAATGATATAGTAGCCAAAAAAGGATAACAGAAGACTGAGAAATACTAACATATGGTTCTCCTTGTCCGATGTTATCCAGATAGGCACTTCTCCAGTCAGTGAGTTGTTGGTGAGAAACCTGTGCATATAGACAGCATCATATCTCAGTTACAATTAAACATGCCATTAATGGATAAAAATGACTGGTTAAGGAGCAAATTAAATGTTGATTTCAGAATATTTGGGCTTGTACTTTACTACAAGTATTTAACTTACATGTTATCAAGTTTTGTTCTATCCCTGCCTTTATCCTCAAAGGTATCTGGAATTTTACCTGTCAGTCTGTTGAGCTCAGGTCCTGCAAGAAAAGTTCAACATGAATCAGAGAAAAAGGAGCAGCATCCATACAACCGTAACAATTTACTGATTGTATGCCATAGGAGAATCATAACCTGATTATATTTTTCTTCTGCTTTATACAAACATATATTGAAGAGAAAAATAAGAACACTCATTCAAAAAAAACTTACACAAGTTTTAAGTTTCAAAATTTCCAATGTATTCAGGATTTCACCTGTAATCGAGCAGTTTCTCATCACCCTACATAAAATGAGTAAAATGTCTTGATAAGTAAATGGAACATAAAGGGCATAACTTAGGACTGCAGCTTGCCATGATTCATAAAATAGAGTTTTGTCCCCAAATAATACATTTAAAAAAAAATACCAATCGTTGTTGAAAATAATGCCCAAACTAGTATTTAAAACCGGTGTTCAAGAGCGTTGAAGATGCCATGACACACCCAAGCCTTAACAAAAGGCCTTTTTATAAAAATAAATTATTTTTATATTAGATAATTATATTTTTATATTAGATAATTGTAAAATACATTGGATAATTCTATTTTCATATTAGATAATTCTATTTTTATATTGGATAATTCTATAATATTTTTGGTAACTTGTTTCTAAAAAATAGTTATAAAAATATAATAACAAATTATTTGATAAATATAATATTTTATATTGAAAAAATTATATGAAAATTCTTTTAAAGTAATTTCAAAATGAATTATTAACGTTTTATCCATATTTTGGGACAAAACTCACCAAATATATCTATCTTCAACTCACAATCTGATTAAGTTTTCCATATACTCCAAATTGGGGAACGGTGTAGTTGGGCCACTCAAATCAGATATAATCCTGATGATTAAGACACGGAAAAACAAAATTAAATACTTATATTTATGAATTCGATTTTAAACATGAAGAATCAAGAACTGAACAGCAATTTATTAGATAATTAAGAACACATGCTCACAGTTCTGATAAGTTTTTCAACTGAGATATAGTAGAAGGGATGGGCCCCTCATTGATGTTCCTTGCAGATACCTGCAACAGAGACTTTAATATATCCATCGATAACTAAAGAATTTATCTGAGCTTGTATGAGATATTTCTAGGTGGACAAAATGGCAGATTAATGAAATGAAGTATGATACTCACAGTTTCTCAAGTTGGGTCCAATTCCCAATCCAATCTGGTATCTTCCCAGATAAATTATTCCCATCCATCCTACTGCAAATGGTACATGGAGTTCAGAAAATTACAAATTTTCAAAAATGTATAAATGTCCAAATAATTATACCACTTACAAATCCTTTAGGTTCTTCAGATTGTGAAAACTTTCTGGTATTGTTCCTATAAAATTGTTTGCAGAAAGAACACTGTAGGAGCACCAAAATAATAAAAAATGAAGGCAGATGAGTTCCCTGGAAATAGTAATTAGACAACACAAAAAGAATGGGTAGGTCAATGTAAAGTCTTATGTTGAAAAACATTATGAAAAAATAATTTCCCATCAATGTTCGTCACTCTCCAAACAGAGCAACTTCCCAAATGATGAACTTCGGCATTAAAAGCGTCCTTATCATCCCTACTGCTATCCTAAATGAAGCATTAAAAATCATACTCTGAATCTCCGGCTTTCATCATAGGATGAATTAATGAATATTAAACTCGGTTTCTTAAAGTTACAAAAATAGGAATAGCCTATATGAGTTTCTATCTGTTAGTCCATAAAAACTGCCAAGTTCATAGTCATGTTTGCCTATATTTGTCTTCTTGGTCATAAATAATTGTCATGGTTCACCGTGGAAGCTAAAGGAACGAAAAATGTGGATTGAACTTTCATATATATGAACATCAATCTTCCCATTATTTTCATCAACTCAAGGTAAATGAACTCAAAAGATTTAGCAATCATGCAATAGAGAATGAACTCAACCAACTATAAAATCAACATATCCATGAGGCATTTCATCATATAAAATGCATTATGAAAGTCTTTGATTCAAAATATCTTCCTTAAAATGGCTTTGGGCATTTTGGCAGCTAAGCATACTACAACCGAAATACAAAGACTTAATGATTAATGAAATAAATGAAATGAATAACTAATATGCATGCTCATTATAAAAGAGTGGGATGAGAAACATTCTTACAGTCTTCTTAAATTGAGTCAATTTTTTCAAGACTTGTAAAGGAAGATTTCCTTCAATTGATTAGATTCCAAGACCACTGGAAAGAAATAAATTTGGATTAATAATCAAGGTTGAGCATCATAAATCTCTAATAAGTATTCAACTCCATTTCATGACTTACAGCTCCTCAAGTGTGCGATATCGGCCCAGTTTCATCGGGGGGCTCGAACCATAGATTACGTTAAAAGGAAATTTGTGGGCGCTGAGGATTAAAGATCACACAGTGAGGCTACTTTAGTAAAATTCTTGGAAACGCCATCCCTCACCTCACTAAAGTGCAGCGCAGTGTCGGAACTTCCCGGAATAGTAAAGAGGAAGATGGCGGAAACTAGTAAGGGATTGATCCATTGATATGGATTACAAGAGATCCTTGTTTAGAAAGAATAATCCCTTTGAATGCGTCTTTATTTTACATATTCGTGGGATAAAGGGAGTGATTCTTCATACGTAGTTAGGTTAGTCGGATGCGAGGTGGTAGTACAATTTAAAACTAAATCCAGCAATGATAATTATATAAATTTCTTGCGGGCATTATTAGGTGCCCACATTGTGAGTGTATCCATCCATTATTATTACATAGCACATGAACACAAAAGTTGGTAATCACCACAACAAAACTGAACTGTAATAATTTGTTTTCACCTTTGTCTGCACTTAGCATTATGATTATTACTTCAAAAAAGCAAAAAATAAAAATAAAAATAAAAATTAAAAATAAAAAATCATGTAGTTAGTGAAACTACCAACCCCATGTAGTAGGGATTAAGGTGTTATTGGTGAGTTATGAAATTTGTTTGATAAGTTGAAAACCCCCAATGAAAAATGCCACTTACCGATGCTCGCTTGAGATAAGGAAGATCTCAAGCTCACTTAGGTAAAGGTTACTTGAATCAGATGGCTTATTTCGCCCAATTCGCAAGGGTAGCGAAAATGAACAAGATAAGAAAAATCTGATTTATAACAAATATTGGAAACGGTATTGTTCAAAGTCTCATGCCTCAAGCATATTGTGCTTGCGCTTAATTTTTTCTAACTCTACTACAAATCGATAAGAACTTGTTTTATAAGTGGATTTAGGGAATTCAGAATCCTCTTTTGACTTACGCTATTGATTCCACTGTTTTAGAAAGCACTTGTAGCATAAAAAGCGTTTTTGAAGAAAAATCAGAAGTTTGGTAAAATCCAACAAGCACTTTCAAAAGGTAAAAATATAACTGATAGGATTTCCTTAAAAAGCACTTGATCAGTCATTCTCTCAAAAACTCAAGTTCCATTAGGCCATTTCACTCAGCCCCCAGAAAGTAAACTTAGAATGGCAGAAGGAATTGTTCACCAACATATCCAAGCTGATGTGGAAGCAAGACAGCTTCCAAATCAGGTTCAACAGGATCGAAATTGAATCAAAATAAACAAATACTGAACTTTTGATATATGTATCATGTCAGGGAAGAACAAGAAGGGAAAATCATACATGCTTACGACATGGCAAACAGTACTGGCATTGAAGGTACAATTGCATGTGACATTGCTGTACTTTGTCTCTCCAATGGTCTTATTGAAGCCTGTGCATGAAGTTGGACTTTGGCCTAACTTCCAATACGTGTTTTTTAGCTTTGAGGATATTATTTGAAGGGTTTTCACTGTTACAAAGTAGATACAAAATGGTCAGCCATATGGGATTGATAAAATATAGAAAAGAATTATTAAGTGTAATAATTCTACGAAGTGTAATCCTCTATGATCAATTTCTATCTTCAAAGTAACTTCTAAGGAGATTTATGGTATTTCCACCACTAAAATATCACTCTCTCTCACTTGTCACCATCACTTGTCAGGTGGGCGCCTAAAGCCCAACCTGGATATTCTAATTACTACCCACAAGTTCCCCATAGTGCCCTTAGATGTCCTTCACACTCTCAAGAACCTAAGGAGATTTTTGGTATTTCCACCACTAAAATATCATCCACTTTCACTTGTCGGTTGGCACCATTTGTCATCTGGAATTGAGACAAATTGGTGGGCCAAAACTAATAATTCAGATGGGCCTAAAGCACAACCAGCATTAAATGGAGCTCATCGGTGACTTAGAGTGGTGTTGTTTTCTTAATCTTTGAATAGAAGCTTTTTTGAGAACTTGTCTTTGAATAGTCTTAATAAGCATTAAGTATTAGGGTGTTGTTTTTTAACGTTAGGTAGTGAGTAGGGATAATGACGGAGCAGTTATTTGGATCACGTCCGCGCAAGCTCTTAATAAGCGTGAGTTATTATTTTAATCGAGTTTTAACGGGTTTTAGTTTATTTTAATCAAAGACGAGTTCGGTATTATTCTTCTACGTAAGCAGAAAGTAGAAATTTTAATGTGAAAATGTTAATAAAATTAATAAATTGTCGTAAGGGTTAAATGGAAGAGCTTAGAAAGTGCTACTGGTCTCGAATGTGGCTTGAATTTGCATGTTAAATTCGTGCTGAAATCTAGTAATGGGGAAAAGTTTCGTCGAATTACGAGATGGCGGAAATTTTCAGATTTTTGGGTGATAAGTTCTTCCAGTAATTTCGATGGCCGAAGTTTTACGAAAATCTCGAAATTAAAAAGAGAGAATGAAACTTGAAATTTAAATTGAATTTAAATAAAATGAGCCGAAAAAAATAAATTGTTTAGAGCGAAAGCGGATGAATGAAGCGATATGAGTAATGTAATTGAAAATAATAAAATAAGTAAATCTAGATTATATTTAAAGAAAATAATTTTTATTATTTTATTTTTACTAATATAAATATAGTATTATTATTATTATAATGTTTTAATAAATAATATATAAAATTTATAATATTTTTATTTTTTATAGAAAAATATTAATTTTAATATAATAAAGTAAAAACAAATATAAAAAATTAAAATTAAAAAAGCAAAAATAAAATGTAAGCGAGGTGAGTTTAGAATTTTCACTTATCTTTCTTACCGCACTTGTTTAATTTTTAAATGGGAGCCAGAGTTTGAAATTGAAAAAATAAACGAGGCGAATTCGATATAGAACCGCCCGTCGAAACATACAGTTAATCATCCTGTAAATATATATTAACATTCTTTTCTTTATTGAGCGATGATTGAGTTTTTTATAAAATGAGCTTTGAATAGAAAAGCAAAATATTTTATTTACATTCGAAACTTTTAAAAATTTCGCTATAAGTCGAAAATTTTAAAAAAACAAGCAATTTAATCTTTGAAAAACTGTCGAGCTCCAATTAAGTCATAACCATGTAAGTCAATTTACATTATTTACATTCTTTGAAACACTAAACACTACATGCTTTTTACAAATACAACGTAGTAATAATTAAATGTAAATAAATTCAAAACACAAAAAGAGTATATGCATTTCCATTGAATCAAATGATGTCTTGTCATTTGGGGTTGTAAGATTCTAAGAAGTTAAATGGATGAAAAAGCAAAATCGATGCAGATCGAAAATAGATTAATTGAGCCGTCGGTTGATTTTGGTTTTAGTTTCTAGAAATACAAAACATGTGATTTCAGTTAACCCGATCAAAAATTAAAAAAAAAAATTAATATTATACTAAAATTATAAAATATAATTTTTTTTTAAAAACAAAATACAATGTATATAATATATAATATTACTATAATTTTAGTATAATATATAATATTGTTTTCATATTATATAATAAAATATAGGGTATATAATATATAAATATTAGTATTATATAATATATCAATTTTTGGTTAACCGATATATGGTTACCTGAAGATTTAGTTAATCATGTTAATGGTTAGGTTTTTTATTTATGTAAATAACAAACCGAAGATGAATAATCCGTTTTTTAGGAGTATGGTCACCCTACTTGCCACAAATAAATATAAATGTAAATATTTTATTTTTAAATTTTAAATAAGATACAAAAATTGGTTCCACATGTTTGATTCCAGTGTGATTAATAAATAAAAAAAATCAAATATAATATTTAATTTTAATGTGAAGAGGAAAATAAAGGATTTTCAGTAACCAAACACAGCCTAAGATACCGGGTAAAGAAGCCTCTATGGCGCAGGGGGGCGAAGAATTTTCCAGCCAACGTTTGGCGGCGGAGAAAGTAGAAGAAAATGTGAAAAAATAAAATACGTCATAATCTGAACCGACAGTTTTTCTGTCGCTATAAATTCAAACGGAATATAACTTAAAAAATAAAAAACGAAACAAACAGCAATATCAAAATTCTCGGATGCAACAACAAATTAAACCCAAGTTTCATTTTCCCGAGAAATGGAAAGTAAGATCAGTGAGATTAGAGTGGAGATAATACCTTCGTCGTCTCTGGAATATCTTTGAGAATGGGATGTAGTGAGAGAACCAGAGACGAAACAAAGAAACAAAAAGAGAAGAAGAGACGAAGAACCCATGAATTCGCTTTACACTGAAAAGTGAAATGAATGGGATTTGAAGAAGAGGAGAAGTTTCTAATGATCAATCACATCAACCGTACGTTCATGGCTGCACTGCACACTACTTTTCGTTTTTTTTTTTTTACATTTTTTATCTTTCATTCAATTATTATTTTATAAACTCACGTGAGTTATTATCGTTCTGTTTAAGCCATGAATTCCCAGGATATTCATGGCATGGAAGAAAATTAGACATGTGAGAAAATTAAAATTTTGAAATTTTGTTATATATTGGAAAAATAAAGGTAGACTTGGTTGTTTACAAAATGCTTCAATATTAAGTTAAAATTTTAAAATAGTATTTAATAATTTTTGTTTTTTATATTATAGTATTTTTTATTCTTACCATAGAATTAACATATTCGGACTTGAAACCGGAACATCCCTTCTTCCTATGACCGTTAGAGCTTTAGCTATTTAAACTAAGTATTTTTGACATTTAATGATATTATTTTATTGTTTTTCTTTGTATAGAGAATGGAATTTTTTATTTTTATATCGTTATAATATTTCATTCTTATTCTTATAAGGACTCAGAACCTTGAGTTTCCCATAAACCCATCTTGAGCCATATGTCAACTACTATAACATTTTATTTCCTTGTCGATATGAAATAGTTTAATTTTTTTTTATTCATTTTTCTAGTTTTTTAGGTAATCTCTAGCCCTTGAAAACTTTAAGAAAATATGTAAAGTATATATGTTAAAAAATAAAAAATAAATAAATGTTAAATGAATAATTTTTATTTGTTTTTTCATACTCATGTCATTCATACGTTAAAAGAAAAATCAGAATTAGAGATAGATTAAAGACATAAAAAATCTTTAAATTACAAACTAATTACAGATAGAAAGTCATTCTTTAATGTGGAGGCGAATTTTATTAATGAATCGAATCTGAAAATAGGTCGATCTTTGATTAGAAACGCAATTTGTCCTGATGACCGTCAATTGAATGCCACGATTTGAAGGCAGCTCATCGAAGTCTCAATTTAGAGCGGAATTTTTCGTACTAATCGAGGACAAACTTGTTTACGTATCTCACGATTGTGACTCTTGAAAAAAGTATAGTAAAATTGAAATCTCTTTGTCGCCGAAAGCGATTTAGGTTTTTCGCACAATATTTGTTTATTTAAAAATATCCTGTTGTCCATCGTCTTTCGATCCTGCATAATATACATGTATTTTTTACATTTTTTATAAGTAATGTTTGTAAAAAACATAAAATGAATAAAAATAACCCAAATAATTTGTTTTTAAATAGAAAATGCAGAATGTGACGTATAATAGTTAAGGCGATAAAAAAGCATTACCCCAATAACAATAAATTATAAAATGATCTAAAATTTTCCCCACATCATATAAAAGGAATAAAACTCTTGCAAATATGCGCAAATAAATTATAAATTAGTCATTTTAATTTTAAAAAATGAATTAATTCAGTTTTCTTAATTCAAAAACCAATAATTAAGTTTTTTGTCTACTATTGTTGACTATGATTAATTTAAATTTTGTTTCAATTGTCTATCTATCTTTCGGTCCTATAATATCTATGTATTTTTTTAATAACTTTTTATAAGTAATGTTTGTAAAAAAACATAAAATGAATAAAAATAACTAAATAATTTGTTTTTTAAATAGAAAGTATAGAATCGCAGCATACCTTCAGTTAGCTCATCCCAAAAAACATACCCCAATAACAATAAATTATAAAGGGTCCAAAATTTTCCCCACGTCATATCCAAGGAAGAAAACTCTTGCAAATATGACCAAAAAAATTATAAAATAGTCATTTTAGTTTAAAAAAATGAATTAATTAAGCTTTCTTAATTCAAAAACCAATAATTAAGTTTTTTATCTACTATCGTTGACGGTGATTAATTTAAAATTTGTTTCATTTTTAAAAAAATGTCAAATTTGCCCATCTAGTCTTTATATATATATATATATATATATATATATATATATATATATATATATATATATATATATATATATATATATATATATATATATATATATATAATTTTATAAAAATGTTTGGGAAAAAATAAAATAACTAAAAGAACTTAATAATTAGTTTTGAAATAGAAATGACTAGTTAATTTACTCAAATACGAACTTATCTTTTTTTCAAAAAAAAAAAAAAATAGAATAGGAAAAAAAGAATCTTCAAGAAATGAGACATAATTAGAAATAACAATGGAGGTAGTTAAATGATTAATTAGTAAATTGTAACTAATTTTTGACAAAACAAATATATTTTGAAATAGTTAAATAAAAAATAAAGATTTTTTATTCTCTTAAATATGATCAAGGTACATTGTCAAAAATAATGAGATGGTGGTAGAAATGAAGTGGCAATTTGGGCTTGGAGCCCATTGGGATAGGCCCGACTAACTTGAAATTAGAGATTCGAGTTGAGAACCACAATTTTATTGGCTCGAAAGAACCGAGCCAAATTTAGCTCGGCTTAGGTGCTTTCTTTGGAATTAACGATCTTAGGATCGAAATTTGGCGGTTTGCAAAGTAAAAAAAAAAACCCTTCATTTACTTTACTTATCCGTCTAGGTATGTGAGACCTAACTTAATGGTTAAAGGATTGGGTAAGACACCTGGAAGAAAGCAGTCAGGAGTTTACTCGAATAGATTACTGGTTTGTAATCGGTGAATAGATGTTAAACAAAAAAATGAAATTTTGAAGAAAAATAAATTTATTGATTGGTAGCGATATTATTAGAATCGCCAAAATTAAAATCGTTGAAAACCATAGGATGAAAACAGCATCGGGTTAATACTTGTATTAAACGGCTCGAAAGGCATAAAATTTATAATTGAGCTTACGTTTGATATTCTGTATTGCTAAAATACCCATGATTGAGTTATCTGACGTATTGGCGATAATTGATTTGATTTATTGTGGTGATAAAATATATTTCTTTATGCGAATCGTTTGCGAATAGCGTCGCACAAAAGGCGATAATGACCACACATGATAGGAAAACAATGACTAAAACACGAAAAAATAAATGAAAACCCAGATCTTGTGGAATAACCATTTGATTGAGGAAGAAAATGATGTATAGAAGTGTAGATGAGTGATTTCAGGCCAATAATCACCTTTCATTGCTAAAAGGAAAAGAGGCTAACCGATAAAAAGTTGAGAGAAAAATAGGCTAATATATTATATGGGTATGGTTGTTTCTAAGGAAATAAAAGAAAAAAATACATGATGAAAAGTAGGAGTGGCAATTTCTGTTTGCATGTCATGTCAATAACAAGTTTTAATATATTATGAAAATCCGAACCACAGCCTTGAACAATAAATAGATTAGATATAACAAAATTCAAATACGACCCAATTTGTAATCATGTAACACGATAGTCACTAGTAACTCGTTTATTAATTTAGTAATTTAAAATAATATAAATTATAATTAATGCATCAATATTTAATAATTAAACGGGTCAACTTCGTGCTATGTGAATTGACACAAATCTAACTCGTTTATTAAACAGGTTATGCAGGTTAACATAAATTTGACAAATACACGATTATAAATAACCTAAACTCGTAAAAATCATGTTAAGTTTGTGTGGTGTTCGAGCAGTATCAAATTCTGTCAAGTCTAATTAGAAAGGGGAAAAAGAGAAGAAAACTATATTCATGTAATGCAAATATCTTAGGAGATATTCCCATAATTTAAGTTTTAATTTATATTTTTGAGACAAAAAAAAAAAAATAGAAGTCAGATTCATAAGCATTAGATTGTACTTACATCGGATGGAATTTACAAGCCTTTTTCCAAAACGAAGACGTGGCAAAATAGCTTCCCCCTCCCCTGGTTTTATCTATATCGTGTTTTGCAAGCAATCATCCCTCGTTTGCAAGGAAATAAAGTTGTTCATATTCATTAAATTGTAAATTTATGATGCCCCAGTTTGATTTTTATATACTCTGTTTCGTTTTTGCATTTTTTAAGCACATTAGTTTTTGTCAATAAATGAATTAACTTTATTAGTTTTCGGATGTTCTATGTTTGGATTTTTAGATAAACGAGTTATCTTTTTTAATTTCAGAGTGTTATTTGTTTGTTTTTTCATATAAAGGAGTTACTTTTATTAATTTTAGGTGTTATTTGTTTGTTTTTTCATATAAATTATATACCTTTGTTTAGCAAGATTCGTAAAAAACATGGGAGACTACCTTATGTATGAGTATGTGGGCTTATATATAATGTACAACCCGATACTATCATCTTATATTGAGATTTTGTAACTTCTTGGTGAAATCTTCTTAGGTATATAGGTTTTACCAATAATCGTGTAAAATGAATAAGCGACCATAATATAATGAGTCGTACCACCATATCGTACTAAGAGGTACTACCTGATGAATCATTAATTGAATTGTGAGTTAGCTTAAGCGAGTTTGTATTACTTAGTACTACCTTAACAGAGCATTTTGTTGTTTTAATTGGTTTGGCATTTGTTGTTGTATTGGTACTACCATAACATACTAAGAGTACCACCATAACACATGCTAAGTGCTAAGATACTACCATAATGAGTAATATATTGGGGTACCACCATAACATATTGGGGTACTACCTAGTACTACCATAATGAGAAAATGTCCAAATTGAAAAAAAAATACCAAATATAATGTATTATATATAATGTACTACTCAATACTAATGCTATACTAAGGGTACCGCCATAACGTATTGGCGGAACTAGCAATGGATGGAGGTATTACCACTACATATTTGGAAGTTATACTACCACAACATATAGGTGGTACCAGCATAACATACTAGAGTATTACCATAATATACTGGCGGTATTACCATAACATATCGGGGTAATAATTGGTACTACCATTAAAAATTATAAACAATTATTACCAACCTATAAATTACATTGTTATTGTTTTTACATGTACATTATATTGTTATCAATCAATACTAGGGGTACTAATCGGTACTAGTATAACTTTTGCAAACACCCCATACAAACATGTAATTGATCATAATGTTAAGTATTTTATATGTACATTACATTGTTTCACCTCACTTCCTATATATTCAAAATTTGCACTTTTTATTTCACTAAAATTGTTCTATATTTTGTTATAGAAATTATTGTGGTTTATTTTTCATCAAATTCATGGAGCATTGGAATGGACCAGTATTGACATATGCTATAGACCCAGTATGTTATATATCAAAGTACTTAAACTATATGCATTAATTCTTTGTTGAATTGGTTTCTTAATCTATTGTTTTTCATTTAAGTCTCAAATGCAATACCATCGTTAAAGACGTGTTCCACCTTGGTCACGCATAAAAGTAATGAAGAATACAAGTGGATTCGAGAAGCTTGCAAAACGAGATCGTTAAGTAGATATTTGGGATATAATTGCATTTTTTTGTGTCAAGTTCAAATTGTATGTAATAGTAATAAACGCTTAATACACTCATGCCACCATTTTATGTAATGGTGCCTCAGACACTATAAATGTAACTACAGCACATGTTATTTTTTCTTGTATAATAAGTTTTCATTCATTTTTATTGCATTTGACATCATTATCGATGGTATTACCACAACATAGTGGTCATTGTACAATCAGTGATATTTTTATATGTTAATAATATGATGGTACTATCATAATAATAAGTGTTTCAACAAGTTTAGATCACTAACTACCATAAGTTTTGTAATGAATGCTATCTGGCGTGCGTAGATAGTAATGAATTAGAGTGCTACGCGGTATTATAATAATGTAAGAGTCAAACAAGTAAGTAACTTGATATGTATAATATTTTCATATGTTTGTAATATGATGGTATTACTATAATAATGCGTTACAACAAGTTAAGGCCACTAATTACTATTGGTTTTGTAATGAATCTTCTTAATAACGTATTGAGAATCTTCTGTAACGACTAGGGAATACTTCTGAATCTTGCCATAATGGAGATCATAAACAAACTCATAGCAAGTATGTGCGATATTTTTATATGTTGTAATATTATTGAATCTTCTGTAATAATATGTGTTAACAAGTTTAGGCCATTAGTTACCATCAACTTTGTAATGATCTTATCATAATATATTTAAGAATATAATATGATGGGGGTACTACGGTATTCTATAACGTAGGAATCATAAACAAACTCATAGTAATATATACGATATTTTTATATGTGTTGTAATATGATGGTACTACCATAATAATATGTGTTCCGACAAGTTTAGGCAACTAGTTACCATCAACTTTGTAATGATATTATCGTATATTAAAATGCTATGCTTGAATTGGGGCCACTCACTGCATCTTCGCAAGTAGCATATTGGGAATGCTTATCATGCGCGAATCGGAGTCTTCTTCCGTCTTCTGTGACAAGAAAGTTGATGGTATTTTTCAGGGTTGTCTTGGCGGTTTATTCGGTTCGATTTTGTGTATAAAATTGTAACGGAAGCTAGATTATATTCAGTTTTAATAAATTAAAATCGCTTGGAGTAATTAGAAATACACAACTAATAAAATACATTTGATTCGATTATAAATAGTTGCTCGATTAAAAATAATTTAATTTGATTGCATTAGTTCGGTTTAAAAATCAAATAAAAAATAAAAATTGTAATATACTATATTTAAAATTTTAATATTGAAAATATACAAATAAAACTAATATATTTAATATTATAAAAAAATCCATTATTTTCTCACTTTTACGAGAGTTAAAAAAATGGAAGGAAGATGAATGAGAGAAAGGAAGGAGGAGGAAATCATTCGGGCAAAGGGAGGAAAAGAGCCAAGGAAGAAGAATAGGAAAAATATTTAGGTTTTTTTTATTTTTGTTATCGTAGGTAGTTGAATATACTATAAAAGTATTTTGGGTATTCTTTGATAATTATTATACTTTAACCTGAAAATTAATTATTTTGTCTGACAGGATATCGAAGATTGTAAAACAAAAACATGATTCTGAATTTCTGATTTTTATAATATTTGTGTATCGGAGAGAAAGATAATTTTCCCAAAGGGGAAAGTTAAGTTACCGCACTTGGGGTTTATCTGTCTCAGTGTTCTTCGTACACCTCTGACCTCTCACTCGTCTGAGTCAGCCACCGAGTTGCCCACTTAGGGTTTCGGAATCCACCTCCACCGACATGATCTCACCTTCTCGCCTCGAAATATGCTTTCTGGGCTCTCCATCTTCAGGTACGTTTCCTGGGAAATGATTTGCATCGTCAAATCTGTTTGGTTGCTGAGGAAATGTGGTGAATTTCTGGAAATTGGCGTTCTGGGTCTTGGGTTTTGCTTTGCTTCTTTTCTGTTTTTAATCCCACCTGGAAAATGGTTTGTGGGTTCGACTTCATGAGGTGAGTGTCCGTGAACATATGTCATCAAATCTATTTGGCTGCCGAGAAAATGAAGGGAAAATTGTAAAAATTAACATTCCTGGAGATGGGTTTTGAATTTTTCTTTTAATCCTAGCTGGAGAAGTATTTTTGGGTTGCATTTCCATGAAAATGCATCATCAATCTCTCTCGAAGTCAGTGAAACTGGCATCTCTGGGTCTTTGTTTCTAGTTTCTATTCCATTTCTATTTTTTACTGAATTTTCAATTTCTGGAAGCAATGATGATAGAAACAGCAAAATTAGTTTTATATCATTGTTCTTTGTTGTTCTCTGGGTTTTGTCTGCAGTCACTCAGGGATTTAGAAGAAATCATTTTTGCTAATCAAGTGTTTCATTGGCTGTTTATCATTTGTATATAGCTTTCTAAACGAGGGTTTGATCTAGTTTATTTTTTTTTTTATTTTTTTTTTTTGTGTTTGCAGGTTTTGGGTGTTATGTTAATTTATTTATTTTTAAACAAAAATTCAGTATACTTTCCCCCTTGTTGCTTAAGAGTAGTTAGAACCTTGTGTGTTGTTGAGTTTCCCCAGAAAAAAAGTTTGAAAAAAACCAAACACAAGCATGGCATCAAGCTCAGGTTCTTGGGGGATTTTTGTTTTGTTGGGTCCATAATAGGGTAGTTGAAGTTCCTTTATTTTCTCAGCAGTCAAACACGGTGTTCCGTGTTCGGGTTATTCTCAGGTTCTAAGTCTTGATGCGTCTGATCCGGGTCAATGCTAATAGTGTAGTTGAAGTTCCTTTATTTTCTCAGCAGTCAAGCAGGGTTTTTGGGGTATTCTCTTTATTTTCTCAGCAGTCAAGCAGGGTTTTTGGGGTATTCTCAGGTTCTAAGTCTTGATGCTTCTGATCCGGGTCAATGCTAATAGTGTAGTTGAAGTTCCTTTATTTTCTCAGCAGTCAAGCAGGGTTTTTGGGGTATTCTCCGGTTCTAAGTCTTGATGTGTCTGATCCAGGTCAATGCTAACATCTTTCAGTACCGGATTTTTGGTATTGTTTCTTTCTGTGGTAAAACTAGCTACTAGAAATATTTTCAAGCACATCTGCAGTAATTCATTTTACTTAACTTTGTTCTTGCATCCTGAAAATGTTTCACTGGTTTTTTGGTATTTCTTTTTTTTCGGAACAAAGAATGTGGGCTTACAATGCTCAGTAGAAGAATTATAGGATGACTGCTTAGGAAAAATGTTCCGATAAAAGAATATTGCACATCTATAAAGTTGAATTCTTAATTGTATTGCAAAAGACCTTATTATTGGAGTAAAACCCGAAATTAGATTATAGATACTGGTTGTATTGCATCTATTGCTACAAGAATACCGGAAATTGTAACACTTCTGAAAGTGAAGGGTAACTTTGATCATACTGTTTAGGCTTGTAACCAATCCGGCTAGTAAAATTATTAGTTGGGATATGCTTTTCTCTTTATTTGGTGTCTCCTAAGTTTTGCCCACTTCAGTTAGAGATTCCCTCTTGGGATGAAAGAGTTCTTTCCTTGCAAAAGATAGAAGGCGGGTCCCTTGTGCATCTTTTGGTCGTTTTGGAAGGCTTGGAACAGTTGGCTTCTTGTAAAGGGGGTAAGCTTTCTCTCCTGTTTTCCTCGGGTTGCTTTTTCAGCGCCTCTTTCCATTATATGCTCTTTTTACTTAATAATTTTTTTTTTATTAGAATGGCTTATGTGGTTGGAAGAAAGTTTTGTGAAGATGCAACCATCATAAACATCTACTTCAAACTTTGTTGTGATTTAGGTTGGATTCAGGTTTGCTTGGCTTTAGACAACATCATGGTTTTGGTTTTGGGTTTTTTTAATCGGAAACAAACTTGTATTATAATTGAAAAGTGCGCGAGGATGAAATCCTTCTCATCTTCTATCACCATCCACCTGACAAACACCTCCATAGGTCACCACAACAGTTCGCATTATTGTTCCTCTCTCGAAAGAAATCGAAACTCTTCCTATAAGCCGGGCAGATCTAGCTCCACCCTTACTAGTGACCTCTCCGGCTCTGACCACGACACAACTCAAGCCACCAGCTACCAGTAAATACCTCCCCGAACTTGCCAAAACTAGACCTCTGTTCAAATCCGAGAGACCCAAAACTCACTGACCCCCAGGTGAAACCCGATCTAGCAAAACCAGCGCCTCTTCTTCATAACCTCGACAATGCCGTACGGAAGGCGTCAAGGCTACGTCCGACTACTCTCAACACAACTTTCAAACCATGAGAACTTCGGTCCCAGCCATGGCAGAACAAAATCTCGACCCAACCATCCCTCTTGGCCTCCACCTGATCTCTGCCTTCCTCTCCATGGAGCCCACCAACACCTTACTCTCCCTGTCAAGGTAGGAGGCGCACTTTAGCATTAACGGGCGTATTTTAGCATTTTCGTAAATTTTATTCATTTGTTTGCTCTTTTTGCAAATTTAAGGGATTGGAGCAAATGGGTTTGTTTGATTTTGATTGAAATGTTAGAGAATGTGGTGGAGGATTAGTTACAGAGGGAGTGCAGATGTTTATTTGGGACCATTGTATTAGTAGCAAAGCTGTAAGTACAATTATGTGGCCTTTGTTTAGTAAAGATTGGAACTTTTGTTCAAGTTTAAAGTTTTTTCTTAATCGGTGACTTGAATGTTGGTTTCTTTATGTAAAGATTGGTTTAATTGTGTCATTAATACTAGGGTGAAAAAGGGTACGGACCTTGAAGAAATTTGTAAAGAAGCTTATTTTTGAAGTTGAGTTGAGAAATGGGACTGTGTTGGATGAGTTATATGAACAATGTGGTTTTTACATGAGTTCGTTGAAGGTAATAAATAATTATACATAGAGAGTCAATTGTGTTATGGAAGTTGTCATCTTTAATTACTTTATTGGTTGATTGAGCTATGATTGGTATGATTTTTGTTTTTTGTAGGATGATGATCTGGTTAAAGGAAATGTGAGGGTCTGCAAATGTATTTCTTTTCTTTTTCCTGATGGTAATAATCAATTGGTCTCTGATGTTGAACCTTTTGGTCTATGCAGTTATTTGCAGAAAGTCTTTTTTTTACTGATGATATGGTATTTGTAGGTTGTGCACTTCCAAGTTGTCCAAAGTCAAGCATTTGGTGGATTAAAACTGTTGTTCACTCTTGTCATGAAGGAGACCATGAGTTTTGCTTCGTATTTTATGCCTTTTCTTGAATTTTTGTCTTTGAAACATAGTGATTATAGATGTATATTTGAAATCACCTATATTTCTATGTTTATGGAGAGCGATCTTGATGTGTGATTCTATAGGAGCACTCTCTCTTTTTCTTGCTTTTAGCGTCTTACCAAAGGACTTGGCCGCTCCAAAATAACTACTATTGTAGAAATATTTATCCTCCAATTGTAATTAATTTGCTTGTACCCACGGACAATACTTAGGTTCCATAAGTATACTTAATCATAATTATGAGTCAACAATTTCTTGTAATTGCTTTAATATTAATAAATGCTTTTGATTAATTATAGATAAATAACTTTAGTTTTGCAGTTGTGCATTTCATTACTTTTTTATTAAAGTAAAATAAAGTTTTAATGATGGTAATTTATGTGCTTATAATTATTTCATGTAGATTATTGACTTTGAAAACTTTATTGCTTGGGCAAGTCCATTGTATCTCTCAATAAAACAAAATAAGGGCATTGTTTAATAACTTGTTTTATGGTTTTAAGTGATACTGTAGCATTAGCAAAAACATAATGTAATTAACAAGAAAGTAATTTTCATTATAGGTTCTTCTGAATCTTCGTAATGCCAAAAGAGGTTTTTTAAGGGGTGACCATATAAGATGAGTATCTTGGAAGAATGTTAAAGGACATTAGAATTTGTAGTTTGATTAGTAGTTAGTATATTTTATTTAGTACATTTGACATTAATATTACTATTTTGTTATCTATGTGTATTATTGATTTTATAATTAATGAAAAATATAGTGTTTCAACATATTTAATGACATCTACTAATTTAATTCTTAAATCTATAACTTTATGATTGCATATAATTGAAATCTTCAGTCATAATAAGTTCAATTAGTAATAAAAGCTAAAACCTGCACATCGAAAATTAGCTCTAGTATTTACAGACAAAATGGAGATGGATTTTTCTGTCTTTGATAATAGACAGATTATTTCTATCTCTGATCTAAGACAAATTCTTTTATGTTTCTAATTAGAGACAAATTCTTTTCATTCTCTAATTGGAGACATAATTATTCTGTCTCTAATCAGAGACTAACTATTTCCGAAATCAAATCGGTATCTAATTAGAGACAAAATTCGTTTTGGGTTTAGAGGCCAGACTTTTAGTCTTTGATGCATCTTTGATTAGAGGCCAGATATTTTAGATCCCCTAATTATATAATAGATTGGGGCGAGCAACGATTAGATCTTGGCGTTTTAGAAATCGAAAATTCCATCTCTAATTCGTCTAAATTAGTTTCGAACAAATTAGAACCGGGTAAAATCTCAATTTTGAATTTTAGTAGTGATATTTTTCTTTTATGATTGAAATTACACAATTTTAATTATATTTGAATTTTTAAACATATAAATTATCATTCATATTATTTATTTGAAACAACACATTTTATTAATGATCCAAAGAAAGTTTTTTTATTTTTTATAAGTATATTAGTTTCATTGAAACAATAAAATTTGTTATTTAGTTAGCCCTTTTTTGAAAGCTATATATATATATATATAATATTAAATATACTTAAGTTTCGAGGGTTCAAATTGCATTCTTGTTGTCACAGTGGGGCTTGAAGCTACAGGAATGCTGTCGCTTATCTTGTTGACAGTGGCTTGCTCTACTGAGTTAGGTATGATAGACTTGAAGCCCATATTTAATTAACCTTTAAATATATAAAAAAAATTATTAAAAAGAAAAAAATTTATATATATATATATATATATATATATACCTTATATATATATATATATATATATATATATATATATATATATATATATATATATATATATATATATATATATATATATATTATTTATATGATTAAATTACATAATTTTAATTATATTTAAATTTTAAACTTTTATAAAAATTACATCATTCATAATATTTTATTTGAAACAACATTATATGTGATCTAGAAAGTTTTTATTTTATTTTTATAAGTATATTAGTTTTATTGAGGCAAAAAATTTGATATTTAATTGTATTTACTTTTTGAAAGCTATATATATATAATATTAAATATATATATATATATATATATATATATATATATATATATATATATATATATATATATATATATATATATATATATATATATATATATATATATTATTTATATGATTAAATTACATAATTTTAATTATATTTAAATTTTTAAACATAAAAATTATCATTCATAATATTTATTTGAAACAACACATTATATTAATGATCTAGAGAAAGTTTTTATTTTTATTTTTATAAGTATATTAGTTTTATTGAAACAAGAAAATTTGATATTTAGTTAGCCCTTTTTTGAAAGCTATATATATATATATAATATTAAATACACTTAAGTATCATGGTTCAAACAGCATTGCGACTGTCCTATTGAGACTTGAACCTAAGAATATTTAATTAACCTTTAAATATATAAAAAAAGTATTAGAGAAAAGAAAAAAAATTATATATATATATAATTAATTAATTAATTCATTAATTATATATGACCCTATTTGGCAACTAACGGATAGCTGATAATTGTAAGTGATAAGCAAATGTTTCTTTGTTAATTGATTCTATTGCTTATTCAGTAGGCGATTATTAATTTATTTGTATAAATGTATTTGGTAAATTTAGCGATGATTCTTGGTGTTTAAAATGACCAACAAGGACATTGGCCCAGATTTATTGTTCGGTATTTTTTGTTAATAATTTAGATTTATAAAGTGTGTTTATTGGAAATAAGGTATATTACTATTGAAGAATTAAAACATTATTTATAAAAAATTAGTCATTTAAAATTGTAAAATATACAAATTTATTGAGTTGCTAATTTGAAAAAATATTAACATTGTGCAAATAGATAAATATTATTGTTAGTATATGAATAGAGTTGTGAACAAATTTTTTTTATGTAAATTAATTATAAATATGTCATATTCTTAATATGTCAATTTCTTTATAGTAATTAGATATTAATTATTGAAGATAGGGCAATTAATTAGTGGGTTTTCATAGGGTTTTGTGAAAACCTTAGGAGTAGGCGATAATTATGCCTTTGCTTTGATACAAACATCTTTTAGCTGGCATGCAATCATACATTTGAAAGCTACTGCTCTTTACTTGATGGTAGAGTGCTTGGTTAGGCCCCCGATTCTCTCTTTACCAAACAATGATATCATAATTCAATGTATGTTGTATGTTAAGTAAGATTATACTTAACAACACTTACCAGAGAAAGAATCAGTTTGATACTTTGTTAATTTTTGAATTGACAGCAAGTCAGCAATGGTATAAATCATGTTGTAGTTACTTTAACAAAATCATTGAAGGGAGATTTGAGAGGGCAAAACTGAATTCTCATATTTAACCAAGGAATTTTGAGAGATGACATCTACAGTTCAATTACTGCCCAAAAATTTTCAGTCATCAAAGTACTCTGTAGTTGTCTAAGAACCTTGGGGAGCTCTCTGATATTTCTACCACAAAGATATTTATCTTTATTGAGGAGAGTTTGTTGGAGTAAAATCGAATATATGGGCTGATATATTAAATAAATGTGAATTATAAGCTATCAAATAAAGTTAGACTAATTAAAGTGATTAATTTAAGTTTTGGGGCTTTGGTATTATATTTATAAAGTGTGGCTTGAATGTGTAGAGACAAAGCGTAATTTATTTTTATGATGAGTTAAAATAGAAATTACGAATAATTGTATTTGTTCGGTATCTGAAACGGATTGGTTATAAATAGGAAGTCGTAGTCACCCCAAATCCTTTTGAGTTTTTAACTATTTTGATTCCCTGTGCTCGGAGAGAAATGTTAGGCAATAAAGCCCAGGTAGTCACGGAAGAATCGTAAAGCGCCAGTTGATTGATCGGAAGATCATGGCGGCGGCTGGTCGGATCTGGAAGATCCGCCAAAGTTGTTCGATTCAAATATCTCAATATTTTATTTATGGATTGATCGCTTCACAAATCACGTATTTTGATTAACGATGATTAAATATGAATATTCGGCGTTTTTGTGATGGTTTCACATAATTTTTTTTTTTAAATCTCTCATTTGGTATCGAATAGTTTCGTGAATTGTTGAGAATATGTTAGAAAAAGATTTTATTTTGGAAATTTGAAAATATTTATTTGTTATTTTCCCCTTAGTCTACAGGCCTTAAATCTTGTTCCAGTTCTGGTGAAAGGACAATTAGAGCATGGATTCATGTCCCTGAAGGACAATTAACAAACGAGTCTAAACTACGCCTGAAGCGTAGGAGACCTATTGGTTCAAAGGATGTTCCTCCCCGAAAGAGGAGAACACAAATAAGCATTGGTACCCTTGAAGTGGTACATGAAATACGCCTGAAGCGTGGAAGATCTATTGGTTCAAAGGATGTTCCTCCCCAGAAGAGGAGAACACAAATGAGCATTGTAGTGCTTTCACGAAGGAGTCGCTGATAAAAAAAAAGTAAGTCGAGCCAATTGGATGTTTTAGTTGGTGATTTAAATATAAATATGTTATCATTACAGTGTATTTACAAAAATTTACATTCAAATATAGGTGTTTATATATATATTTTGAGATAAGTTAATTAACACAATATGTCACCAAAGTGACCACTTTTTATTGATGTTTTCATTTCAAAAAATATAACAAGATATCTTTAACTTATGTGAATATTAGTGTATAGGAAAATTAATATTTAAGCAATTGCATGTACACTGTGGTAAGCTAAATAATTATTTGGTTTTATATGAATAATAAATTGGCCCCGAAAGGAGATTTATCATTCGATATGTTCTTATTATCGATGTTGATTGCTACACCAAAATCATCTTGCAGATTAATATTTTTATCTAAAGATAAAATATTAATAGGTCGATATCTTGAGATGGGGTTGCCTTTATTGGAATTTATTTTTACATTTTGCATCTTATGTGAGTTTTGTTTGCATGTTATTGTTCTTTGATTCGGCTACTAGTTTTGCTTCTAACATTAATAAGGCATTAATTCTATTCTTATACAAATGGCCCTGAGCTTTAGACATGGCGCAGAACATCAAATGGTTTCGATTGTCATGGATACAGACCTTGTTAAGGGTTCAACACCTGCTGCACACTCTTCTTTGTTGAGTTCTTTTACAGTGAAAAGGAATATTGGTGGGAGAAGTCAAATCATATGTTTGATGATGATCATTAAGAGGCCATTCGGAAGCATTCGGGGCCACCGTGCTCCGGAAGCGATAAAGGCAATACGAAGAGTTCGCCTAGGAAAGTAGAATAGATTTGCCCGAATGAAAATCTGAAACAAGTACACTTTGGCGAAATCTCATCTCCAATAAAAGGATATAAAGGTAATGGGAACATTAGAGTACATTATGGAAATGTCTCATCTTGCTTAGAAGTTAAGAGCGCATAAACAGTCTCTCAGAAGTTTGCTTGGCTGCATTTGGTTTTGATATCTCTTCCAGATTAATTCGATTTAAGGTGAGCTCTGGCGCGAGGGCTTGATTATCTTGTGACTCATCCGCATTGTGTGTAAGAAGAGGAAAGGTTGAAACGAAAAGATAGAAAATGCTCGTTTATTTGGTACTTCCAAGGATACGAGGGAAAGAAAGAAGGATAAAGAAGTTGGAGGTTGATATCGAAAGAAGCAATAAAGAAAAAGGGTTGATGGTTGTTTCTTTTGAGACTATCAGGTTATAAAAGCAAATGTATCCCTTCTCATGCTTGACATGCAAAGAAAGAGTACACTTCTTAATCTAGTTTGTTACAGAGGTAATTTGACTTGATTACTAAACACACTTAGTGGATAGATTCTGGTGCAACCAACTTTCACATTAGTGTGTCCGTGCGTCAGTTTGCTGAGTTAAAGCGAATGATGAGGTAGAAAGATACATCTTTGTAGCGATGGCGAAGAGGGTCGAAGTTGAGGCAATTGGGACGTTTAGGTTATTATTAAAATCTAGTACTTATTTGGATTTGAATGAGACATATGTTTGTCTTGAATCCTTCGATGAATTTGGTTTACATGTTCCATATTGGACAAGTTGGTTATACTTGTTCTTTTGGAAATAATAAATTTGATCTTTTTAGAATTCAAATTTGGTTGAGTGCGATTCTTTATCTTGTAGATAACCTTTATATGCTTGAAATACAATTGCTTCATATCATGAAACCTTGCAATTAAGCACTCAGGTAAAAGAAAATTCGCAAACGAGGAATTCCTCATCATTATGGCATAAGAGATTAGGTCACATCTCCAAAGAAGAGAGATTGAAAGGCTTGTCGGATGGGATTCTAGATTCCCTTGATTTGCGAGATTTGAAATTTGCCTGAGTGCGCTAAAGAGAAAACAAACAAACACAAGGATTTGGTGCCAGCGGGAGGCTAGGCGCGAGAAGCCTGAGTACAAAACGCCTACATTTGGGATGTCGGCTTAAATGAGGCCTTCACAGGCCACATAAAGAAATTAGATTCAAGAGCGATTAGTTGCTGTTGTGGATACTGAAAGATCCGGGGTTACAAATTCTATGATCACTACTAAATCAATTTTGAGGCAGAAATGCTCGATTCTTTGAGGATGTTGAGTTTGATGGAGATAGGATTGAGATTTTGCTTTTGAAAGAAGGAATATGTTGATATTCCCACAGCGTCATTGACATTGATCGAGGCTCCTATACGACATTGTTGAATGCGAGATCCAATCAAAACAATATCGAGAACCTCCTGTTCGGAAGAACAAGCTCTACCTCCTCCCGGAGACCTACGCCATTAAGGAGATCCAGCTAGAGAAAGGAAAGCGCATTGCCGGATGATTGCATTTAATTTCTTGAGAACATGAGTTTGACATTGGTACGGTGGAAGATAATCGATCGACCCATGAGTACAGAAAGTTCTAAATCTTAAGAAGTGGATGATGCCATGAATAAAGAGATAAGTCAACGAAGAATGATGGCGTTTGGGATCTTGTCCATTACACGAAAGTGTGAAACCACTTTGGTTGCAAATGGATATTTAAAACGAGAGATTGAGAAAGGTGGCGTGGAGAATCTGAGGCTCGTCTTGTCTCTACAAAGGTTATACACAAAAAGGAAGGCGCCCGATTATAAAGAGACTTTCTCTTCGGTTTCATCGAAAGACTCTTTTAGGGAAATAATGGCACTTGTGGCGCACTTTGACCTTGAGCTTCATCAGATGAATGTTAAGGCGCATTTCAGTAGTGACATTGATGAAACAATATATGGTGCTGACGAGGAAAATTTTGTGTCGGAGATACAAAAGAGGATGGTTTTGCAAGTTAAAGAAATCTATCATGGGCTTAAGCAAGCTGTCGTCAATGGTATTACAAGTTTCATCAAGTTATCATTTCGTGCGGTTTTGAGATGAATATGGTTGATATTTGTATATACCATAAGTTCGATGAGTAAAGCATATTTACTTGGTTTTATATGTTGATGACATATTGCTTGCCGCGATGACTATAGGCGTATTGCATAAGAAGAAACAAAGAGATTTCCGTGAGGAATTTGAGATGAAAGATCTTGGTGATGCTTCTTTTGTGGTAGGTATACGGATGCCGCAGGGATAGATCTCGAGAGAATACTTGGTTTATCCGCAGAGCTATATTATTGAAAGAATTCTTAAAAGGTTTAGCGTATGATTGCAAACGGTGACTTCCCCAGTGGCTAAAGGGAGACAAATTTAGTTTCAGTGATGCCCCGAGAATAATTTTGAGATTCGAGAATCTGGCAATTCCTTATGCGTCGATAGGAAGTGCGATGTATGCTTTCAGTATGTACGCGTCGGATGTGCGTATTGTTAGCATGTTGGGCGAGATGTTGCTTGATCTGAAGGATCATTGGATAGCAGCAGCGTGTCATGAGGTACTTCTGAAGCCAGACACATGTCGCTATGAAAGTTAGATCGGTTAGAGATCATTGGATGACCGACTCGAGATTTTCTTTGAATGCAGAGATAGCATGAAATCTACTTGGTATATCTGCTTACTTCTTTGGAGGTGCTATATCTTGGAAGAGTGTTCGCAGGTCTATTGTAGCTTCTTCCACCATGGCTAAATTTGAGTTTGTAGCTTGTTATGGGCATCCCGATCATAGAATGTAGTTGCGAGAAATTTTGTCACGAAATTTGTGTATAAATGGATGGCATTGAAAAGACCATAAGTTATTTGTGATATCATCCCGACGGGTACTATATTCCAACAACAACAGGAGTTCGGCGAAGTCAAAATTTATAGACATCAAATTCCTAGTTGTCAAAGAAAGGGTTCAGAGTGGACTTATATCTATAGAGCACATTGGGACAAACTTCATGGTTGCAGATCCAGCAGTAGGGATTACCGCGAGGTCTTTCATGAGGCACCTTTGCTCATATGGGTGTGGTTTCTCTTCAGGATGTATCGTTTTAGTGGGAGTTTGTATTTTTAGATGCTTTTTAGATACTTGTTATATGGATATTATGGATTTTAAGGGTTATTCTTTGCGAGTAATGTATTGATTTTCATCATTTTGATTTTGTATGGTTTGATCTCCATGGGTTTAAGGAGGACTAGTTGGAAATAGGCGTATTGAGATCGTGTGCATAAAATTTTATGCTACACATCCACACTTGATCTTTGTCGTTAGTTACATTGATATATGTGATCGTTGATGGGTCTGAGATTCTGAAATATGTAACGGCTTGATCGCTTTGGTTACATATTGAATTGTGGTTAATGGAATGGGTGTTAATGTATATAAAGTTTTGATAAGCAAAACTCGCGAGCTTATAAAGTATAATTCAAGTTTATAAAGTTATATATAGCTGATGGGAGATTGTTGGAGTAAAATCGAATATATGGTGATATATTAAATAAATGTGAATTATAAAATTTATCAAATAAAGTTAAATTTAATTAAAGTGATTAATTTAAGTTTTGGGGCCTTAATTAATATATTATAAAGTATGAGTATGAATGTGTAGAGCAGCGTAATTTACGACTACGTGGGTTAAATAGAAATTATGAATCGTATTTGTTCATTATCACAAACAGCGATTAGTTATAAATAGAGTCGTGGCCCCTCCAGATCGCTATAGATTTCTTTCTTTTGATTCCCGTTGTCGGAGAAATATTGTGGGAAAGCTAGTGTAGATCTGGAAGATCATAAAACCTTTGATTCAGATTTAGATCTGAAAGATCGCCAAAGCGTAGAGGCTGGTTCGGATCGGAAGATCGTAAAGTTTAGGGCTCGGATTAGAATATTTGATATTTTGTTATGGTCGAGTCGTTTCCATGAATCCTGTTTTTGATTCTTGATGATTTAATATGAATGTTCTTGTTTGTGTGATGGTTTTCACATAATTTTTTTTTTTTTAAATCTCTCAGAGTTTATTCAGAGAACATACATAAATTATAATTTCTAACAGGAAATAATTGCTACATCAGAGAACTCCGAGAAAATGGGACTCAAACCAAACTAAGGGTGTCTTGAGATCAATTTTGTTGCATAAATATTCAGAGACTAAAATGAGAAAGTAATCAAAGGTCATGGATTACAGTAAGTTTAAGTAAGCACAGAAGTTATTAATGCAAGCCACTGTTTGGTTGCAGAGAAAACACAGGAAAATTAAAAAAAGAAAAAAGAAAAAAGCAACACCCTTCTTTCTCTGATGCTTCAAGAGTTTCCAGAACATGACAAGATGAAGAGAATAACAATCCATGAAATTAAAGTATTGAAATTATAAAATCAAAGTACAGAGTTTGGAAAACTCAAATTCCAACATCAATTTTCCTCAATTTCCTTAAGAAACAGATTCTACGTAAACCTAAGTTACATTTCACCAGAACACGAAAAGAAAGTGAATTACAGAGCTTCTGGTACCTTCATCGTCTGCAGAAGGAGTAGAGTATGTGAATATCCCATCGGATAGGTAGGAAAATTTATAGGAGCTACTCTGAGCCCCTTATACGTATTTGAAGATTTCTCCTTTGGATCCAAAGTGGACAATAGGTACTTACATAACGTTATTATTACTTACTTATTTTTTTTATTTTTCTCCATTGGAGTTGTATCTTATTTTTAATAAAAATATTTCTAACATACAATTCTAATCATACCACAAAATATCGCTATTTCGCCTAGCGTTCTTCGACAGAAAACTTCAAGCAAGAACTACTTGGGAAGTATCATAAGCACACCTCATATTTTCGTTGATAAGTCCAATTTGATATTGTAAAGATCTTGATGTTGTGTAAGAAGCCTACTTGATGAAGAAAAATCCTTTGTTTCTTCTCTGCTATGGAGGGAAGTTGAGGAATCAATCCATGGCCCGTCAACTGATATGCTGCCTTGGACCTGACTGTCTCGAGAGAACGTTGAGACATGAGACTGGCTGTCCAGTGAGAGCTTCTCAAAGGCCTTGAATCTCATATCTGGGTTCATCCTATCGAGCTTGATCGTTGGTGCTTGGACTGCAATTTTGCCTTCAAGCATACTGACTACAGAGGACATGCATGGCCTGAGAGTGGGAGATTGATTGGTGCATAAAAGGGCCAAGTTCAGCAAGTTCATCACCTCCTCCTCTGCGTAGTTTGAACCGAGACTTGGATCTACCAGCTCCATGAGGTTTCCCTGCTCCTGCAGGACATAAGCCTGCAGTCCAATGAAGAACCCAAAACATGTTTTTCGTTATAAGCATACATGGTCAAGAAATGACAAAGCAGAAAGTATGAGGAAGAAGACATTGTTTACCCAATCCAGAAGATAAACACACTCTTGCTTTGGCCTGTAATTGGTGTTGCTTTTCCCGCTGACAATCTCTAAAGCAACAATTCCAAAGCTGTAAACATCTGCTTTGTTTGGCTGGCAACCCTCATTGCATATTCAGGAGCCATATATCCTCTTAAGAGAAGACAACAACATGGTGATCAGTCTTGTGCTATACTTATTTTTAATCGATATATGCAGAAAATTATGTTTAGAAAAGAGTACTGTATATACATGAACCCACTTCAGAAACTCACCAGTTCTACTAAATTCTGCATCTCTAAAACCAGAGAAAGAGGATGAGGATCACCGCATTTGCTTTTGAATTTCAATGAAGAAAATTGACTTTTTGAAACCCCAAATGGAAAAAAGAACCGCTAGTTGGAAACTTCATACTTTTTTTTTTGGTGAAAAAAGACTACGAATAAGGAAACTTACACATACGATTAAAAGATAAACCATAATATTATTCAAAACAAAATTTTATAAGGTCCCTAAGAAAATCTGAGCACCAAATATTAGGATTAGTATTAGGAAACTTCATACTTTAGTGGTTGATTAAGTTTTCTATCAATCTCATCGTATCAATTTGTTATTTTTTTGGACATGGATTCAAATGCATATACAAAATTGATTTCGATGCAGGGAAGCTAATAACAGAAGGAGATGAGCGAACACACTCACATTGTTCCAGCTATTCGTGTGCTGATATGGGTGTTCTCTTCCTCATCCAGTTTAGCCAAGCCAAAGTCGGATATCTTGGCATTAAGATACTTATCAAGCAGCACATTTGTTGCCTTTATATCTCTGTGGACGATTTTCAATCTTGATTCCTCATGAAGATATGCTAATCCCCTTGCTATCTCCAAGCATATCTTCTTCCTAGTTGGCCAGTTCAAATTTAGCCTGTGCTCGTCATTGCCTACAATGTGGAAGAGGGAGAGACTCTGAGTCATTATATTCATTCTTGAAAACAGAACAAAAAATGTAAGTCAAGTATTTACCAAAAAGTGCACGGGCAAGACTATTGTTTTCCAAATATTCATATACGAGCAACAACTGATTTCCTTCTATGCAACAACCATAAAGCTTCACAAGATTTGGGTGTTGTAAGGCAGATATCATTCCTATTTCATTTATAAATTCTCGGTTCCCTTGCTTTGATTTAGAAGACAACTGCTTAACAGCAATTACTGAACCATCTGACAGTACACCCTAAGATCAAGCAGGACAAAAATTTGAATCATGAATTCAGAAAAGGTAAGGATATGAGATAGCTGCAGAAAATATTGCATTTCCCTCTTAATCAATGCTTGAGCATATAGTTAGCTGTCAAAGGAAAAACCAAATCTGTGACTACCTTGTAAACTGGCCCAAATCCACCTTCACCAATCTTATTTGCAGGGTCAAAGTTATTGGTAGCATCTTTAATCTGTCGTAAACTAAAATAACTCGTGTGCATCCTTAGCTCACGTAGTTCTGTAAGTGAAATAAAATTGGCAAAAAACAAGCACAAAGATTATTGAATATTTCCAAAGTAGTGTCACAATTTCAAAGATAGGAGCTGTTAAGAGTCACAAATTTCTTGCATGATCGATTCTCAACTCATCTTCAGTTCTGCTCTTTCCTCCCAGTAGCCTTCTTCAGATCTGTGAGAGTCCAATCAAATGCAAGGACCACATGAAGTTATCAATGCCAATGATATTCAACAGACAGCCCTGGTTGGGATCAGCCCATACAAAGAGCAAGAAGTAATGTCATGAATCAGCCAAAGTAAGAGAAGCGAGTGAATTTTGGGAATATGAGATAAGCTCACTTGGTGTTGTCACTGCAAGAGTTGGTATATGAGGTCCATATACACCCTTCAGCAATTACATTAGTCCCTTTGTCTGAATTGCAAGTAGCGGACTTCAGAGTGCTACCAGTAACGGCATACTGAAGTCCTCTGAATGCCCTTCTGAAGCAACTCCAGCTTTTTCCATTATATTATAATCGGTCAAAACTACATTCCCTGTAAGAAAGTTTCAGTCAGTTATTTACATATTTGGGAAATAGAGAAAACGGGAAATTGATATTTTTCACCATCGAACTCTGCAAACACTGCAGTATGCCTTCCTAAGGCTGTCGAATGTTTGACCATTGAAAACATTATTTCAGTAAAGTGAGCTGACATTATAAGGCCATTTTTCTACGCAAAATCCATACTTGAGTGAGATGTGGGAGCAAGACGAGCAGTTTGCAGACTTTTTCATTCTTGAGTTCAAAGAAGATGTGGTTTTGGCTACAAGACTATTTTCTCCTGTCTGCCCAGGAAAACCCTGCACCATGAGGAGCTCCATTTGTTTGAGCTATCAATAAAGAACTTCCATTTCATTCCTATCATCGTCTTTCTCATATGTCTCCTTCTCAAAAGGTTCTTCCTCTCTCCATAAATTGATACATGCAGGGAATGGTCCTAATTTAATGTAATTGGAATCAAGGTGAGATTCAAGCTGTTTCGGCATCATAATTACCAGTACAATAGGTTAACAAAAGCTACATTCTTCAGGTTTCGCAAATATACAAAGACCTTCTGCAAGCACCAACGGTCCCAAATGGAACTTTGATTCAGTCCCTTTATTTATAGTTCTAATAATGGCATGTACATGTGTCAAGGTTAAAGAACCTGCCGTTTCTTTACAGATGCATAAACTGTGGAAACCAAGTTCTGGCAGAGTGAAGAAAAATGTTGGAAGAAGATAAGGGTGCACAGAACAGAATGTAATAAACAATGATGGGAAGAGCTAACTGGATAATTGCAAGAGTCAAGATGTGGCCTTGTAAAGTTGTTAAAGACAACCACTGCGACAGAAATGAAATGTAGTTAGTGTGATATATGCTTTGACCGAATAAGAGATTGAAATATTAGTGGCTCTGCTGCCACTAGTAAAGAAAAGACCACATCCATATGTAACACCGCGCCAGCCTATGAACGATATAGTAGCCAAAAAAGGATAACAGAAGACTGAGAAATACTAAATATATGGTTCTCCTTGGTCCGATATTATCCAGCTAGGCACTTCTCCAGTCAGTGAATTGTGCGCGAGAAACCTGTACACATAGTATCACAAGTAAACAGGCTATTAATGGATAAAAATGACTGGTTGTACCTTATTACAAGTATTTAACTTACATGTTATCAAGTTTTGTTCTGTTTTTGCCTCTTCAGCGTATTCAAGAATCTGACCTGGTCATCTTGTTGAAGCTCAGGTCACTGTAAAGAAAAAAGTTCAACATGACCGAAAAGGCAAAGAACATCAACATCAATACATGAAATGGTACAAGCCAATAATGCTGTGGGGTAGCATCCATACAACCATGTAATTTACTGATCAGGCGCTATTATATAATCATAAACTGATTTATATTTTCTTCTTTATACATACATAACAATGAGGAAAATTAAGAAACACCGGCTCAAAACTCACAGAGTTTAAGTTTCAATGATTTCCATCAATTCCAGATTTCAACTGTAATCGAGTATTTCTCATCACCCCATATAACAATAAAAGGAGTAAACAACTGATGCAATGAACATAAAGGACATAACTTAGGACTGCAGCTTGACAAGATTCATAAAATAGAGTTTTATCCTAAAATAATACAGTTAAAAACACTAACTATTGATCAAAGCGATCGCTCAAACTACACGCTTAAAACCACGCGGGACGTACCTTAATACCTGGGGTTTGAGGCTACTACAAGCTGAAAGGCCTCAAAACACCTTCAAGCCTTAACTAAAGGTGTTTTAAAATTTTTTTTTTATATTAGATAATTATATTTTTATATCATATAATTGTAAAATACATTGGATAATTCTATTTTCAAATTAGATAATTCTATATTTCTATTAGATAATTCTATAATATTTTATAACCCTGTTTCTAAAAGATATAGTTTTAAAAATATAATAATAATATTTATAAAAATGAGAATATTTTATATTGAAAATTATATGGAAAATTCTCTAAAATGATTATTCCAGAATGATATTAACGTTATCCATATTTAAAAATTATAATCATTTTAATGTAAATTATAATTTTTATATAATCATTAAAATAAATTGTTTATCACAACAATATTATTATAAATGTATTGAATTATAATATTCTAAAATTTAATTATATTTTTTATTATTAAATATATTGTTTTTAATATATTATAAAATTATTTACAAATTACATAATGCATCACAAAAAGACAATGCCTCACAAATTCTCATTTTCTGACTGAAAACATTATTAAATCATAATCGATGACATACTTAACTCAAGCTTTAATTGATTATGTGATTAATAACAGCTACATTTTTCTTGAAAACATTAGATTGATATATATATTTTTTAAAATGCATTATTTGAGGAAACCATATAAAATATATCTATCTTCAACTCACAATCATTTTTAAGACATTTCATATCCTCCAAAATTAAACTATATGAAGCGATTCCACTCAAATCAGATATTATCCTGATGATTAAGACATGGAAAAACAAAATTAAATACTTAAATTTATGAATTCAATTTTAAACATGAAGAGAATCAAGAACTGGAACATAGCAATTGTTGTGATATGGAATACACGCCCATGTCCATAAGTTTTTCAACTGAGATATAATAGCAGGGATGGGCCCCTCCATTGATGTGCCTTGCAGATACCTGCAATAGTTTAATATGTCCATCAATAACTAAATAATTTATTTGAGCTTGTATGAGATATTTCTAGGTGGACAAAATGGCAGATTAATGAAATGAAGTATGATACTCACAGACTCTCAAGTTGGGTCCGATTCCCAATCAAATATGGTATCTTCCTAGATAAATCATTCCCATCTATAGTACTGCAAATGGAACATGAGTCAGAAAATTACAAATTTCCAAAATGTATAAATGTCCAAATAATTATAAATACTTACAAATCCTTTAGAATTCAGATTGTGAAAAACTTTCTGGTATTGTTCCTATAAAATTGTTTGCAGAAAGAACACTTTAGAGTCAACAAAAAAAAAAAATGAAGGTAGATGAGTTCCCTGAAATAGTAATTAGACAACACGAAAGAATGGGTAAGTCAATGCAAAGTCTATGCTGAAAACATTACAGAAAAATACTTCCCATCAATGTCATCACTCTCCAAATAGAGCAACTTCCCAAATGATGAACTTTGGTGTTAGAAGCGTCCTTATCATCCCTACTGCTATCCTAAATGAAGCATTAAAAATCATACTCTGAATCTCCGGCTTTCATCACAGGATGAATTAATGAATACTAAACTTAAAAAAATAGGAATAGCCTATATGAGTTTCTATCTGTTAGTCCATAAAACTGCCAACTCATAAATATGTTTGCCTATGTTTGTCTTCTTTGGGGTTATAACAATTGTCATGGTGGTTCACCGCAAAGCCGCTGAACGAAAAAGGTGGATTGAGCTTTCATATATATGAACATCAATCTTCCCATTATTTTCATCAACTCAAGGTAAATGAACTCAAAAGATTTAGCAATCATGCAAAGGGAGAAGACCTCTTTTGTTTTTCTTCTTTGGTTAGAGACCAAAAATATGATACAGGATAGTCCATCAAATATAGAAGGTTTCATTGATTGGGTAGAATGTAAATGAGTAGGGGTAGTTTTCATACATCCAATAGGTTTTTTGTGCAGTTTTGGGAGGTGGGTTCTTCTCTTCTTGTAGCCTTCAAGTCGCTATTTTAGCGTCTTTTCATTTATATAATTCTTTCATTTATCAAAAGAAAAAAAAAAAAAGATTTAGCAATCATGCAATAGAGAATGAACTCAACCAGCTATACAATCAACATATCCATGAGGCATTCGTCATATAAAATGCATTATCAAAGTCTTTGATTAAAAAATATCTTCCTTAAAATGGCTTTGGGCATTTTGGCAGCTAAGCAGACTACAACTAGAATACAAGGACTTAAGGATTAATGAAATAAATGAAATGAATAACTAATATGCATATAAAGAGTGGGATGAGAATGTACTTTCTTACGCTTTCTTAAATTGCCAATTTTTCAAGACTTAAAGTAAAGGAGTTCTTCGTTTCGATTAGATTCCAAGACTCGAAAAGTAATGCATTTAATAATCAAGGTTGAGCATCATTAACTTAATAAACTATTCAACTCCATTTCATGACTTACAACTCAAGTGTATCGATATCACTTCATCGAATTGAACTTTATCTCGTTTCAAAGAGAGTCGTGGAGCACCAAAGTTAGATCCCCAACCGAGAACTACTTAGAAATATCAAAAAACATGATCCGTCACTTCAGGGCGCACAATTAACCAAAACTTACACACATCGGAAGATGCCCAAAACTAAGAGGGACGATCCAATTGATATAGCTGCGGTGAGAGATCGTTGGCAAAAACAATAATCCCTTGTGCAAATCTGATATTACATACCAATGGATAAAGGCCGGCCTTCACTGCAAGGTAGTTGGGTTCAAGTCAAATACTAGAGGTAACTATACAATCTAAAAACCAAACTCGTAATGATATTAAATAAATTGCAAGAATATTAGATGTCCATGATGAAGATCACTGAATATTATTACATAGCACCTAAAACACAAAAGTTGGTAATCACTCTGACAAACCCATTTGTAATAATTTTGTTTTCAACTTTTATTCATGACTTAATGATTACATTTGGAGACTTCAAAAAGCAAAAAAAAAAAAAAATCATGGAAGTAAAGTGAAACCACAACTTCATGGTAGTGGATTAAGGTGTATTATCATGAGCGGCGAATTTTAATCACAATGGAAACTAACGAAAATGTCACTTACAAGACTATAGATAAGGAAGATCTCCAAACCCCAGTAAAGTTCCATTCAAATCAAGACCCTTCAACTCTCAGAATTTACAAAGGGAAGCAAACAATAAGATAGTGGAAAACACAACCATTTATAACAAACAACTTAGGCTTTGCACTGTGCCAGCGCTAATGCCTCACATATCAGGCTTGCTCGATCTTTTCCCGCTCCTTATCAAAACCTGATAAGAAACTGTTTTATAAGTGGGTTTATGGAATTCAAGATCCTCTTCACTCTGGCGCCATTGATTCAATCGCTTTGAAGCAATTTCGTATACAAAAGCGTTTTTTGAAGAAAACAAGAAGTCGGTACAATCCAAACAAAATACTTTCTCAAAAGGTAAAATGATAACCCATAGTATTTCAAAAGCACTTGATCGGCTATTCTCTCAAAACTCAATCTATTAGGCCATTAGAACGGCATTTGAATTATTCAATAAATATATGTTGGTGTGGAAGCAAGACAACTTCCAAATCAGCTTCAACAGGATCGAAATTGGGACCACATAAACAAATACTAAACTTTGATATATGCATCATGTCAAGGAAGAACAAGAATGAACATCATACATGCTCACGATAATACAAATGAAAGATTCGCATTTAAGGTATTAGCCAGAATGTACATTGTCGACTTTATTCTCCAAATGAATCTACCGAAGCCCCAGGGTAACAGTTCTGACTTTACTTCAAGATCCGTCGGGTTGTTTAGCTTTGAGGATGATTTGGAAGTTGGTTTTCACTGTTACAAAAGTAGATAAAAATGGTCACTAAATGGATTGATAACCTATAGAAAAGAATTACGGCGTAATCCCAAGCGATCAATTTCACTTCAAAGCAACTTCAGCTTGCTTCCTAAACCTTTACTGGAATAAGCTAATTTGATCTCTCCTATTCAAAGTGGATCACGCCTATGGTCACCAATCAATTTATTCTAAATGGATAATAATTTCTTTTCATTGCCATGAGATTTTGAATAGCCCAAAAATTCTGATTTAATCAAACCTATCATCCAATTTTTAATTTTTGCCTTGATACACATACTCTACTTAATTTGTACACACAAAACCATAGCTTTTATACTAATTCAAACGAAAATTACAAAAAAATACTAATATTATACACTAAAATTATAAATTATTTATGCAACATATAATAATAATATTGGGGTAAAACAGAGGTTATAACATGTATTATATAATATAATATAATATATAATGCATATAATAGATCGCTTTTTTTAATAACTATTATATGATTGAATCAAAACTAATTAATCAATAATGAAGATTTAATCATATTATTTACAAATTTTGTCATATAAATTGAAACCCAAACTCAATATTATTTTTTTTGTGGTTACATCACTCCTATTTTTTTTTTAAATTAAACACTTTATTTATAATATAATAAATTATTTTTATTAAGACTTAAACCCAAACCCCCTTCCCTATGTCCTTACTTTTTGAAAGGTCTCGCTCTCCATGTGAGTTTGGTTAATAGCCACCCTTCTCAGATTTTTCTAACCTCTGTATTTTTAGATTTTTCCTTTCTCTTCCTTTATTTTTCTACCATCTGCTTAGTAATAATTAAATGAAAATAAATTTAAACAATAAAAGAAAGAGTACAAAAGTTCTTAATCAATGATGTCTTTTGTCTTGTCATTAGATTAGTAAAAAAAATTCTACAGTCAAACGACCGAGAAATCAAATTATACTGAATATAAAAAATAGACTAATTAATCTATCGGTTCACCTTTGTTTTTAATTTTTATACAAATTCCTGATTTTGACAACAAGTACAAAAACCAAAATTTGGATTAATTGACTGAAAATTTAACAAAAATACTAACGTTATATTAAAATTATAAAATACAATATATATTAGATATATAATATATAATGTGATATATTAGTGTAATATATAATATATATTAGTATTATATAATGTGTATAATACATCGTTTTTTGAAGTTAACTGATATATAGTTAACTGAAAATAATGAATTAGCAAACGAAGACTGGATTAATCGGTGATTTGAAGTTTTTTTGATATGTAAATACCAAACCTAAAACCGATAATTTGTTTTTTTAGAAATATGATCGTTCCTTTCTTTTTAAAGAATAATTTTATTTCATAATGATTTCTAGTATACCGTGGACCTTTCCCCTATTTCTCAATTTTGAGATGGAGCATAGCACAGCTTTCACCTCTACTGAAGGTCACAAATAAATATAAAACTATTGTCTGAACTGACAGTTTTTCTGTAGCTAAACTTAAAAAAAGCGAACAAATGCAATATCAAAATCTCAGATCCCAAAGCATGAGATGAGACTCAACAACTTTATACCATTGAAATGTAAAACAAAAACACAGATAGTTTGGAAAACTCCAGACTTACTTTTTCCTGCATTTAATAACAATTAAACCTAAGTTTCATTTTCTTGAGAAAGGGAAGAAAGTTGACCAGTGAGATTAGAGTGGAGATAATACCTTCGTCGTCTGGAATATGCTGAGCAGCTGGGATGTGGAAGAGAGACAGAAGAAACACAGAAACAAAAAGAGAAGATAGACATGAACCACAATCTGGCTTTACACTTGATATGAAATGAAATGCTTCTTAAGAAGAGTAGTAAAGCCAATCGCCCATTCATCTACTTAGAGGTTTTTGTCTTTTATGTGCATGCAGCTCACTATATTAGCTGCACAATCACGTTTTTTTTTACTTTTTTTATCATTCATTAAATTATTTTATAAACTCACACGGAAAGTTATTACTGCCTTGTTTATACATGAACTATAATTACCAGGAAATTATGGGCATGGAAAATTGTGGATACGTGAGAAAAATAAAGTTTTGAAAATTTAATATGTTGCTTAAAGGTAGACTTGGTTGCTTAAGTAAAATGCTCTAATATTAAATTAAATTTATAATATAGCATTAATGATTTTTTATATATCTTCTACTTTACATTATTTAATAGTATTTTATTTCTCACAAATTAGTCCCCATTTCTAATCATTTGTGCTAAGATTATTTCCTTATTAATAATGAGTTAAGTATATCTACTTACAAGATTTTGCTACATTCTTGTCACAATGAAATAGTTTAATTTTTTTTTAATTTTTTAATTTTCTTAGGTAATCTTTGGCCTTTGAAAACTTTAAGAAAATATGTAAAGGATAAATGTTGAAAAATAAAAAATAAATGTTAAATGAATAATTTTTGTTTGTTTTTTTTTTTTTAAAAACTCATGTCATTCATATTTTTTTCTTTTTATGATTAAATTATATAATTTTTTAATTATATTTGATTTTTAAATATAAAATATTATTCATATTTATTTTGAAATAAACACATTATTAAATGATCCAAACAAAGTTTTTTTTTTTTTGATAAGTAATGATCCAAAGAGAGTATTAACATTTAATTTAAAACAAGACATTTTAAGTATTAGTTAGCCTTTTTTTTTAAAAGTTGCTATATATATATTATTAAAATACACTTTCACTTTTAAAAAGAAGAATTACAGAATCATCTGGTGATTAACTCGAAAAACTCTATCCTTATGCTTGCTTTGAAACGGTAGAGTACACTCTACCACTCTTGAGTTCAAGTATGATGGGTTTGAAAACTATATTTAATAGCCTCTTAAATATATAAAAAGTATCAAAGAAAATAAAATTATATATATATATATATATATATATATATATATATATATATATATATATATATATATATATATATATATATATATATATATATATATACTAATTAATTATGTATGACTTGTTTAGTAACCAATGGATAATGATACTCATAAATAATAGCTTAAATTTCAAATTTATAAATATACTACTTAATCAAATGAAAATAACTCATAAGGACATTAACACAATTTATTGTTGAATTTTTCTTTTGTTAATAATTTAGATTTATAAGGTGAGTTTATTGGAAATATAGTATACTATTGAAGAATTAAAAACATTATTTACAAAAATATTATTAGTCACTTTAAAATATATGAATTTCTTAGTTGCTTATTTGGTAAAAAAATATTAAAATTGTGCAAATAGATAAATATTATTATTATTTTAATAGAGTTATGAACAACTTTATGAAAATTAGTGATAAATATGTCAATTTCTTCATAATAATTAGATATTAATTATTGAAGACGGTATAATCTGCAATAACCTTGTGGATTTTGTGAGAACTTAGAATAAGGCTTATAGCTATTGATAACTTTGATAAACTTGTCTTTCAATTCACATGCATAACTTCCTCCTCCATTCAAAAACGCCTGAGCATTATTTATGAAACTAAAGTGACAAAGCACAATCCACTTTCCAATCATCTTTTCTCTACCAACAACAACATTGTATGGCCATACGGCCAATCCTCTAAAATGGGTCTAATTTTTTAATTTTTCCACAAAACATTCTCCAACAAACGCCTATATATATATATATATATATATATATATATATATATATATATATATATATATATATATATATATATATAATTATCATTATATCAATAATTCATATTAATAAGCTCTCATTTAGTAGACAAACGCCTTTTTAGTCTACATGCGATTCTTCCATTTATATTGAATTTTCAAAGCTTTATTAAAAGCCAACTTTCTTTTTTGAAGTTCTAAAACTTGGAAGTGACTTTAGTTTTTTTTTCATATAATAAAATATAAACTCAACATAATTTAAACGTATTTATTTAAAAAATAATCAATTACTTCCTAATGAAAACAAGCATAATTAAATTATTAACAATCCATATCGATGCATAATTAATGTTTTGATATATAATTAAACAGTTCAAATTTGATACTGCTCTTATAAATATAAATAAAAATGTTCATAACTAGATACTTGCAAATTGAAATCATTTTAATGCATAAAAATATTTGATTTTCGATGTTGACTGTCTTTGGGATTAGCTAAAAAGTAGCCACCCTCTGCATTTTCTTTAGTTTATGGCGATAAAGATGAAAGACCAAGCATTAAAGTCGTTGTGGAATAGAGGACAAGAAATAGTGTTATGATTAAGACGTAAAATAGAGAGATTCAAACCTAATCATGTTGAAAACTTCCAAGAAATATCCACACTAGCTGACTATCTTTCTCACAGTACACAAATTTGTCCTTGGGATTCAAACCGATATCTTCCCATGTATTTCGACAAATGGATCAATTCAATTAATTTCGACTAAAGATATCCAAGCCACACATTTCTTAATTCATTTTATATTCTTAATTTGATCACTTATTCTTGATTAATCTTTTATCACCCAATCCAACACATGCGAGTTATAGGCCAAAACCTTAAAAAATTTTTAAAATAAAATTAATTTTATAAAATCATTATTCTTCAAATAAAAATAAATAATATATAAATATATAATAATAATTAATATATAAAATGATTGAATCTAAACAATATAATAATAGTAAACAAACTTAAGTAAATAAATAATGCTAGAACACTTTTATAACCAAAGTACCAAACTAACTAGATAAATAGTACAAAACAATAAAATGAAAAAAATAACTCCAAAGTATAAAATAAATCTCATATGCCTATAATCTTCATTCTCATCCTCATTATATTCAATAATAACATGTGATTCAACATTAGAAATATGTAAATCCTTGATAGTGGTTGAGTTATCATCATCCATTAATTAAATTAGAATGTTAACAACATAAATTCCTATTTTATGTTTAGCCTAAAAAACATATTTTTTCCAAAACTGCATCTCAACCATATAATAATAAAATATCCTATTTGTTTGAAAATCCATATTGTAAAAAGATATAATTATATTAGGAAAGAAATTAGTGTATAATTTTTGTTAATTATTTTAAAAATAACATTATTTTGTTATTAACACTAGTTTAAGTAATAAATTATTTAAAATATATTAATAATTTAGTTATTAAATTTAATTTAATTTATAAACTAGTGTACAACTTCATTTTAACAATATAAAAAACATACATGATTTGAATAAAATTTAAAGGATAAATAAAAAATGAAATTGTAAATATTTGAAATAGGATTAATGAGATAAATAAAATATATTCTAATATTAAAATTGTAATTTATTTAATCTTAAATGCATTCTCAGAATTTAAGATTTTTATTATATTAAATTTATTATATGTTATATTAAAAAAGATACATTTTAGAAATGAAAATAAATAGCTTAAAACAACAAAGTTTATTATGTCAATTCATATATTATAATAATAATTTTTAAAACCTATACTAGAAATGTGATAGCCAAAATATCAATTTTTATAGATAACAATTAAAAATCCTCAATTCATAAAATTAAATAAAAATTGAGGATCAATAATTTTAAATACGCTTCAAATCCTGGGTCCGTTGACTACCCGTCAACCCTGCGAGTAATTCTGCGAATGCCCCGGGTGACCCGACATCTCTCACGAAAAAAATCTGGGTAGAGTCTCTTTATACCGGGAGCTCTACCCCAAGATATAACCCGTCTCTTAACACATCTAATGAATTCACAAAGAGTCCAAACGAGTAAGTAATGCGCCACTGGGCCCCTGTGATAATCACTCAACCAATATATCCCAACCAAATACATATCTCACGTGTTCAAGAGTTGATAATTTTACTCCTACACAAACACATATTAAAAATCAAAGTTCTAATACATGTTTACATATCATAACCCAAAGCCACACCTCCGCTTTTTCAATCGGCCTTATGACGTAGTCGTTTCCTCGTGGCGCCTCCTGCATTCTGTATTGCCTCGACAAAGGAAGCACGTTCAAGAGTGGAATCACCCTAAATGGGCTACTTCCACCTAAGTGTATATGCACGTCTAAAGTAAACACACACATTCAAGCAAATGCATTGATCCTACTTGAATGTCTGCATAACTATACCCCGAGTCCTCACCGACTCCCACACTTGGCTTCAAGCCCTTCGTATGAGAAACATTATTTTAACAAAGATATTTGTTATTATTCAGGAATCTCGTATATAAGTAGTGGACTGCCTCCATGTTATATTTGGTGCACCACCCTTCGAGATATATCAATCGGGTCTAATTTCACTTCACCCAGACATTTTTATATATGGACTACCCTCCGATATTATAACCATATGTTCCATAATTTTATATTAGTCAATCCTCCGAAATCATCCCCAAGAATCCTCATACCATTATTATCTTTCTTGATGCTCCCAAAGGTATACGGAAATGCAATATTTTTTCAATTCATTGGCAATTTCTGTAACACATGCAAATATATAATCATGCAGAAGAGAACACATAAATTTAAATCACACAAACATGTTATGCAATTCCACAATTCATTACACCAAAAAATTAGCTCATTACTGGCAAACACGAGCAATTCCACTTGAATTGCTCCGCCAACACGCCACACAAAAATTTATTTTCGTGTCACTATTCGATGAACAAAGAAACCCCTGGGTTTACTATTCACATCCATTCACCACGCCCCATTCCCGATCCGACCGAATGGCGTGATTCGAACCGAGTCCGCGCGAGACTATATATCGACCTATCACTGCTCTTCTCGCAGCCTAACTTCAGAATCGTGGTTATATAAAACAATTTCGTAACAAAAATCATTTTCATTTACAAAAGAACTACCACCGAGTGTTCATCAAAATTTATACACATATACCGAGTCCACCCATTTACTTATACATGTACATTTCTTTTTTTCTAATACAAAACCTCAGATCGCGGCAGCAAGGCAGAGCAACTGGCCTTCAATGGTCGGCTTCACATGGGGATGTCCCGCCCTTTATCTTTCGTCTTTGCTTCAGATCAGATGATTGGAGAATATCTGTATTTTAAGTTCTCTTTGATGCTTGAGTTAACATAAGCACTTAACAACCACCACGGCACCTGTCATGCTTTTATATGTTATCTCACAGAGTCTGATGTAAATCTGATATAACTTTATTATTATCATCTCTCTCATATCTCTCATCAGATGTCACATGTTTTCCGTCTTTGACATAATCCATCTGTTTCTATTCGATTCTGTGCTTGTCATCTTCTTTACTAAACTCATCGTCAAGATTTGATGTTCTGTCGGCATCGTTAGTATTGTCCATCTGTCTGGTTGATGGTATGCCCACATTATAGTGTTCAAGGGTCACACATCCTGCGTTTCTGTGCATGTCAAGATTCTTATACACATTTCGGCGTTTTTTACAGAGTTACTTATATCATCTTGATAAAATTTATCATACACCATATCATACCATATCATGATCGTCGTATCACAAATGATTTCAACGTCTGTTTCACACCGCGCGGCAAACCACCATACCACTTCGGCAGTTATCCCGGCTACTTTCGATATTTATTTTCTTCATGGTTTAGTTTTCGTATCGTCGCAAGCTCTGGCGTTATTTTCGGCGGTCGCCTGATCAGGGTCTCGCACACAAAGAGCATCCGTTTCATCGCTATATGTATGGCGTTTCGGCGAGTCGGTGTCATATACTGCCATGCCGGCAGCCCTGGGGCCTGATTTGTTTGAGCCATGCCCGGCAAACCCGCAATAAAAGCGAAACGAGAGGCCCTGGCGCGCCATATCATTTCGTGAAATAAGGTTCCAGGAGGGCCCCGCGGTTTCAGATTTACCCATGTAACATGGTCTATGGTGGCCCAAGATCACTGTCGGGTCGACAGATAACATCATTTGGTATGTCCTATATAGCGTGGACCCTCAGGCTTACCCAGATCCAAACTGGGATCTGATCTCATCATCTTAAATCACCCTGAGATCGTAATCCTGAATATGTTTCACAGACTGTTTTCCTGAATAGGTGATGCCCATCTATCCTCACCACTCCCAAGCACATGGTCCATGAGTCTCTATACCAATATGAGATTCATGACCTTTGGCTGGTCCAGCATATCCGTGATCATGGCAATATAAAGGTAACTGTTTGGTTTTGGTTTTGGCTTTTCTATATCTCATACCATCTTGAGCACACGTGGTTATGCGGTTATAATATATCATATACTGGTGTCACAGTTCGGCACAGTCCATAGTTCATGCGCAGGAAACCCATACATATAATTTATACAAGGAATGGCGGCGGTCCGGTACTCTGGCCATCAGGAAATATGGTTCGTTCGCGCTTATTTATCTGATATATTCACGGTTACGAAATAACTTGCTTGTTATTTCATGATGGCTTATGCAATATATATACTATCATTACTCTCTTACCTGTATCTGCTCTCATACTAAATCATATTATTTTGCTCTTATAAAGAGAATCTTTGTGGTATTTTATCGTGTGGCTTATCTTGTCCATTCTTTATAGGTCCATCTGATACTACTACTCTGTGTATATGCAACACATCTCCATAATAATCTTTATTCATTAATCTCTATATTCTCTGCAGTGCTCTTATTAGATTTGACAAGTGTTCTAAGTGATATACCCATACATTTCTATACTTGTAATGTTTTGTTTGTATTTTTATCAGACCGGTCCCATCTCCGTGAGAGTTACAAAACTTATATCTTTACAATGGCTGGGTAATTTATACTTTATCTATCTTATACTTGTATCTATCTTATATTATGGCGATATACTATGATTATCATATTTCTTATTGTTTTTCCTTATTTCTGACCTAATATGTTCCATTTTATCATACTATGTATGGTTGTGGCTCCTTGACTCAATGGGCTTTCCATAGAGTTTGAAGAACACCCAAACTGAGTTCGACGGCTGTGGTTGGCAATCTCCCAAAGTCGAGTCGCTACTTAGTCAAACTCTAACCTGGACGAGCCGACCGACCTCGTGAGCCTGCTGGCCCGACACCCCGGTCTGACACCCAATGGTCTCAGGCATATCGAATGATCTCTTAACCCACTGGGCTTTCCATAGAGTTTAAGAACAATCTAACTCCAGTTCGGGACGAAGGAGTTATGACCTTCGAGGTCATAGTAGTCAACCCTAATCGACGAGATGACCTGCTCTGAGCCCGGTCTAACACCCCGTCTGACACTTTTATGCCTCGGCCACATGAATGGATTCTTGACTCAATGGGCTTTCCATAGAGTCCAAGAACACCCGAATCGGAGTTCACTCAAGGAGCGTGACCTTCCGGTCGGGAGGTCATACGTAGTCAACCTGTGACAAGCCGACCCGAATCGACGAGCCGACCAATTCCTGGGCGGCTCTCGGTCTCGACACCTGTAGTTCGACACCAATATCATCCACAGGCAGGAATGGATTCTACCAAATGGGCTTCCATAGAGTCCAAGAACACCCAACCGGAGTTTGACTTTGCTACACCTTCCGTCGGCGTCAAGCACTTAGTCAACCCAGATGAAATGACCTTCTCTGTAATGAGGTCCGGCCGACCTTCACGCATGAGGTCCGTCAATTCCCATCGACCTTCTGCTGCATGAGGTCTCGCTTGACCTCCGCCGACGACCTTTACTACCGACCTCTCACCCATTCGACCGCTCGTAGCAGACCATAACTCGTCTACAGGTTCGAATTGAGAAATCTGGGGCGTCAATATCGTTCACTACGTGGCTACAATTTCCCAGAAGGATTTACTACCAAATTCTCTTTATTTCTGACCCAAAAACCCGTTCTAATGTCCAGCTAGTTGACCCGAATCGACGAATCGACCGGCACCACCCACTGAAGCCGACCTCGATAAAGGGACCATAACTTGTCTACGAGGTCCAAATCGAGAAATTCAAAAGCCTAACATCAAGTCTGATGTGGCAATTTACTAGAAGGACTAACTGCCAAATTCCCTTTATTTCACCAAAAGCAAAGTTCTAAGGTCCGATATCACGAGGATCAAAATACTTTAGCCTTATTGTCTCCTTAATCAGACCACTCTATCCCAAAACACAACTATAGGAGCCTTAACTTTTCTCAACTCAACCCTACACAAAATGAGTTTAGAGTTCCCAAACCCAAACCGTACACAAAGAGATAAGAGGGTTCTAAACCATGTATCTAAACTGCCTAGACCAAAAACTAGACTTCCATACAAACTCCAAGACATGTATCCATACAATCTATAGTTTTCATATAAATATACCTAATTCCTTACACTCATACTCATAACTTCCATACTCAAATTTAGTAGTTCCATAAAATTATTCATAGCTCCATACCGTGATTTTCTTTTCTTTTCTTCCTTCTTTCTTTCTTCTCCTTTCTTCTTCTTCTTTCTCCTTTCTCTTCTCTTCTCTTCTGTTTTCTCTGCTTTCTTGCCTCTTTCCCAAGACCAAAATAAGATATTTATTTTGGCCTTATCCTTATTTGATCATTCCCTTTGCTTCACTTTCCAAGGAGGAACTTTCCTCCCTTCTTTCCTTCTGCCACTTGTCTCTTCCAGCTAAATTTTTCTTCCTTATTTTATTCTAATATATTTCTTTATTACTCTTGGTTTCCATATACTTTCATTTTTATTCAATTTAATTTATCAAAATCCTACTTTTGGCAAGAATCTGATAAATTATGACCCTAGGCCATGAATTGGTAAAGTACACTTACTCCCTAATCATAGATAATTTCAAGTTCTTGCTTATTTATTTCCGAACAATTCAATTTAGCTTTTAATATATCCTAAACAAGTCCGAAACTGTCAAGGTATATTTCGGGGTGTTACACATTCATCCAATCATCGGTTCACTTTGAGAACCCGAATTTCATGGCCATTCCCGCCATTATACATATCAAAGCATGCATTAACACATAAATGCACAAACTTAGCAACTCCAATACCGTGGGATGTCACGACCGCCCACATGGGTTTCAAATTTTCACCCTGCTCTAAGCTAATAGATCAATGGCCCCTCACGGCCCCATTCAACTCAAACATTGTAAATACACTTAAACAAAGTGTAAAACCTAAGCAGTGTAGCTTGAAACCCTAACCCCTTGAGTTTGACGAAACTCCTGTATCCCGAAGTCCACGCGTAGTTTCCTCCGTGAGCATTTTCTCCTTCTTGGCCCGAAGGATTTCGACGGTCGAATTTGCTAGAAATCTAGAGAGAAGTTGCTTACTCTCTCTAAAACCAAACCCACTTACTGCACCCCTTTCGCTGGGTCTCATTATCTCATTTTGTGGTATACCTATTAATTTCCATAATGCCATCTATGTCCCAAGCTTAGATATTTTCGGACATTCGCACTATCTCTGCCTTCCGCGCTTCCATCATTTTCACCATGTAACATGTATAACATGTGTGATACAGGTGACTTTCACACACACATGTCGTTCACGCATCTGGCTACGACGTCAAAACGCTAACTCCGACATACAATTTTAATCACGAAATCAACGTTAGCTAGATTTTGTAAGACGATTCCAACTGAAATCACTTCGCCATCCCAGATATGTGGTGACAAATTTTTAATTTCGAATCGAAATTACGATTACCATTTTCCATGTAAATTGAATTTCTGTCTTACATCCTGCCAACCCACATAGTTATGAGGCCAAAAAGGGGCTCGCCCCAAATTAGCCCGCTTTATTCGAAAGCATTAAATTTTTACAAATTCCAACCTCAAAAACGGTTAAGGTGGTTTAGCCCATTGGGTTCAACTCATATTGCCAACTCAATCAGAGACCCGAAATTCCAATTTTGAAAGGCAAAATCGTAATTTCGAGCAAAATCAAATTTATTCTCTGGGATCTCGGATGATTTGAACGGATTTTCACCGCGCTGAATCGCCTCACAATTTAGTTAGCACTTAATTTCTCACACCAGACAATGGAGTTAATAATGCTGAGACATAGCGCTTTCGTGCAGAAAACAATTTTTTCGATGGCTAAAGTCAAGATATAACACGTACCTGCGCCATAAGTGGCATGAGTAGAGAAACATGGCGAGGCCGAGATATTGCCGAATGTCAAATCAACAGAGGACAAATGGCGCTTGAATTTGCAGGAGGTGCCAAAATAATGAATAGTGTCGTCTTCAAATAAGTTAAAAGAAGCAAAACGTGAAAAGGGTGAAAAAAACCAAAAGAGTCGACCATTGTTTTTAGAGAGAGTATCGCTTCACTTCAGAACCTAATTCGCCAAATCACGATGTTAAGGTTGTTCACGAGTGCCACGTGTGGACTCCTAAGCTGAGAGTTTCACAACCCAAGATAGGGATTATCCATTTGAGTTTTACACTTTATTTAAGTGTATTTATGATGTTTGTTGATCAGGCCTGAGTGTCGTTGATCGGTCCCAAATCTCGAACCAAATTATTAGAAAACTTTGAAACCTAATTTGTGTAGCGTGACCGTGAGGGGCCGTTTGGGTGTTAATTGTATAACAGGCAACAAATTGTAATAGATATGCATAGGCTCCAAATGGTCACAAATTTAGTCTACCTGGCAACCTGGAAGATCGGTGATTTGCTCGTGAATAGTTATCGAGGTTTTACCATCTTTAGACAAGGTTCACAAAATACCGCACTTGGTCGAATTCAACTCCGTTGTTCAGGTTTTAATTCATTGTACTCCATCGGGAGCTAATTTTGATGTAATTGATGGTGAAATTACATGACATGTTTGCAAAGATTTTAATTATGAACATACAAACATTTATATTTGCATGTTTTATAAAAATTTTATAAATTCATCATGCATTTCCATATGCACCTGGGCACCCTAGAACAAGAGAGGAGCGCATGAGGTGATTCTCGAGAGAATGGTTTCGAGGGTTGACTAACAATAAAAAATTATCTGAGTGTGGTAGTCCATATAAAGATCAATTGCCTGAGTCGGCCCAATTGGATACATCGGAGGGTTGTCCACCAAAAGACACCGAGACTATCCAAAATAATTATATCTGAGGGTCATTCACAAATAATATAAACAAATATCTTTAGGCCAATGTTTCTCATACGTGGCTAGGCAAGTGCAGGGAGTCACAGAGACTCGGCAAGGACATCATGTAGACATCTGTGCAGATCACCATTTACTTGAATGTATGTTTTCATTATACTGCATATGCACTTAGGTGGAGTAACCACTGTGGTGATTTAACCATCGAGCATTACCACCCCGTCGGCGGATATTTTGCATGTGTATGGTGGAGAGGCGAGGAGACGGCTCATCACAGAGGCCGAAGTTTGTGAAGAAAGCCAAAGTTGTGGCTTTGATGCTCTTAAACATATTAGAACTCTATAAGTTTGATATGTCGATAAGAGTACTTATTAACTTTAATCATGGTAGATAGTCAGATAGTTGATGAGTATTCGGTTTATGGGCCCAGCTCGCCATTCATATATGTAATCAAGCGTGGTTTACGTCGGGACAGTGATGCATTCGTGCAGCTCCCGCACAGCGAGACTCCCGCCCCATTTCTGAGCATGCCTGCCGCCCACTCACTGAGTGATTATCCCGCCAGCCGATTGCAGTCAACTAATCTCCGGCTTGGGCCACAGACAGAATGCAGCCCAGCATACGACTACCTGTGGCTTGAGGGGATTCGGGGCTTAGGGCCATGTCTGCAAGAACACCACCAAATTTCAGGTGTCCATGTCGAGCTTCGAGGGTATGATTACCTAGGAAATCACGGCAAAACTAGAACACCCGCATCCATGTGTTTGGTGTGTTTTGTGTGATTTGATGAATCAGGTAAAAAATAGGCATAACATAAACTGCTATGTCATATGATCGTCGTGGTGTACATTAGCACACATAGGTGTGTCGATACTTTAAAGCCCACAAGGTGTGAACTGAACAAAGAAAAATAATGATAATGAAATAAATTTTAATAAATTTATTGGATAATGAAATGATTTCAGTTTCAATTACTTAGTTAGTAAGTGTTAACGTGGAGGTTTCTTTATAAATTTCGGACAACATGGTCCGTAATGTTGCAATCTTTTTTTTTTTTATATATTTATTTGGTTTAGAGTTAAGAAAATTATTTTTCTTAAGGTTTACAAGGTGTAAAACCAAAGAAAATGAGAGAAAATAAAATTTTAAGTAAATTTATTTGAGTGTTCAAGAATGAGAAAATTTAATTTTTTTAACATTTAATAAAACAAAATAAAATGTTTTAAAATTAGACAAAATTTTCGAAAATAAAATTTTCAAAAATGAAATTTTAAGATAAAATGTTTGAACAGAGACTGATCATTTCTCAGATTATTTCAAACAAAGGACAATGTGTATACAAAGTGATTTATGTGTGGCGAATAGTGTCTCTGTAAGCAAGGTTTATGCCTTAGATACCGTATTGAGAATTAAACTCGCCATCGAACCTGTATAGATGATCTTGTCAGATCACACTTTAGAGGCAGCCCAAGAGCAGACGGCCGATACCACCGTTGTTCGATCAACGTGACTTTGTCGAGGTCAGTAGTATCATAGCCACCCCAGCATGCTTCATAAGTAAGAGGTAGCCGTGAGGTCCAATAACCTCCGTAGGCTTAGGCGCATCATCCTCCCATATTCACGGTGAGGAGATCCGGCGTGGTGGCAGACCATTGGTTCGTACAGTATCGAGAAGGTAAGCAGGTTATGGAAATTAAGACTTAACACTACCAAGGTGGCACCTCAACCCGACCCGATGGGGTGTCAAGCAAGGGTGTCACACTTCGGATCGATCTTTCAAACCCTTTCTTCTTTCCTTTAGAAATACACTGCATCGCTTTCTCATTATATGCACAATTTCTCTAATAATAAAAAAATTCTTTTACATATACATTATACATACCACCATAGTGGTATTCATGTTCTATACAACGAGTCCCATTTACTTTAATAAACAAAGCTTATACCCATTCAAAAATACAGATCATGGAAGCAGCTAAGGAGCACCCATCTCCTCCAGTTGGCTTGCTTTGGCTGGCGGGATGGTCCCACCCTTTATCCTTGTCTTCTCGCTTCATTTGCCACTGATTAAACTAGCATAAGCTTTACTTTCAGCGAACATATGCGGGATGACCAATAACTATGATCGCCTCTAACAAATACATTTATCTTATCATTTTCATATAACGACACTTCATCATGACGCTTGACATATAACCTTTCATATCATTTATTTCTTGCCCCAAGCAATTATCATTTGATCATTCTTTCAATGGTTCATATTACATATCCTATTCTCGTATACACATATTCGTATGACATATTACTTCATGGTTGCTACTATACCGCCAAGTATGTCCAAATTTTCTACGCATCGTTATCATGCATCACATTATATACCGATTCATGTAATCGTTTAAGCGTAATTCGCTCATGACTATTTTCATTGTTTTCCCGTTATACTTTCATATTATTTCCCTTTCATGTAATCGCACTTGTTCATATACTGTATTATACTTAAAATTTCTCTTCCATATACCGTGATTCCATATTAACTTTTAAGATCATTTTGCTATCTTGCGTTACTTTATGGTTGCGTCGATCGTATAATCTCATGTTACATAACTTATCAATGCTGTAGCAAGGTTCATTCTCGATCATATAAGATCTTTCACATGTCATATGCAAATCATTTGCTCTGCTCTATGTCCGTATAAACCTTAGAAGTGGATAGTTGAAACTATAAGGGCCCGGTTACAGATCACCGAAACAGTTGGGTCTGTTAAGGGCCCGAAGGCGCTCAAGTATTATCAGGCGAGACAATGACCATCTATAAGGCCCAAGGCGCCGAATGACCCAAACGGGGCCAACTGATCAAAGATGTCGCAGACTTCATTTCTTCCTAATAGGGCATGCCCAATCTATCCTTCACTGTGTTCTAAAGAAGACAATCCATTTTATTTATTTCTTCTGCATATATCTCATTCACATGAATAACTATCATATCACGACAATACGAGATATACACTAATATTTATTTCGCTTGTAATACCTTCCACATATTTCTTAGCTTCGTATTGTTGTTCCCAGCATTTCTTTTACAACAATGAGTGACTCACATCTCTTTCTCATCATTTAGTTTTGCCTTCGTATCATAAATGTAATCCCATCATATATCATGAATACATCTATGCACTCTTATATTCATATATTCATATATATATCTTTATCTATTCATATCCCTTATATCATTTATGCATCATATCCTTTATGCGTTTCTATCATGATTTAGCTATTCATGTACTTTCTATATTTCTATCATGTATGCTTTTCCTCATTCATGTGTTCCTATCATATTCCATCTATTCGTTTATGTATGACAGTCATATATTCATATCATATACTCTTATATTCATATCATGTCCTCTACTTGTAACATCTTATATCTCTAACTTATATCTTCATGTGTACTTTATCGGGACTATCATATCTTATATTTAATCTATACCTATACATTCCTATACTTGTATGTTTTTCTTCTTCTTTATCGCACTGGTCTCTATCTCCCTGTGAGGGAGCACAGTAACATAGACTCTTCCTTTGACAACCTGTGAGAGGTACTTTTCTTATCTATACTCCTTTACATATCAAATCTACATATATTGCTATTTCTAATTCATATTCATCCTTTCTACTATGTGGGCTCCAATTAACTTTAACCAAGCCGATTAGTACACTCGGTACAATTCAATTTTCAGACAAGCATGTGGGCACCGAATTCCATTAAATAGCATATATAATTATATTCTAGACTGGCGAGCTTCCACGAACCAGTTTATTAACTTAGTCTCAACCAATGAGTTATGCAAATTGGTGCTTCGCGAAGAAAAATCAACAACTTAAACCTTGCAGAGCAGCAGCAGCTACCGTCTTTTGTCATTTTCTAGGTGTATTATCCATATTGCATCAAGCTATATGGATGATTCCACCAAAGGGTTTGGGAGCAGAGTCTAAGAACACCCAAAACGGAGTCCTAACGAAGGAGTTATGCAAATTGTCAAGCCATGAAGAAAATCAGCAACTTGCAGCACCTGCAGCAGCATAAGCAAGCTGTTTCATTTTGTCATTTCAGTGTATTATAAGCCTGTAATATCATCAAGCTATATGGATGGATTCTAGACTCAAAGGGCTTTCCATGGAGTCCAAGAACACCCAAAACGGTCCTAACGAAGGAGTTATGCAAATCAGAAGCCATGAAGAAATCAGCAACTTGCAGTACCTACAGCAGCAGCAGCTACTGTCTTTGTCATTTTCGGACTTATTATAAGCTCAAGATTATCAAGATATATATGGATGGATTCTAATTCAAAGCTTTCCATAGAGTCCTAGAACACCCAAAACTAGTCCTAACTAAGGAGTTATGCAAGTTGCAAGTCAAGAAGAAAATTAGCAACTTGCAGCACTCGCAATGAGCAGCAAGCAGCCATTGCCTTTGTCATTTTCTGACTTATTATAGCTCAAGATTGTATCAAGCTATAAATGGATGATTTGATCAGTTACTTTCCATAGAGTCCAGAAAACATCCAAAACAGTCTCACTATATTGGCAAGCCGCCGGAAGAAAATCAAAGAACTCAAGAAGACTCCAACGCTATGGAAGAGCCACTGCCTTTGCCACTCGGATCATTATGGGCTCAATGTGCATCAAACATGCCAAACACAGCCTTCATAAACCATCATCCTACAATCAATCCTCAAATCACCCTAAAAGTAGAATAAACCAAACTCATATCCATACAAATTCTACAATCCATCCTCAAAGGAAGATTCCATACTCCTAACAAGTAATCACACCTCAACACCTCAACTCTTGCTCATGAGGAATTTCATATAAAAGTCCACAAATCTACCCCTTCGGTCCTAGGTAGTCATATCATATATCTTCTTCTTAACTCATAACCTATCTTTATCACATCTCCGTGTTCCAGCGACATATTGCTTTATGTTCATGTTCATGTTTCCATGCCTATTCCATATGGTACTTTGATATCAAAATGACAAAGCCTATGTATTCACACATCATTCAAGTATTCTTGTCCTCCATGAACCTATTTTACTGGAAATTTAAACGATTCCAAATTAGGGATCATCAAAACTAAAGTTGGCATTTTTCAAACTAGTCAATTTACCTACTATACTAGGGACAGCTTGTAATACTCATTTTTCTGGGGTCTTAACTTCATTAGACACTGCCCGGCTGTATCCTTTTAAAGCCAAGTGTTATGTCTCCAATTGGAATCACCTAAATCGGAGCACTAATCCGTTACGTCCTAACAATCGAGACTACTCTATGGTAAAAAATACTGGAACAAAATTTGGCTTGAACATAGCCCCACTTTGAGTAACTTTTTGGGCCACATAGAATCAGAATTTGAAGGTATCTATTTCAGAATGTTTGGTTCTCCTTGAAGTCTATTTTAACCAGCAACTTGAATCACTCAAATATAGGATCATGCACTTAGAAAGCCAGGCAAAATAGCAAAACACTGGGTCAAAATAAAAATGTTAACACCACCCGTACAGTTCCCTCGAAATCTGCCTGTGAATGTGGCTTTTCTCTACTTTTTCCATATATTGTTACCCAAATCAACTCACACTTTTTATATACACTTCAAACCCAATCCATCTTGAAATCTTCAATTTTACTCAATTCATCTTTCATTACACATCTTTCTTTAAATTCTCCATGGTTTTCTTCCTAAATAAAATCTAATACGGGTCATAACCCATATTAGATTTCACGTCCACTTCAAACATAGAGTTAGATCAATTCCTAACTAAACCCTAGGTTTGGAACTCATAAAATTTCCTAGAATTCCACAAAACCATAAGATTCTTACTTTTCCGTCATATCCATACCAAAAATCATAGAATCCATACAAAACTTTAGAATTTCCATACATTTCTTCTCGCTTCTCCTTCTTCTTTCCTCTTCTTTCTCTCTTCTTCCCTTTGGCCTTCACGGCTTTGCCTTCTTGGAGACCCAAAATATGAGATATTTTGTTGTCTCAAGCTCTTTTGCACTAATCTTTATAGTTATTGCACATGTCCTCCAACTTTCTATTTATTGCACTATACTTTATGTTATTTCCACTTCAGCCTCTCATCTTATCAACTTATGACTTTGTGCTCCTTTTTTGACAAATTGGCACCTTTGTCCTTATGTCTCTCAGACAATTTTCTGTTTCAATTTCACGGTTTCACATTTTAAATTACGAAAAATTCAATTATACTCTCTACAAATACCTCTAAACATGTCGAAAAACGACTAGGTATATTTCAAGCATAACAAGGATTAGACTAATGCAGTCTCTGTTTCTAGAGAGTGAGGCCAAAATATGGTGGAAAAGGGCAAGGACCTCTAGAGACCTTGGAGGAGCCTTTGTATGTGAGTTCTCCCCTAGGGATTAGGGAGAGAATAAGGATGATATGTCGAGGTTATGAGTTGAGATCTTGGGGACTACCCACCACAGTGGACCTGAGGATCATGGATGTCGAGTTCGACGTCATCCTAAATGATCATCGGCCACCACAGACAAGCATCATCAGAGTGTAAGAGGGATTACCGCCTACACAGACTGCACTATGGTATTTCAGGGGACAAGCATGACATTTCGTCTGCAAAACAAAAGATAACAGTCCAGTCAGGTAGTCATGTCGGGCCAGTGAGCTCCATCTTCTAAAGGACGGTGCGGTGAGACTGGACTTGGGATTCACCTCGAGTAGCGTGCGTAGTATGTGGATGTTTCTTCCGTATGAGCTTACCCGGACTACCTCATGCAGGGCCAGACTTCAGATCGTTGGCACCCCGGGTACTTCAACTTACCCCTATGACTCCGCATGATGACACCGGGCCGAGTCATAGAACTCAGTCCAAATACAGGAGCTATTGACAGATTTATTAGACCGAGCACTTCACCATAAACGGCTCTATTTGGCGAAGAAGAAGGACAAGACCCTTCGAATCGCAGACTATACAAAGTATTAACAGGCTGGATGATCAAGAATCGATACCTATTATCGAGGATCGATGATTTATTTGATCACCAGAGGAGCGCAAGTCTACTCCAAAGAAATTCTCAGACTGTTACCATCACCGAGGGTCAGGAGACAGATATCCAAGACAAATAAGCTTAGGACGCCGCATGGCACCTCTGAAGCGCTGATGCCCTCGATCGGGATTTAACGCGCTCAACAAGATTCATGGACCTCATGATGTGGTGTTCCAAACCTTATCTAGATCGCTTGTCGTAGTCTTCGCGATGACATTTGATCTACTCCCACTTTTATTTTGCGCTTGGTTATCACTGAGGATCGGTTACAAATAATGAGAGTAATTAACAGCCATTTCAAATGAGTGCAGCTTCGTCATTGAGGCAGATTTCGTAATGCAGTTAAGATCGAGCGCCAACAACCCAGAAGCTCGAGGCGTTGATGAGTCGAGAGACCGAATGTCAATCTCGAGATAATAGTTTCTAGGATTAAATGGGTATTATAGGAGATTCTGAATCAAGTCAGTCTAGGCCCCGATAGTAGATAGTAAGATTTCACTAGACAGAGTAATGACTCCACGGTCGGACTGACCCCGAATTACGTAGAGAGATGTGGATGCCTGCAGCACTCTGATGCTGGTGTTGGTAGCAAGAGGGAGGATCACCCTTCTTCAGTTCTGTGGAAGAGGTTAAGACTTCGCTTCACACGAAGTTTCGCTGATCAAATGTGATCGGCACATAGACTTATCGTCCCAGAGACAGATCCAGGCTTGGGATGGGCCACAAATCCCAAGAATGTGACAACAGAGAGTGACATCGGCTATTCCTCCACACCCCAGCGCACTGGTCGAGGAAACTGGGGCCGCTGGAAAAGACACAAACACCCCAACAGACAGAGTCATGAATGAGCGGCCGTCAGACACAGCTGTAACACAAGTGTGGTGGACCTGTAGGTAAACATATCGGTTAAGTTGATGTCGTCAGATGATGGACGAGCCGACAAAACAATCGGTCACAAGACCGGACTCCAACGGTTATCGCTATACCCGGCACTCACTGATTCTGGGCTTAGATGTTAAGGCCTTTAGAGGAAGCCGCATAGATGTTCCTCCCAGGGACAGTCCCATAGCCTTTGACGATATGAGGAATCTCGAGATTCTCGCCTGCGGTGAACCCATCAAAGGTCACAAGATATAATATTATGTCAGGCGCACGCAGAATATCATGTTTAGTCACGAAAGTACTTGCACGGCCATTCACCACTCTGTGAGTGGGGGTTGAGCTCTGCTCTAGACCACGTCCAAACAACACCAGCCCGATCCAGGAAATGTAAGATGCCCGGGCGGTAAGCCGCAGCCAGAGCTGCGTTAATCAGAGAAAACAACACAAGTCAGCATCACGCACTCAGAGTCGAAAGTGATGAGCCTGAGCCGACTCGAGATTCGATACCCTCGAAATCGCACGCGCCGTCGTTTATTGCTGGCTCGCAGAGGCGGATGCTGCTAAGGCGACATGGCGACTGTGCCGACTCGGCCCACCGGGATTGGTCGCCGATCGCGATCCGAAGGTTAACGCCATACCACAGCGCGTCGCAAAGGTTACAACGCCGGCGTGGATTATATACGTGTTAGAGGACACGCGAGTACACGCCCCGGTCTTAAGGGTAGATGAGCACTGCTCCTGCGGAATTCGGCCTACAACAACGCCACGCACGGCGGGCAATGATGGAACCATACTTGCGTACCGTATGGTTACATGTGTCACCGTTATGTCGGATCAAGATGGGAGTTCCATCACTGGTCCCGACCGAATAGAGATACCCCGAAGGTGAGCTGATTGATGGCGTCTTCTCACGCCGAGTCATTGTGTTGTTTAGTGGCAGACAAACACGCCACCCCAGAGCTCCCGCAGGTCGGGGATCACGTTTCAAGGTGATGCCTAAGAGAGGAGGTTCTAAAGCGTGGAAGCCATCACCAGATTCATGGGCCTTTCGAGATACTCGAGATGATAGCGCTGTGAGCGCACGGCTAATAACGCCGTAAGACGCCAGTGTCCTGAACAGTGTTTCACGCTCCATGTTCCAAAGAATTTTTCCATCTATCCCCGTAGTGACTGGGAGAGGATGGTGTCATTAACTAGTTTATGACCTTCGAGAGGACCAAGCAGCATTTTAGCTTAGTCATGATCGCTTCATACAAGACTGCAGAGGCCGGCGAGTAGCGCATAGCTTTAATTATATGATGAAATCACCAAAAAGGGAGCGCGGCGCCACCATCCTTCCCGTTAGTGATTGAAGGCATGATTTAATCATTTAATATTTAACGACTAGTTATAATAGTAGATAAACATACGCACGTTGTTGTGACGTTCACTCTTAATTTAAATTTCTTTAAGGATAGAGAATGGACTCGAGAAATTCTAAATTTTTAAAGACAAACTGTAATTTGATAAAAATGAAATTATTCTCGATCTTGATGATCGAAACTACTTCACCGCGAACCGTCTGGCGCAAAACGAAGGCTAGCACTAATTTCGCCAAATTCGAGATAGTCGGCCGGGCACGTTCGAGACATCACGACGCAGTCAGAAAACGATTTCGAAAGTATTTAAAAAGCTCAAGATATAATATTAAATTTATGTCCCATATGAATGAGTAGAGAAATGATGAAAAATGATTGGTCGGTACAGATGAGGCTGCACATACCTGGGATGGAGGCACAAAAACAGCTGGGTTTAACTGACAAAGAGGAAATGCCAAAATAAGTGAATAAAGGTCGTCTCTTCAAATGTTAAAGAAGCAAACGCAGGCAAGAAAACCAGTTTGACCATTAAGCTGAAGAAAGAGAGTAATGCTTCGGGCTCAGCAAATCCGATACCGAAATTGCTTGATAAGAAGGAGCTTGTTTTACGCTTGAGCTCGCCACGCCGATTCCTGCTAGAGTTAAGTCAAACTCCAAGAGGGTAGGGATTATCCCACTTGAGTTTTTACACTTTTATTTTGGCGCACTGCTTATGTTTGAGTCACTGAGCCTCCAGAGTCGTCACTTTCATCTGTCCCAAATCTTTAACCAAATTATCGTAAAATTTTGAACCCAATTTGTAGTCATGACCTGAGGGGCTGTTTAAAGTTGAATCGTACAAACAAAAACAAATTGTTGTGATATGCATAGGGTCTAAATGACCTTGAAATTCAAGTTCTCACTAAGGAACGTAAGATTGCGATTTGTCAATTAAAACTTGGTGGCTTCAATGGGTCTCAGAATTAGTGTTCACAAAATAATTTTTGTGAAATAATGTGTTTGGTTTATATCCTCAAACGAGTTGCTCGTGGTTTGATCATTAGCCCATCTGAGTGTTTAGTTTTGGATGCAATGGATGGTGAAATTACATGATATGTTCAGGTGGATTTAAATTATGTTAATATATGCATGATTATATTGTATTGTTTTGCAAAATTCAAGTGAATCTGAAATCATTTACTTCTAGCTACAACTCAAAATTCTAGAAACGCAGGGGAGGAGTGCATTTATGCGATTCCTTGCAGAATGGCTCTTAGAGGGTCGACTAACAATAAAAACGCATCTGAGGGTAACTGGCTATAAGATATCAAAATCAAGTCGTAGCTCATCATAATTCAGATATACATCAGGGTCATTCACTAAAAGATCACTCCGGGAGACTGGCCCAAAAAATAATTGGCATCTTTAGGGCTGTCCTCATCATCAATATAAACAAATATATTCATGAAAATAATGTTTCTCATAATGCATTTAGGCAAGTGTGTGAGGGAGTCTATAATCTGTGCATGGAGCCGACTCACAGATGACTGTGAGATCACACATTTGCTTGAATGTATGTTTTTCATCGAGCACAGATGCACTTAGGTGGAGAGTAGCCCACTTAGCGATTCCACTATCGAGCACAACACTCCGCCTGCGATATTATTTACAAAGGTGAGAGTGCACAGACTTACCACCATGAGAAATAGTTTGTGAAGAAAGTCAGCCAGCTTAACATTTAATATGTATTAACTCTATAAGTCGACATATGTCGATAAGAGCAATTTATTGGTTCCTGTAATCATGGCAGATAGTCATTTATTGATGAGTATTGGTTTATAAATATGGAAGCCGCTTTATTCATATATGTACCATGACGATGATTGGACAAAGAGTATTCCTCGTAGAGCTCCTCAGATAAAGATTCGCCCATTTTTGAGAGATGTCAACGCCTGAGATTCACTCAAATATTCACAACACCTTTAGCTTCAATCCACCTCCCAAGCCAAGGCCACACTCACCTCCCCCTCCCTATCACCCACTCCTAGCTCCTTAATCAATTTTGTAGTCTCACGTCCTTTCTCACCATTCTGCTGAGACATAAAATCATCAAAAGGAAATACCCTATCAGGATTCCATGGTTTCCCAAACAAAAATGATAGGTAAAGATTGTTGAAATTGAAATGAGAAGGAATTAATGAGTATTGAAGTTGTGGATGTAAATATATATATATATATATATATGAGTATTTCAGGCCAATATGTAAATGGAGACAAGATCCTTACGTAAGGCTTCGAGTATTGAAACCAATCAAGAATGGTTTATGAAGAATCAAGAATGAAGAATCGTAATCAAAACATTCAGAAAAATATCTAATTCCAGAATGTTAACATATATATGGGATATATAAGTGTGTAACATTTCCCTCCAACTGCAAAAAGAAAAGAAATAGTAAAGATTAGCATTTCCTTTATGATGCGTAAAAATGGAAGATAATTACAGCATCATCGGCGCGGCAAAGGTCCCACGCCGGGATGAGGAAATAGCCTATGTAAGAGTTGTTAAAGTTTAGGAAACTTCAAGAATGCCATCATCTCTCAAGTAGAGAAAAATGTTTATTATGTATGGAGAGTATTTTGTTTTAGTTTCGTTTTTTATGAAAACCATAAAAAAGAATATATTAGAGAATTAGTGGATGGAACCTGCGCGGCGTTAGCAGAATATACAGAGGCTCCAAAAACAAGTAATTTCAAGCTAAAGAGAGGGAAAAGAGACAGATCAAATTTCTACACAAAGGACTAAAACCAAAAAATCTATATTATGATTCAATCATTTATAACTGGAATTTAATATATCTTAAAAGAAGATTTAAAAAGGAAAAGAATTCTCATTCTGAGTCAAGGCACTATATCTCAAAACAAACTTCATTCTTTTCCACATTGCCTCAGGCATATAGTGCGCCACATCCATTTTTAAGAGACTTTCTAGTGGACTGTCTCTAACCGCCAAATAGCTTTCCTTATGATCAGCTGAGACCCAAATGTCCAAAATGGAAAAATAGTCTAAAGAGAACCTTAGGTGCAATGCAAACAGAAAGAAGTGGTCCAAACTCTCCTTCCGTCACACAAGTAATTCATCAGCGTTGTCTTCCCTTTCGAAAGCACATTGTCAAGAACTTACCCCACCAAAGCTCCACAAAGAACTAACTGTGATTACTGTTGATCAAACACTTTTTCACAAATTTCCACATCATTTCCCATGAGGATATCATACTAAAGACTTACCCAAGAAAATATGTTTTTTTGCAGAGGCTCTAGACCAAGTCAAGGCCTTTCCTATCTAGAAATAATCTGTTCAGATTTGGGAGAGAGTACATTTGTATTTTTTGCCGCCAAGATCTAAACTCGGGATTTTGTCTCTAAAGGATTTCTACTGTTGTCGCTATTGGCGCTTCTTCCAAAAGTTTTTAGATGCCTCTTGTATATGGGAAAACAAACGCAATAAAATGCAAACGCAACCTCGTCTCAAACATATCATTGCAAATCAAAATAATAAAGAACTGCATTAATTAGGTATCAATATCATACATCATATTTGATAAGGTTCAGTACATTGCTTCTTTCACTATCATCCTAAAGTACCTTTGAATACATTCAACAATAAGGAAATAAGCATCTTACTCTTTTCTTATTTATGTAAACCCAATATGTGAACCTCACAAAAGGCAAACCAAAGCAATGGCATTGTCGTTGACAGAGGCAAAGTTGTCACCTAGTAAGTACCCCATTGTTGGGTTCTCATCAGTTTAAAAAATCCTTCATATTTAGGTTCATCAACCTTAAAAATAGAGGCATCAAGGAAAGCTAAATTGCTGCAAACTAGTTTGTTCACAGAGAGAAAATATTTGTAACAATAACAAAGTCTAGTTTTAAGAAGAAGAAAAGAATTCTATAAGTTCAAATCAAAACAAAACAAACAATAAACAAAAAGCCCCAGAAGAACAATAGGTAGCATAAGTAACAACAATCATAGCATGCAGTGTTATGTATTTAGGAATATATATTTTGTATTACATATATTGATAAACAATGGGAGCAATAGATCCTTAAATAAATTGTAGGTTCCTCAACATGATATTGAGACTCATATGCAAGGACAAAGAAAATTACTCATGCAAATGCATTTCGGATAATAGCAAATGAAACAAATTTCTGATGTTTGTCTCTTGGAGTTAAGCAAGCATGCTATAAGAATCTAAAAAGAGAGTAAAGGGCACAATATTTTAACTAAAGGTTGTTTTCCATCATGCACATTCTATAGGAGGTTGCATTTTCTTTCAACAATGCTTCCTAAACTTTTCTGAAAGCTCAAACATCTAACATTGTAGAAGAGAAAGAACTTAATGCATACAATATTGAAAAGTTGGGCTAGTAAGAATGCCTCCTCACAATGCTACAAAACCCGTACTGTGTTGGGTACTTTAGGAAGGCATCAAGTGCGTACCATGGGTGACAGTAAGTAGACATATGCAAACTGAATTGTGACCAAAATAATCTACATCAATTAATGTTACACTCCTTTTCATCAATTAACAACACGCTTCTTTTCACATACATCATCATATGAAACCAAATAAGACATTTTTTTGAAGAAAAAAAAAAAAAAAAAACGATTATCTTGCAATTTATGATCAAGAAAGCAATTTAGTCCTAGCCACATCATTAAAAGCTTCACGAGTGCACCATTCCCTCATCTTTCACATATTTTCATTTATCTCTAGCCTTATTTGCTTCATCCATCACCAACCTCACAAACAATTTCAATCTATTATGATGCATCATGATTCATGCTCTGTAAAGATGAAGTGTTACATCAAGAGAAGTACACAATTCTTCAAAAAATGTAAATAGTTAGTTTAATAAGGTAGGATTACATCAATCTAATCAAGACAATGATTTCTTGCATGCTTTTCGGTTGTGACCAGCCTTATGACATTGTGAACAATATATAGTCCTCTTATCCATAACTTGGGATTCAACACGCTTCTTTCTTGGTCTTCAGAGGATGTTTCAGGCAGGAGAGTCTAAAGAAAAATTGTGATGAATCCACGAACCACACCATCATTATCAGCATGGCATATCATGGGTCTCAATACAACTAAAAGAGCCAGAGTACATCAACTCCTGGTTTGGGAAGTTGAAGTAATCCTCAACAAAATAAAAAATGTTTTGGCTTGTAGAAAGTAATGCAGCACATGCATGTTCACAAGAAATTCTTAACATTTTCCAAGCCTTACAAGAGCAAGTTCGGTTCATTATGTCAACATTAAAAATGGACTTCCCAATACAAACCCCAAATTCGCCATCCGTCAAGGGATTCACTGGATACACCTCTCACTTAGTAATATTTAACATCCACATTTTTCTTTCAATCTTTGGCCCTGTAGACCGTAGTTTAAAGTCAGTATCGATCGGCTGGGCGGTCTAGAGACATATCGGTCGTGATAACCTTCGATCAATGTCAGTGATACACAAAATAAGATAAATTAAAATGTTTAAAAATTATTAAAATATATAAATTATTAGAAAAATAGATATAATTAAGTAAGCTAAAAATTTAATAAAACAATTTTTTTTATATTTAACATTATTTAAATAGTTAATGAAGCCTTTAGTGAAAGATACTTATGATAATGCTAAAAAAAAAAAAAATTTATATCAAACATAACATATTTTTAACAAAATGTCATCAAAAACAATAATCAATACCATGTTGAATGACGAGGGGGGTTCAAAATCATCATCATTATTATTCATACGACGAGCATTCGTCGGGACAATTATTTGCATAATAATAGAATATGGTTGAAAGGGTATTTCATTGCTTGAATCGCGTTAGGCGGGATAGTTGACTTGATGATGATTCATAATTAGGAAAATATGACCTTGAAAGTTGTTTGGGCTCAACACCATGCTGATAGTATACAAAACCTCGATAAGCAATGTTACTGCTATTATAAGATTGGTCATATCCATAGGAATTACTAGCTCGTGTTCCAGTAGTTGAATATTGATCAAAATCATACCCACTAATATATGTTACCATATTAATTTTTCCTTTATTCTTATTTATGTTTGTTTTTAATAAATTATTAATTTTGAATTAATCTTATTTATGTTTGGTAAAATAAATAAAATAATATTTCTATTGCATTATATATTGTTCACAAAAATATGATTTACTGGTTTTGTGAAATTGTATTCTTGTGTATTATTAAAAATATTTAATTTGAAATTAATTAGAAGTGAATTCTAAAAGTAAATGTTGATGATTCAATTTCTATTTGATATTAAAATTCTAAAAATATTCTTTTAATTGATAAATTCTCTAAATAACTATTTTTTACTATAAGTTATGTGAAGATTTTATTTTATTTTTTAATTTTCTAGAGTAGAAAATCTTTTATCTATAAAAAAACAGAATTTTTTTATAAAATTCTAAATTATTTGGAAAATTGTAGGTAAACAAAATTCACTATACTTCACTATATTTTATGATACTATGCATATTCTGAGTTCAGTCTCATAATTTTTGGTCGATTTTTATATTTAGGAGGATTCAATTTTTATATTAGGCATATACTTATTTTCATATTTAATGCATATTTTGTTTGTAAGTAAGAAAAAGATACCCAAAGTCATAAGTTTACAAAAGTTTACAAGGTATTAGGTATAAATACGCTATTTGTGCAACTATTAATGAAAAGATTTATAATATTCAAATATCTTAAATAATCATTAATATTATTTAGGATAAAATGTGCTAAATAATCCTAAATAACCTAAATGAATCTAAATAAGGAAGAGAAAGAGACTTACCAGGCAGCTGAGTCGTCTTCTCTTTTCCGAGCGAGAGTCGTCTTCTCTTCTCCGAGCGAAAGTTGCCTTATCTTCTCCCGTCTTCTCCAGTTCTCCTATGTTCGTCTTCTTCCTCCGTTGAATTGACACCACTCCAGTCTCCAACGCAGTGCCTCAGTCCCTCAGGTAAGTTAGGTTTTAATTTTGTTAATTTCCTCATCTTCTTCGTTTCTTCTTGAAATTTCCATTTCAAAATCTCATATCCAAGGGTTCTTTTGCTTTTTTAGTGGAATCTTTGAATTTTTCATTTTTATATTTATTGTTGTGATTTGAAATTCCATCACGGGTAGGATTGGTTCAGGATTTCTTTGTATTTTGGCTTTGAAGTCCTAAAGAGTTTGAATTTTTTAGATTTTTGGTTGATACGTGGTAGGAATCTCGATCGAGATTCGATTCTTTGTATTTTCACCGAGTCAATCGAGTCATTTTGCGAACTAAGCCAAGTCCTGGGGTTTGTAATCCTCATAGTCTAGCATATGGTTTGGGTATTGTGGTTGTCTCGGTCGGTTATGAATCGACCGAATCGTACCGTGCTTGGTTGATTTTTTGAATCATGCTATAGACCCCTCCTAAGTAGTCGTCTCCTCTTTCTGCTTGACAAGCATGACACCTAACTTAGCCATATGCATATGCTCCATTATTAAGTTATATATGGAGTGATGGTATTCGTCTCTTAACATAATAGTAAGTGACTCATCAAAATTGGTGGTCATTTTGTCCCATCTCTTTTTAAGGAATTTTCAAGTGCATTATCTTCCACCCATGTAGCTGTATCATTGAATCTCCTTAGTTCAACTATGCGAACATTGTAATCATGCTCTAACCTTGCATAGGTAATACTATCAAGCCATTGAAGTGCATTTTCCTTATGTATGTTCCCTCTTATGATTCGAAATAGAAACCTAGGAGAAAAACATGATTCGAAAAACCTAATGACATTGATAAAGATAGAGATTCTAAACTGTATCTTTAGACAGAGAGGAAGAGAACAATTATAATTTGTTTCTTAAAATGTTAAAAAATATAAAAGTTATAATTTCGAGTGACAAAATGTTAAAATTTGATTTGAATTTTATTTCTATAATAAGATTGAAGAAGCAAAACGTTATAGCCTTATACGCATTAACTAAATTTAGGTTGTATTTGGTTCTAGAATCTAAGTACTAAAGAAAAAAAATATAAAATGTTTGGTGTGAAAATTTTTATAAAAAAATCAAATATAAATAAATTTACTTAGAAACTTACAAATTCTTAAATTATTTAAAATAAATACAATTTATTTTAAATTGTCAATGAAAATAATATGTAAGATTTAACTCTAAATTTTTCTTTATTTTATTTCCTTCCACTTTTTCTCCCTATTTTCTTTTTTCTTGCATTTTTCTTACCATTTTTCAGAAACAAACATAGCCTTAATAAATCTTCTTAAACTTTGAATTTTCCATCAAAAGAAAATAGAAAAGAGAATTCATGCAAATAAAAAAAGGAGTGTAAAATTATAAAACGGATTTTCCAAAGTTGTTTAAGCTTAGTCTAAACAACACATTTCATCATTATAAATATAAATTCGTCAAATTTTTTGATCTATTATAGTGAATTGCTTATTTCACGAAAATGGGTTAATTAATCCTAACATTTTAAAATTCATATAACCACATAATTTAATGTTTTATCGGGAAATTAACGGTTCGAATGTGTAGTATTCTCATAAATATAATTAAAAAAAAAAGTAGAATAACTATGATGGAACAGAGAAAGATTCAAGCCCTGTGTAGAGCCCCCAAACGGCTGTCAAGTGGCAACAATCAAAATGAGTTTTCTTTTTTTGTCTTTAGTATAAAATCCCTTTTAGGGTTTAAAAATGGGGTTTTTGGAGAGTAGGGTTTTTGAAAAACGAGAGGGAGCCCTCAAAGGAGGAAATTTTTTTTTTTTTTTCTTGAAGAAGGAAAATCATCTTTGGAGAGGCAGCCATGATTCTACCTTAGGGATCATTTCTATTGGGGAAAGAGTTGTTTATCAGGTAAAAAATTCGTATGAACACCTTGTTCTTTACTTTTTTTTTTTATCCTCCATCTGCTGATTTATAAACCTCATCTACTAAATTCTTGTATAATGTATTACTCAGAAATGCCAATAGAGTCATTATATCTGTTTGACGTTGAGGCTTATATTGTTATTTGTTTGTATATTCAATTTTTTTTATTAAATTTATGTTCTAACTTATTGTCATATTGTGGTATAAGTGTATCCTGATTTGGTATATATCTTTTGTGAATGTTTGGTGCAATAGTTTTATTTAAATATGGGTTTTCGGTATATTACTTTAATTAATTATTACAGTTGAGTTAAATATGGTTTCTGGTTCATTTGCCTCTTGGTATTAGTTTTCAGTTTTAATTAACAATTGCTGTTATGGATTTATAATTCCTTGTTTTATATTAATAGTTACTAGTTTATTACTTCATTCATTTTAGAGAGTTTGTTTTGTTTTTATTTATCTGTGGTTTTAAAAAATCAAGAAAGAATTTATGACTTTTTTTTCCAATTTTACCCTTATTTTACTAAATTACCTCGTTAATTGATTTTTCAATTTTCTAAATTATTTCAATAAGTACGAAGCATTTTTTACACATTTCTAATATGAATTACTAATAATAGTAACATTCTGATCACATATACTTTATAAATTTGTTTCAAGCCAAAAAAAAAAAAAATCGAATGTCATCATATTTAAATGTATTTCATCTAAAGACATCAGGTGACATTGCCTTATGACATTTTTCAACTAAGGTTGTTGTTTTAACCATGATTAATATTATTGTTTTATACATAATTTTGATGGAAATAAAATTATTTGTAATTTTAAATTGAAATTTTTGGCACAAAAAAATTCATGTTAAAAAAAGAATGAAGAGTGCTAGATTTTTTTTTTGGAAGAAGATAAAGAGTAAATGAGAAAAAAATATAATTTTTGAGAGAAGATAAAGAGTTAATGAGAAAAAAAAAGATAATTTAGTCTTTTTTGTAAAAAAAGAATGTATTTTAATAGTTTTTTTTAATATGTATATAAAAATCTTAAACGATAATTATTTTCAAATGGAGGGAGTAATAATTGTCATATGGTTTATGGATTTATTGTTTTATAGGTTAATTGTCTCTTATTAAATATTTACTTTATCAACAATTGCACCCATCAATTACTACCAATCACCCTCTCCCTCTCATTAATTGCCATGTTTCTCACACAGCTCACGCCTCCCACTCAAGATTCTCACTCACCACATATTTACTCTCATTTTCTCTTTCATCACCATAATGATTTAATTATCACTTTCTCTCATCATAGTCCCACTTCAGAATTCTATGTTTTGATAATACACAATAATTTCTTTCTTTCACATAATAATTATTTTTCAAACTTATGTAACTGCTAATGGCAGGGTTACTATTATTTTTTTTATTTGGTTTATGTGCATATTAAAGCCAATATAAGTCTAGAATTATAATTTATATTTATTATCAGTTGATTAGAACCTAAAGGGTCACACACAAAAAGAAATAATTTTAGGTTAAAATAAAATAATTTTGATAATTATAATATTTATATGATAATTAGTATGAATTAATTTATCATAATGTAGAAATAAATATTAAAATTAATTATGAATTAATTTCTAATATTTATGAAAATTAATTATGAATTAATTCTCCAATTAATTTATCATATTTATGATAATTAATTATGAATTAGTCTCTATTCTATCAAATTAAATAATCATTTATGAGGATTATTTATGATATGTAATCGATGTATAAAATAGATCGTAAACTTGAAGTTATGATCGTACAGAGATGATTCGAATAGCGTATTAAGCTTGAGTTAAAATTCTTGTGAGGATCGAGAGTTATTCGTGTGGATACATGATGGGACGTGTGTGCGGCTAGTGATCGGCTTTGCGATTCAGAATCGAAGCTGCGTTGTTTCTCGAAGAACGGTATGTATGTACAAATTTATTTTAAATTACATTTCCGTTGCGTATAGGAATGTTTGATTCCCTTCTGTTAATTATCGACCGGGTTATTCTTTACATACGTAGATATAGCGGCCATCATGTGATGTAGATTTAAAATTTAAATTTTTATTATTCTTTTAATGTGATTATTTGAATAAAATATTATTCTTTTAATGTGATTATTTGAATATATATAATATTAAATCATTTATTTCTTCCATTATTATAGTTTTAAATAAATTTTATTAGAATAATTTATTTGAGGTCAACTCGAGATTGTTCTACTAAAGGGAGAATTTAATTTTACTATGAGATTAGATCTTGGGAATAATGGGTTTGATTTACCAAAAATACATGGCCATTGAGCTAACTCAAGGTCAAGTGTTTTTACCCGAGACAAGAAGATAGGAGACATATGTGATATGTGTATCAAAAAGTTGACTAACCTAATTATCTAAGGTACAAAAGTTGTAATTAGCATTTATTTGTTTTACTTATTGAGATTATTTTAATTTGTTGAGTTAACTCAAGATTAAAATAATTAAAAGTAAGATCCTAATACTAAGAATTTATAAATGTTAAATCAATTTAAGGGATATTGATTTGAATGAATTAGTGGGAGCAAACAAAAATATTTTGATTTTTGTATATTGCATAAATACTTACTCTAAAATGAACAATAACATGAATCTGCGTAATATTCTGTTTGACAATAAGCTCAATGGCTCCAATTTTGTGGAATTTGGGTGCAAAATCTAGAGTATTCTTAGATAAGAGGATTGTTATATGTTCTTGAAAACCCCGATTTCATGAACCTGCTCCCGGATATTGATATTGTGATCAAGGATGCATATCGAGTATTCGGATGCGAAAATATACATTGTCGATGTTGGCATTCATGAGTCTGATTTGCAAAGCAACATGAGGATATAGATGCTTTTACAGTAACTTAATCACTTAAAGGCATTGTATGATAAAGGGCTAGGAATGAAAGATGTGATATCTCAAGGCTGCTCGCACTTAGAGATGGAAGTAGGATCTTGATTCATGACCCGTATGCTGAAGATGATTGGACTCATTGAAAAATTAGAGATTAGGATTTATATTTGCATCATCGAGTTAAGCGTTGATTTGATTTTGTAATCCCTACCTCCAAGTTTCAAACTTTGTGATGAATTTTAATCTGACCCAGGGTTGGAGACCTCACCCGGAGTTTGCTAAATATGCTTAGACAATGGAAGACTCAATCGGAAGGAAAGGAGCTGTATGTCTTGATGGTAGAGCCTTCTAAGAAAAGAAAAATCAAGTCAGGTCCTAAAAGACCATTAGGAAGGCCACTAAACCAATAGACAAAATCAGAAAGAAAAGAGCAAAGGAATTGCTTGTTTTTCTGCTGTGGAAAGGATGGACATTGGAGAGAGAAGGTGCAAGGCTTATCAGGCTTGACGAAGAGAAGCTTAATGAAGCTTCTACTTGAGTATGTTTATGATTGAAATAAATCTTTCAACTTCTGTCGACTCTTGAGTATTAGATAAGATATAGATCTCATATTTGTATAAATACGAGAGTCTAAAGAAAAGTAGAAAATTAGCTAAGGGAAGTAGGACCTATGTATGTTGAAATGGAAACGAGTTAACATTGGCCATGAATATCTACTCTTTCTTTTGATGATTCATTCTAGATCCTGAGATTGTTATTTTGTTCCGGCTACTTGAAAATATTATATCTATTTATTGTTTGGATTTGAAGACGGTTTCACGATTATTACAAAGAATAAAAGTTGTTCTTTATATCGTCTTTGTGTTTTTATGGTGGTCACATTTAACTTTATTGGTTTATATATCTTGATCTAGAAAATCATGTTTTCAATATAAACCTGAAAAAAACCAAAAATAGATGATCTTAGAAATTCTTATGCATGGCATTGTAGACTTGTCCTTATAAATGAAACACATAAACAAATTATATAAAAATGGCTATTTGGGATCATTTGATTATGAATTATTTGTCATCAGTCTTATTTGTGTTGAATGACGGAAACGCCCTTTCTTGGGAAAGGGTAGAAAGATCTACTAAATTATTAAGTCTCATACATACACGTGTATGTGAGACTATAATAAACTCAAACAAGAAATGGTTTTTCATACTTCCTCATGTTTCACATTGACCATTCAAGATATAGTCATGTATACTTATTGAAGTATAAATCAGAAGTCTTTAGAAAAGTTCCAAGGAATATGATGAGATTTGAAAACCAACGGAAAAGTATTAAAGTCATGATCAGATCGGGTATGGTGAATACTTAGGCCAAAATTTCAAGATATCTGAAAGAAAATGGAAATTCTTTCACATTGGACTCACCTTATACGCCCGATTATTAGAGTATCTGAAAGAAGAAACCCGAACTCTATTAGATATGGTTAGTTCTATGATGGGCCGTGAAATCTTCAAATCATTTTGAGGATATGCCCATAAATATTTGCCTCATATCTATTAAACCATATTACTCCTTCTAAAAAGTTAGATTCTACTCCATAGCAGATATGGTATGAAGCAAAATCTTAAACATTTACAAGAGTTTGGGGATGTCTGCTTTATAAAATAGTAAGTCAGACAAACTTGATTCAAATCGGACCAATGCTACTTTGTGGGGTATTCAAAGAGTTTTGGATACTATTTTATAATCCCAATAATGAACAAAAGTGTTTGTTTCAGACATGCTACATTTCTAGAAAGAAATTTATTCTAGAAATGGCTGAGTAAGTCGAAATAGAACTTGATGAGTTAGTGAACCACAAATGAGAGAAAGAAAGGAGTGGAGCAAGAGTTAGTACACTCATGATGATGCGATTGAGTTAACAGCTCGAGATACCTGCAAAGATGTGATGTGAGTCTGGTAGATCAGTGATCCTCCTTGAGACATGAATGACATGTTTATCATTAATAATGATGAACCTACCTATAATGAAGTCTTGTGAATGAGGACTCGAAAAATGGCTTCAAGCCATGAACTCCGAAATGGATTCCATATACGGAAATGAGGTTTGGACCTTAGTTGATCCACCTATAGGGACAAAACCTATATGATGCAAATGGGTCTTCAAAAAGAAAACAGATATGGATGAAAGCTTAGGCCCTGTTTAGTAGGTTGAAAAGTTTATGTTTTCTCTATTCAAACTTTTCGAAAACAAGGAAAACACGTTTAGTTACGAGAATCAGACAAAAACAAATTTTGAAAACAAAGAAAATGAATTCACTATTTTCAACATTTTATATGAATGTGAAGAAAACGTATGTCTTTGTTTCCTTGTTTCGGAATTAAATCGAAAACCACGGGATTTGATCGATTGGGATAAACGAAACAGGATTGTGAAAAGCTATTTTCTTCTTTTCTTCCTTTGCGTCTTCCATGATTTTCTTCTCATTAGCTCTGAAAACGCGGGATTATGAATAGTAGCTTTGCATTTTAAACACATTTCATTGTTTCATGCTTCATTTCAAGAAAATGGTTTTTCAAACGGATTTTCTTATTTCTTATTTCAACCAAATTCAAACACGAAGCGTATTTTCTGAAAATGAAAACTAAAGATTAAGAATACATTAGAAAATTTTCATATTAATTTAGATGAAGTTAAAAAATTTCATATGAACTAAGCAGGCCTTATATATACTTATTTAACTCATTGTGTTTTGATTTATATATAATAATAATATGTGATTTATCATTTTATATAATGTATATTTGATGATAAAGTCCTTAGAATAATATATTTATTATTCTTAAATATTCTCTAATCGTAGTATTAACAATAAGGACATTGTTAATCGGATAAGTTAAGCACATATGATGATATGTGAGTAATGTGTTGGAGAACATATTTCTTGGAATGACATGAATATTTTCATAAGGTTAGCTATTTTGGTGTCAATGGTATGTCTATACTTATTAGTAGTATAGGTGATGCGGATGAGATCATAGAGTATCTTTAGTGTTGGAGTATGCTTTGACTCGATTAGTTCATATGTGCGCTATGTGAATAATGAAAGTTGGGTATATTGAAAACATGAATTGATAGTTTGTAGTCAATGTAGTTCATCCTCATAATAGTGGAGTATCTCAAGGTAACCACTTGTTGAAATGTCAACTCTGTTTCTGAAGCAAATGCGTAGTTTGAAGGAGTTCTAATTTATTTGGGAGTTGATTTTTCGAAACAAAAATGAAATTAGTGCAGTCAGTTGACCTTACATACTAGTGTACTATTAAAGGGTATGGGATGGTGAAGGATGATAATTATCGGAATCTAGTTCATGCACATGTGAAGTCGATCCTTGACTTTTCCTAACATTTTGGTGATTAAGCGATGTAAACTGAGGATGATGTGACTATAAATATCAATTGTTAATTGTTGAATTAATGATAAATTAAAATTTGTTTAATTTATCTAATCTTAGAATTTCTCGACCAAATTGTTTAGTCAAGTGGGGTTGTTGGTTTATGTGTCGTATTATAAAGTCTAAAATTACAGTTTATATTTATTGTCGATTGATTAGGGCCCTAAGATCACACACAAAAGAATAATTCTTGGAGATTAAAACAAAGAAAATAATTGTGGTAAATTATAATATTTATGATAATTAATTATGAATTAATTTATCATAAATATTAGAAATAAATATTAAAATTAGTGAATTAATTTCTAATATTTATGAAAATTAATTATAATTAATTACCAATTAATTTCTCATATTTATGATAATTAATTATGATTAATTCTCCTATTTATAGAAATTTAAATAATCCTATTTATGAGTTATTTATGGCTATAAAATAGATCTATAAATGGATGTGCAGAATATGATCATGAGATGATTAGGAACTAGCATATTAAGCTTGGTTAAAATTTATTTGCCGGGATCCGGGGTTGTCGTGTGTGGATACCTTGGAGGCCGGACGTGTGTGCGGCTAGTGATCGGCTTTGCGATTCAAAATCGAGGAAATGCGTTGTTTTTCGAGAAGACGGTATATATGTCTGATTTATTTAAATTCAGTTCAGTTTGCGTATGGGAATCATTGATTCTTATTTTGTTCCAATTTACGTGTTTTTACTATTTATCCTACTCTTGTGTTTTAATAACTTCTTTAATTTAACATTTTTTTTCTTTTTTCTCTTCTATTTTTTTACCATGATTAGAAAGTAATTTTTTTTTTCTCTCCTAGTTTTTCATACTTGACAAATAATTTTTTACTCTCATTTTTTTGTGTTAATGATGTATTTATCTTTCAAACCTTAAAATTTTATGGTATTAATTGCATCCTCCTCATTCTCATGTTTGATGATAATTTTCTCTCTCTAACTTTCTTATTTGTAATATTTTTTTCTTCATGCCTTACTCTCCTCCATACATGCACCTTTGTTTGTTTCTATTTCTTTATTTGTTTTATTTATTGTTTAGTGTTCTTTGTATTTTAATGATTTTGGGATGTTTTTATTTCATTATTTAACATTTAATTTCCTAATCTATTTGTCTTACATGTTTCATCATGTCAGCGCGGAGCTTATTTTATTATTTTGTATTTAATCTCTAATTTATTGTCCATTAATTTATATATTATGCCCTTTTTTTTTATTGGTATATGTGTTTTATTTATTTTGTAATTATTATTAAGACTAGGCCCATTAAACCCACTCACCTAATAAATCTCAAGTCTTATCTTATTAAACAATTGTACCCTTAATTTATTCAGAAACTTTAATTTCAAAATTACCAACTCCTAATTTTAGAATTTTAAGTCTCCTGGTTATCAATTTCAAATTTACAAATTACATTCCAAAATTCAATGCTAAATTTCAAATCCAAACCCCTAATTTCAAGTTTCAAAATTTTAAAAATCAAGTATCTATCTTAATTTCAAAGTGTGAAGTTATCATAATTTAGATTTAAATTTTAATTTTCCAATTTCAAAATTACAAAATTCATAATTTCCAAACTCAAGTGACCTAATTCAAAATAAAATACCTAATTTTAAATTTCAAAATTTCAAGTTTACAATTTCAAAATTACAAAGTTTCGGATCTTAAAAATCAAGTGCCATAATTTCAAAATTTAGCTTCCCAAATTTTCCAATTTCCAATTTCAAAATTCAATTGCCCTAATTTTAAAATTCAATTCCTTCAATTTCCAATTTCTATTTTTCAAGCTTTCAATTTAAAATTCAAGTCCTCAAAATCTTAAATTTCAAATTTTCAAGTTTTCAATTTCAAAATTGCAAATTCCTGATTTCAATATAAGTGCCATAATTTCAAAATTTAAGTCCCTCAATTTCTAGTTTCAATTTTTCAAATTTTCAATTTTAAAAATCAAATGTCATAATTTTAAAATTCATTTCCCCCAATTTCAAAATTCAAAATTTCAATTTTATAATTTAAAAAAGTACAAGAAATTCATAATTTCAAAATCAAAGTGTTATAATTCCAAAATTTACAAGTTTCCACAATTTTCCTATTTCAAATTTTAAAGTTTATAATTTCAAATTTACAAAATTCATAATTTCAAAATTCAAGTGCCATAATTTTAAAATCCAAGTTCCTCAATTTCAAATTTCAATTATTCAAGTGACTAATTTCAAATTTCCAAATTTCAATTTCAAGTTCAAGTGTCCTAGTTTCTAAAACTCAAGTCCCCAAAATTTTCAAATTTCAAATTTCCAAAATACGAATTCAAAATTTTCAAATTTCAACTTCAAACTTATAATTTTCAAAACTTTAATTTGAAATTTCAATTTTAAATCAGTTTTTCAACATTCCAAACACATGATTAATTATATAGCTCCTATAAGATGGAATCTTGTGCAATTAATTTGTGTAACAGATAAATGGGCTTGGCTGGGGCTCGACATTCCATGTATGCTTTTAATAAGTAATTTGACATATGATATATAACCTAAAATTCTAATTGATTTTGAATATTTTGTATTTTATTATACTTTAATATTATTTCAATCGATGAATTAGCGGATATACCATGAGGTACATTTTCTCATGACTTGCTTTATTATTTATTTATATATGTCTTGCATATTGCTGTATCGTTATTGCTTATTTTTGGTATTCATTAGTTGATTAGCTAAAAGCCATATTTTCCTTAGTTTGTTTAGTAGAGACCCGACTTTAGGGGCTTAAAAGGGTGCTACGCTTCCATTGTACCTTCCCGATAAGTAACCTAACACTTGGACCTAGACTCGGTTTTTCCCAGATCTGCCTTTTCTTATCATGAGTCACATTTAGGGTTTTTCTTTCTTATTTTGTTTTCCCTTTAAAAAAAAAAGTGGCGACTTCAAACTGTTTTCTAAAAATGGTTTTTCAAAAGATAAAACGAGTTTCGTCTTTTTAGTGGAAAACGCATAATAGCAAAAAATACGGGGTCCACACCCTGTCCATTCATCCATTATATAGCATCCACCAAAAGAAATTGCATGTGAAGATTGTTGAAATTGAAATGAGAAGAAATAATGGAGTATTTTGTGTTAATGCTGTAAAAATGAATTTATACATAGGAGTATTTCATGTTAATGTGTAAATTCTCATTTATATACACAGGTTAATGAGATACTTAGGCTCTCATCTGAACCCGGAAAGTATTAGGGAAAGAAAAAAATGCTAAGATAAATTATTTTTTCATATTTAATTTCACCATGGAAAATATAAAAGAAAATTAAAATTCCTCAAAATTGTACATATTTTTAAATTTCTTAATCATTATATAATAGAGATAAATAAATAAAATGAGTTTAAATAAACATATAGAATTAATTTATTAAGTTTACAATGTTGTAAATCAAAAGAATTAGAGAGAAATAAGGAAGAGACAAAGAAAGAATTCAGAGGAAATTCTGATGATATCTTTCATGTTGATTAGGCCTATTTATAGGCTTATAGTGAGAAGGCCAAAAGCCTTTACATAAATGATACATTAATAGTGAGAAGGCCAAAAGCCTTTACACAATGAATGACATTATAATTAGTGAGTCATTATGGTCATTCAAAATCCAATATTTATAACATACAACTATTTTTTATTTTCCTCAAAGTTTTCTTTTCTTTAACTTTTTCTCTTTATTTTATTTTCCATTTTTTTTCCTTGACCTTTTAAGTTTCCAAACAAAGTGGCTGCAAGATGGTTTGAGTATTAGTCAACCAGTAAAATCATATTTATGAAGTGATGCAAGCAATGAATCCCCAGCCCAGCCATTGGTATGATGGTTCAAGAATCAAGGAAAAACAATTCATTGACAAACAATAAAAAAATCAAAAATAATTGTGTTGAAACTGTTTTGAAACTCGAAAATGCTAGGGAAAGAAAAAAAAATGCTAAGGAAAATGATTTTATTCTGTAATGACCTTTTAAAGTCAGCCTAGAAATTTGACTGACCGCTGACAGCGAAAATATTTGACATCGGATGTCCAGATGCCACAACTAGTCCCATTTGCAGGATCAATCACAAGTAAAAAGTGACCGCGTCGGGTCCACTTATCACATTTATATATATATATATATATATATATATATATATATATATATATATATATATCTCTCTCTATATGACTATATTAACAATAGTCCAAAAAGAATTTAATTACAATTATTTTATACAAGAATACATACTAGAACTAGTTTGTTCCAAGCATTTTTACAAAAAATATTACAAAACCACAAACCAGCTTTCTTCACAATCTGCCTCAGGTCGGCGCAGATCCTTAGTTGTACCTATACAGGAAATGTTTTCCTGTATTACCCCAATATGCCCTAATAGTTTATAACATGTTTGGGTATTTTGTAGATATAATTTAGATTTTCGTAATTATAATTTGCTAAGTGAAAAATTCGCTTGGGTGTACAAGATGAGGTATATTATTAAATTTTTCAAAAGTATAACTAGAAAGGTATAATATGAAGGATATGCCATTATAGAAATAAGAAAATTGGGTTGCAAATAGAGAGAAAGAAGTATAAGGACTAAAAAAAGTAATAAGGAAAATTTAAAAAATATAAAAGGGGATAAAGACCAAATTTGATCTCACATTAAAGACCTTCGTTGGAGCAAGAAAAGAAAATAAGAGAAGAAGAAAGGAAGAAGAAGGAAGAAAGAGCAAAAATTTTTGGAAGTCTAGTTTCATTTTTTTTTTGTGTAGTTGTATCTTGAATTGTATGGAATATGTTTGTTTTTCCTTTTTGTTGTCTAAGCTCTGTTGGAGTCTTTGAAAATGTAGAATCGAAAAGGTTGAAATTTTAATTGATTGGCTGATATGGGTATTTGTTGATTGAGTATGGAATGCGCAAATTAGCCTTGATTGTATAGAACCTTGTTTATTGTATGAATTTAAAGCCACGAATTTTTATATTCTTTCATTTGGTGGCCGAGTAGATAAGAAGGAAGTGAAAGATGCAAAATCTAAAATTTCATACATGGATAAACATATATATATCCTCATAGAAACAGAATGGAATAGATGAATGAAGTTTATTTCTCGAATCGACGAAGGTTCGTAAATGTTAGTGAGAGTTCAAAGATATTGTAACAGGTTGAATTTATAGAAGTGCAGGTGTTAAACATTTAGCGATTTTATGCAGGATTTTGATGTAGGTCTGTTTTGCATCGACATTGAGAGCCGAAATTTTACTTCTCACTTCCCGATAAGAGATTCTGTCTATTTGTGACTTGAGAATCTAAGGCGAGCGTTACAGCTTCCATGTTTGTTAATTTATTGATTTACATAAAAGCGAATGAGGCGTGATGGTATATCGGTATATGCTCGAAATGTTAGGTGCATGGAAATTTATATTTATAGGAAGCTATTCTTGGACACCTTGGCACTGGATGACTGTTTTTACTTTTCATTAGCCTAAAAAATCAAGGATTGTTTTAATCTAAAGTCAGGTATATGAAGTGTTCAGTTAGTTGAGCACACTAGAACTCGAAAATTAATCGAAGCCTCTTGTGGGAGGTGTATGCTTTGTTATATTGGTTTTTGTTAGGAACTTTGTTTTAAAATCGCATGGATACATGGCCCAGGTTGTATGGATTAAGTATGGGGTACATCTAAAATGTATGGATGTTCTTTTCTAGGGTTTTTGAGGGGAAACTACTCCTACCTTAGAATTGAGCTTGTTCGGGTTTGGGGAAAACCTGAGATTGTTTAAGATATGTATCAAGGAAGTCGCCAGGTTGATTATAGTCCATAAAGTGTTTAGAATTTTAGAAGGTAGGTTGCAGGGGATTTTGGTGTGTGAAACCAGTGGCTCTTTCTTCTTCTTTTAAGTCTGCAAATTCTTTGATTTCTTCATTACTTGCAATTTACATGGCTCAGCCGTTGAGACTCCGTTTTGGGTGTTCTTAAACTCTATAGACCCTTTGGTCTGAGAATCCATCCGTATATATCTTGATACAATCTTGAGCATAATAAGTCAATAGCCAAAACGATTGTTCTTCTTTCACAACAGTGTGATTTCTTCGCGACACGTTTGCATAACTCCTTACGTTAGGACTACGTTTTGGGTGTTCTTGGACTCTGACCCTTTGAGTCTAAAATCCATCCATATATCTTGATACAATGTTGAGCTTATAATAAGTCCGAAATGATAACCATTGACAACACTCTTCTTTGCAAATCTTTGCAGGTTATGATTTCTTCATGACTTGCAATTTGCATAACTCCGCCGTTAGGACTCCGTTTTGGGTGTTCTTAGACTCTATAAAAACCCTTTTGAGTCTAGAATCCATCCATATATATCTTAGACAATGTGAGCTTATAATAGTCAAATGCCAAAAACCAGTAGTTCTTGCTATTCTTTATAAGTCTGCAAGTTTCCCGATTTCTTCATGACTTGATTTGCATAACTCTTCGTTAGGACTCCGTTTTAGGTGTTCTTGGACTATGGAAAGCTCATTTAGTATAGAATCTAACCATATATGTTGTTGTGGCATTTGGTACCCACATCTTATCTGAAAAATGAATTATTTGTACCAAGTGTACTAATGGCTTACATTGGTTAGGGTTAGTTGGAATACATGGTGAAGGATGTGGTCTCAGACAAGAAATAACAATATATGTAGATTTGATATGTAAAGTATAGATAAGAAAAAGTACCTACAATTGTCGAAGGAAGAGTCTACATTACGGCACTCTATACGGGGAGATAGGGTGATGTGATAAGTCTGAGAAAGAAACATCTAGTATAGAGATATGAAATGTAATCATAAGATGTATGATGATGCGATAAAATTACATGAAGATATAAGTTAACAAGATATAGATGTACAAGTAGATGACATATTATGAATATAAGAGTATATGATACATGAATATATGATTGTCATACATAAGCAGAATATCATGGAACATGTGATAGGAACACATGAATGAGTAAAAGCATACATAGTAGAAATATAAGTACATGAATAACTAAATCATGATAGAGAAAGCATAAGGATATTGATGCATAAAGGATATAAAGGGATATAATTGATAAAGATATATGATCTATGAATCTGAGGGTACATAGATGCATTCATGATGTATGATAGAGGATTACATATATGATATGAAGACAAAACTAGTGATAGAAAAGATATGAATATACGTGTGAAATATGAGAACAACAATGAAGTTAAGAAATATGTGAAGGTATTAAGACTGAAATAAATAATAGTGTATATCTCATGCATACATAATAATAATAGTTCTTATAGATGGAACATCATATAAAAATGTAATAAAATGGTTGTAGAACTTCAGTAGAGGATAGATGAGCATGCCTATTAGGGAAAACAGTCTCTGACATCTTGGTCAGTTGGCCCCGTTTGGAGTCATTCTGATAACCAGAGGGCCCTTATAGATGGTCATTGTCTTGTACAATAATACTTGATTAACCTTCGGGCCCTTATAGATCAGTTAATTTAATACTAGTACAATGATATGGCATATGGATACCATAGATGGTCATTATACCGTACAATGATATGATATGGTATATAGTTTCCTTTATCCACTTCTAAGGTTTATGCATGCATGGAAACATAAAACAAATGACAAGTATATACAAATAGTTCGAGACATGATAAAGTACATGACATGATGAAATAGCATTGCTATGTGATGATATGCTTGATGACAAGTATGTTGACAGAACAAGAAGAAAAAATGTAAGCGAGCACAAATGAAACATGATATGATAAGAAAGTATAAGATTGCGCCATGTAGAGATTTATATGCTTATGGAACATATATAAGCATGTTTATGACAAGTATAGAATATGACATAAGTATATGATATTTTATATGTATATGTAAATGTAAGTGAGATGGCTCTTAATGGTGGTTGTCCACGAGTTATTCCCATTAAAGCGTAAAGCAGCACAGAGTTTTCATCTAGTGTAGGTACGGAAGTAAATGAAGGACGGGACAGTACATCGGTCTCAAGGTCAACACACATCATTAGGTGCTCACTTGAAGACTTTTTGGTCTATTTATTATTATGTAATATCCTTTTTGTTGTTTGTAAACAAATGAAGCAATGTAAATATTGTAAATGTTGAACCTTGTATGGAGGCTTTGTATATATTTGCTGTTCTGGCTACAATTATAGTACAAGTTAAGTGTTTAACATTATATGATTGAACAAGCTTAAAGGCTATAAGTTTATAAAAAAAAAAAAAAAATGATGACACCCTCGCTTGACATTGAGTGCCAGGTTGGGGGCGTCACATTTCCATATAGGGTGAGCCACGCCCAGTAGAGAATAATTTATATAGAGGCTACTCCCTACCTAAGTGCACATGCAATGTTCACACAACATTTCATATCACAATCCCAAACAAGATTATGCAATCCTAGGTTGAAATTCTACATGTCATGCTATGAAATGAGATGCGACTCAATCATGTACCATGCTCCGAGTCATTACTGACTCCATTACTTAATGCGATGTCAATGAGTAATAAATCTCGAGTCAATCACCGACTCCTACCACACCACGATGTCCATGTGTGATAAACCGTTTATACGGATGACATTGAATGATCATTTTCGAAACAAAGTTAATTGTTTATAAACCAAAGCTTTTGGATGTTACACCTCAATGATCATTTGTTACAAAAAATCATGTGTCTTTTCGAATTACTTCAGTTACAGATCATGTGACCACTTTTTGCCATTACTTTTATAGGCTCACCGATGGAGATTCTGTATAAGACGTAAAACATTGGCTCAACTAGTCGTCTTTCCCCGACACCAACCATTGGCCAAGATCTGAGCACTTAAAAATAGTTTGGGTTAATTTGATTATAATGTAAAGGAATCAAAGGATTGACATGAAACCTGCCCATGCAATCATACTTTTTTTATATTCATGAGTCTAACTTCGTCAGATGTTTCCCCATATCTTATCTAGTTCGGAAAGATAGGAATTTGTACTCTAATTGAATTGAATTCTATTATCAGCCTAGGCCTAGAGAACCAAGCGCTCTTTTCTAACTTTGATGTTGCCTCAAATAAATAGGCAATTGAATATCTAAGTTTCCACAACGTCTGGGCCTCTTGACAAATATCGGGTCTTTCACTGAGAAATTATCTATCAACGCTGCTGTTATCATTTAAGTTTTAGTAATTTCCATTTTAACCCATGCGACTTTGTTGGACTTCGTCCAACTATCACAGGAAACCCGCAATTAAATACCAACGCTGATGTTGATTACGAAACCTTGCTCACACCCGTGATATACGTGTGACTTGTGCATATACGTCTGTCTGTGAAATTGCGTATTACTATCATGCCACATATGCGATGTGTGCCCAGCTATAGACCCGATTATATCTGAGCCATGCACTTCACCATGCGCTATTGGACAATTATACCAACATGCATATAATTTCTGCCATTCATTCCAATGTTAATAGATAAGCACTCATACTAACATTTCATCCCATCCATGTCAATATATTTTTTTCACACATATACCAACATCTGACATGCCATCATAATTAAGTATTCACGATCTCAAACTAGGGTAAATCACACTTCAAGCCACGAGGCCAGGCTCCTGAGCAATCACAAAGTGGGCCCGCGGCCCAGGCTCCAGGCAGGTGCATGACGAGACTATAAACATGGGTCCGTGCTGCTAGGTGGATCGAAAGTCCCCAAAGCTTGTCCTCGGGTTCGCTGGCGGCTGCTCACCTGCCCTAGGCGGACCCCTTCACCTAGGTGAACCTTCCCCTTCCGGCAGAGCGAAGAACCCAATCTTCCATGAGAAGATTTGTACGCCCTTTGAGCGAAGAAACATCGAGTAGAAACTCGAAAATCCTAGTTTTTCTTTGCCAAACAGGCCCTTACACGAAAAACCCTTGTTTCCCAACACAAAGATGGAAAATAAACCAAGGTAGGAAGAATCCCTACCTCTTGAAGCGTAGAAGAACGGGTAGGAAGCCTCCTAAACCCGACAACTTTGATTTCCCGAAACTTCCTTTCTCGGATCCTCGGCGAAATCTCTCGTTCTTGGTATTCACGCGTACCCCTCGTCGATGCTATGAACTTTTGTTCTTGGCAGCCCGACGAAAACCGACCAACAGAATTCCGTAGATCTTGGAAGGAAGCTCTTGGCTCTCCTCTTTCTCTATTCTCTCACTCTCGGTCAAACCAGGAAAAAAAGGGCTTTCTTTGCCCTAATTCTTCTTTTTGTTCTAACTTAAGTTTAAGTTAAGTGTGTGGCTCACGTCGTGCCATGTGTCCACCTTCGTTCTGGTCCGATTTTAGCCCAAAGCAATTTTTTTCGTCTCAGTTTAAGTTAAAATCATATCCCATGAACTTAACTCAAGTTATTTCCTAAACTTCGAGATTTTCGTAAAAATCTTGTCCCTGAGAGTCAATGGACACCCGTTACCTCAGCAGTGAAAGTGGAAGCATCTCGAAATTAAACAAAATTTGTTTGGAGTATCCCAGATTTATGAGGCGAATCAACGATTGAGGTTTGTTTCGTCATCCAAGATCTAGAAAAATTTTAGGTTTTTCGACAATTTACCGTTTTGCCATTTTTCAGAAAAATTCGATTTTTCCCTGGTTTTACACTTTCTACCTTAAAAATGTTTATGATTTAGGTGACTTGAAATCTATTAGATTTGATTGTAAAGTTTTAAATTGAAAAGTTTTGTGTTGCAACATTGTAAATTTTTTAGAAGTATTTGGTTAAAAACACCTCAAATAATCCACATCTTGTAAATATAAGTCTTTTTTTTTTTTTGGAAGAATAACTCATTTTAGACAAAAATATTATGTCATTTTGTGTTTTGACACGTCTTATAAAAGGAAGGGTTATTTTTACAAGAAAATAATAAGAGTATTTTTATCAAAATGAGGTCAAAAATTGATAAAATGTTAAATTTTTGAAATTGACATTTCAAAAGGTCTTTTAATCAAATCACCCAATTTTTTTAAGGATTTTAGTAAGATAGTTCATGTCCAGCTCATTCTATTTTGAAATACCTATAAATATATAATATTCTATTAAGGGTTAAATAATACTAATATTTAGGGTGATTGAGAGGTATTGTGTACATTTGGGTTCCATGAACACCATAATACATATAGTAAAGCTCAAGTTGTAAAGCGTTTAAAATAGGTATACGTGCGAAGGGAGATATCCTAGGTTCGAGTCTCAGTGAGGACAATCTACTTCTTTGAAACTAGAGTATATTAAAAAAAACACTCTAGTGAATTCTTATTCATTTGTCATTTGTCCTTGATTTTTCCCTATTTTGAATTCCATGTAAATTTATGCATTTGTTTTAGTCCTTGTTTGGAAACTAGTGGATAACTAATAGCTATGAACACCTTGGTCTTTGACCATTTCGATGGGCCCGGGGCTCTTTTTGCCCCGAGGCTGTGACGTGCTAAAGCGACCGAGCCCGCTGCAGGTATTAAAACTAGGCGGGAACTATCTAGACGGGAGAGTCTTAAAGCCCATTTGAGAAAGCCAGGGTGTCTCGTTAAAGACTCGCTTCATGACGACCGTCCCCAGGATTTGAGTCCCGGTCGGCCATCCTCTTAGCATATGGGAAGTTTATTATGGATAAATATACGAAAGCGAAAAATACACGAAATGTATTTATCCACAGATTTCCTAGTTTCCAAATCCCTTATTTCTCGGAAGATTGATCCTTGATAAGGAATAATTAGTATTTGATAAGGAAAAAGAGATTTTATCGCTAAAATCATGAGATTATCTTTCTTAAAATCAAGGAGAGACTCGAGTATAAAATAGAAAGACTCCCCGCGAGGGAAAGGTATGGAATTCCAACTGTGCCAACTTCTTTCTCTTCTTCCTCTCCGTATTTTTGCTGACTTAATCATCGAAGAGGTGGTTGGCCCACCGTCGTCGGATCGCCCTTTTTGTAGGATCACACTGCGCCGCTGATGCCTTGGAGATCAGACAAACAAATTGGTGGGGCCGTCACGTAGGAAAATAGAACAAAAAGTCTCGCTACGGACTCACGAGGAGCTTGTCTTCTTGGTTATCCAGTAGCCCTTCGTCACCTAGAGCTTTATTGATCCCCCATTCCACATCTGATTCGTCCGAGGCTGTCGCAATGACAACCAACTTAATGGTCCAATCGTCAGAAGATCAATTCCTCCATTGGCGTCAGGATATGGAGAGAAAGCAGGAGGAACAAGAAAGAAAGGTGAAGGAGTTGCAAAGTCATGTTGAACGCTTACAGCATGAGAATGACCAGTTGCAGATTCAGATCAGAGAAAGCCACAATCTTGGAAGAGGTATTATCAATAAAGCTTTCTTTAAAACATCCTCTTTCAGTCTTTGTAATAGCCCACTTTCAAAGTCCAGATGAGGCTCCCAGCTGGTTGACACTTTCAAAAGACCATATTATGGCTCTAAGCCTATTGACACTTACAAAAGACTAGACTATGACTCTAAACCTGCTGGCATTTTCAAAAGTCTAGATGAGGCTCCCAGTAAATTTGGTACTTATAAAATATCATACTATGACTCTAAGCCTATTGACACTTACAAAAGACCACATGTGGCTCTTAACCTGTTGGCACTTTCAAAGTCCAGATGAGGCTCCCAACTGGCTGGCACTTTGAAAAGACCAGACTGTGGCTCTAAGCCTGTGGCACTTTCAAAAAACCATATGTGGCTCTTAGCCTATTGAAACTTTCAAAGTCCAGATGAGGCTCGGTAGGTTGACACTTTGAAAACCAGACTATGGCTCTGGCTGGCGACACTTTGAAAGACAGGTGTGGCTCTGGCCGCGACACTTTGAACCAGGACCATGGCTTTAAGCCCGGCACTTTCAAAGATCATATTGTGGCTAAGCTGTGACACTTTGAGCGGGACAGCTCTAGCTTGCGGGCACTTTCAAAAGACCAGATTATGGCTCTAAGCCTACTGTCACTTACAAAAAACTAGACTATGGCTCTAAGCCTGCTGGAGACTACAAAGACAGTTGTGGCTCTAAGCCCCTCTCTTTGGCCTTTAAAATCCGGATGAGGGATCAGCATTTGGCCACTGGAGCTGGGGCTGTGGGCTCTGGCTTGTTTTGGCACTCTGAGGCTGGGCACCGCTGTTTCCCAGCTGTTGGTCCTCTCTTAAGACGGACTTACGGCTCTCTAGCTGTGGCCCTTTCTTAGGTCGGACTTGTGGCTTTAAGCTGTCGTCCCCTTCTTGAGGCGGGGCTTACAGGCTCTAAGCACAGTGGTCCTTTCTTAAGGCTAGACTTGTGGCTCTAAGCCGACTGGACCTTTCTTAAGGCTAGACTTGTGGCTTTAAGCTGTACCTCTCTTAAAGCTAGACTTGTGGCTCTAAACTTGATGTCCCCTTTCTTAAGGCCAGACTTGTGGTTCTAAGCCTACGACCCCTTTCTTAAGGCCAAACTTGTGGCTCTAAGCCCGTTAGCCCTTTCTTAAGGCAAGATTGTGGCTTTAAGCCTGTTGACACTCTTAAAAGACCAGATTGTTGCTCTAAGCTTGTTGGCACTTTCAAAGACAGGGTATTGTGGCTCTAAGCTTCAGTGACACTTTCAAAGACGCTATCACGTGGCTGTGCTTTGTTGACACTTTGCAAAACCAAGCAAGTCTTTTAGCTGCGTCTGCGACCAAGCATCGTGGTCCTTGGCCGGTTGGCTGTTAAGGCCCAAAGGTGGTACCTTGTCTGGCGGCATAAGGGCGGCAGGTGCCAATCTGGCTTAACATTGGTATCCTAAAGAAAGCGACCGTCTAACCCGAGGGTAAGGAAAGGGTTGCGATGAGGAATCAATAGTTAGAAATTATCGAGGCGCCCGATGGTGTGGGATGAACTAAAAATAAAAAGCGATAGTAGATGTAAATAAAAAAGGTGTATTCGTTAAAGCGCCCGGTAGAAAATACCTGAGTGATGAGCTGGATAAGCCGCTTTTTAAAAAAGGAAAGATTCTGAGGACTAGAGTCTTATACGGTCCTTGAGGCGATTAGAAAGCCTCCGTGGGTTCCTTAGCGGATTTAAACTGGAGATTAGCCGATCATTTGTGGCCTCGGCATTTGCTTGGACATGGGGCACCACTAGGTTAAGTAAAGAACTCGGGGCGCGGCGGGTTGGAAGGTGGCATTTAAATGCAGGATCTCTAGATAATCTCCACATACGTTGTGTTTGAACACCTGACACCCGTCCTGCCCGTAGGCAAAGATCACCTCTAGATCCTTTTGGTACTCTTCCTCTATGGCCTCTTTGTCCCTACCCGCCTGAGAATGGAGGGAGGACACCTCATCTTTTGTCGCCTCGAGCTCCAGTAGGAGAGATGTCCGCTCAATCTCTAAACGGGCAGTCTCAGCCTCCGCCTTGCACATGCCCTCCTCAACAGCTGCCAAGGTTTCTTTGACCCTAGCCAAGTCATCCTCCGTCGTTGCCTTGGCGTCACCTATTGCACTAGTTTCCAAGAGGGCAATCTTAGCCTCTTACCAGGCCTTATCCTTTTCCGCCTTCGCCCTCACAATCTTCTGCACTTGGGCTTTGGCCTCCCGACTCCTGGTGCTTGAACTGGACCGCCTTGGCGAGGAAGCGTCAGCACAGTGCTTAGAAGCAGGCTAGGCATGGGCGCAGCTTCTTGGCATTATCAAGCCGGGGCCCAAAGATTACTGTCTTTGTGAAGCCATGTTCGAATGGGCGTCCTGACTATTAAGAGGAATATTAGAAAATCGTAACATGAAATTATGTCAGTTTTAAAAACAGCTTACCCATTTCAATAGGCTAGTGAAAGTCATGATTGCGGATGAGCATCCGTCTTCGACCCGCATTTGGAAGGTCTCCTATCTGTAAGGGCAGAAATTCCAATTTACGAAAAAAAAGAGCAAAATCGTAATTTCGGTTCTGAAAATTGTAATTTCGGTTTAAAAATCTAAATTTATTCTCTGGATCTCGGATAATAGCTTGGATTTCCAAGTTGGAATGCGATCTCCGCAAAAATCTAGCTAGCACGTCGAATTTCATGGTCGAGACCAGTCGGATTTGTACGTTTTTCAGAGCATCGCAATTCGGGTCTTAGTAAGGCGATGTTGATGCGAATAAAATCACATATAACACGTACTCGCTATTGCCATAAGTGGCATGGTAAATGATGGAAATGGAGACGGCCAGAGATAGTCTTAGGAGTGTGGCGGGAAAGAAGGGACGTAAATGTCATTTTTGGAAAGTTTAAATGATAATAAGACGAATTAGCGAATAGTGTTCATCTCCCTCAACAAAAGACCAAAAGAAAACGTGAAATGCAGAAAATGAGATGCGGTGGCTGTTTTTGGTGTTTTTAGAGAGAGAAGGACCTCCTTCTCTCTAGATTGGGAGATCAGGTAATTGGGTCGTCGGGACAAAGAAGCAAAACTGTTCTGCACTTGTGGGAACCTTGGCGTGAGCACCAGTTTCTTGGAGTTTTGACAAACTCGAAGTGAGGGTAGGGGTTTCTCTCCCTACTTGGAGTTTACTTTATTTAAGTGTTTCACAATGTTTTCGGTTTTGAGGCCTTGAGCAGCGGCCGTTTGATCGGTTCAAATCTTGGGCCCAGAGTGTTTGAAGTTTTGAGACACGGACCAGTCGTATCAGTTTTCACGGGCTGTTTGGGTTGATAATTGTGTAAATTGTGAAATAAATCATGTATTGGTTTGTATGAGGCCGTAAATGGCCGTGGCAGATTCTGGTGACCTATGATTGGTGATTTGGGGTAACTTAGAGGTTTGCTATTCAGGAATAGATGCTAAAATAATTTTTGTGAAATAATGTGTTTGGTCGAGTGATTTAAGTTGAATTGCTCGTGTTTGATCATTAGCTAAAGTGAGCTAATTTTTGGTGTATGGAAATGTGAAATTACATAACATGATTGTGTGATTTAAATTATGTGAATATATGCATGATTATATATTTGCATGTGTTATAGAATTGAAATGGAATTGGCATCATGCATTCCATATGCACTAGGGCACCTTAGGACGATAGGAGTGAGTGCATGAGGTAATTCTTGAGAGAATGGTTCGGAGGGTTGTCTAAAAATAATGAATATCGGAGGGTAGTCCAAATAAAATATCAATCGTCGGAGTCGGCCCAATTGATATACATCGGAGAATAGTCCATACACAATATCAATCATCGGTGGCAGGTTGATATACATCGGAGGGTTGTCCGCAGATAAATAAAGCTAAGGTTCTCATACGTGGCAGAGCGGGGTGTGAGGGAGTCGAGGAGGACTCGGGATATGAGATGATCGAGTTAGACATTAAGTAGAATCATGCATTTTTCTTGAATGTGTGTTTATTTGAAGCATTGCATATGCACTTAGGTGGAGAAGTAGCCCACTTAGGGTGATTGCACTGCGAGCGTTAGCTCACCACTGTCGAGGATATTATTTTCACAGTCTCACGGGGAGCGTGCGAGGGACGGCTCATCACAGAGATTGAGTTTTAGAAAGCTAGAATAATGGCTGATGGTTTTACATGTATTAGAATTATAGTATTTTAATATATGTTGTATAAAGTAACTTCAGAACTCTTGAAACTATTGGATATAATTGGTTTATATTGATATTGATAAGTATTGTGGTATGGGCCCGAGTGGATTTTACTCGGATATGGGTATCATGTGATTGATGTTAGTGGGACGGGTTATATTACGGGTGTTGTATTTGGGTGAGCTCCCAGGTACAAAGGAGACTCTGTTTTCTGTCTGTCGGGTCACCCGACATTCCCACGAGGAAGTGTCTCTGCGGGTTGACGGGTAGTCAGCGAGACCGGGATTTGGGCGTCACGACAGTATCGAGCATAGGTATACGGCTACCTAGGGCTTGAGGGGATTTGGGCTTAGGCCATAGTCTTTGATGTGTAAGAACATCACCACTAGGTGTGGTTCGATGTCGAGTTTAGGTATGAGATTACCTAGGAAATCACGGGACAAAACTAGGACACTGCATGCATGTGTTTGGTGTGTTTTGTGTGATTTGATGACTTGTTGTGTGAAAAATATACATAACATGAATGATGTGTGATCATGGTTGTTATGTGTTGTGATTGTGTATGTGTGCTTAGTAATTAGCACTTAGTGTGTTAGAGAATTTATGGAAAACAAATTTTGGAGTTTACGATTAGTATGGCTGGAGCAAAAATAAAAGAAATAAATTTTATAATTTGTTGGTTTAGAGATAACGAAATAAAATTTTAAATAAATTTTAAGGGTGAACACTAAGTTAGTGTTAGAATCATGGTAGAGAATTGGCCTGCTTAGGTTTTACGGTGTAAAACTGAAGAAAAATGAGTGAAAATAAATTTTTATAAATTTATTTGGTGTACTGGAGAATGGAAAAAAAAAAAAAGGATAAGTATTCTTTTTGGGTGTTTTTCCAGTGGCATGCATGAAGAAAAGTAAATGAAACAAAATTTGTTTTAAATTTAATTGGATGTATTGGAGAATGAAAAAAAAAATGTGTATATTTATTTTTTGGTGTCTCCAGTAGTATAAATGAAAAAAAAAAAAAAAAAAAAGGGGATGGCGAAGAAAAATTGTTGGTGCGAAGTGGGTGGAGCTCTTGGTGTATTACAATAGGGTCGATTGTATTGTTACCAAGATGGTGGTTTTGAAGATTGTTGAGGAGTGTGTTGCAATACAAAGTAATATTACGAATTTGGAGAGGACATGGGATTGTATTGCAGCTCTGATTCACGTATTGTAACCTAGTGGAGTACGAAATTGTGTTGCGATGCACGAGTTGTATTGCAATAGAGTGGCGGGTTAGGCTAGGAATTGTATTGAAGGTTTTTGTATTGCGACGGTTAATTTGGGAAGGCTTGAGTGTCGTGATACAAAATTTGTATGACTAAAGTTTGCAAGGCTGGATTGTATTGCGAGGCTTAGATTGGCTGGGGGGTTGTGTCCTGTCTGGTGTATTGTGGCCAGTAGTTTGGGTGATTGGGCGGCGGTGTGTCGCGACATGGCCCGGGCCCGGAGGCCCGCGACATGGCCGGTACGCCAAGCCACGATGCGGTATTTGGCGACGGGCTGAAGTATTTGTGGCCGGCGATGGTAGCGAGCACACCGGCCCAGGCCCAGCTGGGCGGCGTGGCACGTCTTGCTGGACTTGACCTTGGGTGCTTGGTGCACTGACTCGATTGACTTAGTTTTGGACTCGATCTTGTTCTGAGTCAATTTTTGGACACTGTTCATGAACCCAGTTCAAGAACACTGTTCATCACAAAAAATTTTCGAAAATTTTTTTTTAAAAAAAAAAAAATAAAATAAAATCAATAAAATGGGGAATGAAAAATTTTGAAAAATAAAAATTTTAAAAAAATGGGAGAATTTTTGTTGATAAAAATGTTTTAAATGCATAATTGATTGCCTTGCATTACCTGTAAATGCAAGGGCAATGTGTATACACTGATTTATGTGTATGAATAGTGTCTCGGGGCTGTGTTTATGCCTTAGAGATACTGTATTGAGATTTAACTTGCCATGTTAATTGTGTAAATGGCTAGTCGAGGGCGGGGCGTGGGGGCGTCCACGGGATGCGGTCGGGCACCCGCGGAGCATTTGACCGACCACCGTGTTATTTGATCGGCGAGGCCTTTGTAGAGGCTGTAGGTAGTATTGCGTGGCCGGCTATAGCACGTTTGGTATAACGGTGAGAGGTAGTCGGGGAGGTCTAGTAACCTCCCGGAGGTTAGGCGCGCATCATCTCAGGCACTTGGGGGAGGAGATCCAGATGTGCGAATGGTGGTTCATACGGTCGAGTGTTAGGCTATGGGATTACCTCGACACTACCGAGGATAGACTAGTTGTGTTCCGGCTAAGAGAGTGAGGCTGAATATGAGGTGGAAATGGGGCGAGGACCTCTAGGGCCTTAGAGAGCCTTTGTATGTGAGTTCTCCCTTAGGGATTAGGGCGAGGATATGGATGATATGTCGAGGTTGCGAGTTGGAGATCTCGGGGACTCTACTCTAAGTGGACCTGAGGATCATGGACATGTCAGAGTTCGATGTCATCCTAGGGATGGATTGACTGACAGCTTATAGGGTCGTTATCGATTGTGAGCGTAGGAGGGTTACCACCTTTACGCAGGCTGGTACTCGTGTAGTAATTCAGGGGGACAAGCATGATATTTTACCACCCAGGCTTGGTATATGAGTCCGGAGTGTCGGGGACGGTTAGTGGGTTGGCTAGCGAGCCTACAGAGGATGAGGAGGACAGGACTTGGATTTACCTCGATTAGTGTCTGATGGTGGATGTTTTCGGATAGGCTACGGACTACCTCCTGAAGGGTTGTAGACCGGTGTAATTACACCTGGTACTTCACCCATCTCTATGACTCCGCATAGAATGGCACCGGTTGAGTTGCAGGAACTCAGAGTCCAGTTTCAGAAGTTATTGGACAAAGGGTTCATTAGGCCAGAGCACTTCACCGTGGGCGCTCGGTTCTATTTCGCGAAGAAGAAGGACAAGACCACTTTGTGTGCATCGACTACGGACGGTTGAACGGGGTTACGATCGAATCGGTGCCATTCACCAGGATTGATGATTTATTTGTCGATTGAGAGGAGAGCGAGTCTGCTTCCCGAAATGAAACTTGCTTTGGTTACCATCAGCGAGGGGTTAGGAGGCGGATATCCTAAGGCGGTGTTTAGGGCGCGTTATGGGCACTTTGAGTTTGCGGTGATGCCCATGGGTTGAGCGAGCGCGCCCGGCGTGTTCATGGACTCATGCGTAGGGTGTTTCGACCTTATCCCAGATCGGTTGTCGTAGTCTTCGCGGATGACATCTTGATCTCCTCGATCGAGTGGGAGCATGAGTATCACTTGAGGATTGTTTACGGAGTTGTTGAGAGACCATCACATGCGCTAAGTTTAGTAAGTGCGAGGGTTTTGAGAAACTGCGAGGTAAGATTTTTGGGACACGTGGGGTTAGCGGTGAGAGCATGATGGACTCAGAGGGTTGAGCCGTGATGAGTTGGGAGGGCCGAGATCGCGATCTTTGAGATACATAGTTTCTTGGGATTAGTGGGTATTACAAGAGATTCGAGAATGGTGAGAAGTTGTCCATTAAGGCGAGAATCGTAGGACTTAGCCCTCTGGACGTAAACTCCGTGGTTAGGACGACCACGACCGTAGCGAAGATCGAGGATGCTCGGAGCACTTTCGGGATGCCGGTGTTGGTAGCAAGAGGAGGTCCGACCTTCTTCTAGTTCGGGGAAGAAGCGAAAGACCACCTTCACACGAGTTTCAAGACCCGGGAGCCAAGATTATGGGCATGTGAGGCAAGGATTACCCACAGAGAAGGGATCAGGGACTTTGGGGCTGGCCCATGGTCGATTGGCGTAGAAACGAGAGTATATGGTTCATTCCTCCCACACCTAGTACGGGTCAGAGGAACCGGTTTCGGTTTTGGGGTGCTTCCTCTGAGCACTTCCCGGCCCGAGAACGAGATAGGCGGAGGGACCGGAGTGTGGAGTCGGGTCGGGGGACATATCGAGGAGTTGCGTGACGTGGTGGACCTTGGGGTGGTAGACATATTGGTTGTTGATGTCATGTTTGACATGGATGAGTTTACCGCCATCGAGTTGTCACTAATTGGGACCTTAAGTAGGGTTATCATACGACCACGACATGGAATTGAGCTTAAGGTTAGGAGGCCTTTAGAGAAGCCGGGGAGATAAATGTTCTTCCACCCAGGATGTAGGGTGGTTGACCTGTTAGTTGGATTATGAGTGAGAGATCTCAGAGTGCGGCATGGTGGACCGGGATTAGGTGTCTGATATGGCATTATTGCGTTCGTGTGCATCGTAACATCGCGTTGGAGTTGGGTGTGGGTGCACGATGTTGGTCATTCACCACTCTTGGTGAGTGTGGGATGAGTTTGTCTTTAGGTAAATCGATAAAAGACTCGTAGTTGAGTCCCGATAAATGAAGAGTAATTAGAGTGTGTTGGGCAAAACAAAAAGGGGGTTGTAAATCCCCTAAGGTGAGAATCCTAGAGTTAGGGTGTAAGAGACTCGGGAAGATATCCCGAATTTCTGTGTGAATGTAAGAGGCTCGAAGTGTGAGCCGAAGAGTTAGGTTAATCGAGATGAAAACACACGGTCATGTTATCACGTGGGCTTAAGGTTGAGTGATAGAATTAAGTGACTCGGTTGGTTACCTTGCGGGAAATTGCATTGGGTGTTTGAGCTGCGAGGCTCGGTATATGGATGTCATTCATGAGCATGGATTAGGTTGGCCGGTCCATTGGATTATCGTGATTGTGACCTTAGAATGTCGGCGTTTACACACCAGTGAAAGGGTTATTAACGAGATTTACACGTTGTGCGGATTATATATCACAGGTGATAGAAGGACGGCTAGCAGTATCTGTCTGGGTCACAAGGGTAGAGGAACAATTGCCCTTAGTGGAATTCGCCTACAACAATAGTTATCGAGGCGAGTATCTGAATGGCACCATATGAGGGCATTGTATGGGAGGCAGTATGAATCAGATTCACGGTGGATCGAGGTGGGAGAGAGCTCCGTCATGGGTCTGATCGATTCGAGACACGCAACCCGAAAGGTGGAGTTGATCTGACGGCGTCTTCTCCGCGACTCGAGGCGGCGGAAGAGTTATGTAGATGTACAACGTCGACCCTTAGAGTTCGAGGTTGGGGATCACGTCTTCTTGAAGGTGATGCCTAAGAGATGAGTGGTTAGGTTTGGTAAGCGTGGGAAGCTATTGCCGAGATTCATTGGGCCTTTCGAGATACTCGAGAGGATAGGTACTGTAGCATACTGGTTGGCTTTACCGCCTAGTATGACAGGTGTCCATGAGGTATTTCACGTCTCCATGCTCCGGAAGTATACTCCAGATCCAGCTCATGTAGTGGATTAGGGACAGATTGAGGTTGACACTGATGGGACCTTTGAGGGAGGGACCAATGTGCATTTTGGATAGCCGGTGATTGGGTTTTGCGGCGCAAGGCCGGGTGGGGCTAGTGAGGGTGCTATGGGACTGTGGGTGGAGGAGTCAACGTGGGAACGCGAGAACACGATGCGGGCCACCTATCCCTCCTTGTTTAGGGATGAAGGTACGTAGTTTAGTCGTTTAATAATTAAATGACGAGTTTACATGCATGGTAGAGTGCACGTTGCATATGCATGTTAGTGAGTATGATTGTCTTGAATTTCGAGACGAAATTCCTTTTAAGGAGGGGAGAATGTAAGACCCGAGAAATTCCAATTTCTGGAAAAAGGGAAAAATCGTAATTTCGGTTACAAAATTGTAATTTCGGTTAAAAATATGAAATTTATTCTCTGGATATCGGATATTCATGGATTTCACCGTTAAGGTCGTCTCGCGAGAAATCTAGCTAGCGCGTCGAATTTCGTGGTGAGGCGGTCGAATTGGCACGTTTTCGAGGCATCGCAGTCGGATCTTAGTAAGGCGATGTTGATCTTTGGCAAAATCACATATAACACGTAATCATGTGCCATAAGTGGCATAAGTAGAGAAATGATGGAAATGGACGACCGAGATAGTGCCGAGTGTCAAAACTGGGAAAAGAAGGGACGTAAATGTCATTTTTGGAAAGTTTAAATGATAATAAGACGAATTAGCGAATAGTGTTCATCTCCCTCAACAAAAGACCAAAAGAAAACGTGAAATGCATAAAATGAGATGCAGTGGCTGTTTTTGGTGTTTTTAGAGAGAGAAGGACCTCCTTATCTAGATTCTCGGGAGATCAGAGGCCAGTTGGAGATCGTCGGACGAAGCCCAGTTACACGCGAGAGAGGGCAGCGTGAGCACCGGTTTCTTGGAGTTTTGACAAACTCCGTGAGGTAGGGGTTTCTCCCTACTTGGGTTTTACACTTTATTTAAGTGTTTTACAATGTTTCGGTTGGTTTGAGGCCTTGAACGCCGTTTGATCGGTTCCAAATCTTGGAACCAAAGTGTTTGGGATTTTGAGACCCACGAATGATCGGAAATTATCGGTTTTCTGCAAATTTGTTTGGGTTGTTAATTGTGTAAATTGTGAAATAAATCATGTATTAGTTTGTATGAGGCCGTAAATGGCTGTGAAACCGGAGTTCCTGAAAGTAGACACATGATTAAGTGATTTGTCGGGAATAGTAGCAGAGGTTTCACTATTCCCGAGAATAGTGTTCTAAAATAATGTTTGTGAAATAATGTGTTTAATTCGAGTGATTTAAGTTGGATTGCTCGTGTTTGATCATTAGAAAGTGAGTTAATTTTTTGGTGTATGGAAATGTGAAATTACATAACATGATTGTGTGATTTAAATTATGTGAATATATGCATGATTATATATTTGCGTGTGTTATAGAGTAAGTGGAATTGGCGTAAGTGCATTCAGTATGCGGCTGGGGCACCTTAGGACGATAGGAGTGAGTGCATGAGGTAATTCTTGAGAGAATGGTTCGGAGGGTTGTCTAAAAATAATGGTATCGGAGTAGTCCAAATAAAATATCGATGCGTCAGTCGGCGATTGATATACATCGGAGGGTAGTCGTACATAATATCAATGCGTCCGGAGGCGACGGTCGTTGATATATATATACATCGGAGGGTTGTCCACAAACAAATAAAAGCTAAGGTTCTCATACGTGGCTTAGGCGAGGTGTGAAGTCGAAGGAGGACTCGGGATATGAGATGATCGGAGTTAGACATTAGTAGGATCATCGTTGCTTGAATGTGTGTTTATTTTGAGCATTTGCGTATATGCTTGGGTGGAGAGTGGCAGCCAGGGTGATTACTACTAAGCATTAGTTCACCACATCGAGGATATTATTTCTACGAATGCAGGGGGGCGTGCGACGGCTCATCTAGAGATTGAGTTTTAGAAGAAAGGAATGTGGCTTTGATGGTTTTTACATGTATTAGAATTATAGTATTTTAATATATGTTGTATAAGAGTAACTTTGAACTCTTGAAACTATTGGATATAGTTGGTTTATATTGATGATAAGTATTGTGGTATGGGCCCAAGAGGCCGTTTTTACTCAGATATAGATATCATGTGATTGATGTTAATTAGGACAGGTTATATTACAGGTGTTGTATTTGGGTAGAGCTCCGTCTGAAAGGAGACTGCGCCCGATTTTCGTGAAGATGTCGGTCACGGAGCATTCCACGAGTGTCTCTGCGGGTTAGCAATTGGTGGCGGACCCTCGGGATTTGGGGCGTCACACTATCCATGTAGTCGGGAAACGGGATGGAATACTGCTCAGCACGAGCTGCCACCGGCTCCCGGAGGACAGTGGGGTAAAGGTCATGCATGTGCATGATCGAAGACTCCTTCTTGTTGAAGGGGCTCTAACGGTAAATGATTTCTCGGGCGCCCTTTGGGCTAGGAGCCACCGTCTCCAACGAAGGATGGACCCACTCTTGCAGCGGAATGTACGAGCTTAATAGCTGGTCGGTCAACATCCTTAACTTTACTAGGGTCGGCAACTGCGAGCTTGCTATGCTAATGGAGCAATGGCTACCTTAGCGAAGCCTCCGCTAACTCATGTGTGGAGTTGTGGGATCTATCTTCGATAGTGCCTGAGAGTCTCTTTGGAGGCATCTTGGGGGGTACCCTCCAAAGCCACCTGGGCATCAACGGCTCGATCTAGGGAATCCATGATTATTACCGTCAAACTCTTATGATGCTCTTCATATGGGCCGAGCAGCTTTAGGCGCTTTCCGTAGGGTACTTGAGCGAGGCAGGCATCCCCCTGAGGTAGCCACTCGTTTGCATCGTGCGACAAAACTAGAAACAAGGCCCGGACATCTCGGTCTCCTCCTCCTCTCCTCCAGCCCAGGCTTCGTAGCGATTCGAGAAATAGATGATCCGATCGAACAAGGGATTTTGGAGCGGCCTCCGCCTGGGAAGAGCCTCCTAGAAACGATTTCAAAAAGTCCACAAGAGCAAAATGCTAGCCCTCGACGACCTCACTGGGCAGAGGACGGGGAAGAATAGGCACTATGTAAGGGAAAGGACTGGTGCCCAACTCTTACAAATGCTTCACAGACAGAAGGAATTCGTGGTGGCGCTCCCTCTCTATGATCTCAAGTAGCCAGATGCGGTCCAGCCTTGCCTTCTCCACCCAATTGACCAGTCGGCCTTGCCTTCGCCTACCTACAAATCATTAGGGCAGCAGAGGCACGTCAATACCCAAAACATCCCAGGCATGTGTGCGGCGTCAGGCTAGGACAAGGCTAGGAAGGCCCGGGATTGATTCATGTCAAATGGAAGCCCTAGAGAGCCTTCGGGTGTCTCGTGCCCACGAGCCACCAATAAAGAGCGACCCCTTTTGCCTCCGTTTGGGGAGTGGGAGGCTGGTTACAAATTGTGGCTGGGGACATGGGCGAAGCGTAGACGGACGGACCCGATCCACTGGCTTTAAAGTGTAAATGAAACAAAATCCCCACTAGTAAGATATACAGCTGGTATAGAGAGTTCAACACACTGTAGCCCGTTAGAATTCGAAAAACATTCGGGTGTACAAGTGTAGGAGGTGCCTGAGTAAAGTGAAGAAACTGCTTCACCAACAATGGGATGGGGAAGTGGAGCCCTACAGTGAACTGCTCTAGGGTGAAATAGATGGCGGTATCTACCTCCCCTCTGATTTGAGTGGCGGGGCCATCGACACTTCAAGACGATTTTGGCGAACACAGTTGTCTGACCTTAGTTCCTTTGCAAACATAGCAGCAAACTACTGCTTGCTTGCGGTAAGGCGTTTCTAGGAGTTCCCCTACGCCCAACTTAATTTAGTCAAAACCTCTTCATAACCTCTTGCCATTCTACAGGAAAAAAAAATGGAGAAGAAGAAGGGGTTAGCTTGGGTTCCCGCTAATTTAAAATGAAGCAAACCCTCGAAAGATAAGAAAAAAAATCCCTACAAGGTTTAATAACCCACATTAATAATGAAAACTTCAAGAAGTAACCTGGCTTGAGCACGCTTGTAGAACCTAGCGGAACGCCTCGATACAAAGAACACTCCAAACAAACCTACGACGCAAATAAGGTTTGGGTGCAAACACTCACCAAAAATTGAAAGTCGTCGAAGAGTGACGGGGATCTCACGATTCAGCCGAAAGGGGCTCGCGAAGTCTTGAAGTAGAAGTGCAAAGTAAAAATAACTCTCTGAACACATAAAAGAAACTACTCTTGAAATACACCCTGTTATAGGGATGGGGCATCGACATGCGCATTCGCGCTCGTAAGGTCTAATACGCCGTCGGCATGGAAGTGGGTCGTACAAATGTTGGGGCTTGGCGTTTGCTACTAAGCCACGAAAGCATTACTTTGGTCAATCCTTTCAACTTTAAAAACAACGGTATTTTCCCTTGACTGAGAAAGCACAAGTCTCCAACCAGCGGAAAAGGGGGGCATTGTGAGTACCTTGGTCTTTAGACCCACTACTCAATGGGCCCAAGGCTCGTTTTGCCCAAGGCTCGTGACGTAAAGCGGCCCAAGCCCACTTACCGTATTAAAACCAAGCGGGAACTATCTAGACGGGAGAGTCTTAAAGCCCATTTGAGAAAGCCAGGGTGTCTTGTTAAAGACTTGTTTCATGACAGTACTTCTAGGATTCTGAGTCTCCCAATCGGCCATCCTACTGCGTACAGGAAATTTATTATGGACAAATATACGAAAGTGGAAAATATGCGAAAGGTATTTATCCACGGATTGCCTAGTTTCCAAATCCCTTACTTCTCGAAAGATTAATCCTTGATAAGGAATAATTAGTCTTTGATAAGGAAAGAGAGATTTTATAGCTAAAATCATGAGATTATTTTTCCTAAAATCAAGGAGAGACTCGAGTATAAAACAGAAAGACTCCTTGAGAAAGGTATGGAAATTCAAGCGTACCAGCTTTTCTCTTCTTCGTCTACGTATTTTTCGCGGCTTAATCTCATCGTAGGCGTGGAAGCTACTGTAACACCCCAAAATATACCCTCGCAATTTTATAACATGTTTAGGGTATAAAATAAGTTAAATTTGTATTTTTTGGAATTTATATTGCTAAGAACGAAAAATGATAAAATCGAAATTAATGCAAGAGTCAAGAGTAAAATAGTAAAATGTCACATTAAGGACTCAAGGGTCATAAGATAATAAGTTTACATGCCAAAATAGAATATTGAGAAGTTGAATTGATAAACAAAGAAAAATGAAGGACTAAAAATGCAAAAGGGGAAAAAAAAGCCAAAAATGGCTTTGGCCAAATAAGGCATTGTGAAGGAAAAGAGATAAGACCAGATTTTGGTCTTGAATGAGATATTTTCTCATTTGTGAAAGAGAGACTAAATTTAGAGAAATTCGATTGGAGGGAGGAAGGAGTCGTTTGGCTTTTATGCGATCCACTTGGTTTTGGGTTCCTCTTGGTTGGTAGAAGAAGGAAGAAGAGGAAAGTTTGTTTCAAAGAAAGAAAACAAGAATTTGGAAACTCCTCAAACTCCTTCCTTGTTTATGTTTGAGTTAGGAAAACCCTAACTCTTCTAACTGTGTTATATGGTTGTTTGAGTTGGTTGTGATCCTCAATTGAGGAATGTTTGTATAAAGGAAATGTTGGAGTTTTAGGGGAGATGCTGTCAATTTTTTTCCAAAACCCATGTTTTTGTCATGGCCATAACTTGGCCATCACTCATCCAAATTGAATGATTCAAATTTCTAGGTAAAATAAACTTCTAGGAGAACAAATCTCCTTGAAATAAGTGTATTCAAATTGGGACCCCATTGGACCCAGAAAATTCGTCAAAGCGAGGCTCTATTTTCGAGTCAATTCTGGTTCAGTTCTGATACAGTTTTAGTGTTTTAGAACAGTTTTGGTATTCTGGCCATAAGTTGAGTTTCACTTATCCAAATTGAGTGATTCAAATTTTTAAATAAACTAGACTTTTAGAAGAACAAATATTCTTGAAATAAGAGTATTCAAATTTGGACCCCCATTAAGTCCAGAAAATTCGTTAAAGTGAAGCACTGTTTGTAGGAAATATTTTGGTGTAAAAGTATTTGAAGTAAATAAATAAAAGAAGGGTTGATATATGAAATATGAACACATGAACAGTAATACAAACATGTAAATGACTAGTATGATATCCCTAACTTAGATAAAAACCTAATAGGCCTGATTTCTTGCATATATTCCAAAATGGATGGACAAGTAGGTATTGCTTATGAGGGATTACAAGTTATGTCAGTCCCGTTTTGGCTCATAATACATAGGTCACTATCTCAGATATCGATGATACTGGGGTATATACGCCTCTGCTTGGGCTACACAAGATATGATAGGCCAAATTGCTTAAGACAAAGATGATACCTTCGGGTATATACAGTTATCTCCCGTATCCACGTCTTTGAAATATACAGGCATAAAATAAATAAAAAAAAGATACAAGATGATATAAGATAATATGAAACATGACACATGAAAAAGGCATGAAATATGCAAATGATACCGAAAGATGCATATGATATGTAAAGAAGTATATGTTCATAAGCTATTGTATAGTATACTGAAATTAAGGATCACCGCAAGTAGTCATATATGTTATATGTTTCCACTAAGCTATAGTTTAGTACTTAGTGTTTCATCCCGCGTAGGTACCGAAGAGGACATTCAAGAGTGTTAGCCTTCCGCATCCAATGTACAATACAAAGAAGAGAAGCCACCCTAAATAGGTTTTGTATTTGTTTTTGTATATGTAAATGTAGAGTTTTAATAGTGAAATTGTATAAGAACCAAGAATGGGACTCCTGATATATGTACGTAATATTATGAACACCACTATGGTAGCTGGCTTTATATGTATATGTTATAAGTTTTATTTCTTTATGAAAATATATATAAATTGGGTCCACCAATGACAGAAAAACAGGTTAAAAAGTACTGTCGCCAGATCGCCCTTCTTGCAGGATCACATTATGTCGATGCCCCTAAATCAGATTTAACAAATTGGTACAAATAAATAGTCAGCACCCGACAACTTAAATTGTTTGCTGTTAAATAATTCTGCTTAGTGATTCTATTAGTTGTTTGTATAAATGTGTTTGGTAAAATTTAGTTGATCGCTACTTAATTGGCTGGTGAGCTCTTATAGGGTTTTGTGAGAACCTTCGGGTAAGAACAGTAATTATTGACAACTTTGAGACCATGTCTTTTCAACTTCACATGCAATTCTTTATTTGAAAACGCTGCTCCAACAACGTTTTTGAAACTAATAGATTGGGCCAAATCCACTCTTCACATAACAATAACACTGAAGGTTTTGACTTGTCAATCCTCTAAAATAGGTCTAATCCTCTAATTTTGGCATAAAACGCTCTCCACCAAATAGAGCCTTCATCTTTTATTTCTTATTGACTATTCTTACGTTTTTCTTTAACAAAAACTGCTAATCAAAATTTTAATTAATTATTGAAGGAAAAAGTGCAGTTTTTCGGCAGGTCTCACTTAATAAAGTAAAATTAAATCAACATTGAAAATGTGGAAATTTCCAAGAAAAAAAACTTCATCATTTAAACCCCTTTTAAGTTTGAAGGGATGCTTTCAAATACCACCCACATTTTTCCCTTGTTTTTTTCTTAGCTTAAAAGTCGTCTAACTCAAATGATTAAATACTAAGTAAAAAATAAAAAAATGTGGAAATATTGGGAAATCAATGTAAAAGCTGGCTACAAAAATGAAATGATTCAATTTTTATAGTGACTTCAACGGTTGGTCAAGTAGTTCCATTTTGAATACGTTGGATTCAAGGCGACAATAAAGAGACAAGGGTTGCTTCATTGACCAGCACATTGACCGTGTGCGTGTATGCTTTTTCTGATTCATTTAATAATAGGTGGACTTCTATTCTCTTATTTTTTATATTTTGATTTTTTTTTTTTTTTGCTTCAATTCTACTTTAAAATGGGTTTGGTTGGTTTATTTTTCAATTTATCTCTCCATATTTAGTTGATTTCATTGAAAATTTGCTAAATTGTGATATAGTTTGCATTAATTTATTTGACAAGGTGGAAGGTTCTAGTTAATTTTAAGTTAAACTTTTTTTTTTTTACATTTTATATAATACAAAATAAACACACAAAAAAAATCATTTCTCTTGAAGTTTCTCTTCTTTCCTTATTATAATTTAAAAACCAAATATATTTAGTGTTTATTATCATTTTTATATAGAGTTTAAGTGATATAATTTCCACCTTTCATCATTAGTAACTTTTTTGGGGTCATTAATGACTTTATTCTTCATATCATTAATCATATTCTTCCCATCATAACTCGAAGAGGTAATTTAGTTGGTCCAACCTTGGATTTGATCTTCAATATTTACCACTTCGGATCTTCTTAAGGTTATTGGATGTTTACTAGGTTATTGACTTTAGAGTGGCATGAGATTAGTTGAGTTATTCGTGAGTTGGTTTGGACACCCATAATTATCAAAATATATTTATTTTAAAAATTAAAAGATATTTTATTAGGTATAAAATAAGGACCACAATTTAAAATCTGCAAAAGTTCAAAAAGGAATGACATGTTTGAATTCATTTGGGGTGACATGTTTGAATTCATCTTCTTTTCCCTTTCTTTTTTTTTTTAGGATTGTAATTTGAATGAATAATATGATATGGATTATGTTTGTTTTGATTCCATAAAAATATATGCTGAAACTACAAGAAAAAAACAAATAAAGAGGAAAAATAAAATTCGATGTATTATTTTTATTGTCTATTTAAAACTTATTTTATTTATTTGATTTTCTTTTATATATATATATATATATATATATATATATATATATATATATATATATATATATATATATATATATATATATTTACAACTATTCACTTTTCGTTTGCTTTATATTCTGTATAAAAAATTTGTGACAAAAAAATATAAGCAATATATGCTTTGATTAACATTGTTAGTTTTTTTATTTTTTATTTTTTTGGTGAAAGAAGACTACTACCAACTTTACAAAACGGCTAAACAACCACATTAATCTTCAAAGACAAGTTTTCTAATAGGAAAATCCAACCACCAAATATTTGAATCATTATTATATATATCACTTTATTATAAACATGACAACAATTGTAGATAATTAGATTCTAAGAAAGTTTCCAAATATCCTCCATTAATAATAAAATAGAATTAGGTAAGCTACTTTTTTTTTTTTATAACAATCTATAATTACTTTTGAGTTTCCTTCAATTTCCAAGTTTAAAAACCCATTATATATAATAGCTACAACACCATCTCTCAAAGTCATACATTATGTAATTATAATCAAATCATTGCCTAACAAATTAAGTTTTTTTGTACAATCGCTGGTCCAACAAACAGTGCACAATAGTTTATACAAAATTAGATCTTTATCTCTCTCACCTTTGAAGTGATCACAAAACAAGGGAGTCAACTTATTTTAAGGCATGGACTTTGCTTCTAAGCTTGGTTTGAACCTGGTTTTGCCTCAATATAAAGAAAAATGCATATATTATTATTCCAAAACATGAATTAAAACACATGCATACAATGTGCCCTGTTCTTAGAGGGGTTATTTAATCTAAATTCTGTACATTAAAAATGTAATTACCTGTTGTAGAGTATTATTTTATAATCATATGATGGTCAAGAAATATCCATGTCTCAATGTTAATTATTTTTCTTTCCTTCAACATCAATTGGTTTCACAGTGCAATCTCATTCAAGGCACCAGTCAGCTAGATACACCATAGCCCACCCATCTTCCTCAATTATTAAGTATTAACCATAATAAGTCAACCTAACTGACCCATAGGAATATATACACCCATCTTCTTGGTGTAATGCATTAGGGTGAGGTTACTTAGTGGTTACTGATTCGAGTAGAGCTATCAATTTAGGCGATTCAATCGGACCAAGTCTAATTTATATCTGGCTGTCATTTTACTAGCCCAACTCAACCCTAATTCCAAGTTGGTTAGGCTACCTCAACGGGCTAGGATTCAAATTGTCAGCTTTAAGCACAAATTTAGATCTATCAATTCGGGTGATCCGATTGGACTAAGGGCAAAACTTGACCATACCTAATTTATTTCTAGCTGCCATTTTGCTTGCTCAACCCAGCCTAACCCTAATTCGGGTTGGCCTAGCTAACCCAACGGGCCGGACTCAAATTACTAGCTTTAGGTTCGAGTCCTCTCATGACCATTTGTGAGACCCCGGAAAATCCATATTTCCTAAGGAAGGATAAAATGGTACTTTGGCCAAACTGAATTTTTTCTAAATCTTGACGAGATTTAAACTGACTTCCCACCGGGCTTAATCGTCTTCACGAAATCTAGCTACCACAGCCGACTTCGTGGAATTCCGAGATAGTCGGAATTTCACGCTGAGGCACGTAGGAGCGCGACACTTGCACTTTGGCGAGTGGCTCCAAGAGGCGCCACGTGTCCAGCAGATGCAAATTGCTTGAGGTCAATGACTCACATGTGACACATGACACGCATGCCATTGTATGGAAATCCAAGGTCGGATAAGAGATAATAAGGTGTGTAATCCTCCCAACCAATAGAAATTCATGCAGACGAGAGACTTCATTCTCATTCCAATCTCGACTAAACGGATTGGGAGAGGGAAGATATATGAGAGAAAGAGCAAACGGAAGAGAGAGTGAAAAGCCAAAGGGATTTTGTAGTAGGCTTCCACTCTTCTAAGTTTCCCGGCGACGGACCGGGCGAGTCCGACGATAAGAAGAAGCAAGTCGCTCCCCACGTCAAGGACTACGCTGCGGTACCACTGGGAATTTCACCAAACTCCGGAGCCGTAGGGGTTTTTCTCCTACTTGTTTTACTTTTCGCTTAAGGGTCACGTAGAATGGATGGGATTTGTTGAGATTCGATGGCCGTGACTTCGATTCCAAAAGATTTGGACCGAGTGAATAAATCCTTGGTGTGGTTTGGACAGTCCACGGACTGTTTGTGTGATTTGTGTGATGTGTGTTGTTGCCATGGGTGAATAACATGATGTATGAGATTTAAATTTGTTAATATATGCATGAGTGATATATTAGCATGCAATAGATGTTCACAGGCTATCAGATTGCACTTAGCGGAGTAACCTAAGTAGGGAAATTCCACTTTGTCTGCCCCCGCCGTGGGACCCCCTTTCGTGTACCCGAAGACGCACTTGGGGAGAGATGACCGGTCTTGTAGGCGAAGAAATGCCAAACTGCCTTATTCATTTTTGTAAAATTCGGGCAAGAGACCATTTGTATAAATTGTAATTGAACACAATCAGAATAAATCATTTATAAAATTTATATTTGGGTTGTATGGATGTGTGGGCCTGCTGCGGCCGTTTAATATGTACGTGCCTCATGAAGTGAGACATGTAGAATTCCACGGTTGATGCCTGCAATAACTGGACACCCCCGTTTTTTGGTGGCGTGACACCATTGGAGATCGGTCAGCAAATTCAAAGCCCACAGACATCGAACACGCGAAATGGCTTAAACATCCACGCTTATCAAAGAAAAAAAATAAGACATACAAATATATATATAAAATACCATACAAAAAGTAATAGAAAAATGAAACACTAGAGTATTTTAGCCAATCAATAATATCATAATTCAATGTATGATGTATGTCAAGTAAGATAAATATTTAACAAATTGACCCACTTTGAAGAATCAAAATCTGATACTGTGTTAATTTATGAATTGACAGCAATGGTATAAATCAAGTTGTTGTTACTTGAAGGACGATTTGAGTGGGCAAAACTGAATACTCATATTTAAATCCAATTAATTTTGATTTAAGACATCTATAGTTCATTTACTACCCAAAACTTTCATAGATTTTGGTGCGCTTTAAGATGTCTGTAGTTATCTAAGAACCTTGGGGAGCTCTCTGATATTTCTACCACAAAGATATTTTTCTTTATTAAGGAGAGTTTATTCAGAGAATTTCATACATAAATTATAATTTTATAACAGGAAATAATAGCTACATCAGAGAACTCCAAGAAAATGGGACTCAAACCAAACTAAGGGTGTCTAAAGATCAATTTTGTTGCATGAATATTCAGAGACCCAAATGAGAAAGTAATCAACCTTCACGGATTTATGTCAGCTTAAGTAAGCACAGAAGTGATTAATGCAAGCCACTGTTTGGTTGCAGGGAAAACAGAAGAAAATTAAAAAAAAATGCAACATCCCTCTCTCTCTGATGCTTCAAGAATTTCCAGAACATGGCAAGATTAAGAGAATAACAATCCATGAACTTAAAGCATTGAAATTAAAAAATCAAAGCAGAGTTTGGAAAACTCAAATTCCAACATCACCCTGATTTCAATTTTCTCGAAACTTCCTAACAAAACCAGATTCTACTCAAAACCCAAGTTACGTTTCACCAGAAATGAAAAGAAAAGTGAATTACAGAGCTTCTAATAACTTCATCCCCTTGGTAGAAGTTGAACAGAGGATGTAACATCCCCTTGGTAGAAGTTGAGCAGAGGATGTAACATCCTACATCGATTAGGGAGGAAATTAAGTTTCTGGTATTATATAAGTATGGGCAATGCTGAGCCCATTAGAAGTGGACAATAGGCACTTACAGAATGTTATTATTACTTCCTTATTATTATTTTTTTTCTCCATTGGAGTTGTATCTTATTTTTAATAAAAATATTTCTAACACACAATTCTAATCATACCACAAAATATAGCTATTTCTGCTTCTAGTTCTTCTACAGAAAACTTCAAGCAAGAACTACTTGGGAAGTATCATAAGCACACCTCATATTTTAATTGATCAGTCCAAATTGATATTGTAAATATCTTGATGTTGTGTAAGAAGCCTACTTGATGAAGAAAAATCCTTTGTTTCAACTGATATGCAGCCTTGGAACTGACTGTCTTGAGAAAAATCCAGTGAGAGCATCTCAAAGGCCTTGAATATCATATCTGGGTTCATCCTATCAAGCTTGATCGTCGGTGCTTGGACTGAAATTTGGCCTTCAAGCATACTGACTACAGAGGACATGCAAGGCTTGAGAGTGGGAGATTGATTGGTGCATAAGAGGGCCAAGTTCAGCATGTTCATTACATTTTATTTCCTTGTCATTATAAAATAGTTTAATTTTTTTTCATTCATTTTTCTATTTTCTTAGGTAATTTTTGGCCCTTGAAAACTTTAAGAAAATATGTAAAGGCTAAATGTTAAAAAAAATAAAAAATAAATGTTAAATGAATAATTTTTGTTTGTTTTTTCAAACTCATGTCTGTAAGCGGTGTGCCGGCCGTCTCTCCGATGATTAAGCCATCAAAAAAGATGGAGAAGATGAAGAAGAAAGTCTGTGCAGTTAGAATTGCCTACCTTTTCCTCGTAGGGAGTTTATGTTTTACACTTGAATTTCTCCTTGATCCTTGGAAGGATAATCTTGTGATTTTGGCGATAAAATCTCTCTTTCCTTATCAAAGACCAATTCTCCTTGATTTTTGGAGAGATAATATTGCGAAATTAGTGATAAAATTTGTCTTTCCTTATCAAATACCAATTCTTCCTTATTAAGGATTAACGTTTTGAGACGTACTAGATTAGGATATTAAGAGATCCGTAGATAAATATCCTGTATTCAGTAGAGCGACCGATTAGGGAACTCAGGACTTCAGACGGGATGTAGGACTTTCCCGTTTGACTAGCTCCCGTATGGTTTTGATGTGACATGCTATTTTGGGCCATAGGTTTGATTTGTAGTAAAGGCCCAAAAGTGTGTGTCATCTATTGAGCAATGGGTCTTGGGCCTAAGAGGCATGGTACTTACAATGCCCCCATTTTTTCCCGGCTGGAATATCATGCTTTTCTGGGCGGGGAAAAATACTTGTGTTTCATTTCAGGGTTCCAATGCACATATTACCAGAAAATACTGTGTTTCCGATGATGTATTTAATGCGCCTTTTGGAATCTCACCCCTATATATATGGTGGAGAATCAGCGAGATCTATGAAACTTCCAACGGATTCCTCTTTATTAGCTTATCTCTCTATACCGATCTTTCCGGGGCAAGAAGCTTGTGAATAATGTATGTGGTGGAGACTTTCGTGGTCAGAGCTATTTGTCGCCTATGGATATCATTTGTCCGGATGTGTCATCTGCGTGGTCTACCATCCGTTTAGGGAGGGACGACATACGCATTATTCCCTTTAAGTGAGTCTTCGTTGCTATCGTGCCCCCGTGACTGGCGCCTTCTAGGTTGCAAGAATCGTGAGGTGTAAAGCTGAGAGGATGGGAGATTTTGCCGGGATAATGCATTTTCTTTTCTTTCGATTTAATTCTTTTCCTCTTCCTTTCTTTTACCCCGTCCTACTTTCTCTAAGTTGTAGCCAGGTGTAAGGCTAGGAGGATGGGAGATTTCAAGCGGGATAATGCAAATTTTTATGTTTCCTTGATCTTCCCTTCTTCTTCTTCTTCTTCTTTTCACCTCTTTTTTTTCTTCTTCATTTTTCATCTCTTCCTTTTATGATTCTTTTTTTTTTTTTTTTTTGTAATCAGCCTAGTACGTTTACTTGGATGTTCTTGTAATGGAGCCACTAAGGTTGCTTGGATGTGCTTGTCTTGGTTTTAATGTAACTATTGACGCATTTTGGCATATTTTAATAAGATTGGGCTTTTGGGCATACTGATGCATTGAGTTTTCTATTTCCCATTCTTTCTTCGTATCCCAACTAGAGCAGCTAAATATCTTAAGTGGCTCATGAGAAGCCTTTATTGACTTTCTGAGATGAGTTTTCATATTCCCCATATAGGTCGATTGTTGGGCTCTACTTGGTTAACAGGCCCGAGCCATTTTGGTAGACAAGCCCAAGGGCCCACCAAATTACCTGACGAGGCCCATAGGCCTTATTTGTTTTTAGTGCCCTAGAAGATGAAGCGCTTTTTAGAATACCAAGCGTCAGGGTGCGGTACGCCTCCCGATATCAGGCATCCATCGGCTATTTAATGCACCTCGTGATACGCCTTAATTCCTATAGAAGAGTAGGGTCCTGAAGTCACTTTTGCTTAAGTGTCTCAAAATATTTTGCTTGTAAGTCAGATTTCTACAAAGACTTTGAAGCCAAGCAAAGGAGCCGCTTCGAGAATCCCGATCGCTTTTATCTCTGTGTTTTTCATATGCTTTGCTCGATTTTGTTTGTGTGGGTTGTCCGGGTTGTTGGTCTTTTGTTTTATTAACCCGCGTTTCTGGTTTTCTGGGACAGAATCGCACGTGGGTTTAAATAGGTTTCTGTAGAACTCTGGGTTTTCTTCGTCCCTGCTATCGCTGGTGTGGTATTGTATAGGTTGATCTCCCTTCTCTCATTGCCACAGCAGATGACGAGGTCAAGAGAGGAGACACTAGTCAGGTTAAGTACGTGGAGAAGGGCTCCAACCGAGAGCCGCTTCCGCAAGCGTACTTTGTCTCTTCCATGTCCATGGAGGAGTTGAGGGTCTTTCGCCAGATTCGACAAAGATTAAAGGTCTAGAATTAATAAACGTCCGGCCGCTCAACTATAGAAGAAGTGACAATGCCGTCACTACCTCGGGAGCAGTCAGAAGCTGGACTTCGCCCTGCTTCACTGGCTGTGAAGCGCTTTCTACATGTCTCTTGGGCACCTCTTGCACTTATCCATCCGAATCTGCTATTCGATTTCGAAGGGTCATGAAGGTGTTTCAACCTTCTCACCGCCCGACATCAAGCTGGTAGAGATTTGTTTTGTTTATACGCTGAAGCTGGGGACTGGGGACAGGTTGTCAATGTCCGCCCACAACCCAAAGGTTCAATTAGTAACCGGGCTCCCTGATTCCCCTAAGACTGAGGCAAAGGGGGTTATCTTGGTCGTGGCCCGCATGAGACGCCTGTGCCTCTCAGCTTCCTTGATGTGACCCAGCCTTTGTTTCCAAGTTTGTTTTAGCTAGGTTGCAATTCATGTTTTGTTAGGTGGATTACGTACTGACGTACCTCTGTTTTCTTGATGTCATTCAGACAAGCGCAAATGAGGCCGACTAGTAAACTGGATTGAGAAGGCTGGCCTGGAGAACATAAGGCGACTACTTGAGATAACGGAGGCAGAGTACAACCATGAGCTTCTGCTAACGGTGAAGAATTTACGGGAGTTGGGCGGTAGCCCTTTCCCTTACATCATCCCCATCGGCTCCCCCTCGCTGCCTCGCTGAGGCTCGGGCTGAAGGGGAGCATTTCATTATTGCCGATTTCCTTGGTTGGCCCTGTAGCTCTTCTCGTGCGAGTTTCGCCGCGAGGGCCGCCAAACGGCTGCAATAAAGGGATCTTAGCGAGGCATGCCCGCGGTTACTTCCAAATTTTTAGAGTCCACGCCTACCCCGACCGCCGCCAAAGAAGAAGGAAAACGAGGCGCAGATGCTGAAACAACCGGCGCCAGGTTAGAAGGTTTTGTAGATTGGGCGGGAGTAATCGATAGTGAGCCCGCCGAGGAGGAAGAAATGTTTAGCATTGCCTGCCATCGCATCTAACGCGTAGTTTCGCTTCAGACCCTGTAGGGTGAGGTCCCCTTTAGTTCTGGAGAGAAGCGTCCTAGCGGGGTCCCTTCGCATGGAGGAGGCTCGAAGGATCGGGGCCATAGTCTCCGTGGAATCCCTGAACTCTAGCCTTCCATTGGACCGCCCGACCATGGGAGGCATACTGGGGCCAATACTCCTCCGGGAGGAGGGGTTTCTCGGTCATGAGCCCTCCAAGTGGTGAAGAGGTTGAAATGGGTGCCCCATTAGGGGTGGTTACCGCTCCAACGCCCCCACCCAAGTCTATTGGCATCGGACCAAGCAAGAAACGGCTGCCAAACCGGGTGCTGGTAAGCACTTACGTTATGCCATGGGATAGGGTCCATCCCTTGATGGATGTGGTGGCTCGGGATCTCGAGGACGTGCTGTGGCCTGCCTACCATCGAGTCCCCTCAACTGCGAGTGAATTCGTTACGCACATGCATGACCTCTATCCGATCTATCAATACTGCGGGCAACCGCTTAGAGCAAAGATTCCATTCCACTTCTTGTTTATATGGATAAGGAGGACTTCCAACCTGTGGCCGATGATGGGGTGCTCATCCACAACCACAACTTCCATTGGTCGGCTAAACTAGTAAGTGCTGATTTTTAGCATGTGACTACTAGTTTTGTATAGTAATTCTCTTCTAACTCCTTTTTTTTTCTAGGCTGTGACGACCATTTGGAATATGGCCCGCTAACACCGAGAGTTCCAGTCCCGCCTAAATGATGTCAAGAAACTACGGCTTTATGCCCAGTCGGCCACTTCGCATCATTATACCTTGAACGCTTCTCTGGCCAAGGCAGAGTCTTCGTCAAAACATTGGGAGAGAGAGGCCAAAGATGGAGCGGCAAGCGTTATTTGGGCAGAGAAAAAAAGAGACGAGGTCAAGCAAGAAGCCAGGGCGGCTTAGTTAATGGCTACGGCAACCGGAGATGCCAAAGCTAGGGTAGAAGTTTATCTGACTAAGGCCCTAAATTCTTTGGCAACTGTGGAGGAAGGAGGGCACAGATCAAAGGTTGAGATCGCCCTCTTAGAGACCGAGCTTGCCCTCGTAGAGGCTGAGTTCACCCGCGTAGAGGCTGAGCGAACGAGCTCAAGGCGTCCAAAGGTGAGGTGGCTTCCCTTTACGCCCCGAAAGTGCATAAGGATAGTGGAAGACTCGTGAAAGACTACTGGGTGGGTCTCTCGAGCCTACTTTTTCTTATGGCTACGGGTAAGTTATGCGGTTCAGAACAATATCCGCACCCACTGCAGATCCCGCGATGCAGCCGACTCACAACCTTACTTCCTCCAGAATTTTTTATCAACCCAAGGTGCCCCCTCGACCCCAACTGTCGTCAAGGCCAACGACGCAAAAGTAGATCACGACGGGGAGTTGAAGATTCGGAGGGAGGTGTTGCTGCCAAGGAATAAGGCTTTCTTTCACATGTTAGCATCGGCTATTTTGGGAAATTTTGCAAATGGAGCCGTTTGGTCATTAACACATTTATACTTTATTTGTAATCTTTGGCGACACTTAGCGTATTTCAATGAGATTTGAAAATGTCAACAAGGCATGAGCCATGTTTGTAAAACAAATTCTAGTAGGACAGCAACCACGTCTGGAGGAAGCTAGCTGAACAACAATCGTGTCTAGACTTTTGGATGCCAGCCGAGCAACAATCGTATCTGGACTCGTTAGATGCCAGCCGGTCAACAACCGTATATGGATTCTTAGATGCTACCGACAACAACCGTGGTCTCGACTTTTAGATGTCGGGCTGATAAAGAATCAGATCTGACTCTTAAATGCCAATAGATAACAACCGTGATATCTTGACTTTTTTAGAATGAAGTAATCGTAGGTCTTAAGAGGAAATGTGTAAGGGATAATCTTTTATTGATAATAATTTCCTCGAGGAATACACTACTGATAATACTTCTTAAGGTGCATGACATTCCACATTCTGGGAACAACAGTCCCATCTGGCCTACTTAGCGCGTAAGAGCCATTTGCCCTTACTCGAACCACCGTTTATGGTCCTTCCCAGTTAGGTTGGAACTTCCCGTCTGCTGGGTTAGCCTTGTTTTCAAAAACCCTTCTTAAGACTAATTCCCCAGCTTTGAATGTACCTAACTTTACACACCGGTTGTGTAAGCTTGCCAACCTCTACTGGTATGATGCTATGCGTACAACTCGAAGTTCGTCAATCGTATCCAGGTCTTTGATTATGGCTTCAGTGTTTACTTCCTCAGGAGTTTTTGTTCGAATGGTGGGCATTCCGATTTATGTGGGGATGACAGCCTCCATCTTGTATGTGAGGGCGAACGGTGATTCTCCTGTCAACTTCCTACGGGTTATCCTGTAGGCCTATAACACTTCTGGTAGCTCTTCTACCCATTTTCCTTTGGTTGAATGCGCATGCTCTTTCGCTACATGAGATTTTGTTACGCTCCGTCGACCGTTGTTTAAGGTACCGGGCAGGCAGTATAGGTTTTTGATTTTTAGTTCGCTACAAAAGTTCCTATACATCTGGCTATCGAATTGCGGCCCATTGTTTGTTACAATTGATTGGGGTGTCCTGAACCTGCATACAATATTTTTCTATATAAACTAAACGACTTCCTTGTCTTTGATGGATGCAAAGGCTTCGGCCTCTATCCATTTGCTAAAGTAGTCGATGGCAACTAGCAATAACTTTTTCTGAGCTGGGGCGATAGGCAATGGCCCAACTATGTCAATACCCCATTGAGCGAAGGGCCAAGGGCTTGTTACAGTTGTTAAATCTTGAGTCGGGAGTTTCAAGATCTGGGTCTCGTCGCTGGCAAAGGTCACACTTCCTAACATAGGCGATCATTCCACCTGCATTTGGCCTGGCCAATAGTGTTCTTAGGTATGAGTCGAGTGTGCCAACATTCCGCTGGATGATTTCCCCATATCCCGCTCCTGGCCGTGATGTTCTCACAAGATGTACTGCTTACTGGCTGAGTGAGGCATTTAAGATAGGACCATTTATACAACTCGACCGCTGATGCGGAGAATCGACTGTTCTGATTGATCTGTGGGCTTCGCTGAGTTGTCTAGCACCCCGGTTAAATAGTGGGTTACTGGAGTCATCCAAGAATGACCTGTCTTATCTATTTCTTCACTCACTGTTAGTGATCGACGACTTTGGTTGACAGTACACGAGAAGGAGCACTGTTTCTTTTATTGGTAGAGACGTAGCTACAACAGCCAAATCGTCCGCTTTTTCATTAGAGCTTCTCGGGACATGTTCCAACCGCTAAGCCACAAAACTTCCCAACCTTAGGTTGATTAGACTCATATACTTTGTCATACGCTGGTCTCTTGTTTCATATTCTTCATTTACCTGCCCTACCACCAATTGAGAGTCGCTTCTTATGATGATTTTTTCTGAAGACACTGAGATTGGGAGATCGAGCCCTGCTATGATCGCTTCATACTCAGCTTCGTTGTTAGAAGCGAGAAAATTCAAACGTATGGCTTGCTCTATGACTTCTCCGATTGGGGCTTTAAGTTGCAGCCCTAGGCTGGCTCCCGTCTGTCGTGATGCGCCATCCACTTTCAGAGTCCACCAGCCGGAGCCATCTGGTACCATTTCTTGTTGAGGAATTTTTTCTAAGAAGTCTGCCAACACCTGTCCCTTTAACGCCAGGCGGGGTTTAAATTGAATGCCAAACTCACTTAGCTCGATTGCCCATCGAGCCATTCACCCTGACAGGTCGGGCTTGTGTATAGTGCTTCTCAGAGAGAGGTTGATGAGTACTGTAATAAGGTGCGCCGGGAAGTAGGGGCAGAGTTTTTTGGCGGCTATCCTGAGGCCTAGTGCCGCCTGTTCGAGACGGGTATATCCGGTTTTTGCCTCGGATAAAGACTTGCTTACAAAGAATATGGGCTTCTATTACTGGTGCTCGTCTTCTTTGAATAAAGCTGCACTTATTGAGATATCAAAAACAGCTATGTAAAGGTAGAGCGATTCAACTGTCTCGGGCCTAGCCAGAATTGGCGGTTCAATGAGATACTGCTTGATTGCTGTAAGGGCCTGGTCGCATTCTTTATCCCAAATTTAACTGGCGGCCTTGTGAGTGGTAAAAAACAATCTCCCTAACTCGGGTTCAGAACAAGAGATGAATCGCCTATGGCCGCTAACCCGGGCCACAATTGCACTCTTTCGTGGTAGGAGTCTGAGATTCCATAATGGCCCTAAGTTGAATAGGATTGGCCTCAATCCCCCTATGTGTCACCATGAAGCTCAGGAATTTACTTGAACCGACTTTGAACACACACTTTAGGGGATTGAGTTTCATACCGTTCGTGCGCAGCAGCTCAAAAGTTTCAGTATGTGTAAGCCAGATGATCGGGGCGTTTGACTTTGACAAGCATATCGTTAATATAGTCTTCCATCGTCCTACCAATCAACGGCCGAAATATCTTGGTCACTAGTCTCTGATAAGTCGCCCCGACATTCTTCAAACCAAAGGGCATCATGTTATAGAAATATAGCCCGTGGTCACAGAATGAAGGTCTTTTTCATCGACGGGCGCACTGGAATATGCGATAGCCGTGTAGTGTGTCCGTAAATGGACAACATCCCATGCCCACAGCGCATCAATGATCCGATCTATTCGTGTAAAGTCGCGGGCAGCTTTGTCAGAGGTCCCGTAATCCACGTGATACCCGCCTTTTACCGCCTTTTTTTGGGATGACCACTACATTGGCAAGCCATTCAGGATACTTAACCTCTCTCTGCTAGAACTCAGACGTTTCGCCTTGCATTCGACCTACTGAGGTCGAACCGATTCGGGACGCTGACTAGCTTTACCATATATATACATTTTCGAATATTGTAGAAATACATGTCGCATAATCATTTCGGTTAAAGAGGGCCCACCGTTTTTTCATTTAAAACTTTCATTCAATAAGACATGTATGCCCTTTCAACATTATCATTTACAAAACATCATCAAAGTTCATTTCCACAAATAAATCAAATGTGTTCTTCCCATGAAAACTTATACATTTTTGGTTTCATTACAAAAACAATCAAATAATGTCATGGGATGAAATGTATGCACAGACTGAGCTGCTATTTTGAGTACTCCGTGACGATCAATGAGATGACTCGAACTCTACGCGCCTTTGCTCTTGTCCCTAGTCACTTTAATTCAAGCATGATAAACACAACTGGGAGAACTTTTAAGGTTTAGTGGGTCAGTAAATTTTCTCCTTTCATTTTGAACTTAAAACACAAATATGCGCTCTTTTCCTCAAACAATGTTTTGACACACTTTACATTCATGCAACACAGTATGTGCTTATTTCACATACTTCATTTTCAAATCATTTGATCACTTCAAAGTATACAATTTCATATATATTTCATTCGAAACTCAAATCATGCATTTCATAATAATTACTGATAATTTTTTCCTAAACTTAATTTAACCATTTCTTCTGCAAGGATAATAAATCAACGCATGGTCTCGCCGCTTGACTCGTTATTTAAAAATCATTGTGTGTACATCATCAGGAGCACGGTCATTCCGCCGGGCTACGGATCGTATGCCAATTATATTGTTTGTCTCAATGGCATCGCTTAGTTTGACTTTATTGGTATACCAATCCATCCTGAACTCGAATATGAATAACATTCTATTAAGGGCATTAAACCCAAATATAGTAATTTACAATGATTGTATACATATTTATAATCAACACATTTTGAATGTCATGTAATTTTGCAATGAATGAAACACTCTTCCCAAACTGCTTAAAACAAATCACATATGCAAAGTTTAGAACTATTTCAACTAACAATCACAAACTTGAAATAAGAAGAGAGGTGCATGGAGAACAAACCTGAAAAGAGATAGTTGTCGCTCCCCATTCCTATCCTCAAATCTGCCTGGTCGTGTTCCTGTCACTCAACCCAATCCATCACAATTAGAAAACAATATTAGTTGGCTTATTTAGGTTTTTCGCGAAGTTAAGGCTGTTTTCAACAACTTCCTTCAAGCAAATTCTTTCGAACAAATGAGCCATATTTTATCCAAATTCCTTCAAGTCCATTGTTCCCCTTAAAATCTATTTTATTCAGAAATTAGAATCATCCAATTCGAAGCACCGAAACTCAAGATATGTTCAAAACAACCAGGACTACTTTATTTTCAAAACATAACCAGAATTTTCTCGAAAATAGACCTTCACTTTGATGAATTTCTAGGTTCAACGGGGTCCAAATTTGAATACACTTATTTCAAGGAGATTTGTTCTCCTAGAAGTCTAGTTTACCCAGAAATTTGAATCACTCAATTTGGCTGAGTGAAACTCAACTTATGACCTAAATACCAAAACTATTTCAAAACACAAAAACTGTACCAAACTGAACCAGAATTTTCCTGAAAACAGAGCATCACTTTGACGAATTTCTGGGTCCAATGGGGTCCAAATTTGGATACACTTATTTCAAGTATATTTGTTCTCCTATAATTCTAGTTTACCCAAAAATTTGAATTACTCAATTTGGATAAGTGATGGCCAAAACAAAAACATTGGGTTTTGGAAAATTTTGACAGCATCTCCCCTAAAACCCTAACATTTCCTTTATATAAAAATTCTTCATAACCCAAAAGCACTATGAAACTTAACCCAAAACAACCCTAAGACGGATCTACAACCATTTAAAACACTTCTATTCCGATTTCAGTTTCTCACAACCTAAACATAACATTAGCAAGAAGCTAGTCGCATACCTTTTAATCTTTCTTTTCACTTCCTTCTTCTTCCCTCTTCTTTGTTTGGCTCAAATCCGTGGAGAGCATAAAGCCAACTTGGTCTCCTCTCTCATTCTCTCAACCGTGCCCTATTTCTCAATATAAAGATATGCCCAAATGAGAAATGTTATTCAAAGGCCAATTTTTGGTCTTAATTCAAAACCTTAACTAGCCCTTGTTTGGCTAGCACATTATTTCCTTATTTCTCATTTTTGCATTTTACTATTTCTTTTCTCTTTCATTTTCTATTCAACTTATTAACCTTTTTACATTTTGGCACATACACTTCTCATTTATGACCCTTGGGTCCTCATTTTGACATTTTACCAATTTAACCTTAATTCTTGTATAATTTCCGGGTTTTATCATTTTTTTTTTGTTCTTTAACAATACAAATTAAAAAAAAATACAATTTAACTTATTTTATACCCTAAACATGTTATAAAATTGTTAGGCTATTTTTAGGGCTTTACAACTCTCCCCTCCTTACAAGAACTTCGTCCTCGAAATTACCTTCATTGAACAGTTGTGAATACTGCTAACGCATGGTTTCTTCACTTTCCCACATGACTTCCTCTGTCTTGTGGTTTCACTACAATTGTTTGAACAATAGGCTCTTCTTCGTAAGTTAAGTCTAGTCTAAGCTCAATAACTTCCGAATATACCACTTGTGATGGGTCTTACCTATACCTTCTTAACATTGAAACATGGAAAACATTATGGATCTTTTCCAACTCTAGAGGTAAGGCTAATCTATATGCCGCTAGACTCACTTTCTCGATCACTTCATACGGCCCAATGAACCTAGGGCTTAACTTGCCATTTTTCTCGAATCTCATAACTTTCTTCAAAGGAGAAACTTTTAAGAACACTTTCTCACTGATCTCATATTGAATGTCTTTTCTCTTCAAGTCGAAGTAAGACTTTTGTTTATCCGTGGCTACCTTTATTATTTCTCTGATCATTTTCACCTTTTCCTTGGTCTCTTGAATCAAATCGGGGCCAATTACTTTCTTCTCACTTGACTCTGTCCAACACAATGGTGTTATACATTTCCTTCCGTAGAGAGCCTCGTAAGGTGCTATTCCAATACTCGACTAGAAGCTATTGTTATACACAAATTCAACTAAAAGAATATGTCTATCCCAACTACCCTCATAGTCGATCACACAACTTCTTAGCATATCTTCTAAAACTTGAATCACTCTCTTTGATTGTCCATCCGTCTGCGGGTGGAAAGCTGGGCTGAAATTCAGTCGAGTGCCTAAAGCCTCTTGCAATTTTCTCCAAAATCTCGAGGTAAATCTCGAATCTCTATCTGAAATGATAGACACTGAAATCCCATGTAACCGAACTATTTCCTTTATGTAAATTTCTGCCAACTTATCAAGTGAATAGTCGGTTTTTACTGGTAGGAAGCGAGATGACTTCTGCGACCTACTACGACGACCAAATTGAATCATGAGCCCTCGCATCAAATCCACCACAAACTACCGATTCGTCCCATTTCCACTGGTGGCTCGTCAGCCGAATAATAACTCCGGGCGAACTTGATGTTCCACTCTTCACTTCTTCGACACACCATACATTGGTTACAAATTCGAAACATCTCTCTTCATTCCTGCACTACCCGCATATCTTTAATCTGATACATTTTCATGCTACTGTAGATGGCAAGAAAAGATCCACCGTGTGCCTCTTCAGAATGGATTTCTTCAACCCATCATCCTCGTACACAAACTCCTGCCTCTATAAATACAAAAATACCATCTTCATCTAACAAAACTCGGCTTTCTTTTCCTCTCTATTATGAATTACAATTGCGTAAATTTTTTTTCATCACTTTTGTGCCTCTAGCACCTAATTCAACAAATCCGGCTATCGTAGCTCCGCTTACTATCGTGACCGTCAGTTCGACAATGAAAATGAGCATTCAACGCTCGAAGTGTTTGTGTTGACTTTCTACTTAGAGCGTCTGCCATTACATTAGCTTTCCCGGGATGGTAGTCAATCACACAATCATAATCCTTGATCAATTCCATCCATCTATGTTGTCTCAAGTTAGCCCGAAGTGTAGGGAAAATGATTTCCAAACTTGTGATCGTGTAAACAGAAAAGTATACTTTCCGTAAAGGTAGTGTTCCAGCTATTTTCAATGTAAACACAATGGCGGCTGCGAATTCCAACCATGCTGCAAGATAATTCTTTTTCATGCGGCTTCAACTCCGCCAAGCATAAGCTACCACTTTACCCTCTTGCATAAGGACACATCCGAGTCCATTTAACAAAGCATCACTAAAGATCACATATTCTTTACCGTAGGTCGGCTGAGTAAGGACCGGAGCCTCGATCAAGAATGCTTTCAAATTTTCAAAACTAGCTTGACATTTTTCACTCCACTCAAATTTCAAATTCTTTCGGTTAGAATTTCTCATTAGTTAAATGAATCATCGAAACTTAATCTAACCTTCGTAGTAACCTGACAAGCATAGGAATCCATGCACTCGCGATATTTCTAAGTGGTTTCCATTCAAAATCACTCTATCTACTTGATCCACCCTAATTCCTTCGTCCTATATAATGTGTCTAAGAAAGGACACTTCTTTCTTCAACCAAAATTCACAATTTACCTATTTCTTTTGCATACAATCGTTCCTTTCTCAAGGTGCTGCACGTCACTTTCCCGATCCTTTTATCACACAAAGGATCATCTGTAAACATCGCGACAAACAAATCCTTAAAAACGGCCTAAAACACAAATACAAGTCCATGAAAGCCATCATTTGTCAACCAAACGGCATTACAGCAACCATATCGTCCATACCGCTCTAAACGCCGCCTATGCACATCCTCATCCTAATCCCCACTGATTTGATACCCATATCGTAGGTTGATCTTCGGAAAAGACACCCACACTTTTCAATTGGTCGAACAAGTCATCAATTCTAGGTAATGGGTACTTGTTCTTCACTCACCTGAGTCTCAGCTGTCATAACATCACACAAACCTAAGTGTACCATCTTTCTTAACAAAGAGCATTGAGCCCTTCTACAGGATACTACACCTGACCACTAAATCCTTCTAATAATTCTTGCAACCTGAGTCAACTCTTTAACTCCATCTGAGCCATTCCCATACTTGTAATGGATACCGGAGTGGAACCCGGAACAACATCGATTACGAACTCAATCTCTCTTTATGGAGGCAATCCTAGCAACTCCTCCGAAAACACGTCTGGATAATCACAAACTGTAGGGATGTCTGATAAACTAGGCTACGCCTTTTTCAGACAAATCAAGCATATGCGGGCAGTTTCACACCCTTTCCGAAATCCATCGCTCTAATAAGCATGGCGGATATCACATTAGAGAAGTGGTTTGATCTTTCGCCGATAAAAGTCACTTCCTCGCCACTCAGTTTCCTTAAGGTCACTCGTTTTATCTCTACAATCAACTACCACTGCGTTCCGACAACCAATCCATCCCTAATATCACATCGAACTCTCTGAATGATAACTCAATTAAGTCTCCCGGAAACTCATACTCTCGTATTCTAATGGGACAATCTCTGTAGACTCTATTCATAATGACACTATGCCCTAGTTGATTTGTCACCAAGATATCATACTCGCCACCTTCTAAAACTACCAAACTCGCAATAGAAGTACAAACATAGGAGTGGGTTGATCCTGGATCTATCAACGCATGTACAATAGTCTCAAAGAGATGGAAATTACCAACTATCACATCCGAGGCATCTTTATCTTCAACGCTCTCCAGAGGCTCGGCCGGGAGCATGGGCATCCTGTGCCTGGTGTCCGTGTCGCTTGGTCCCAAGGCGCACTCAAATGATGCAATACACTTATTGTCCTTGTTGCTCTTTTCAGACGTCAAAACCGTACCCTAGTCCGGGTGTCAGGAGTTAACGAGCTCTAGCACCCACAATCTCCAAACACCTCCTATGCTCTCCTCCCACAATGTGTGGCCAAGGAGGAGCCGGTCCTCCTCGATGAACCTCCCAAAGGTACCAGCAACTAATGGTGCCAAGAGTAGTCCTTTGCTACCAAGAGGCTCAGTCGTCCCCGATTATAAAATGACAGGATCCCCAAGGGTCCCCAACTTTTATTCGGTGTTGATAAGAACTTAACTAGCAGGGTTTTTCTACTCCGTCTCTTTCTTTCTATCTCTTCTTTCTTTACCCTTTCAACATTCAACGCACATGCTCACAATCTTGTGTGGGAAAAAAAAAAAAAAAAAAAAAAAAAAAAAAGTCATCATGGCCGAATCCATTATAGTCTGAATACAGTCATGGCGCGCATCCTCAAACTTACGACACTTCTCCCTCCTCAATAACTAGCATCTCCGAGCATACTTCTTGTCTAACCAGTGAATTCCCTGATACTCCGTAACACTCCATCCGCCTTTGCTTCAAATTATGAAACTCTCTTCACACCGAGGTAACACGACACGATTGATTCCCGACTCATATAGAAAACTCTATGTAATACTTTTCCGTGGTGCGGTCCTAGTCACGGACACCACCACTGTAAGCCATCCTAAAGCACATCTTCATACTCTTAAATTTTCCTAGTGCGCGCATTTGTCGGGGCTACATTTCCTCTCGCTCTTCGAGCCAATTTTCCTCCACAGCGCCCATCATCCTTCTTTTCCAAGAAAATCTATGAATCGGTATCTTGCCGCCCTCTATGGCTAACTAACGAGAGCAACCGCATTTATCGCGCCGCTTTGCAAGATTTGCGCTATTTATCGAGGATATCGACAGTGCCTCCCGCTGATCACCTTTGCTCATGTATCGAAGTGGTACGGACTTGCCCACCATCCACACTAACGCCGGCCTGAAACACTCGAGTCACCTAACTTATGGTGGCCTAATCCATGTTTAACCTACAAGATGCATAAGATCCGCACGAGTCACGTCATCCCTTATGTACAAACGCAATGCATGTGTCACACACACTCAAAATCAATTATAGGAATCGCCTGAACCCCACTCCATAACAGCCTAAATATGTCGCGCCCCCATACCCGACCCGACCCGGCCCAGAGGCCGACACAGGATCCCAGTGGGCGTGACCTGCTTTACCCATATATACATTCTTCAATACCGAGAAAAACATATCACATAATCATTTGATTAAAGAGGGTCCAAATCAGCTTTTGACAATTAACACTTTCATTCAATACGTGATGTATGCCCTTCAACATTATCATTTACAAAACATCATCGTAGTTCATCTCCACAAATAGACCAAATATGTTCTTCCCATGAAAACTTATACATTTTGTTTCATTACAAAGAATCAAATAATGTCTGGATGAAATGTATGCATGAGACGGAGCGCTTACTTATACTGCGACGATTCCGACGATGCCTCCGAACTCATGGTCTTTGCTCTTGTCCCTAGTCACTTACTCACGCCGATGATAAAACAACGCGCTAAGCATTTTCATACTAGTGGTTCTATGCACTTCTTCATTTAATTGGAATGATAAAGATACACCTTCCTAAACATCGTTTGGCACAATTTCAATAGTCCGGCTTGTAATATATTATATTTATGTGCTTATTTCACATACTTTCGCATTTGCAAATCATTTGATCACTAAAGTATACAACGTATATGCGATATTTCATTCAAATCTCAAATCATGCATTTCACATTACTACTTATAATTTTTCCCTAAACGAATTTAACCATTTCTTTTCGCATAGGATAATTCAACAAAGACGTCCCGCTTGGTCAGCAGCCAAGATAAAAACACCCATAACACAAAGACGCCCTCCCTGGCTAATGGACCGGTTATTAGTAACTTGCCGTGGTACACTACCGATACCGGCCCGTCATTACTCTGGATCTAAGATGCCACTGATATTTATCAGTCACAAAGATCGCTTAGTTTGACCCTTATTGGTATTCCAATCTATCCTTAACTCGAATACGATGGATAACATTCTATTAAGGACATTAAAACTTAGTCATAGTAATTTACAATATTATATATACATTTATACCCAAATAATACATTTTGATGCTCATGCAATTTTTATGGCAATGCATTTGAATCAATTTTCCCGAATTGCTTAAATCAAATCACATATTTTTGAAAAAATCATTTCAACCAACAACTATTAAAAACCTGAAATAAGAAGAGAGGTATGGAGAACAAACCCAAAAAGGTTGTCGCTCCGATTCCTATCCTCGAAATCCCGTTCTTGGGTTAGACTTCCTCGTCACCAACCCCTAATCCATCATAATTAGAGAACAATATTAGTCAATGACAGCTCTGGTTGTATGTTTTCACCAACTTCCTTCAAGTAAAATTTTATGGGAATAAATTGTTTCATATTTTACCCAACTTCCTTCAAGTCCATTGTTCCCCTATACATTTATTTTATTCAGAAATTGGAATCATCCAATTCGAGCACCGAAACTCAAGATATGTTCAAAACAACTGGGACTACTCTATTTTCAAAACATAACAAGAATTTACCCAAAAATAGAGCTTCACTTTAACGAATTTATGGGTCCAATGGGGTCCAAATTTGAATACACTTATATCAAGGAGATTTGTTCTTATAGAAGTCTAGTTTACCCAGAAATTTGTATAACTCAATTCGGATAAGTGAAACTCAACTTATGACCTAAATACCAAAATTGTTCCAAAACACCAAAAATGTACCAAACTTAACTAGAATTTGCCCAAAAACAAAGCCTCACTTTGACGAATTTCTGGGTCCAATAGGGTCCAAATTTGGATACACTTATTTCAATGAGATTTTTCTTGTAGTTCAGTTTATCCAAAATTTGAATCACTAATTGGGAGTGATGACCAAGGTATGACCAAACAAAAACATGGGTTTTCTAAAATTTTAAACAAAGATTCCCCTAAAACCCCAACATATACTTTATACAAAAATTCTCAAACCAATCATGTTCCAAAAAACACTATGAACTTGCATCCCAAAAACCCCAAAACTCGGGATCACAACCATTTAAAACACTTATATTCAAATTCAATTTTCATCAAACCCAAACACAACATTAAAAGGGAGTTAAGGTTTTATACATTTAATACATTTTTACTTCCTTCTTCTTTGTTTGCCTAATCCTTGAGAGAGCACAAAGCTAACTTGGTCTCCTTTTCTCATCAACTCGTGGCCTTTTAGTTCTCAATGTGAAGATATGCCCAAATGAGAAATGTTATTCAAAGGCCAATTTTGTCTTAATCTCTCAACCTCTTACTAGCCTTTATTTGGCTAGTACATTATTTCTTATTTCTCATTTTACATTTTAACCTCTTCATTTCTATTCAACTTATTACCATTTTTCCATTTTGGCACATACACTCTCATTTATGAACTTTGGTCCATTCTTGATATTTACTAATGAACTTTAATTAGATATAATTTTTGGGCTCTTATCATTTTTTTATTCTTAACAATATAAAATTCGTGAAAAATACAATTTAACTTATTTTATACCCTAAACATGTTATAAAACTGCTAGTATTTTTGTGGCTACACGCACTCGTGTGATTGCCCACGCCCTGCTTAAATAATCCGATGACGACTCCGGTGGAACCAATCGTGGTCTTCGCCTAACTGGATTTTCCGTGGCGATAATGTTCAGTTTATGAGAGGCCAACGTCGGGTCGATCCCGGCCATGTCCGAGTTACTCCAATACATTTGCTTTCTAATAATATGCATCAATGCTCTTTTTCTCTCGTTGACAATAGGGTGTCAAGGTGAATTTCACGGCCCATCCAACATACCATCTCCGTGAGAGGATCCACGCCACGGCAGATTCTTCTTCCGCCTCACTTAGGTAGCGAAAATGTAGTCATATGCGAGAATATGATCCCGAAGAGGAAGACCATCTGAACCTTTTTCCTCTCTCTGTTCCCACATAGATAATTGGTAGCATTGTCAGCAAGGCGTCGCAGATCTGTATCACTCGTGACCGTTAGGTAACTAACCATTTGATGATATGTTGAAGGAACGACCTTCATCGAGTGCAACCAGGTCTTGCCTACTATGCAATTGTATGGCCCCAAGTCTTCGACAACTAAGAATAAACCCTGGTTGCGGATCAGCCTCGCTTGCATGTAGAAGTGTGATATCCGTTGTCAGGTTAAGCCGCGCCTATCAAAACCGCAGAGGATTCATCCCGCCGACCCAGCATTTAGGAAAGCTTCATCTCGTTGAAAACGGGCAATTGCAACAAATCTACGGCGCTGTCAAGATCTACTAGCACCCTGTGCACATCAAAGTCGTTAATACAAAGGGTGAGTACAAGTGCATCATAATGGGGCATAATTACCCTACTCGGGTTTACTGGGGGAAAGGATATGGGGCCGTCTATAGGCTTGGTCTCTTCCAAGCTACTGCTTGCATGGACAACGTTTACCCGGGCTTTGACCGTGGCTGCTCTCAAAAGCTTCTTTTGTCGGGTACTTTGATTGCACGATCGCGAGCTACCTCCCAAGATATAGTTTACGGTGTGCCTAGGTTCGACGGCGACCACGTCGATCGTGCTTCCGCCTCGCAGAGGGTGCGATTTTCCTCGCAATCAACTTCCCTGATATATCTTCGGAGGTGCCTCGCTTTAATCAGTCTCTCTACCAGGAATTTTAGGCTTCATCATTTGTTGGTCTCATGCCCATGATCTTTGTGATAATTGCATCGCATGGACCTGCTGAGAGGTCCGTTTTGATCGGGCGCAAGCCATTTGAAACTGCAAGTCGCGAATGAGGGGCAACAACCTCTCAGGTGATATTCGTAGATGGAACCCGCGGGGCCCTCTTCTTCTCGAGGTTGGTCTCGAGGTCGTCCTGCTACCCGCCTTCGCCAGGCTCAGAGGCTTCTTCCTCCGGGCCATTGCTTCCAAATGGGCTTGCTTGTGATCATGACCGTTTGAGTCGCTACACTGATGTTATCTTCCAAGGTTGAATATTTGTCTTCCTGTCTGTACAATTCTTCCATTGTATTTGGTGGGTCTAAAGATAATGAGTGGAAGAACGGCGAGACGACGCGGAAGCTCTTCCCCGAAGTTCTCAAGGATCGCTGGCCCATGCTGTAAACTTCACCGGACTACAGTTCAATCTCCTAGTGAAGTCCCGTATGGTTTCCTCTTCTTGTTTTATTATAGTTTGTAAGGAAATAATATTCCTTTTCTACCGTATTGAACAAAGGTACTGAGAGATGAATATTGTCCAGAGCTCACTGAACGAATTTACCGAATTATGCCGAGTCTGTGGAACCATGCTAGCACCTGCCGCAGACTACCAAAAGACTTTGCATAAACAGATCGCCGGGCGTCGCACACATTTAGTCGGTAATGGAGCACGTGGTCATAAGGATCACTTCAGAGCCGACTTAATATAGCGAAGGTTGGCGCATGACGAACCTCGTGGTGGCTCAGAATCAGCAGAACGTCGCCCCAGCGTGAGAAGGCGTCATCAGACTTTGAATCGCTGACGCTGGCGCACAGCCGCAGCCCCGCTTTCAAGGCGGGTAAACCGTCACAGGCGCATACCAGAGGTAAAGTAAAAAGCATTCTCGCGCTAATTACCCTGACTAACTTCTGCCCTGGCTAATGCACCATTGTTGGATTTGGCTAACGCCGCTGTGAGTGTCTCTAGCTCGATCTATCCCTATTGCTTTTTGTTTGGGAGAGATTTGGTGAGCTTCATGAGGATAACTCGTCGTCTGCTGGGATTGGACGCGGACGATGGGCTTCTTTCCTTTATCGCGAACGACTGGACGCTTTGCTTGACCGCTATTTTGCGCGTCTCTTTCATCAAGATCACACCTTTTGTCTACTTGGGCCCGCAGACAATCGTTCTCACACTGCAGGTGCTCAACGCGTTCGTGCAATTCCTTCATTTGTCTCACTTGCTCCTCCTGTTTCTTCTCCATATCCTGTCGCCAATGAAGAAATTGATCCTCAGGCGACTAGATCATTGGATTGCTAGTCATTGCACCTATATCGATGAGCCTGACACGGAACGGACCGCGTGAGCTACTAAGGGTGGAGGGCCATCGATAGCTACAGCCAAGCCCGCACGTCATCGATGAGACTTTTTTCTCGCTCCGCATGTGACGGCCACTACACTTAGTACTGTTCGTCGACTCTCGTGCACTGACTTCACAAGAATAAACTCGTAAAGGGGGTCCGACGGCGCGCTATTTGGCCAGTCTACGATGTCAACAAAAGGATTTTCGGTAAGACAGGTAAGAAGTCCGTGCGCTGTAATTGCCTACCTTCCTTTCCTCTGCAGATTTCTGCTTATACTCAATTTCTTTTCTCGATCCTTGGAAGGATAATCTTGTGATTTTACATAATCTCTTCCTTATCAAATACCAATTACATCCTTGATTTTTTGAAGAGATAATATCGCGAATTTAAATGATAAAATTTGCCTTTCCTTTTCAAAGCACCACTATTCTTATTAAGGATTAAGGTTTTCGAGACTAATTAGATCGATATCGAGAGATCCTAGAGATAAATATCTTGTATCTCAAGTGAGTGACCGATTAGAACTTAGATTTCAGACGATGTGACTTTCTCCTCACCTCGACTAGCCTCCCATATGGTTTTGATGTGACAGGCTATTTTGGGCCATAGGTGGATTTGGATCAAGCAAGGCCCATGCAGTGCCGGTTTTACTGAGTATGTCTCGCCCAAGAGCCACTTACTCACAATGTCATTCATATTTTTTCTTTTATATGATTAAATTACATAATTTTAATTATATTTGATTTTTAAACATAAAAATTATTATTCATATTATTTATTTGAAACAACACATTATATTAATGATCCAAATAAAGTTTTTTTTTTTTTTTTGATAAGTAATGATCTAAACAAATTATTAATTTCATGAAACAAGAAAATTTGATATTTAGTTAGCTCCTTTAAAAAGCTAAGTATATATATATATATATATATATATATATATATATATATATATATATATATATATATATATATAATATTAAATACACTTCACTCAAGGTTAAAACCGCATCATGATCGTCCTTACTTGTGATTTGAACCTATAACTACGCCCCTATGCTTGTTTGGAAATCAAGAAGACGCCCATCACTAAATGTATACGATAAGCTCTAAAACTATATAATTGATTAAACTTACATATAAAAGTATCAAAGAAAAGAAAATTTATATATTATATATATATATATATATATATATATATATATATAATATATATATATATATATATATATATTTAATTACGTTGATAACTAATCTGATAGTTTGGATAATTTTTAGCTAATAGCTTAGCGGTTTGCTCTTAGTTGATTCTATTAGCTGATTCGAGCAACTGTTTGTATAAATGTAAGCAGAAAATGAATGATAAATGATACTACTTAATCGTAGATAAAATGACACTACAGGACAATGACACAATTTATGGTTGAGTATTTTTTTTATTTATTAATACCTAGATTTATATGTGGGTTTATGGGAGTTAAGATTATAAACTGGTTTTTCAACTCCACATAATCCTCATTTGAAAACGCTGGCTTCTCCAACAGAATGCTTTTTTTTGAAACTCACAGATTGAAACCCAATCCTCTCTTCATCACTAAACAATAGATATCATAATTCAATATACGTTATATTGTTAAGATAATACTTAACAATCCTTTACTCACTTTGAAGAATCAAAGTTTGATACTGTTACTTTATGAATTGACATCACGATATAAATCATGTTGTTACTTAACAAATCATTGAAGGGAGATATGAGAGGGCAAAACTGAATTCTCATATTTAACCAAGGAATTTTGATTTATGACATCTACAGTTCATTTACTGCCAAAAACTTTCAGACTTCAAAGTGCCTTTAGATGTCTGTAGTTGTCTAAGAACCCTGGGGAGCTCTCTGATATTTCTACCACAAAAATATTTTTCTTTATTAAGGAGAGTTCATTCAGAGAATTTCATACATAAATTATAATTTTATAACAGGAAATAAAGAAGCACACTGTGAGAATCAGAAAAATGGACTCAAACCAAACTAAAGGTGTCTCAAGATCAATTTTAGTTGCATGAACATTGAGAGACTAAAATGAGAGTAATCAAAGTTCATGGATTAAAGTAAGTTTATGGAGCACAAAGCTTTAATGCAAGCTACTGTTTGCTGCAGAGAAAACAGAGGAAAAAAATTAAAAAAGCCACACCCTCTTTCTCTGATACTAAAGAATTTCAGAAACATGACAAGATGAAGAGAATAACAATCCATGAACTTAAAGCATTGAAATTTATAAAATCCGTACAGAGTCAGAAAACCTAAATTCTAACATCAATTTTCCCCAAATTTTCCTAAGAAAACGAGATTATACATAAAATCCAAGTTACATTTCAAGTATTTAAGAAAAGTGTATTGCTAGAGCTTTGATTCTGATGTATAAGCACACCTCTGATAATGTTGATCAGTCTAAATTGATATTGTAAAGATCCGATGTTGTGTAAGAAGCCTACTTGATGAAGAAAAATCCTTTGTTTCTTCTCTGCTATGGAGGGAAGTTGAGGAATCAATCCATGGCCCGTCAACTGATATGCCTTGGACCTGACTGTCTCGAGAGAACGTCGAGGCATGAGACTGGCTGTCCAGTGAGAGAATCAGCCTTGAATCTCATATCTGGCTCATCCCATCGAGCTTGATCATCGGCAGTTTTAGAACTGCAATTTTTCCTTCAAGCATACTGGATTTGTAGAGGACATGTATGGCCTGAGAGTGGAGATTGATTGGTGCATAAGAGGGCCAAGTTCAGCATGTTCATCACCTCCTCCTCAGAGTAGTTTGAACCGAGACTTGGATCTACCAGCTCCATGAGGTTTCCCTGCTCGTGCAGGACATAAGTCTGCAAGTCCAACAAAGAACCCGAAACATGTTTTTTGTTATAAGCATACATGGTCAAGAAATGACAAAGCAGAAAAGATGAGAAAGAAGACATTGTTTACCCAATCCAGAAGATAAACACACTCTTGCTTTGGCCTGTAATTGGTGTTGCTTTTCCCGCTGACAATCTCTAAAGCAACAATTCCAAAGCTGTAAACATCTGCTTTGTCGGTCAAGTAACCCCTCATTGCATATTCAGGAGCCATATATCCTCTTAAGAGAAGTCAGCAACATGGTGACCAGTTTAATTGATATATGCAGAAATTTATGTTAGGAAAAGAGTACTGTATATGCATGAACCCACTTCAGAAACTCAATAGTTCTACTAAATTCTGCATCTCTAAAACCAGAGAAAGAGGATGAGGATCACCGCATTTGCTTTTGAATTTCGATGAAGAAAACTGACTTTTTGAAACCCCAAATGGAAAAAAGAACTGCTAGTTGGAAACTTCATACTTTAGTGATTGATTAAGTTTTCTATCAATCTCATTGTATCAATTTTGTTTAAGCATGAAGTCCTGGGTTCGAAACCTCTCTGCAATTTGCTCACCATTTGTGTATTTGAAAGTCCATAGTGGACTTTGTGGTTTGTTTGACTTTCCATGTGAAGGAGAGTGTTAAGAAGCATGTTATTCATATCAAACTTAAATCCTACAAGCTTGAACTTTTAGGAGAGTTGGTCATTTAACAAATTTGTTATTTTTTTCTGAAATGGATTCAAATGCATAGATGAAATTGAATTTGTTATAGTATTATAGAATTAGAAACTAGTTGGGAAAAGGAAACATGAAGAGTTAGGAAACTTTATATTCTTTCCTACTTCGTTTAGGAATTGTCTTGTATATAAATAGGTTATTTGTGATCAATGAAATACACAATTTTTCCCTTCAATTATCTAAGATCAGAACTTAATTGTAGCTGTACAAGAGAAGGAGATGTTAACACACCTGCATTGTTCCATTTATTCAAAAGCCGATATGGGTGTTCTCTTCTTCATCCAATAGCTGTCAAATCTATATCTTGGCATTTAGATTACTTATCAAGCAAACACATTTGTTGCCTTTTTTTATATCTCTCAGATCTATTTTCGCATTGATTCCTCATGAAGATATGCTAATCCCCTTGCTATATCCAAGCATATCTTCTTCCTACTGCCACCAAATTTAGCATGTGCTCACACGTCTACAACGTGAAAGAGAGACACAGTCATTATATTCATTCTTGAAAAACGTAACAAAATGCAAGTCGGCATTTACCAAAAAGTGCACTGCAAGACTATTGTTTCCTTCAAATATTCATATACGAGCAAATAACCGATTTCCTTCGATGCAACAAACAGAAGTCATAAGATTCAGGGTGTTGTAAGGCGTATATCTTATTTCATTTATAAATTTCTGCTCCCTTGCTTTGATTTAAGAGAGTCGCTTAACGCTAACACCATCAACCATCCGACAAGACACCCTAAGATCAAGCAGACAAAATTTGAATCATGAACTCGTAAAAGGTAAGGATATGAGATAACCGCGTAAAAATATTGCATTTCCCTCTTAAATCATTCGCTGAAAGATACAAAGAAGGTCGCTGAAACACCAACCAGGGCTACCTTTAAATCGCCCAAATCCACCTTCACCAATCTTATCGGTGGTCAAAGCTATTGGTAGCATCTTGATCCGTCAGAAACTAAAATAACTCGTGGCATCCTTAGTCAATGAGTTCGTGGCGAAATAAAATCATAAAAAAAGCACAGACTATTGAATATTTCCAAAGCAAGAACCCAATTTCAAAGAGATGAGCCAAGCATACTGGCTAAATTTCAGACAGATTGATCTCACCTTATCTTCAATGTCTTTCCTCCAGGTAGCCTTCAGGTCCGCAGTGGAGTCCCAAAATCAATGCAGACCACACATGAAGTTATCACAATGCCTATGATACCTCCAAATGGTTTCCGTTGGGATCAAATTCTACAAGAACAATAAGATGTTTAAATGTTTGCAGTGGCAAGATAGTGTCATGCGAATACAAGATGAGCTCACTCCCGTGTCGCGAATGGCATATAAGTAAGAGGTCCATATACACCTTTATTCGAACAAAATTATCCCTTTCCTCGACCGTGATAAGTGTATCAGTGCCACCATCAACAAGAGCATGAGTCCCTTAGGAAAGCCCTTACCAGCACCTCCAGCTTCTTCCATTATATTATAATCAGTCAAAACTACATTCCCCTGTAAGAAAAGTTTCAGTCGGTTATTCACATATTTGGAATAGAGAAAGTGGAATTGATATTTTTCACTTACTTGAATTGCTACATTGAAAAGGCGCTTCCCAAGGCTGTCGAATGTCTGATCATTGGAAAACATGATTTCAGCAAAGTAGAGTCGCACTTTATAATGGCCCTTACGCAAGCAAAGCCCATAATACTTGAGCGAAAGATGGAGCAAAGACTGGCACAGATCTCTTCATTCTTTTGAGTTCACAAAGAAGATGTGGTTTGGCTATGAGTGACTAGATTTTTCATCATGAAAACCCCTCACAGATCGTTTATGTCTTACTTGTTTGAAGTATCTATAAAGAACTGTGATGGTGCCTCATCATTGATGTCTTTCTCATATATCTGCCCTTGAAAATGTACTCTATCTCCTCCGCAATTGATGAGCTGAATAGTCTCTCAATCCTTAATGTAATTGAATCAAGGCAGAGATTCAAGTTGTTTCATGCATTTGTTACTAAAACAGAGTACAATAAAGTTACAAAGCTTACATTCGTGTTTCCTGCACTGCATGGGAGATCCTTCTGCTGCAACAAAGGGCTCTACAAAGTTGAACTCGAGCGGCCTCTGTTTATAATTCTAAAGGATGAGTCTGTCAGAGAACAACAAGAAAAACTTAACGTGTTTCTTGTTGAAGATGCATAACTGGAAACCAAGTTCCTGCGGAGTCATAAAAAACTGTCAGAAGAAGACAAGGGGAAAACAGAACAAAATGCACATAAAATGGATGGACGAAAGCTTACACTTGGCCGGAACCGCAAGAATCAAGAACTGGCCCTGTAAAATTGTTGTAAGATAAATCACTGCAACCGAGTTTGAAATGGAGTTAGTGGTATTTGTCTTGACCGAATGAGAGATTGAAATATTAGTGGTTTCACAAGAACCAGTAAGAAAGAAAGACCACATAAACATGAATGATAATGTAGCCAAGGATGAAAATATCGGCCTGACTTCGATATATTTCCAGCATTTTTGATTTTGTTTCGGATATATAAGATATATCGAAGATATATCGGTATTTATAAATAATTCAAAATTTAAAGATATATTCAATTTATATATCAAAATTAGTATGAACGTATATAAAATGTTAATATCAATTAGATTTGAAAAAAAAAACATTAAAATTCATTTTCTATGATTTATACAAAATAATTGGATAAACGTTTATATACTATGACTAATTTTTTATATTTTTATTTATATTTTAGAATATTTTAAAAATACTATAAATAATTTCAAAAGATTTCATTTAATTATTTTTTTTAAAATTGTTTGTATTTAAAGATTTGCACAATCGTTTTTTAATTTAAATTTTATTATTAATTATTAAAAATTAATAAGGAAGACCCTTCATTTTCTCTCATACCGTCTTGGTCTTATCCAATTTTTGCAATAATTAATGATAGTAATTATTAAGGAAAACATAATAATTCCAACGTCTCTTGATCTTCTCCTCTCTTCTATAAATAATTAATGATAGTAATCATTAAGGAAGGCATAATAATTTCAACCGTCTCTTGATCTTCTCCTCTTTTCTATAAATAATTAATGATAGTAATTATTAAGGAAAACATAATAATTCCAACGTCTCTTGATCTTCTCCTCTTTTCTATAAATAATTAATGATAGTAATCATTAAGGAAGACATAATAATTCCAATCATCTCTTGATCTTCTCCTCTTTTCTACAAATAATTAATGATAGTAATTATTAAGAAAAACATACAATAAGTTATATTAATTATTAAGGAAAGACTTTTCATTTTCTCTCTCACATCTTCATTTTCTATATCTTTGCTCCATAACAAGGCACCCACCTCAATTATTGTTTTTTTTTTAATTTTCAATAAATTTCGGTAAAAAATCGGAAATTATCGGTCATATATCGCCCCCAAACCGATATATTACCGATATTTCCGATTTTTTGCCCTGTCAACCGATTATCGATGCTATATGTCGTATCGATTAACACCGATACACGATATATCGTCGATATATTGCGATATTTTAAACCTTCATCGTAGCGAAAAAGGAAGAACAACAGGAGACTCAGAAATACTAACATATGGTTCTCCTTGTCCGATGTTATCCAGCCAGGCACTTCTCCAGCCAGTGAGTTGTTGGTGAGAAACCTGCAGCCATAGACAAAGATTTATATTCGCATACTAAACAGCTATTAATGGATAAAATGATCAAGTTAAGGAGCAAATTAAATGTTGATTTAATATTTAAGCCAGATTTACTACAAGTATTTAACTTACATGTTATCAAGTTTTGTTCTCTCCTTGCCTTTTCCTCAAAGGTATTCGGAATTTCCACTGGTCACCATGAAGCTCGTGTCATCAAGAAAAAGTTCAACATGAATCGAAAAAGGAGCAAAGATCCATACAACCATGTAATTTACCATCAGAGCGCCATAAAGAATCATAACTCCGATTATATTTTTCTTTCTTCTTATACATACATAACAATGAAGAAAATTAAGCACACTCATTCAAAAATTCATGTAGTTTTAATGTTTCAATATTTCAATGTTTCGGATTCGAATTTGTAATGGAGCAATTTCTCATCACCCTGCATATATGAGGAAAACATCTTGACAAGTTAATGGAACATGAAGTGTATAACTTAGAACTGCAGCTTGTCATGATTCATAAAATATATCTATGTTCAACTCACAATGTTTTTAACATTTCTTATCGCCCAAATCGGGGGAACGGTAGAAGTCAGTCCACTCAAATCGAGATACCATGATTAAGACATGGAAACAAAATTAAATACTTATATTTATGAATTCAATTTTAAAACATGAATAGAATCATGAACTCGAACATAAAGCAATTATTAGATAATGGAAACACATGCTCACAGCTCTAATAAGTTTTTCAACTGAATATAGTAGAAGGACAGTCTTCCATTGATGCTCTGCATACTCAAGGTCGCTTTAATATGTTTATAGATAACCAGATAATTTACCTGAGCTTCTATCAAATAGTTCTGCCGCACAAAATACGTATCAATGAAAATGAAGTAAATACTACGACGCTTAAGTCATCCACCTCAATCCAATCAGGTATCTTGCCAGATAAATCATTCCCATCTATAGTACTGCAAATGGTACATGGATTTCAAAATATTATAAATTTGCAAAAAAGGATAAATTTCCAAATAATTATACTTCCATTTTCATAATTCTTTTTGCAGTTCTTCGATTGTGTAAACTTTCGTATTGTTCCTATGAAATTGTTTCACATAGAAGACAACTCCAGAAGCACCAAAAGGAAAACAGCGCGATAGAATTCCCGTAAATAGTAATTGTGATGGCATAGACTAGAATGGGTAGTCAATACAAAGTCTTTTGTTGAAAGCATCTTCCCAAAAATACTCATCACTCTCCAAACAAAGAAAGCATCTTCCCAAATGGTGAAATTTAGCATTAAATCATACTCTGTAAGCAATCATGCAATAGAGAATGAACTCAACCAGCTATACAATCAACATATCCATGAGACATTTCATCATATAAAATGCATTATGAAAGTCTTTGATTCAAAAATATCTTCCTTAAATGACACATATCACAAACTAAGGCATTCACAAACTGTGAGTACAAGGACTAATGATTAATGGAAATAAATGAAACAAATAATTACTATGCATATAAAGAGGGGGATGAGAAACAACATTCTTACGCCTTTCTTAAATTAATAACTTTGTAAGACTTGAAGGAAGATGTCCTCCAAGCCGATTAGGACTTCCAAGACCCCCGAAAGTAATTCGATTACTAATCAAGGTCGAAACATCACACTTTGTTAAGTATTCAACTCCATTTCATGACTTACAACTCCTCAAGTGTACTGATATTGCTGATTTCATCAGGAATTGAACCAGAGATTCTGTTCCCATTAAGAGAGCTGTGGAGCACCAAAAGTAAAAGATCCCCAACTGAGAACTACTTAGTAAATTACTGAAAAACATGATCCTCGCCTCACTAGTGTAAGTGCAAGTGCAATTGCAATTAACCAGAACTTACAGATTTGTAAGATGAAGATGACCGAAACTAGTAGGGATTGATCCATTGATATAGTTGCGAGAGAGATCACTATTTAGAAAAAAAAGAATCCCTTTAGTATATCTTTATTTTACATGTTCACCGGATAAAAGGGGCCATTCTTCACCAAGGTAGTTGGGTTCAAGTCAGATACTGGAGGTGACCATACAATTTAAAAAACTAAATCTTACAATGATAATCAAATAAGTTTGCATGCATTATTAAGTGTCACATGACAGTGTAGCCAGCCATTATTATTACATAGCACCTGAACACAAAAGTTGGTAATCACCACAACAAAACTGAATTGTAATCATTCGTTTTAACCTTTCTCTGCACTTAGCATTATGATTATATTTTCAAAAAAGCAAAAAAAAAAAAAAAAAATCATTTAGTTAGTGAAACTGCCAACCCCATGTAGTAGGGATTAAGGTATTATCAGTGAGTTAAGAAATTTGTTTGATAAGTTTAAAACCCCCAATGAAAAATGTCACTTACAGTACTCGTAGATAAGGAAGATCTCCAAACTCCTTAGGTAAAGTTCCATTCAAATCAAGACCCTTCAACTCTCTGTAATTCACAAAGGGAAGCAAAATGAACAAGATAAGGAAAAATACAAATGATTTATAACAAGAAAACTAAACTTGGTGTTCAGGCTAAAGTGCTAATGCCTCAAGCATGTTGTGCTTGTGCTTAATCTTTTCTGGCTCTCGTACAAACTGATAAGAACTTGTTTTATAAGTGGGTTTATGGAATTCAGGATCCTCTTTGGACTTATGCTATTGATTCCATTGTTTTAGAAAGCACTTCTAGCATAAAAAGCATTTTTGAAGAAAATATCAGAAGTTTCGTAAAATCCAACAAGCACTTTCAAAAGGTAAAAATATAACTTATAGTATTTCCTTAAAAAGCACTTGATCAATCATTCTCTCAAAAACTCAAGTTCCATTAGGCCATTTCACTCAGCCGCTAGAAAGTAAACTTAGAATGGTAGAATGAATTGTTCTACAACATATGCAAGTTGATGTGGAAGCAAGACAACTTCCAAATCAGGTTCAACAAGATCGAAATTGGATCAATATAAAGAAATACTAAACTTTTGATATATGCATCATGTCAGGGAAGAACAAGAAGGGAAAATCATACATGCTTTCGACATGGCAAACAAGACGCATTGAAAGTACAACAGATGCGATATCACGATTTCTTTTTCTCTTCAATGGTGTAGTTGAAGCCTGTGCATGAAGTTGGACTTTGACCTAACTTCCAATATGTGTTGTTTAGCTTTAAGGATATTATTCTAAGGGTTTTCACTGTTACAAAGTGGATACAAAATGGTCAGCCATATGGAATTGATAAATCTATAGAAAAATAATTATTAAGTGTAACAACTCTATGAAGTTTAAACCTCTATGATCAATTTCTATCTTCAAAGTAACTTCAAATATTTCCAAACCTCTACTGAAACAAGCCAATTTGATCCCTCATTCGAAGTGATCACACCATGCAAGTTGCACTAATGACTTATTCTTAATGTATAGGACGTTGATCACAGGTTTGTCTTTATGGACTTGTTTTTTATCGTTCTCAAAAACGCTTTTCGCTTTAAAACATGTTTGATGATCAAAATTATTATTATTATTATTATTTTTAAGTCTTGCTTGAAAACGTTTCCTAGTTCTCTATACAAGCCGTGAATGAGATAAACCAAAAAAAAAAATCTTAAAATATACTTAAAAACATAAAAAATAGTATTCAAAAAAACTATTTTTTAATAGAAAAACTCTTTTTCAAAATTAATTGTAAAAGATATTTGAAAACATGAGAATAGCTTAAATGTTTTTAAGTTAGAAAACAAAATTTTATTGTAAAAAAATATCATAGAATAAGTTAAAAAAGTTAGGCTTTTGTTTAGGAAGTATTCCTAAAATAGCTTTCACATTTTGTTTATAAAATCAGGAACTCATTATGTTTTAAATTAATTATTATATTTTTTACAAAATATTTTAAATTTTTTATCTATAGGGTAATTATTTTCTATGCTTGTATAATTATTTTTTAAAATAGCCATCATATGACAATTGAAAACACTAGAAGATAATTTCTGAAAATATACTATTTTTTATAATATATAAACATTTAAAAAAAAAAAAACAAGTACAACCTATTTGGGAGATTTATTTTCAAAAGCAGTTCCCCAACAAAACTTAGGTATTTTTAGTAAAAAATGTAAAATAAAAAATTAAAGAGAACCGTCCAAAAACAAAAAAAAAAACAAAATTCAGTTTTCTCAAGAAATCCTCTTAAAATAAGTACCAACAATGAACCAGCAATAATAATTACCTACGGATGAGTTTAAAATACATCTAATGGGCGTGAAAATAAGAAGATATATTAAATAAATAAACAATTAATCTAACTCTAACATAGGACATGAATTTCATATGGTCAAGAACTGTCTATGTCAGTATTCTAATTACTGCCCACAAGTTCCCAAAGTGCCCTTGGATGTCTTTCACACTCTCAAAAACCCTAAGGAGATTTCTGGTATTTCCACCACTAAAATATCATCCACTTTCACTTGTCAGTTGTCACCACTTGTGGGGCTAAAAATTAATTCAGGTGGGCCTAAAGCCCAACCAGTGGAAATGGGGCTCACTCAGAGCTGACTTAGGAGTGGACTTGGCATTCAACTCTGTCCTTTAGATTTTTCCCTTTCCTTCTTTTTCTACCATAAATGTAAATAAATTCAAAACACAGAAGGAAATATATGAAGTTTCCTTTTAATCAAATGATGTCTTGTCATTAGGGGTTAGAAAAAAATCTAAGAAGTCAAACGAGAAACTGAACTAAAAAATAGATTAACTAAACCGATCATTCCAGTTTTGATTTTTGTTTTATACAAATATCGATTTTGATTTATAACATATAAAAACCACAGTTTAGATTAATCTACAGAAAAATTAAAAAATATACTAATATTATACTAAAATTATAAAATACAATATGTATAATATATAATGCGTAATATTATTAGTATAATATATAATATTAGTATTATATAATATAATATAATATATAATGTATATAATATACTGTTTTTTTTGGTTAATTGATATATGATTAACCAAAATACGGTTAATTGGTTAAATGAAGATTCGATTAACCATATTGACGGTAAGGTTTTTTTGGTTTATATAAATACCAAACCCAAAATCTGACTATTTGTTTTTTTAGGAGCATGATCATCCCTTTTTTAAATGTCAGTAACCCGAAACCCGAAACCCCTTCCCTATGGCCTTACGTTTTGAAAGGCTGATAGCTCTACACGTGTGCTGAGCATAGCCACCCCCTACTAGTCACAAAAAAAATATAAATATTTGATTTTTTAAATTTAAATAAGAAAAAATTGGCTCCTCATGTTGATTCCAGTGTGATTAATAAAAATCAAATATAATATTTAAATTTAATGTCAGGAAGAAAATAAGGGATTTTTCGGTAACCAAACACAGCCTAGCCTATGATACCGAGTAAAGAAGCCGCTGGCGCAGGGGAAGTAAGAATTTCCAGCCAACGTTTGGCGGCGGAGAAAGTAGAAGAAAATGTGAAAAAAGAAAATACGACATAATCTGAACCGGCAGTTTTTCTGTCGCTATAAGAATTCCAGAGCATGATAAAACTTTAAAAAAAAAAAAACTAAGAAACAAACAGCAATATCACAATTCTCAAATCCAATTGATGCGTAAAACAAAGTACGGACAACTCGAAAAACCCAAGATTCACTTCTTTCCTAAAATCTCTTTAACAACAAATTAAACCCAAGTTTCATTTTCCCGAGAAATTGAAAGAAATAGTGTGATTAGAGTGGAGATAATACCTTCGTCATCTGGAATATGCTGAGCATGGGATCTGAAGTGAGAGAGACAGAAGAAACATAGAAACAAAAAGAGAAGAAGAGACGAAGAACCCATGAATTCGCTTTACACTGATAAGTGAAATGAATGGGTTTTTGAAGAAGAGGATAAGAAGCTTCTAATCTTCAATCACATCAACCCTACGTTCATTGCTGCACACTACTTTTCGTTTTCTGTTTTTATGTTTCATTAAATTATTATTTTATAAACTCAAGTATGTTATTATCGTTCTGTTTAAGCATGAATTTAATTACCAGGAAATTCATGGCATGGAAAATTAGGCATGTGAAAATTAAAATTTTGAAATTTTGTTATATATTGAAAAAAAAAAGGTAAACTTGGTTGTTTACAAAATACTTCAATATTGATTTAAATTTATAAAATACCATTTAATGATTTTTTTTTACACCTTTTCACTTTATATTATTTCATAGTATTTTATTCCTTACAAATTAGTGTTAACTAAGACTAGAAGTCTAAACATCTCTTCTTCCTATGTCTATTGAAACTCTTAACCACTTGAACTAAGTATTATTACCATTTAATGATGTATAAAGTATAAAAAATTTACATTACATCACCGCAATATTCCATTCTTATAAAGACCAGAACCTACGATTTCATGTAAACTCATCCCAACCTTTTACCATTTGAGCTAGATGTCAACTACTATTACATTTTATTTCCTTGTCACAATGAAATACTTTAATCTTTTTTTCATTTTTCTATTTTCTGTGCACTGTACTTGAAAACTTTAAGAAAATATGTAAAGTATAAATGTTAAAAAATAAAAAATAAATGTTAAATGAATCGTCTTTTTTAAACTCATGTCATTCATATTTTTTCTCTTATGAGATTAAATGACATAATTTTAATTATATATGATTTTTTAAACATAAAAATTATTATTCATATTATTTATTTGAAACAACACATTATATTAATGATCCAAACAAGGTTTTTTTTATTAGTAATGATCCAAACAAAGTATTAATTTCATTGAAACAAGAAATTGATATATATATATATATATATATACATATGTATATATATATAATATAATATAATATGAAATACGGTTTAGTTTCAAGGTAGTAAATTGCATTGCAACTGTTCCATTGGTATTTGAACCTAGAAACTCTGTCCTTATGCCTGTTTAAAACAATGAAAGTACGCTTTTATCACTGAAAGCAAGATAATAGTTTCGGGTTTCATATTTAATTAACCTTTACATATATAAAAAAAGTATCAAAGAAAAGAAAAAATTATAAATATATATATATATATATAAGAAGAGTATATATATATATATATATATATATATATATATATATATATATATATATATATATATATATATAATTAATTAATTAATTAATTATATATGAACCTCGCTGCGCTTAACGGATAGTTGATAATTAATTGTATATTGTTAATCGATTCGAAGAATCGATTCTATTAGCTTAAGCTATTTAATTGTTTTGGTAAAATTTAAATGAGTAGTCAGTAGCTATTTAATCACTATAAATGATCAATAAGAACATTAAAACAATTTATAAGGTGAGTATTATAAATAAAGTATACTACTATTGAATAATTAAAACATTATTTACAAAAAAAAGATTAATCATTTTAAAATTTTAAAATATACAAATTTTTTGAGTTGCAATATTACTATTAGTTTATGAATAGAATTATGAACAATTTTTTTTATGTAAATTAGTGATAAATATGCTAATTTCTTCATAGTAAATTAAATACACTATTGAAGATAGAAAAATTTGCTAGTGAGCTGTAGGGCTGCATGAGAACCTTAAGGATACGACTCGCACTAAGAACAACTTGGGATAAACTGTATTTCAACTCCATGACATGCGCACCCTCTACTGGAAACAATACTACTAACAGTATTTTGAAATCCAAGCAGATTTGGCATAATCCACTATTTCAATCATCTTTCACCAAACAAAGAACATTGGGAGGTTTTGATCATCAACTTTCCAAATCTGTTTAATCCTCTAATTTAAGATAAAACGCCTCCATCGATTTGAGGTACAGAGAGAGTATATATATATATATATATGTATATATATATATATATATATATATATATATATATATATATATTTTCTTTATAATTATCATTGTATTCATAACTCATTTAGTAGACCACATAACTCATTTAGTAGACCAAGAAGCCAACCTTCTTTTTGAAGTTCTAAAAATTGAAAGTGACTTTAGTTTTTTTTTTCATATAATAAAATATAAATTCAACATAATTTCTACTTGCTTATTAAAAATAATCTTCCTAATCAATTACTTCCTAATGAAAACAAGCATAATTAAAATTGATACACTTGATTCATATCCTATGCATAATCAAATGTTTTGACAAATAATTAAACAGTTCAAATTTGATATTGTTCTTATAAATATAAATAAAAATAGGAAAACTAAGTTATGGGAACCCTAGCATGAAATATTTGAAAATTTATGCCCAAAACTTATCAAACCTAACCCAAGTCCTATTTGAACAAGATATCTGATATTAACCCAAATATTTGATAGTAAACATTTATAAGAACAAAAGAAAATTTCATTTCCTAAAATACCCTTCATTTATCTTATCCACAAGCCCTACCATAATTCAAACATCCCCTTATCCTCTCTCAACCGGTTTAACCCCTTCCCACACCTCCCTTTCTTTTTTTCTTCTTCTCCTCATTCAAACATCCCCTTATCCCTCTCATCTCTCAACCTGGTTTCTGGCCAAACTCCCTTCTTCAACCACACACCTCCCTTTCTTCTTTCTCTCTTCCTTCTCCTCAAACCGCTGGCTCCACACCCCTCAAGCTTCTTCAAGATCGACCTCTCATTTTTACTCAAATCCCTAACCCAAAACCCCATAAACTCCATGTCCCATTCAAAGAAAACCCGTGGCTGACCAAAGCACCACCGGATTTCCCATTTCTCGAGCCAAAAAAAGCACGACCAAGTCCTCAGAGGTTTATGTCTTCATCAATGTGCTTCTCTTTCTTTCTTTTCTTGCTGCCGTTTCTCATTTCTTTCCATCTCGCTGTCATTTAAAACTTATTTGGCCATTGGGCTGCTTGCTATCTCCATACTTCACTAAGATTTCATCAATATATACTACCGAAACCATTTAATCTCGGGGAATTTCTTACTATGGTTAATAGTGTGATGCTGCCTATGTGTGACCTTCATAATCTCTCCTTATTCATTTAATAAGTTAAACACCATTAAAATTTTACTGTTTTTAAAAGTTGACCTCTTCAGTTGGTATCAATGATTCATTCTATGTAGTTAAAGAATTACAAACTTGATAATTGAGTTATAGACAACACTATTAAAAAGAAAAAAAATCACCTAGTACAAGTGCATGTATGGTTTTTCCATGACAAAAGAAAGAAAAGGATTGAAAACATTCAATTTTGCATAAATTTATCTTTATATTGCTCCCCATATGTGAGGTATGCTCCTAGCATACATGCAGAGATACACGATAATTGTTAAGGAAGTTATGAAGGGACCAATTCAAAATCTTCTGTAGTCAATGATGGATCATTTTGCATCTGTCATCAACCAAATATCCGCTGCATATAACCTAACGTCCATTTTTGCATTGCACACTTTTATGTTCCTTAAGTTTGTTTTCTTTGCGGAGTTTGTGCATGATCGGGTTTTAGTCATGTATTCAGCTAATGGTTCTTTCTTCATTATAGATTATAGTAAATTTTTGTTGTTTACATCATCTTGTTTATCTCAGATATCAGTGTTTTTTTATATGACACTTGTGTCCAGAAAGGGCAGTGAACTCTGTAAAAAGACAATTATCAATAATAGTGATCCAATCACTGCAATCTAGATTCTCAATGTCTTACTCGAAAAACTGTCATTCCATAGAGGCTTCCAAATCACTAGGGAGATTTTGAACCATTATTGTCTTTAGGATGTCAACTGCCATCACAAAATTGACGGATTCAAAATTCGTACCAAGAACCCAAATTCAATTGAGTATGGTTTAGTATACTGACATCAAACTCAACCAACAATCTATATGGTTTGGGTAAAGTGAAAAAATAAGGAAAGTGTCAACGAAAAAAAAAATTGACAATGTTGTTCAAGAGTGAATTATTGATACTAAATTATTAATTGAAGTTATTCACTTATTTATTGCTGTGTAGAATTTCCAAATTAGTTGTTATGAGAAAATTGTTGTAAATAAACTGTAATTCGCTCGTGATGAATATTGAAATGATCGATGTTAGTTTTGATTGAATGGAAGGCGCCCTGTTGTCATCTTATTATAGGTGATTAGAGACTTAATATGGCACCAAGGAGAAGCCTTTATAAGCGCCTTGCCTAGACAATCTATTACCAATGGTGCAGAACCAAGTCTCTAATTGACTTTAAAGTTATTTAACACAATTGAAGAGTTTGATAGATATATTAATTATTTCAATAAAAGGACAATACTACCTGGGCAAAATATTGATTCCGCATTTATGAGCAACTTTAAGTTGGAGGCGATATTTGATAGGATGGGCTGGACTCCAGTTTTTTCTTTGGTTGAACTAGTGTATACACAACTAGTGCTGTTTTCTACCCAAATCTCATTTCATGCATTGAGCTTACTCGATTGTACAACTCGCTGTGAAATATGTGAAATACTAGGTGTCTCTTTGTGGAAGGCTCAAGTAGTGGGATGACATGAAGACTTGGCCTAACATTCCGTGTTTGCACCTTTGAGGCCATTGAGCAATTTATGCTGGCACCGTTGTCATGGGCTTGTAAAGCCCAATGCTATAGTCTTTCTATTAAATGTCCAGACTCTATTATCAGACATTCAAATTATACCCTAATAGTTTTATGATGTTTAGGCAGAATATAAATAAATTTGTATTTTTCAAAATTTAAGTGCTATTAAAAGAGAAATTAATTTCAGAAATATGACCCAAAGCGTCATAAATACGTTACATGATATGTTATCAGTGAGGGAATTGGATAAGTTTATTTGCAAATGAAAAAAGATAAAGGACTAAAATGCAAGGGCTAAGAAATTAAGTCCAAAATGAGATAAAGCCAAAAATGTCCTTATAGGAGAAACATTTCCCATTTGACTTAGAGAGACTTAGGGCTATAGTTTTTGAGAGAACAGCCTTCTTATTTCTCATTTGCTTTGGAGATATAGTCTTGTTCAAGTAAGAAAGTGAAGAAAATGAAGCTAGTTGAAGGTTTTAAAAAAAGCAAGGTATGGAAACTATCACAAATCCCTCATTGTCTAGGTTTGTGTAGGAAAAATCTTAATAAAGTTTTGTTAATAAGTCCGCTTAGCTGGTTGATTTGTTGGTTTTGGTTTTGGTTTAGGTTGAAGATTTTCTCCTGCAGTATGTGGGAAAATAATTCTATTCCAAGCTTTTTAGCCCAACACCCTTGCCTAGGTGAACTCCGAAGGCCTCATTACCCTGGGTCGCTCGCCTAAGAAGGTCCTCTCTTAGCCTGTAGCGAACCCGAAATTCTATTTCAGTTCTCGTCGCCGCGTTAACTCGAAACCATCCATCGATTAATGAGGATCCAACAAGTGAATGAAAGGGTCCTTCAAGTATGTTATATGAAAATGCTCAACCTCACCAGCTTCTACGGTTTAATGGCGCATATCAAGCTTCTTTGCCCTTATTTGCTAGTGTTACAGAACAATATAATGCTCTCGCAATATGCAGTAATGAGTTCAGCCAAGAACAACCTCTTATTGGGCTGCAACGACTCTCTCGTTTAGTGCTTCTAAGACTCTTTGTTTAGTGCTTTGGTACTCTCTCGACAAGGCGACGACCAAACGCTAGTCACTTGTTGACTTTCTTCTCGCTGACCGCCGCTTACGCCGCGACTGCGGACGCCGACATGGCGCTGTGATTTCCCTTACTTCTTATGTTTAGCTCCAAATCACCCAAAAACCACCCTCTTGACTTGCAATTCACAAAAACTCCAGAAATAAGATCTTAGGCTATAATGTGCTTATTTAAATGTAAAATCAACTAAAAACATAAAGCGGACGCGGGTGTACTATGAGTGTTTTAGGCACTCATCAATTCCATACAAATATCCAAACAAGTGTTCCAAACAAAGGAGATGTTCCAAACAAGAATTCCATACCTGAACTTCTCCTTCTTTTCCTTCTTCCTTCTTCTTCTTCTCTTCTCCTCTTCTCTCTTTCTCTTCTTTTCTCTCAAACGTGAAATGCCTTAACTCTCACCCAAAATGGATTTTTCAAGGCCTTGTTTAGCCTTATCATCTTTTTTGATTTAATTTTTCCTTGCATTTTGGGCCTCTTCATTTTCATTTTATTTGCAAATATAACGTCATATTTCACTTTAACATGTCTTCTTCTTATGTTATCACCCTTGGGTCCTTAAATTGGAAAATTACTAATTTATCCTTAACTCTTGGATAAATCTTGGGTTTTTATCATTTTTCTTACTTAGCATTTATATTCCGGAAAATAAAAATTTTACTTTTCTTACACTACAAAACGGAAATAACTACTAGGGTCTAATTCGGGGTGTTACAATGACTTTCATTAATCAACTTCTTTTTCAATTCATGGACATTTGGTACACATAGTCTGCTCTTGTAACAGAGACCTCCATCTCCTTTCATAGAATAATCAGTTTTGTCTCCATTTTCGACTAATTGTACCCTTTGTTGTAACTTAATGTCATTTTCCTGAGCATCTATCATCATCTGCTTCAAATCAAGCATAGCTTTTAATTGAGCTAACATGGCTCCATCAAATGCAAATATCCATGTACAATGTTCCATGGAAATTGTTTTTTTCTCATAATCTACAACACTATCTTCAAATGTTATTCATAAATTTTGCAAGACCTAGAATACACCACAGATATCATCTATGAATACCACTATAAACTGGTCCAAATAAGGGTGGAATACCCTATTCATCAAGTCCATGAATGCGGCTGGTGCATTAGTCAACCCAAATGGCATTACTAAAAACTCATAATGACCATATCGGGTTTTAAAGGCTTTTTTCTGGACATCAAACATTCTTTCCAATCTAAGTCGATAATATCTCGACGCGAACTCCATTCCTTTTGGAAAGATACTCACTCCTTTCAACTGATCGAAAAGATCTTCTATTCTCAACAACGAATATTTATTTTTCAATGTTACCTTATTTTTTTGCCAATAATCAATGCACATTCGGAGAGTGCCATATTTCTTTTTGACAAAAAAAACCGGCACACCCTGTGGCGAAGACTGTACTGACAAATCCCTTGTCCAATAGTCGTGAGTTAAGTCTTCTGAAACTCCTTTTAATTCGGGGCTAGCTAAGGTGAATAGAGTCGCTCCATGTACAACTTCAATAGCCGTATCTATTTTCTTTTTGGTGGTGAACCTGTGAATTCCTGAAACACATCAAGGAATTATTTTATCATCTAATATCTTTCTAGATTCACCGTCCCTCTGTAGTCAAGCACCAAAGCCAAAAAGGCTACAACCTTTTCTAAGAAACATCTGCCATATAGCTAGATTACATTTCTCCGACACTAATTCAAATCTGATACCATGTACATTTACTCGACAGTCACTAACATTTAAGCACTAATAAGCTTTTATCACAATCAACTATACCGAGCGTTCAGATAACCAATCCATCCCCAAAATCAAATTAAACTCATGAAAAGGCAAAGCAATCAAATCAACCGAAAACTCTCTATTATGGACCTTTAGGGGACAGTTCTTATATACTCGGTTGACTCTAACACTATGTCCCAAGAGACTGGTAACATGCATGTCATATGCTACGGTTCTATTGAGGGCATTTATCACTCAATTGTTTAATGGAGCACATAAGATCAGCTAGGATCTATTGAAGCTACGCATTTCATCGTTTTATAATAGTAAATTATTCAGATAACCCCTGTATGTTTCTTGATTCTCACTTTGCTCTTATAGCATAAGCTCAGCCGGGTTGTAAAGAATATGGCGATTTCATCAAGCTAAGCAATACCTCTTCCTTGCTGCCCCGAACTACTTCGCCCTCTACTCCTATCACAAGTTAGTGGAGGTGCATTTGATCCTCCTCTGCTACTTCCTTGAGGATTTCTAGAACTCCCAGATCCTCGCGGACAATTTACTATCAGATGGTTCATGCTTCCACATCGGAAACAACCCCTGGTTACTCGTCTACAAGTACCATAATGATATTTGTGATAGTTCGGGAATTCAGGTCCTTCCTCTTGTTTAGTCGAAGTACCCCTACCGAAACCCTGTGCCATTGTAGGTCCTTGCCTTCTACCTCTAGTAGCAGAACCTTGTACGGATTCTACTAGAGAATCTCTAGTTCTTTTACTGGAGGAGGAACCACCTCAGGGGAACTTTCTCTCTGTTTTTCTTTCCTGACTCATCATTTCAGATTTCTCAATTTTCATAGCCTCTTGCACCAACTGATAGAAATTCACCACTTGAAATGATGTAACAGTCGTGAGGTACCTTTTTATGGACTCCTTTAGGCCATCCGCAAACTGTCTATATCGAAAAGTTTCAGTAATAACTAGTTCTGGTGCATACTTACTAAGGCGGCTAAACTCTTTCTCATACTCCACCACTATCAGATTCCCCTGTTTCATATTCAGGAATTGCTTCAACTTGGTCTCTTTATAGTCATCGGTGACATACTTCGTATGAAACTCTTGGACAAAGAAGTCCCATGAAATTGGTTATGGAAGTAGTAGATTTCTTATAACTAATTTCCACTAATCATAAGCTGCACCTTGCAACAGGGAGACTGTGCATTTGGCCATCTGTTCAAGGGGACATTTCACTTCGTCCAGAGCCCATTTCAATTTCTCAAGCAAAAACTCAACTTTATTAGACTCTTCCAAACTTGTACCATAGAATTCTTCTACTCCATGCTTTCTTACAGAATCAATCGGAGCTCAAGGGGCCGTGAGTTAATCTAAGACTTGCCATATCTTGAGAAATTTTTAACAACGCTTTAATTGACACGTGTTCACTTCTAGCCTTACCCAGACGGACTAGAGACTGATGGATCAAGGTCCATAGGAATGACACTTTCAATTGTTTCCTTAACAGCTTCCTAGGATTGGTCTATTTTAGAAAATATACAAAACAAGGACATCCGCATTAGGCCAACACAATACTATGTAGGTATATTTTTAACCTAATAACCAGAAACACCTACACCTAAGCTTTGATACCACTAAACTGTAACTCCCCTTCCCCTAGTCGAGGCAGGAGAGGGGACATCACACGGAACAAGGACTTCTTAACTTGATTTTTGACATTAGTGGGCCCATTTCAATCATAAATTCATAATGACATAAACTTGTAAGACTACCACCGTAGTGGTGTTTAAAATTGTCTTGCTCATACATTTGAGTCTCTAACTACTTGTATTTGTACAAGTTCCACTATTAAAAAATATTGCATTTACATTTCAAAAACAGAGTTAAAAACCTACATAAGGTGGACTCCTAATGTTGTGTTGGCCCTGACGAATGCTAGATGTCTCTGACGACCTCTTCAAGACCTACACGGATGAAACACTCGTGTTAAGTTTATAACTTAGTGGGAAAATAGATAACATAAATGACCAATTGTAGTGGTCCTCAATTACAGTATAAATTTCAAATAATTCAAATATCAGAATATTCATATCTCCCGTAGGATTACATAATCAGAGCTTTCAGAACATAAGGTATCCATAGGTCCACTACAGAACATGACTGAATTATGCCTTAGCATCGGAGCTGATTACTTTTATTTCCTTATGTTTCATTATTTAGATACTTATCATATAAGTGTTTGCTCTCAGAGAGACCAAGAATAATGAATGAGAGGGATGCAAAAGACAATAGGTAAATTCAAAGTACGGAAAAGTATTGGAATGTAGGTGTCGGGTTAATTAATGTGTAACATGTCTCAACATGTAATGTATAAGTTGTAACACTATGCAGAATGTCAGAAGACTAAATGTAGAGTACCAAGACTAAATGTAGAGTGCCAAGCACTGAATTGGGGAGGTGCCTATTCATTCACTATTCTATTTTAGGCAAGCATACAATTATATATATTAATGAGTTTGTTATATTGTTTAATCACATTCTTGTTTGGATAAATACAAACAAAGAAGAAGGCAAGAACACAAATTCTCGTCCATAACAGTTCGCCGAGGCGAAGCATTCCTTCACCTAAAGTGAGGAACAAGTGATAAGAAAAACAAGGTCTTGGGTTCGCTTAGATGAATTGGATTCTTTCGCCTAGGTAGAAGATCTTCACCAGCAAGCACCTCTTCACCTAAGAGAAGCAGGTGTCGAAATAAATGTAAATGAGGATTTTGCCTTATTTCACCGGGACACTTTCCAACCAAAATAAACAAACTCAAAACAAATCACAAACCCAACCAAAACACTTTTATGGAAGAGTTAGGCTTTCCTAACACAAACATGTGACAAAGAAGGGGGTCGGAGAATTTCCAAAACCTTGATTCTTGAACTCAACTTAGCTTCCCTTTTTCCTTCCCTATCACATGAACTAGTGAGTCTGAAGAGATGGAGAGATAGCAACCTAGAACTGGTGCTTCTTCTCCTCAAAACCGTAAGCCCTAACTCCCTTAGCTCCAAAGCCAAACAAATGGGAAATTTTCCCATTCAATAGACAAGTTCTTGTCCTAAGCAATTGGGTCTAATTTTTCCTTCTTTCTATTAAGCCCTTCTTCTTCATTCTATTTACAAGTCAACTTATCAAAATTCTATCTTAGCATATAATCTTCTTATCTTATGTCCTTTGGGTCCTTAATTTGATAATTTACCATTATCCTTTTGACTTCTTAATTTATTCCTAAGAGAGTCATTTTTCACACTTAACACTTAAATTTCCAAAAAACACAATTTTGACTTTTATTATACCCTAAACGTGTAATAAAATTACTAAGGTATAATTTGGGGTGTTACAATTTGTTCATAAGATATTTTGGGATTTCAACAAAAAAAAATCATGTTTCATGCAGAAAAATCCCTAATTTTGGGATTTAAGGAATTGATAGATTTGAAAAATTAGTCATGTTAAGATTTGGAAAAGACCCTTAATTTATTTGAAATTCTCACAAAAGAGCCTGAGATTTTAGGTTTAAATATTTTGGGATTCCTAGAAAATAAAAAATAGGAGATATAAAACCTAGCTATGAGTGCTAAGAAAATATTATTTTATCTGACGAGATGATAACTATATATTCGCATGATTTATGACTTTTTTTGGAGGCTTTGATTTTGCTAATATTTAAATATCAGTAATGAAGATTAATTCAACTTTTCCTATAAAACCAAATATTTTGCTAGTATATGTGAATATGAGTTTTGAAATTTTCTAGTTATTTAAATCACATGCATAGATCAACTACATATTTTGTATGGAAAATGGATTTGAGAATGTTTACGGTAAAGATTGAAAGTTATGGAGATATACTTTTGTATTTTTGTGAAATTGGAAACATGAAAAATATCTCGACTTCGTTTATAGTATTCCTGTCAATAATAAACTTGACAAATATGGCTTTGGTCAATGGGTATAAACTTGACAAATATAGGCCATGTGAAAAGGTATAAACTTGACAAATATGACCCTTGTAAATGGGTATAAACTTGACAAATATGACTCCTGTCAATGGATATAAACTTGAAAAATATGGCCCCGGTTAATGGATATAAATTTGACAAATATGGCATCGGTCAATGGGTATAAACTCGACCAATACAGCTCTTATTAACAGGTTAGAATAGTTGACATTCAATTTGAAAGATATATGTTTTGAGAACCAAGTGCATAAACGTTTTGAAATGACATTGTCTACGGGTTATAATAGTTGACACTTTATTTGAAACAAATATATTTTGAGAACAAAGTGCATAAACATTTTGAAATGGCCCTTGTTAATGGGTTATAATAGTTGACGTTTTATTGGAAACAAATATGTTTTGAAAACCTAGAGTGTAAGTATTTTTGAATAGCCCCTATGTAATGCAAAGATAGAAGAAGACATTATATTTGAAAAATAAATATAATATTTTGAGAACCACGCATAAGAGCGAACTATCCTTGTCAACGGATGGAATAGTTGATATCTCTATTTGAAACAAATATGTTTTAAAAACCAAGAGTTATGGCCTTTGTCAATGGTTTAGAATAGTTGAAATTTTATTGAAACAACATTTTTGAGAACCATGAGTATTTGTGTTTTAAAACATTCGCACCTGGACATGATATGAAATTGTTTGAGAAATAGAAAATATGATGAACATAAGTTTGAAATATATTCATATGTTATTGATTTGTACTCAAGGATTTTATGAGATTTATGAAGAAAAAAAATGTTATATCTCCAATTTTGTAAATTTAAAATATTTGATCCATTAAATTGTATTAACACTCTTTACTGGGTTTTTAACTCACTCCTTATTGTTGATCATTTTCAGGTACCCTAGACCTTGGCGAGGGGAGATTTTGGGGGTAGGCATGAATGAAAGTTAAGAACTATTTTGAGTTGGTGTTTGTTTGAAAGACTTGGGATTATTAGACTACTTTAATGCTTTGTGATTGGATGTTTGCAAACATTTATTTGAAGGATTTTATATTGCTAGAATGTTACCTTTTGAGAAAATTAGTTTTGGAAAATTATCTTGTTGGAATATGTTGGTTTAATGACATTTTTGTTATATAGTGGAAGGTTTTATGTCATTGGAAGATTTCGCATTTACGAAAATTATTTATTCTTCGTGAACATATTCAGGACAAACAAGACTCATAAGAAGAAATTTTGAATGTATCATTTACATGTGGGGTTTAGAGTCTTATATATGAATGGACAGTAACGCCCTTGATATGAAGTTTTGGGTGTTACATGAGTAGATTTCTTTCAAATCCAAGAAAAGAACATTGGGCCGTAATGAAATGGATTCTCAGGTATCTGTGTAGAACTTCCAAAATGTGCCTATGTTTTGGAAATTCCAAACCCCGTTAGCTGTTACAACAAGTGCATGGTAAAGATGTCGATTCACAAGTGCCCACTTCAGATACTTGATTACATTTGCAGGAGAGTCATGCATGGCAATCTGCTACAAAAGTGTGTTGCTTAAATTCACCACTGCAGCTGAGTTTATTGCAACAACTTTAAGCATGTAAGGAGCTGCTATAATGATGAGGTTCTTAAACGAACTCAACTTTCAATGAGAGCATGCTTTTGTTCTGCATAGTCAAAGTGCTATTCACCTTAGTAAGAATTCATCTTCCATTCAAGATCAAAGCATATCGATATGAGATATCATTGGATCAGGGATGTGTTAGAGAAGAAGCTACTATAGCTTGGAAAGATCTATACCGAAGAAAATGGAATGGATAGACATGTTGACTAAGACTTTACCAAGAAGTACTTGAGAATCAAGAAAGATATTGCTGGATCGTATGCCCATGTGGTGGGATGGGAGACTCGATGGGTCCTCCGACATGGAGGGCCCACCCACTAATGTGATTACAAGAGAGAGGTAAGAAACATAATGCAAAAAAATATGAAATTCTTTCCTCCTATCGAAAACCTGTTTTTTTTTTTTTTTTTTACATCTTTCCATTCTTTGCCTATTTATAGGCACCTTTCTTCAACTCTCAAACTATCCCCAAAAATCCTCTTCATATCCAACTTAGTGAGTTTTTGAGTTTCTAAGTTACTGAGTTGAAGGTGAGAATATTTTGAGAGAAAAAAATTCTTTCTATGTGAATATGCTTAAGAATTTATTCCTAAAGGGTGTGACGATAAAAATAGTTTGAGTATTGTTTGGGGTGACATTTCTACTTGTATGCCAAGAATATTAATTTCGACAGGTTAGAATTTTCGCCTCTAGCATTTGACTATGATGAATTATCGTTGTATCTACTAATTTTAGTGAAGAATTCGTCAATTTGTCCCGTGGATGTAGCGCCCAAACCAAAGGATGAACCATGTTAAATTTCTAGTGTTGTTTGGTTTCGCACTTTTTTTTTAGAAAGCAATTATTTAACCCACAGGTTCAACAAATGGTATCCGACCCAACAAAATTTGATTTTAATTTTATTTCTATAATAAGATTGAAGAAGAACAAGTTATAGCCTTATAGGTATTAAATGAATTTAGGTTGTATTTGGTTTGTAACCCATGAAAGAAAATAAATATAAAATGTCATATGAAAATTTATAAAAAATCAAATATAGCAAATCATTTTAGAATTCATGGGCCTCTTAAATGATTAATTTTATATTAATTAGTTAAAATAAATAAAATTTATTTGAAGTAGTCAATAAAAATAATATGTGGTATTTAATTTTAGCTATTTTTCTTTTTTGCTTTCCTATCACTTTTCCTCCCATTTTCTTTTCTGCATTTTTTAGAAAACAACATGGTATTACAATTTAGAATTCTTTCTCACAAATCTTCCAATTTTCCATCAAAAATAAAAAAGAGAATTCATGCAAATAAAAAAAGAATGTAAAGTTATAAAACGGATTTTCTGAAGTTTCGTCTAAACAACACATTTTACCCACATTTTCATGTTATAAAATATAAATTCATTACAAAATTTTTATCTATTATATTGAATTGCTACTTTTAGGAAATGGGATTAATTAATCCTAAATATTTTTAAATTTATATAACTATAACACCTCAAATTATATCTTGACAACTTATAACATGTCGAGGGTGTAATACAAGTTAAAATTAAAATTTTCGGGAATAATAATGCAAAAAATAAAATAAGCAAAACCCGTAATTTATCAGAAGGATCAAACTGTGAATTAAGAATTTACCAACTAAGGACCCAAATGTCATAAGATCATAAGACTATGCCCAAATTAGGACATGTGAGAAAAGAATGTGTAAATGAAATGGAATAGGAAGACTTAAATGCAAAAATGGGTAATAAATCACAAAAGCCATTTGCCAAACATGGCCTTAGCCATGTAAGTGGATAAGACCACATTTGGTCTTGCAATTTGGGCAAATGTCCCATTTGAGCTAGGTTACGTTTGAGAAAGAAAGAGGAGAAGAGAAGAAGAGGAAGAAGAAGGAGAAGCCTTTAAGGTATGGATATTAGTTTGAATGCTTGTCTATGTAAGGATTTGTATGGATATTTGATGGAATTGTGTTTAGGTTTGGGTTTTTCCTATTTGGCTTACAGGTAATTCTCCTACCTCCAACAATGAAGTTGATTGGTTTAGTCTAGTTTTGGGGTCGCTTTTCTGGTTGTTATATGGTTGTTTGGTTTGGTTATGGTCTTCAATGAAAGAAAAAATTGTATAGAGAAAATAATCGGTTTTAGGGGAGATGTTGTCCGTTTTTTTTTAAACCTATGTTTTTGTTTTATCCATAACTTAGTCATCACTCATCCAAATTGAGTGATTCAAAATTTTGGGTAAACTAGACTTTTAGGAGAACGAACCTCCTTAAAATAGGTGTATGCAAATTTGGACCTCATTGCACCCAAAATTCGTCAAAGGGGAGTTAGGTTGCATAACATAGCTGGTTCTGTTTTAGTTATGTTTGGACATTAGAGTAGTCCCGTTATTTAAAGATCAATAGCCACTCATCTAAATTGAGTGATTCAAAATTTTAGGTAAACTAGACTTCTTGGAGAACAAATCTCTTTGAAATAAGTGTTCTCAAATTCGACCTCATTGAAACCCCAAAAAATTTGTCTAAAGGGAGCCTATTGAAAATGCAAAAAAAAAGAAATATTTGATAGTATACTTAAAATACATGAAAATGCAAAGATAAAGTAGTAAAATGATCCTAAATATCACATAGTGATTACCTGATAACAATAAGCTTATTCGAGGATATGAGATATTGAAAATGAAATAAAATGGATCATTCCGCTTAGAACATGGTAGAGGGATAGACGGGCATTTATTAAGTGATAAGTAGATGCAACATACCTGATCATTGGCCTCGCTAGTACTGGTTAAAACACCTTTTTACCTTATAAAGGCATTGTCTCATAATGATACAAGACATTCGGTCCCATAAGAGGTCATCAGTTCGCATACCGATAACATCGCTTTAGTTCCTTATAGCTTCATCATTCGCACAATGATAACAAAGACCTTCGGTCCTTATAGTTTCCCATATTCACTTCTAAGGTATATGCAGGCATGCAACATAAAAACAAATGACAAGACTGCATACAGCATGCTGATCCATCTCGACCAGATTCGCTGATCCGAACCAAGTCCAGGCGCGATACTATCTATACCATATACGGGACTCTCATCGAATTGCTCTTTCTCGTAGTCGAACTTTTGTACTGCGGGGTATACAAACAATTTTCTGAATAACAAAATCATTTTACATATACAAAAGAACTACAAACTGAGTGGTGTCCATCACTGAACTATATATATACCGAAACATCCCATTTACTTATACATGTACATTTGCTATTGAATATATTTTGCAGCAACGGAATACAAATATAATCATACCCCTTCATCGAGCTGGCATCTATGCATATAAGTTACTATCTAATACAAACATCAAAGATTGTGGAAGTAGCGCCTGCGGAGTTAACCTACCTCCTGACGGCCCAGGCCGCCGATGTGGGATGTCCTGCTCTTCTAGCCTCCTTCGCACCTGGCTAATTATTGAACACCCGTGCTTTACGCTTAGTGGGAACATAAGCATGGACAACCACCTCAATGGAGACTGTCACAAACTTATACATATGCATCTCATATCTATACATATTTTCTATACTTTAGTGTTCCATTTTATATTCCTATCAGACAATAATCTTTTCTTCACATGTTCTATGTCTTTGGTATATCCTTTATCTATACTTTTTCGTATACTGTGCATGTATCATATACATTCATATCTTGTATACTTTCATATAACCTATCTTATACTCGTCTTCCGATTTCTTATCTACATTTTTATACTTTCATATACTTGCACTTTCAGATGCTTTCATCCGATACTTTCATGTACTCGTACTTTCATATGTCTTTTAATTCGTTTCTAGTCTTTTCTATCTTCAGTTTCTACGACTTATTACATTCTATGTACTATTACATATATCATTTCTTATCCTATGCCTATATCATGTCTTTTCATAAGTCAGGCTACACGCCCATGCTATATTTGAGTTTTTGCTTCTTTCTTTCTACTTTCAGACTTACTGAAACTGATATCCTTTTCGTGTATTATACTTTGTACTTTCTATATACTGTATTCATGTACTGTTCATTTCCTATACTGTTTTCCTATTATATTTTTCATATGGCTTTCTCTTTTATGTACTTGCATATGTTGTCATATACCTTCATATGATATTCATATACTGTGCTTTTCATATACTATACTTTTTCATATACTGTACTTTTCATATGCTTTTCGTATATTATGCTTTTCATATACTATACTTGTTCATATACTTTTCATGTACTATGTACTTTTCATATACTACATATTATACTTTTCTTCGTTTGTAATCGTTTATACTTTCATCGTATAGCAAAGGTTATGCTTCTCATATCAAGTCATATATTCTATACATGTCATTTCCTTTAGGTTTCATCTCGCAAATACCCAGGCTTACACGGAAATAACTATATGTAATCTCGCTAAAACATTCACCGCATACATACCGATCTCTATCCGCTGGCACCGGTTGCATCATCACCTGCATTTAGATGCTGACCTATGTCATGCCATTCAGACTGAAGGTACTATCACCGCACAGATGCTGATCTCTGCCTATCAGGGTGACCCTTTCGGGGCCACTTGATTCAAATGGGATCTATGTCATCGACCCAAATGGGGCCTCGATATCTGTCTATGTATATGCTGCAACAACTGTATCTTTCCTATAGGCATGCCTATCTATCCCTCTACCAGGTTCTAAGCAGACAATCCAGATATTTTTCATATCACATTTTCTGTACATATTTCATAAGAATGAATAACTATTGTTATCATAATTGCTTATGCAATATATACTATCATTACTTTATCAGATTCGTTTCATATCTCGTAGTTTCACATGTTTTCATATATCTCTATAATACATATCTTTACATTTTTTTTTCATCATTTGGGTTTTCAAAGTCTATCATATATCATGAATGCATCTATGCACTTTCAGATTCATATATATTCATATATATTATTATCTATTCATATCCCTTATATCATTTATGCATCATATCCTTTATAATGCTTCTATCATGATTTACCTATTCATGTACTTTCTATATTTCTATCATATATGCTTTTTACTCATTCATATATTCATAGATAAAATCTATCATTCGTGGTAATTTGTACTCACATCGTGCTTTGTCATCTTTTACTCTATCTCTATGCCTATCATTTATGCCTTCATCATGTGTTCCTAAAGATGTTCCATCTTATTCCTCTGATGTCTATCATATATTCATATCATTTACTTATTCCCCCGCTATGTCTTTATCTATTCATATACTTTCTATATTTCTATCATGTTCCATTCCATTGGTTTATGTATGATAAATCATATGTTCACATCATAAAATCTTATATTCATACAAACTATCATTCTTGTAGACTTTAGACTATCATATTCCATGACTTATACCTATCATATCTTGGCCACATATACCTATCATATCTTTCGACATATACTTATCATATCTTTTCGACATATCCCTATACATTTCTGAGGTAATTGTATGTTATCAAACTGTCCTATCTCCCTGTAGAGAGTATTGTCGAACTTCTCCTAGCACCCATAGGTATTTTCTACTCATACTCTTTTACATATCAAATCTACATATACCCTATTCTTTGCTCATACTCCATATCCTTTCTTACTACGTATTTATTTAACTTAACTAAGCGATTAGTACAATTCTTGGTACAACAATTCAGTTTTTAGACAAGATATAAAGGCAAATTAAAATTGCCATTAAATAGCATATGGTTAGATTCTAGACTCAATGAACTTTCCATGTAGCCTAAGAATACCGCATAATGTACCCTAACGGCGAATTACGCAAGTCAAGAAGTCGCGAAGAAAATCGCTAACTTGCAAAGACTGCAGCTCACCGGCTTTGTCATTGGGTCTAACTTCATATTTGACACTCCAGCCTTGCATTCATTTAAAGCTGGGCGCTAAGGTTCTACTCCAACTAAATCACCCAAATCGGAGTTAATCGAACTTTGTTACGTCCTAAACAACTTACTCACTTTATGATCAAACTCCAAGGTGATTTGTTTTTGAAATACATCCACTTTGAGTGAATTGGGCCATCTAGAATCGAATTCTTGACGATGCTTCTATTTTTGGATGTTTGCTCCTCCTCTTGAAGTCTATTTTAATTATCCACTTGAATCACTCAAATCGGAGCAAGAACAATTGAAAGTGTTATGCCAAATACGAAAATCGGGTCGAATTAAAAATAACACCACTTGTACCCCAGACAGCCTCGACTTGTACCCCAGACAGTGTCGAATTTTGCCCGCGTATCGTGGGCTTTTCTTCCATTTTTCATATATTTCACCCAAATCCACCTCAATACTCAATATACACCCGAAACCCTTCATATCCATCTCAGAGTCTCAATTATACCTAATTCATCTTCAATATTCATCTTACTTCAAAACCTATCATGAATTTCCTCCCAAAACAACTCTAATATGGGTCCTAACCCATAATAAAATTACATATAAAATTAGTTAGGTTTGTTCTAAACCTTAACTCTATTACTTACCATTAAACTATTAATCCAACCTCAAAGAGAGGATTTCATGCTTCTTTGCACTTTAAAGTTTTACCAACCTTCTTTAAGAAATTTTATGCTGCTAAGGAATCCTAACAAAACCCTAGTTCATATTTAAACTAATAAACTACAATCGTATTGGTTTGACCAAAGCTTTAAACTCCATGTAGTTCCACACCTTTTCGTCCTCCAAATTCTTCCCTCTCTTCTTTCTTCTCTTCCTCTTCCTCTTCTTCTCTCTTTTCCTTCCCCTCTCTCTCATTTGGTTTGGTCTCTCAAAATTGGAGAGCACCAATTGATATTATCCCCTCTGGAGTTAAGGCCATGTTTGGCCTTCAAATAAAGTCCCATTTTTGGTTTTAACTTTTCATTTTTGCATTTAGGTCCTAGGTTCTTCTCTTTTGCAATCAACTTATGCCATATTTAATTTAGTCCCTAATTCTTCCTCAAATTCCATAATTGATATAATCTTATGTTTATGCCTTTATGTCCTTATGGTAAATGACCATTTAATTCCTTGTGTCTCTAATATTAATTCGGTCTCTGCTTTATTTTCTTAAAATTCCATTTAGCTTATAATATACTCCTAAACAAGTCCGAACCAAGTAGGTATATTTCTCGGGATGTTACAATGCAAATGATTTAAATATGATAAATGATATGATATGAAATGATATAAGAAACATAACACTGCTATGTGATGACAAGTACACTATGACAAGAACAAGAAGCAAAGTGTAAAATGACACAAAATGTAAACGAATGATGATAAGAAATGAAACATGATATGATAAATAAGTATGAGATGTGCATAAGCATGTGTAAATGATATGTATGAAATATGTATACATGTATATAAGTATATATGTTAGATGTATATGCATGTGTTTAAAGTGTGATGATCCTTATTGGGTCGCCCACTAGTATTATTCTCACTAAGCTATGTTTAGTACCTGATGTTTCATCTCGTAGGTACGTACTGGGGTTTAAATGTAGGCTGCGACAATCGCACAAAGAATCGCGTCAATCACATACTAGGTGCCCACTGAGATTTTATCTTATTTTTTATGTATTTGTTTTTGTAAACAATGTAAAGTTTATATATGTTGAACACTTCATTTATGGAGTTTGAATATATTTTAATCCGCACATGTATCATATTTCAAGTTAAATATTTAACAGTATATGAATGAACAAGTTTATAGTAAACAGGAAAAAAAAAAAAAAACACGCTCGCCTGACATTGGGTGTCGGGTTGGGGGTGTCACAATAACCACATAATTTAATGTTTTACCGTGAAATTAACCCGGCCAAATGTGTATGTGATTATCATAAATATAATTAAAAAAATAGTATAATAACAATGACTAAGAGAAAGATTCAAGCCCCATCCACATTCATCCGTTATATAGCATCCACCAAAAGAAATGGTATATGAAGATTGTTGAAATTGAAATAAGGAATAATGACATTTTGTGTTGGATGCCGAAAAATAAATTTATACATAGGAGTATTTCATGTTAATGTGTAAATTCACATTTATATACACAGGCTAATGGAGATATTTTGGCTCCAATTTGAACCTAAAAAATACTAAAGATAGAAAAAAATGCTAAGAAAAATTATTTTCTCATGTTTAATTTCACTATGAAAAATATAAAGGAAAATCAAAATTCCTCGTTGTGTAGAGCTGCCAAATAGGATATAAGTGTATAAGGATATCCTATGTTCAAGTTTCATGAGTAAATTTACTTCAAACTAAAGTGTATTCAAAAAAAAAGACTATAGAATTCTACTCATTTGTCATTTATCCTTGATTTTTCCCTATTTTTGAATTCTAAAATTTATGCATTTGTTATCGAGGCCTGCTGGGCAATTAGCCAAGTAGCTGTCAGCTTAGTTATTTTCGTGGGTTACTTAATTCCTATTAGTTGATTCAAGTCGCTATTCTATTAGTTGTTTGTATAAATACGTTTATGTAATTAACCAGGCAACGGATAGTTACTAATTGTGTAAACAGACCAATAAGGACATTGACACAATTTATTGCTATATTTTTTTTTTTGTTAATAATTTATATTTATAATAAGGTATACTAATCTTTGAGGAATTAAAACATCATTTACAAAAAAAAATTAGTAATTTTAAAATTTTAAAATATACAAAATTTAAATTTGTAAAAATACTAACCTCAAGAAATAAATAAATATTACTATTAGTTTATGAATAGAATTATGAACAAATTTTTTTATGTAAATTAGTGATAAATATGTCAATTTCTTCTTAATAATTAGATATTAATTATTGAAGATGAAACAATTGGTTAATGAGCTTTTGTCAGGTTTTGTGAGAATCTTAAGAAAATGACGGTAATTATTGACAACTTTATGATAAACTTGTCTTTTTAACTCCACATATACAATTCTCCATTTGAAAACGCTGCTCCCAACAATGTTTTTGAAACTAGCAGATTGAGCACAATCCACTCATCCAATCCTCTCTTCACCAAAAAAGCATAGAGATTATTGAATATTTTCAAAGTAGCATCACAATTTCAAAGAGATGAGCCGTTACGGTCACAAATTTCTTGCATGATTGATATCACCTTTATCTTCAATGTCTTTTCCTCCTAGGTAGCCTTTCATTCGCAGGAGTCCCAAAATCAATGCAAGGACCACACATGAAGTTAATACAATGCCAATGATAGCTCCAATGTAAAGCCCCCCGGATGGGATCAAATTCTACAAGAACAATAGGATGTTTAACAAAGCCGCAGGCAAGAGAAGCAGTAAAGCCATGCGAATACGATGCAGCTCACTTGGTGTCACCGCACAGCGTGCATATAAGAGGTCCATATACACCTTTATTTGGCATACAGAATTAGTCCCTTTCGCTCGACTAGTATAAGTGGATCTCCAGTGCTACCATCACCGCAGTATTTGAAGTCCTCATAAATTCCCTTTCCAAGACTCTCCAACTTCTTTCCATTATATTAAAATCATTCCTAACTACGCCCCTCAGAAAAGTACACAACTTAACTCACATATTTGGAATAGAGAGAATGAAATTGATATTTTTCACTCACTTGAATTGAAATGTCGAAAAGGCGCTTCCCAAGGCTACCAAATGTATGATTATTAAAAAACATGATTTCAGCAAAGTAGAGTCGCACTTTATAATGGCCCTTACGCAAGCAAAGCCCATAATACTTGAGTGAGATGGGAGCAAGACGAGCAGTTTGGTAGATCAGTACATCCTCTGGGATCAAAGATGATGTGTTTTTGGCAACATGACTAGATTTTTCTTTACCAATGAAAACCCCTGTACTGCTATAAGCCCATTTGTCTGAAGTCTCTACAAAGAACTGTGATGGTGCCTTATCATTGCTGTCTTTCTCATATATCTGCCCTTGAAAATGTACTCTTTCTCCTCCTCAATTGATATATAAGGAATAGTCTGCAATTTAACGTAATTGGAATCAAGGCAGAGATTCATGTTGTTTGCCACTTCATACTAAAACAGAGTACAACAGGTTACAAAAAGCTTACATTCAGGTTTTCCAGAATTGCATGGGAGATCCTTCTAAAGGCACCAAAGGGTTCTACAAAGTTGAACTTTGAGTAAGTCTCTTGTTTATAATTCTATGATGAATAATGCACATATGAAACAAGGTTGGAAAAACTTACGTGCTTCCTTGTGTTGAAGGTGCAGCTAATCAAAACCAAGTTCCCTTCGCAGAGTCATGAAAAATGTCAGAAGACGAGGGAAAACAGATAAAATTTTGGTAATAATATTAATGGGATGGAAGAAAGCTACACTGGAAGGCAAACCTAATCAATAAATGGCCCCCTGTGAAAATTGTCAGTAAGATACATCACCGCAAATGTGAGTTTGAAATGGAGTTAAAGATACATGTCTTGACCGAATGAGAGATTTAACTATTTGTGTTTCACAAGAAGCACTAATAAAAAAAGACCACATCTATATGTAGCATTGTACAAAACATGAATGATATAGTAGCCATAGAAGAACAACAGAAGACTGAGAAATAGTAACATATTGTTTTCGTCGTCCGATGTTATCCAAATTAGGAACTTCTCCGGGCCAATGAGTTACAGAGAAACTGCACATAGACAAAGATCATGCTTTAGCTATAATTAAACATCAGCTATTAATGGATAAAATGACCGGTTAAGGAGCAAATTAAATGTTGATTTCGTATCATTTGGGCTCTGTACTTTACTACAAGCATTTAACTTACATGTTATCAGTTTTGTTCTCTCCTTGCCTTTTTTCCTCAAAGGTATCCGGAATTCCACCTCACACCACAAGCCGTGTCACCGTGCAAGAAAAAAAGTTCTGGCACATGAACAAATAGGAATGTATCCATAGCGTCCATGTAATTTAATGACAGATGCCATAGGAGAATCATAACCTGATTATATTTTTCTTCTTTTATACATACATAACAATGAAGAAAATTAAGAACACTCATTCAAAAAAACTTACAGAAGTTTTAATGTTTCAATATTTCCAATGTATTCTGGAATTCGACCGATAATGGAGCAATTTCTCATCACCCTGCATAATGAGGAAAACATCTTGACAAGTTAATGGAACATGAAGTGCATAACTTAGAACTGCAGCTTGACATGATTCATAAAATATATCTATGTTCAACTCACAATGTTTTTAACATTTTCATATCCTCCAAATCGGGAACCTGTAGTCGTGTTTGGTCCACTCAAATAAGATATTAGCCTGATGATTAAGACACGGAAAAACAAAATTAAATAATTATATTTATGAATTCAATTTTAAACATGAATAGAATCATGAACTGAACATAGCAATTATTAGATAGTGGAACACATGCTCACGCTTTCCGATGGTGCTTTTTCAACAGATATAGTAAGGGATGGGCCCTCCATCGATGTGCCTCAGCTACCTACAACGGTTTAATATGTTTATAGATAACCACATAATTTACCCGAGTCGTGGGTATCACAGTTCTAAGCGCATAAAAATGAAAGAATAATGAAATGAAGTAAAATACTCACGTACGCTCTTGTTGGTCCACCCTTAATCCAATCGTGTATCTTGCCGTGATAAATCATTCCCATCTATAAGACTACAATGGTACATGGTTTTTAATATTATAAATTTTCAAAAAGGATAAATTTCCAAATAATTATACCACTTACAATTTTAGGTTTTCGGGATTGTGGTAAACTTTATGGTATTGTTCCATTGAAATTGTTTGCAAAAAGAGAATTGTAGAAGCCCCAAAAGGAAAAAGAAAAAAAGAAAAAAATGAAGGCAGATAAATTCCCTGTAAATAGTAATTAGACAACACGACCAGAATGGGTAGTCAATACAAAATATTTTGTTGAAAGCATCTTCCCAAAAATGCTCATCACTCTCCAAACAAAGAAAGCATCTTCCCAAATGGTGAACTTTGGCATTAAAAGCGTCCTTATCATCCCTACTGCTATCCTATGAAGCATTACAAATCATACTCTGCAAGCAATCATGCAATAGAGAATGAACTCAACCAGCTATACAATCAACATATCCATGAGGCATTTCATCACATAAAATGCATTATGAAAGTCTTTGATTCAAAAATATCTTCCTTAAAATGGTTAGCATTTTGGTAGCTGCTGCATTCACAACCGTAATACAAGGACTTAATGATTAATGAAATAAAATGAAACTAATAATTACTATGCATATAAAGAGTGGGATTTAGAGCGTACTTACGCCTTCTTAAATTGGGCCAACTTTTCAAGACTCGACAAGATCTCCTCCAAGCCGATTAGATTCCAAGACCTTGGAAAAGTAAATTTGATTAATAATCAAGGTTGAGCATCATTAATCAATAACATTCAACTCCATTTCATGACTTCATACCTCCTCAAGTGTACTGAGTATCACGATTTCATCGTGAATTGGAACCAAAGACTTGTTTCACAAAAGAGAGCCGGAGCACCAAAAGTTAAAGATCCCCTTAACCGAGAACTACTTAGTAAATTACTGAAACATGATCCTCGCCTCACTATTGTAAGTGTAAGTGCAATTAATCAAAACTTACAGATTGGTAAGACGAAGATGCCCGAAACTAGTAGGGATTGATCCATTGATATAGTTGCGAGAGAGATCACTGTTTAGAAAAAGAAGAATCCCTTTAGTATATCTTTATTTTACATGTTCATTGGATAAAAGGGGTCATTCTTCACCAAGGTAGTTTGTCTAAGTCAACATCGGAGGTGACTACACAATTTAAAAACTAAACTCTACAATGATAATTAAATAAATTTGCGGTGCATTATTAAGGTCAATGATCAAAGATACATATTATATTACATAAGTACTTGATTAAGTTATAATTGCATAACAAATCACTTAAGATCTTGTCATCTTCGCACTGCATTATAACATATAAAAAATAAAATCATGTAAGAAAAAGAAATTGAATAACAGGTGGGTGATTTACTGGTGAGTTGTCATGAGTTAAGAAATATTTGATAAGTTGAAAACCACGAATAAAATACATTTATGTATCGTGAGATAGCAGATCTTAGTCTGAAAATTTATTCAAACATCCTATCTCGTAATTCATAGTAATACATAACAGATAGTAGTGTTGATAACTACTTTATGACAAAATAACTGAACTTATATTCTTGGTATAATGTCTGTATATAATGCTTATGTTATCGAATATCTCATCGCTGATAGAACTTTATTTAGGTATTTATGAATCGGATCTTTGACTTATGATATTGATCCACCTGCTTTAGAAAGCACTTAGCATAAAAAGCATGTTTGAAGAAAATTAGAAGTTTGATAAAACCAACAAGCACTTCAAAAGGTAAAATATAACCGATAGGCTTCCTCTTTAAAAGCACTTTGATCAAATATTCTCTCAAAAACTCAAGTTCCATTAGGTCATTTCACTCACCCCCAGAAAGTAAACTTAGAATGCTAGAGTGAATTGTTCACCAACATATACAAGTTGATGTGGAAGCAAGACAACTTCCAAATCAGGTTCAATAGGATCGAAATTCAATCAATATAAACAAACACTGAACTTTTGATACATGCAGCATCATGTCGTGGAAGAAATGTTAAGGAAAATCATACATTCTTACGACATGGCAAATGCGATGGCATCGGCGCAGCTTGCATGTGACATCAGCTGCATTTCTTTTTCTCTTCGATGGTGTAGTTGAAGCCTCAGGCATGAAGTCGGGACTCTGGGCCTAACTTCCAATATGTGTTGTTCAAATTTTGAGGATATTATTTTGGAATAGGGTTTCACCGTTACAAAGTAGAGATACAAAATGGTCACCATGGGATTGATAAATCCATGTAAAAAAGAATTAAGTGTAACAACTCTATGAAGTGTAACTTCTCTATGATCAATTTCTATCTTCAAAGTAACTTCTAATATTTCCAAGGAAAATTTTACTCAAACAAGCCAATTTGATCTCTCATTCGGTTGATAACGGCGTAAGCTGTGACTAATGACTTATTCTTAACGTATAGGACTTTGATCACAAGTTTGTCTTTATGGACTTGTTTTTTTACTATTCTCAAAAGCGGTTTTTTGCTTTTAAAACATGTTTGATGATCAAAATTGTTTTTTTTTTTTTTAAAAGTGTTGTTCGAAGACGTTTCCTAGTTCTCTAAGGGTTAAGAGAATGATAAAAAAAAATTTCTTAAAATATGCTTAAGAATAATTTTTCAAAAAAACTAATTTTCAAAAATAATTGTAAAAGATATTTGAAAACATGAGAATAGCTTAAAATGTTTTTAAGTTAGAAAACAGAATTTTCTGTAAAAATATCATAGAATTATTTTTTAAAAAGTTAAGCTTTTAGTTTAGGAAGTATTTCCCAAAAAATAGCTTTCAAACTTTGTTTAAAAAAAAATTAGGGAACTCATTATGTTTTTAACTAATTTATTATATTTAAAATATTTAAACATCGTAATTGATAGGTAATTATTCTCGATGCTTGTACTATTTTTTAAACAGCCATCATATGACAATTGAAACACTAAAGACTACTTTGAAAATATATCATTTTTATAATATATAAACATTTTTTTAAAGAAAAAACAAGTACAACCTATTTTGGAGATTTATTTTCAAAAGCAGTTCCCCAACAAAACTTATGTATTTTTAGTCAAAAAATGTAAAAAAAAAAAATTAAAGAGAAAAATAAGAAAACAAAATTTGGGTTTCTCTTTATAACTCTCTAATGTTAAAGACTACAATGAACTTAAAATAATTACCTACAATGATTAGAGTTTAAATACATCTAATAAGGAAAATAAGAAGATATATTAAATAAATAAACAATTAATCTAACTCTAACATAGGATATGAATTTCATATGGTCAAGAAACCGTCCATGTAAAATATTCTAATTACTGCCAAGTTCAAAGTGCCCTTGGATGTCCTCCACACTCCCACGAACCCTAGTTAGAGATTTCTAGATTTGCACCACCAAAATATCATCCACTTTCACTTGTCAGTTGACACTACATGTCATATGAATTAAGACAAATTGGTGGGCCAAACTTTAATTCGTGGCCTAAAGCCCAAATGAATGGAATTGGGCTCACTCAGTATTGACTTAGGAGTGGACTTAGCATTCAACTCTGTTCTGGGACATTTTTCCTTTTCCATCTAATTAGTAATAATTAAATATAAACAAATTCAAAACATAAAAGAAATATATGAAGTTTTTTTAATCAAATGATGTCTTAATATTAGGATTAGCAAAAAAATCTAAGTCAAACGAATTCAAAAATCAAATCGAGTATCGAATCGAAAATCAGATCAATCGAATCTATCCGCTCGCTTTTAGTTTTTTTTTTTTATACAAACTCGATTTCATTTATAAACTACAAAAACCGTAGCTAGATTAATCGATCGAAAAGTTAAAAAAATATTAATATGATATTAAAATTATAAAACATAATATATATAATATATAATATTAGTATTATATAATATGTATAATACATCGTTTTTCTGGTTAACTGATATATGATTAACCAAACGAAGATATGTAGTAAATTATTCCTAGGACTTGAACCGGACCCTTTCCCTATGTTCTTAACTTTTAAAAGATTGAGCGCTCTGGCCACGGAGCCACTTACTTAGACAAATAAATATAAATATTTGATTTTTTAATTTAAATAAGAAAAAATTGGTTTTCCAGTGTGATTAATACAAACAAAATCAACAAATACTAATTTTAATGTTGAGAAAATAAAGGATTTTTCGGTAACCAAACACAGCCTATGATACCGAGTAAAGAAGCCGCTATGGCGCAGGGGGCGAAGAATTTTCCAGCCAACGTTTGGCGGCGGAGAAAGTAGGAGAACAGGTGAAAAAAGAAAATACGACATAATCTGAACCGACAGTTTTTCTGTCGCTATAAGAATTCCAGAGCATGATAAAACTTTTAAAAAAAACCATGAGACTCCAACAACTTATACCATTGAAATGTAAAACAAAACACAGACAGCTACAAAAACCAGATTTACTTCTTTTTCCCTAAAATTTCTTTAACAACTAAAACTCCAAGTTTCATTTTCCTGGAGAAATGGAAAGAAAGAGTGAGATTAGAGTGGACTGAGAGAGACAGAAGAAACCCAGAAACAAAAAGAGAATAAGAGACGAAGAACCCATGAATTCGCTGTACACTGAAAAGTGAAATGAATGGGGTTTGAAGAAGAGGAGAAGTTTCTAATGTTCAATCACATCAACCGTACGTTCATTGCTGCACCACTTTTCGTTTTTTTTATCCTTCATTAAATTATTATTTTATAAACTCAAGTAAGTTATTATCGTTCTGTTTAAGCATGAATTTAATTACCAGGAAATTCATGGCATGGAAAATTAGGCATGTGAGAAAATCAAAATTAGAAAATTTGTTATATATTGAAAAAAGGTGTACTGCTGTTTACAAAATAAGCCAATGCTGTAAAATCATATTAATCGGGACGGCCTTAACCTCTGGGCTGAATCGGCCGAATACGAGTGCCGGCCCAATTTCTAAACCGCCCCAATAACCTGAGTTCGAACTGGTCGAAACCGGGTGATCAAACCGAGCAAAACCTGAACTCGATACGCTAAGATGAAACCGAGGGTTCATGGCCCAATTATGCCTCTTCACGCTTATTCAGACACGTATTTGCACCTAATAATTCCCCCACATAAGCAGGTCTAAAAGTTCCCCCACAACCTGTACCTGGGCATCATTTAAGAAAATTTACGCTTTCTCCACAAACTGTGTCATCTATGGACCAAAAGCTTATTTAATCCTTTTGGTGCATTCTTATTATCTATGGACTTGTGAAGTGTAAGGGAAAACACTTGTGGACTATGTAGAGAAAACAAATTAACACAAAAATAGCTACTAACAAGATTCAAACATGGGATCTTTCACTATATGTTAATATAAGGCTGTCATCATAGACAAGCAGTTCAGTTAGTAATAAGATTTGCAAATAAAGATGTATGTTAGATTAGTTAGCATTAAATAATTGAATATATCTTCACATTTAAATATTAAATTTATTTCATTTTATAAAATTTAATATAGTGTTATAGTAATATTTATATTATTTTTAATTTTAATATTATAAAATATATATTTATTACGTTATTTGCTTTCGATCGCATTCAACCATCGGACAACCAAATAAATCCACGAATCCCAAGAACTGAATGACCTGGTCTGCTTTCTAAAAAACATTGCAAAATACTAAATATTGATTTAAATTTATAAAATACTATTTAATGATTTTTTTTTTTACATCTCTTAACTTTGTATTATTTCATGGTATTTTATTCTCATAAATTAGTCCATACTAGGACTTGAAGTCCGAACATCTTTTCTTCCCTATTTCGTCGAAGCTCTTTAACCACTGAAGCAAGATTATCGATATTTAATAATGTAAAAGTATAAAATCTCCTTTTGCATTACGTAACATTCCATTCTTATAAGGACTCGAACTCAGATTTCACATAAACTCATATCACCCTTTTACTACTTGAGCTAAATGTCAACTACTATTACATTTTATTTCCTTGTCACAATGAAATAGTTTAATTTTTGTTTTTAACTTTTCTATTTTCTTGGCTAATCTTTGTCCCTTGAAAACTTTAAGAAAATATGTAAAGTATAAATGTTAAAAAATAAAAAGTAAATGTTAAATGAATCATTTTTTTCAAACTCACGTCATCCATATTTTTTCTTATAGTATTTAAATTATATATTCTAATTATATTTATTTTAAACATAAAATTATTTTCATATTATTTATTTGAAACAACACATTATATTAATGATCCAAAAAAAGTTTTTTTTTTTTTTGATAAGTAATGATCCAAACAAAGTATTAATTTCATTGAAACAAGAAAATTTGATATTTTGTTAGCCTTTAAAATATATATATATATATATATATATATATATTATTAAATACACTTTAATTTTAAGATAGTAAACTATCCTATTGGGACTTGAACCTAGAAAATTTGTCTTTATGCCTGTTTGAAACAATGAGCATACTCTATCACTTGAGCTAAGCATAACGGGTTTGAAAACTATATTTAATTAACCTTGAAATATATAAAAAAAGTATCAAAGAAAAGAAAAATTATAATATAAAATTATATATATATATATATATATATATATATATAAATTATATATTTTATCATGTTTGGTACCAATGGATAGTTGATAGCTTAGTTGCATAACTGTTAGTTGATCTTGAGCAGCCTATTCTATTAGTCGGCTTGTATAACCGTGTTTGCAAAATTTTCGATAATTGATAGCTACTTAATTGAAAGAAATGACTAATACACATTAAAACAATTTATTACCGAGCATTTTTTTATTAAACAATTTAGATTTATAAGGTGAGTATTGAAATAAGGTATATTATTATTGAAGAATTAAAACATTATTTACAAAAGATTAGTGATTTCAAGATTTTAAAATATACAAATTTCTTTAAGTTGCAATATTACTATTAGTTTATGAATAGTGTTATGAACAATTTTTTATGTAAATTAGTGATAAATATGTCAATTTCTTTATAGTAATTAGGATATTAATTATTGAAATATAAAATAATCTAGTGGGTCAGTAGGTTTTATGGTAACTCAGTAGTAGCTTTAATAAATGATACAAATTTTGACAAACTTGTTTTTTCAACTCCACGCCGTCCCAGTGTTTCAAACTAAAGAGACTGACACAATCCACCTTCTAATCACTTCACCAAAACAAAGAATATTAAAGTGCTCTTCACTCGGGCTAATCCTTTAAACTGTGCTCAATCCTCTAATTTTGATAAACGCTTCCAGACGGGACATATATATATATATATATATATATATATATATATATATATATATATATATATATATATATAATTATTTCATTATTCATAATTCATGGTCTTACTTTTCTAAGCTCTCATATATATATATATATATATATATATATATATATATATATATATATATATGGTCTTACTTTTCTAAGCTCTTTAATAGTAGACCGGACGCCTTTTTTTTAGTTCACATCTGATTTCTTCCATGATATTTAATTTCAATTTTATTAGAAGCCAACTTCTTTTTGAAGTTCTAAAATTGAAAGTGACTTTTAGTTTTTTTTCATATAATAAAAATATAAATTCAACATAATTTCAACGTGTTTATTAAAAATATACCCTAATCAATTACTTCCTAATGAAAACAAGCATAATTAAATTTGATGCAATTTGATTCATATCGATGCATAATTTAATGTTTTGACATATAATTAAACAGTTCAAATTTGATACTGTTCTTATAAATATAAATAAAAATTTTCATAACTAGATACTTGTAAATTGAAATCATTTTAATGCATAAAAATATTTGATTTTTGATGCTGATTGTCTTTGGGATTAGCTAAAAAGTAGTCACCTTCTGCATTTTCAAGCCGTGATAAGAAAGATGAAAGACCAAGCATTAAAGTTGATGTGGAATTGAGGACAAGAAATAGTATGACGATTAAGATGTAAAATAGAAAGATTCAAACCCTAATCATGTTGAAAGCTTCCAAGAAAAACCCGCATTAACTTGTCCCCTTGTCAATTCATTCTTTCTTTTTATAAGTACACAAATTTGTCTTCGTTGGGACCCCAATCTGATCCCCTCCCCTTCCTATTGCCTATGCCTACCTTATCCCTTAACCACTGAGATAGGCCTCATGGGCTTTTCAATTCATTCGTTATATATAACATACACCAAAAAGAAATAACTTATTAAGGGATTCCAATGTTACCCAAATAAAAATGACATGTAAAGATTGCTGAAGTCTGAAATGATAAGGGTCAATAAAGTATTTTGTGTTGGGGTGTAAACATACATTATTTATATATATGATATTTTGTGCCAATATTTAAACGGGAGATAGATACTTACAAAAAGGCTTGAGTACTGAAAACCAAATGTCGAATTTATTTTGGCGGGGCACTGCTAATGAAGAAGAATTCTAAACTTTCAAATATCTCATGGAAAAAAACGCTCGCCTAATGTGTTAATATATATATATATATATATATATATATATATATATATATATATATATATATATATATAACACCCAAATTATACCATAAGTAGCTGTCATACTTAAGATATAATATGCTCACTCAATTTTTTGAAAATTAATATCAAGTAAGCCGCGAAAAATGACATAACCAGATTTTTAAAGCAAGTGAATGCGATAATGATAAAACGTCAAATTGTGACTTAAGAGACATTAAAGCCGAAAAAATATTATATAAAAGAAAAGTAAAATATGATAAGTTGACTTGCAACATCGGGAGTTGAAGGATTAAAATGCAAGAGCTAAAGAATTAGTCTAAAAAGGGATAAGACCAAACATGGCCCTGAATATGGAGAAGTCCCAATGGCTCAAGGAGAGCTAGAGCTACGGTTTTGGGAGGAAACTAATCCAGTTTGCTTTTCTCCATCTTTTGAGTTCTATTTGACAAGAAATTTAATAATCGTTAAGGAAAAGGAGAAGCTAAGTATGAGATATTTGTCAAGAAAGGTATGAGATTTCCAATCTCATCGCTTTGTCAGATATTTCAATCGCTTTGCATTTTTTGTTTGCTGGGTTCTTCAAACGGCGAAGAAATTGGTGTAAGGAGAAGTAGTGCTGGTAAGGATGTGATGTCATTAAATTTTTCTCTCAAACCCTAAGTGAGCTATTTGGCCATATCTTAGCCTAGAGACCTCCGAATTGGGTGATTCCAATTTGAGGAGAATCCTAAGTCCCTTAGCTGAAAATGTGTTGAAGACCTCAAGGTCCGATTATTGGCATAAGACCCCTGAATTTGGGTCCAAAGTTCAGTCCCTGGTTTGGTCTCGGCCAGTCAGACCAATCTTGATGTTTGTGTCATATCTTGAGTTTTGGTGATCCAAAATGAGTGACTCTAATTTCTGGGAAAACTAGACTTCTTGTAGAACAACTTCGATAAAGGAAGTGTAATCAGATTTGGAACCCATTGTACCCAGAAATTCATCAAATTAGAGCCTGTTCGCCGCTTATGTCTGTCCAGACTACCTTTGAGTGTTTGAGCGATTCGATAAGTTGATCCAAATGTAAAGGATTCTAATTTCTGGGTAACTAGGATTCCTGTAGAATAACTTCCATGAAGGAAGTGTATTTAGACTAATCATTGTACCTTAAAATTCATCAAAATGGATTTGAGAGCGCTCGAACCTGCTCGTACATAATTGGTTATGGAAACCGAAATCAGATAAAGCGCTTATATAAATTTATCATAGGCTAAATAATGTGTCACACCCTCAACCTCGCCCATTATGGAAGTTTCTCGCTACTTCATCTCACTTAGGCGGGATCTTTGTAAGGAGGATGCTATAATTGAATCCAAATTTTGAAATGTGTTAAAGAAATACCGCTGGAAGCCACTGCTGTTGATTCAAATTTACTTTCGAGCAGTGGATTATACTATGTACAAAGGATGCTTCGAGGATAGGTTTGGGATGCGTATTAATAGATGGGAAAGCGGTGGCTTATGCTTCCGCATGCTTGAAACCAAGGCTGAACAAAACTATCCTACTCATGATATGCAATTGTAGTGTTCACTTTGAAAATTTGGCGACACTATTTATATGGAGAAAAATGTAGAATTTTCACTAATTATAAGAGTCTGAAATATTTGCTAACTCAAAAAGATTTGAACTTGAGGCAACGTAGGTGGTTGGAATTGTTTAAAGACTATGATTGTATAATTGATTACCACCCCGGAAAAACAAATGTAGTGGCAGATGCCTTAAGTAGGAAAATGATTTATGCTTTGTCTTTGAAAGATTATGATTGGAGACTTGCACCTGATGGAGCCTTGTTGGCTCAATTGAGAGTTATACCGGATTTGAAGCAAATGATAGTAAATGCTCGAAGATGATGTATTACAAGAGATAGTACTAAGTATTGCACTAGAGACAAGACCGATTATGCCATAGACTAAAGTGGAGGCTTGTCAGACAAGAGCAGATTATGTAGTAAATCAATGTTATATCGAGAAAGAAGATATTATATGAAAGCCACAATATTAGAGCTACCATGCACCCTAGGGGTACTAAGATGTACCAAGATACGAACAAGCATTTCACATACATGAGGTGAGTGAAAAGACATTTCCGAGTACGTGTCTAAGTGTCTCGACGCGGTCCACGCGGTCGCCAGCAGCGGCCGAAAGCACCGCAGCAACTCATTTGTTTAAATCCCTTCCACTCCCAATTAGCGGGATAACATTACTATAGATTTCGTATCCAAGCCCCTCACCCAAAGGAAACATGATGCGCTGTAATTGTGTGGACAATCAATTGCTTCTGTTTCACTTTGATTATTTGGCCCGATTGATCACCCCATGGATCGTTTATCGGAACTTTATGTGAGTGAAATTGTCAGATTGCATGGGATTCCCTTATAGATAGTGTCCGACCTTGATCCATGGTTTACGTCAAGGTTTTGGAATGAATTACAGTCAGCTTATGGTACAAGACTGAATTTTAGCACTGCTTTCCATCCACAAATGGATGGATAGTCCAAAGAGTGAGATCCAGGTTTGAAGATATGATCTGTGGGCCGGTGGTATTAGATTTTCCTGAAGTTTGGATGTATATTCCATCATGGAATTTGCCTATAACAACGCTTATCACCCAAGATTGCATGGCCCCGTATGAAGCTTTGTATGGAAGAAGATGTAGAACTCCTATGTGTTGGATGAGTCAACGAGCATAAGATTATTGGGTCCCGATTTAGTAAAAGAATATGAAGAAAAGTTCGTATTATTCACAGAGGTTGCAAAGTCGCTGATAAACAAAAGTCTTATGCTAATTTGAAGAGAAAGGATATAGAGTTTGAAGTTGGAGACAAAGTGTTCTTAAAAGTATCTCCGTGGAAAAAGATACTCCGCTTTGGAAGAAAAGGAAAACAAAGTCCAAGATTCATTTGCCTTTACGAGATTTTAGAAAGAGTTGGACCAGTAGCGTATCGTTTGGCACTCCCTCTGGAGTTAGCCAAATTACATGATGTATTTCATGCCTATGTTTCTCGAGATATCATACACATCGCACATATTACCGCTCAAGATATACAAGTACAAGAAGATTTACCGGCGAAGAGCCTCGAAAGCTATTATAGGATCAGAAATAAGATAACACGGGGTAATGCTGCGTCCCTATGGTAAAGGTGCTGGCACATCACTTCGTATGGAAGAAGCACATGGGAACTGTATCTAATGAGGGTACAAAGACTCACTCTTCGCTTAGGTAATTTCGAGGACAAAATTTATTTTGGGTGGGGAGAGATTAGACTCTTCAAACAGATTCCGTCGCTTTTTTAACATAACAAGTGGCTTATGCTACTCTTGGAAAATTCCTCTTGCACAAATTCATTTATCACTGCGAGCAGGTGTTCTTGAATCCTCGAACTCTGCACAAGAGTTGCTGGCAAAGTTTGCACTCGTCGTACTCAGATATAAAAGTCATACATGTTAATATTTATTATTACAGAAAATGGCATAAGCTGTGGTGCAAATAGAAAGAGAGTTTCGAGACCAAAGGGTAATAAAGGAAATTTGGACATCAAATGGATACATTGCTTGTCTTAGTGGGCTGCAAGAGCTATAGTATAAAGAAAGAGAGAGAAGTATAAGAGAATTTTCAGTTAAGGGATGGCTGATATGGGTTTGTATATGATTTTATGGATGTTATGCTTGTATGGATTTGTATGTGGAGTTGATAGTCACTTTATTTGTTGCTGTATCAGTCACCCCAGTCGTTATAAAACCTCACAGAGTAAGATGAGTGTTGAATCCTCCTTGAAGCGGATTTCGTTTAGATGTGGCAGTTCGTTGAAGTTTGAGGTGCTTAAGAGTGAGAAATAAGTGTTAGGAATCCTTCTTACTTTCCTTCTTATTGCTTATTTGCCATGAAATCATTTTTGAGAGTTGTTTTTGGTGATGCCTTTGAAGAGGCCTTAGTTTTGTTGAATTTCTCGAAAAAGGGACAAAATCAACACCTAGGCTGGGAGTCCCACGCCGCGACGAGACCTGGCAGTAGCGAGGTCTCACCAAGGCGTGGCATGTCCACGCCACGCAAGACAACCCAGAGGGTGCTTTCGATGTTTCTGCACGCCGAGATGTAGCAAAGCTACGCCTACTCAAGGCCTACGCCGTGGCGTAGCTTGTTAATTATCGACATGTGTTTTTGTCATGTTTTTGCCATTCCAAGAGGCCTTCGAGAACTTGTCTATTGAACTGTTTGAGACCCTAAGTAGAGAAAGAACCATCTCATGTTTGTAAGGGTAAGAGGTGGCTGTGACTCGCACCTTCGCCGCTTGCGGAGACGTTGCAACTTATCGTTCCTATGATAAAGCATAGTGTTCTGAACATATAATTGTAGGATCGTTTCAATACCCCGAATATTGAATGACACGCACCTCTCGTTACAAAGCGTACAGTACTTCTGCAATCTCTCGATTATGCGACGACACCTCTAACCGTGTGCCAAGATATTTAAGACTTCCTATACTTCCTTGATTAGTGCGCGACAACACTCTATGTTGGCACTCTCGTTTTTATTACTCAAGACGTGATTTTGGTAGATTTATTGTTAGTTCTACTATTTATTATCGGTCTAGTAGTCATATATGTTAAGAGTTCAAATACAGCTTATATGTAAATGTAAATGTAATGTAAATGTACGCCTATTCGCTATTCTAATTTTAACATATAACTGCTTAACTACCTAGACCAAGCAATAAGAAATGAAATGGGACACAACACAATAAAGTAAATTCAAGGTATTAAGATAAGATCGAGGTGTCAGAAGACAAAGCAAGAGTGACGCATGACTCCGATGCAGAGTGTCGCCGCGCACTAATCGAGTACTAAAGTACTAAATGTGTCGGCACTCCGGGCCGTGAGTGTCGCCGCACTAATTAGAGAGTAACAAGTACTATACGTGTTTCACCCACGTAAATGCAGGTGTCGTGGTCATTCAATATTCGCCTTAGGCGCTCCCACAATTATACGTTGCTGTGAATCCTTACTATCTTATCATAAAAGATGTTTCTGCTAACATTCGCTTCGCCGAGGCGACGAGGTATGGTCTAATTTTTCCTTTACCTTACAAACATGAATGGACCCTTTCATACACTTATAGGGTCCTCATTAGTCCAATAGACAAGTCCTCGGAATAACGAAATGGAAAAACGTGACAAAAACACATGTCAGTGAACTGTGGCTATGTCAGAAGATAAGCTTTTGTCACAAGCTTGCTATACCTCGCATACCAGAGACATGTCCAAGCCTCCCTCTCGCCCACGCCGCGGTGTGGACATGCCACGCCTTGGCGTGGACCTACGCTGCTACGTGGGATCCCTACGCCGCGACGTAGGACCCCGAAATTACTTAGATTTGCTGATTTCGTCCCTTTTTCCAGAAATCCAACCAAAAACCCCAAAATAATCCAAAAGCATTACCAAAAACAACTCTCAAATGGTTCATAACCCAAACATAAACACAATAGGGTAAGTTAAGAGGATTCCTAACACCCAACAAATATTCATACTCTTAAACACCTCAAACCTTAGCTTAAGAAGGAATTTCATACATCATAAACCAAGAATCCATACTCAAAGGGAGGATTCCATACTCATCTTACACAACTAGGGTTTTACCAACCCAACTTTCAAGAAATCTAGGGTTAGGATGAATCCCTAACTAAACCCTATAAATGAAACAAACTAATATCCATACAAACCCATACAAAACCATAACAATCCATACAATCCATACAAACCCATAGTATCCATACATCCATAACTGAAATTCTCTTCTCCTTCTTCTTCTTCCTCTTCTTCTTCTCTTCAAGTAATGCCCTAGCCCCTTCCCAAATGAGAGACCAACTTGGTCTTATCCCATTTGATCAAAATTTCCTTTTATTACCCTTTGGTCCTCAAACTCTCTTCTATTTCGCACTATGTCATTTCTATAATAGCATCTCATCTTCTTATCTTAGCGACTTTTATATCTGCTTTTTCAAAATTCCACTTTTACCCTTATATCTTGTACAAATTCCGGTTTCAAAATTTCCACTTAGCAAAATAATAATTACTTAAAATTTTCTAAAATGCATCATAATATACCCTAATTATGTTTAAAAACAACTAGGGTGTATTTCGGGGTGTTACATTGACGGGCCAATGGTGAGTGTGTAGAAATTAATTGGGAAACGCAAACCCGTGTGCGCAAGTGCACGCATCGAGTTGACATAGTGTAGTGGTTAGTCAAGTGTCGTTCCCTCGAAGAGAAGTGTGTAGACTACTGACTAAATGATTTCGATAATATTTGGATCTATTCCTGTGCTTTAATTATGACTAATGCGGAAATTAGGACATGCTTTAGTGGACTTAGGAGCAAGTGTTAATTTGTTGCTATACTCGGTATATGTTGAGCTAGGGTTAGGAGAGTTAGAACCGACTAATATCACCCTTCAATGAATGACCGTAGTGAAATTCCTAGAGGTAAGAAGAAGGACGATTGCAAGTAGATAAGTTCTACTTTCCTATGGGATTTTGGCTGCTTCGACATACTTAACCCGTGGTGAATCAAGGGGCCCAATTTCCAAAGGATTTTTAGTACATGCCATTCGCACCGCCAATGCCATCATACACGTAGGGAAGCGACTTTCTAATGACGCTATCTTGGTAACATGATCGCACTAATATCTTCAATGTTAATATGAGATAGGATGATGATAACATCCGTGGAGGTGGATATGATAGAATCAAGTAGCAAAAACTATGTAGATCATGTTTCATATGATGACCCTCAAGTCTTGGTCTAGTAAGCCCAAGTTGCGTTTGAGGAGATAACCATCCTAATTAGAGTTTTCAGACCCATAATCGAAGACAGCGAGGTACTGGAAGCAAATGGGTGGGCACCCAGATTTGAAAATCGCCGCTCAATCGAGGATGCAGTATTACCTTCTAAGAGAAACCGCCTAAGCTCAAGTGAAACCTCACTGACGATCTCAAGTATGCATCTAGGGTAGAAGAAACTTTCCAGAATCATATCCTCCTTAGTCATCAAGAGAATAAACTTTGAGATATTGATAACCCACAAAACCCGCCATAGATGGACCATCGTGAAATATTAAGGGAATTAGCCCCTTGATTCAGATACACGTGATTCACTGGAAGAGGATGTCAAACCCTCTAGACAACCACAACGACGATTGAACCTAGTCATGAAAGAAGTTGTCAAGAAAGAGGTCTTAAAACTGCTGGATGTAGGTGTTATTTACCCCATCGCAGATAGCAAGTGGGTCAGTCCAACCCAAGTAGTTCCTAAGAAACTCGGGGTCACTGTGGTAGCAAATGAACACAATGAGCTAATTCTACTGACACCACTGTGTCGGGAGGGTGCACAGATTATAGGAAACTTAATGTTTATTAATTAGGAAAAGATCATTTCTCTACCTTTTGTGGATCAAATGTCGAGAGAGTCAGGGGCATGAATTTTATCGCTTGTGATGGGTACCATGGTATAATTAAATTGAGATAAACCCTAGAGAAAACCACGCTCACCTACCCGCACATTTGCCTTTAGGAAAATGCCTTCTGGATATGTGGTAATGCACCAGGACCTTCCAAATGGGTGCATGATGGAGATTTTTAGTGATATGATAGAACATATCTTAGAGATTTTCATGGACGATTTCTCTGTTTTTGGAGATTCATATGAGGGATGTTTGGAGAATTTAAGGAAAGTACTGGAAAGTTGTCAAGAGAAGAATTTAGTGCTGAATTGGGAGAAGTGTCACTTCATGGTGACACAAGGGATTGTGTTAGGACACATAGTGTCGAGAGAAGGAATAAAGGTAGATAAAGCAAAAGTTGAGTTGATCTCCAACTTACCCACCCCTAAGTGTGTCAAGGATATACGATCATTCTTAGGTCATGCAAGATTTTATAGGAGATTCATAAGATATTTTAGTGCCATAGGCCGTCCTTGTAATTCGGCTGCCAAGGATGTCACTTTGAAATGGTCACGTGCATGTGAGGCAGCCTTGATAACCGGAAAACTATGCTAGTGTCACCTCCTATCATGATTCCCAATCGGGACCTCCCTTTTGAGATCATGTGTGACACTAGTGATTATTAGAGCTGGAAATTTGAGCTCTACTAGCCGGGCTAGTCAATTCAACCTTAAATTAGGCTCTGGCTGACTCTAATTTTGTCGGGCTCGAAAATCTTACTAAATTTACATTCGGCCCGATCAATCGCCGCCTAACAAGATTCGATCGTGCCTGCTCAATTTTTCAGCAATCCGCTTGACAAAATTAAATAAAACCAATTTACTTTACTTAATTACTATCCACTTATCCACTTATCCTTCCAAGCCCTAGTTTCTTTTGTTTTTTGGATTTGCAAAGTTCCCTAGCTCTTTCTTCTCCTTCTCTCGCTTCTCACCTCTCGCGCCATAGGCCTCCTGAAGAAACCACCTCCTCACTCTCGACGACGATCCCAAGAATTTTTTCAGTCTTCTCCTTCATCCGATTCCGATCCTGATCCTCTTCCCATATTTTACCTTAGGATTTTCTATAAGAAAAATCATCACTTTTGCTTCAAATTTTTTTTTTCGCTCATTGTGTTTTCTCGTTTTTTCAAATGTGCTCTTGATGGTTCCTTTGTTGAATTGGAAGACCAAGGATTGCCTTTGGAGATTCAATATCCTGTAAGTTTTTCTATAGCTATATTCACTCGAGTCTGGATGTACTAATTGACAACAACTGATTTTATCATTAATCACTTTAGCTGGTTTTGCTCAAGCTTCAATCTGTGTTAGGTTCTTACTTAGTTTTATTCTCCTTCTGATTTCTAGGCAAGATTGGAGGAATTGGAAAAATGTAAAGGAATTGAGAAACCTTAACAAGTACCCTGCCTTGATTGGTTAACTATTTCATCTTTCCTGTTTTTCTAGAACCAAAAATGAACCCTTGGATTCTATTTCAGTGTGTTAATGGTTGCCCTCCAAGAAAGTAAATTGGACACACCCAATGTTGATGGGCAATTTCATGAACTCTTCCATTGTTTTAAATGGGGTTCTGTTGGGATAGAGATCCTCTGAACATCCATTAATATATGCTATATGGTCTATGTTTCTTGTTACAGTTAAGAATATGATGCGGGAAAGAATCTAGCATCCGTGTGTATTATTTTTTAATTTTTTATTACGATTCTCGGACATTAACCTCCAATGCATTTTTATCCCATTTCCTATCCAAACAAAATAGATTGATACAATAATAGTTCAATCTATAAATACATGCATGGTTTAGTAGCATTCTTGGTGGTAGGATTATTCATATCACCTAAGGTAATAACGTTGTGAGACATTACATTATTTAAGCATGTGTTTGCAGTATGTCTAATGCAGGCGTTATGGCAAGACATAGCATTTGAATGAATATTCGAATAATCCTATCGGTTTTTTTATAAATAAATTTTCATCAATTGGAAATTTGACTCTTCAGGGTCTCACAAATTGATTTTTGGTTAGGTGATGCAAGCAGATAATGGATCTCCGCTTCACACCTGGTTACAACTCTGTGCAGCCCTTTAGCCTCTATATAGCCACGATCGGCGTTGATGGACAATATGCTTGTCAACATCCCTATCCACCTAGCACTGTGTTTGCACCAACTATTGCCTCCCCTGGATATATATTCCAACTCCCCTCCCCTATGGGTCAGAGTTGTTGCCATCATCTTTCTTGTGGGATCCATCTTTTCTAGTTGGGGGTGGAGCATATGGAAGTGGTTATATTGGAGTTCCGTGATCCCAAAAGTCAACAAAATTTATCCTCCCTACTCATCCTCATAACCCTCCCTCAAAATCTTTTTCGCTTTCTCAGTTCAACAGTCCATTAGAAGTCAAAGGCAGCTCACCATCGTCGGTTCATGGCTTGCACAATCAATCCAAATCAACAAACAAGGTAAATATCGATTTTTAAGTTTCTTCTCCTCCTCATCAGGTAGCCTTTTTCATCAACATTATGTGGCAATTTGCAGGCCTCCCAATATATTTCACCTTTCCAGACAAATGATGCCGCTATGGGCAGGGGGTTACTTTTCTGTTGCAAAACTTCAATCCTACAACCAGGGAAAGGGTGGGTTACTCTATCCCAACAGCCCCATTAATCTAAAAGCAAATAGCAGGGGTTGGGCTAGCACAGAAAAGCCAAAAATGAGAAGCAAGGCTAATGGTATTAGTGATTTTGGGGTGGTAGAGCAGAACCAAGGTCCCAGAACCGCCAGTGCCAAGGCTGCTTTGGTGTCTGGAGGCCGATGCTGGATCTCTTTTTGCTGATGATGGGGATGGAAAGAGTAATTGCATAGCCTCGTTAATCAGGAGGGATCAATATGAACTTTCTGACTTTCCGACTAAATATGATCATGCATTCTTCTTTGTTATCAAATCTTACAGTGAAGATGATGTTCATAAAAGCATAAAGTATAATGTGTGGGCTAGTACTCCAAATGGAAATAAGAGGTTGGATGGTGCATATCAGGAAGCAAAGGAAAGGATGACAGATAGAGGGAGCAAATGCCCGGTCTTTCTTTTCTTTTCGGTATGTATAGAATTTGATGTTTCTGGGTAGAAAATTATTTTCCTTTTCACCCATCATGTTTTAATTCATTCGCCCGTGTATTGTATGTAATGTTTAGGTTTGTGCAAGTGGGCAGTTCTATGGCGTAGCTGAGATGATTGGTCGAGTTGGATTTCAATAAGAACATAGACTGTCATGCTTGCTTTGGCGCTTTTCTCCTCTGAGCAATCACATGGGCTCAAGTCCTTTCTAACACATGGAACCAGGATCATATTTTGTTTAGCTTAGATTTAACGGCCACCCCACACTCTGGCTTGATTCCCGTATATCTTTACTGGTTAAAACCTACCAAATATTTTATTTGAACTTGTTGATTCTAACATCATGCACCACTCAATGGAAATATCTTTTCCAATAATTACACACCGTTATATGATTCTGTAGGCTGATTTATTCTTTCTCTAGAGCTATTCACCAAGCATATGAATGCTCCTTTATGATAGAATTTGTTCCAATACTATCTGAAAAGAACACCTGATTATCAAGTAACATGCATTGGAGACTTTAGATGGAAATAGGAAAGAATGTATTTCCATGTCATAGATTAGTTGAATTGCATGGTTTTAACTTGGCTACATGCATTTTACACCTTATAGAGAAAGAGAATCTATGCCTTTATGGATTTCCAAATGAGCAATGGGAAGTCAATTTACCCGCAGTAAAATAATTAACCTTTTTTTTTCCAAGGCTGATAAGATTTGGCTAGCCCATTGCTCCTCGATATAGGGGCCGGTTAGGCTAACAAAATGGCAGCCCGGGCTTAAACTGGGGCCAGGTCTCGATTCTACTCGACTATCTCTCGCTTCCAGTATGGGTCCGACCCCGACAAGCCCGCCCCGACCGCTGCCCAGTGATTATGCCATAAGGGTCAGACAGACAAAGGAAGATAAAAAGCATTTGTGATCTATTATGCCAAAGAAGATCAGACTCCGCCTCAATTCAATTATACAACTACTGAAAAACAGTTCTTGGCTGTAGTCTTTGCCCTAGAGAAGTTCAGGTCTTGCGTAGGTCCCTTGTAACCATTTGTATCGATCACGCACAACAAGACTGGGCCTCTAAGCAGATACTGGGCTCTCGCCCGATCAGGTGATCCTACTATGTTAGGAATTTAATCTCGACTACAAAGGATAAGAAGAGAGTTGAGAATGTGTTAGCTAACCACCCATCTTGTTTAGTTTCGTAGACAACTTTTGAAGGTCTACCATAGCTTATTAGACTTTCCCTTGATGAGCAACTTTTTGCTCTCATTCCACGCCCATGGTAATGGACATAGTAAAACTATCTAGTGACAGGACAAATTCCATCCCAATGGACCTCTCAAAGAAAAAGAGGAAATTTTTGTGATTACAAAAAATACTATTTGATGATCCATATCATTTAAATACTGCCTTTGATCAATTGGTTTATGAAGGTGTGTATCCAATACACAACAAATTAGGGTATCTACCTTCTATCACTCAAGCCAGGAGGGCATTTCTCCGCAAGGAAAATAAATGATAAGATCCTCAAGTAGTCGGTTTCTTTTATCGCCCACTTTTAAAGATTGCTTTGACTTTTAAAACTCAGGTTCTGTACAACAATTAGAGGGACTACAAAAGGAATCACACATGCCTTCACTCCTATTCTTAATTATTGAGATTGGACATCGGGTTTAGATTTCATGGGGCCTTTCCCCCCCTCATGTGGGTACCTTTACATTTTATTGGTAGTTGATTATGTTTCTAAGTGGGTGGAGGCCATTCCAATGAGAACTAATGACCACAAGGTTGATTTGAAATTTTTGAAAGAACATATTTTTTCTCACTTTGGAATGCCTCGTGCAATCATTAGTGATGGTGGGCTTCCATTTTGTAATTGACCCTTGAAAATTTGTTAAAAAAGCAAGTGAGTCACACACAAAGTTTCCACGGCTTACCACCCATAGACCAATGGTCAGTCGTAACTAATCAATAGGAAGAAACAAAACCATTTTTTGAAAAACTGCTACCCCTTAGTCGTGAAGGGATTGGCCGCTTCGACTAACTCGATGCTCAGGTCACCGTATCGCTTTTAAGACTATTCTTAGTATGTCTCCCCTATAGGCTAGCCGATATGCAGCCATGTCATATCCCAGTGGAAATGGAGCACAGAGCATATTGGGCCATTAAACTCTTAATTTTGATTTGGCTAAGGCATGTAAACAGAGACTGCTACAGATGAACGAGCGTGATGAATGAGGCGTGAATTGTATGAGAGCTCGAGAATCTACAAAGAGAGGTCAAGCCTTCCACAGACAACACTGTAAGAAGACCTTTGAACCTCACCACAGCACGCAAGATGCTCGCTTGCACATCTTTTCCGTAACCCATTCTAGATGGACTGACCTTCATCGTCAAGGTAGCTCATCCATATGGAGCAGTGGAGATTGAGAATCCGGAAAATGGGAAAATCTTTAAAGTCAATGGTCAGAGCTTAAAGCCATTTCTGGAGAACTTCGACCACCAAGAGAGTAGTGAGGAACTGCTAGATCCGCTCTACCGGGATGTTCCTTCAGCTTAATCTCTGTCTTAACCGTTTATATATAGCTTTTCTTCTCCTTTTCTTGCATTTCTTTATGCTTTATTCATTTAGTTCTGATTTGTCAGGAAAAAGCTTTTTAATAAAGGAGGAGTCTCAATCATAAAATCCATTATTTTTTGCCCTCTCTTCTAGTATGTGGTGTGTATTCATTACATGAATGAGGGCAATGCTTATTTCATGGTGCGGCATACACTATGTTTAGAAAGCCACCTAAGTGCATGCTATTCGTTTAATTCAAGGTTCTAGGGGGTTAAGTGCATGCAATTTTTTCGATTTTCGGCTCTCTTGAGTATGGTACTTGACCTTTGATGTATGCAGCCGCATGACCTTATGTATACACTCCATATAGTTTCACTGCACATACACAATAACAGGCATGCACAAAATTTTTTTTCATATTTGGGACCATATTTACCCAATTCTTTTCTATTCTCCAAAGAAAATCTTAACTGGTATCATTCTCATTCATAAACTACACAAGTCATTGATTTCCTGCCCTAAGCTCATTTTTGCTTGCTATTGCTTCAACCTGTGTTTTTTTTAGCATTCCCATAAATAATTCATGCATCTTATTCTTCGAGGAACATTCATACGTAGTTAAAAGATGATTTTAGGTCATATTTTCTCTTTTAAACTTCTAAATCATACTGAGTTATCTTTTGCACCCTTGTTGAGCCTTGAGTTGCCAGTTATGTTCAAACCTTAGGACTCTTGATCATGCGGAGTAAGGATGACTCCAAGGTAAGTGTGAAGGTTCCGGAGAGTGTGTATACACTGAAAGGGGGCACAAGCCATTTTGGGAGGGGGTTCGAAGCATTACAAGAAGCGAGGCCACATACTGAAATCCAAAACATAGAGAATTCTAGAAATTTCGCAAAGATAGTACCCCAAGTGATTTCACCATAATTGGTACCCCAGATCGAGGCTAGAATTCAGAGGCAAGAATTTGGTACTCGGTACCACACTTACGGTACTCAAAGATTTCACACTTACCGGTGCACCGGCACTCACCGCGTGATGGCCATTTGAAAAGCCCTCTTCCTCTCATTTTTTGAACCCTTCCATGTTCTCCAACTCCTATATAAGAGAAACCCAAACCCTAACTTCTCTTCTCACAAAAGCAAACCCTAAGACAAACAGTTCCTCAAGTTTCACCATCAATCCGACTGCGGGCATCAAATGCCTTCGCATCGAGCTCAGCGTTTGAACCGTGTGGGCAAGGGGATTCTCATCTTCAAGATAGAGCAACCTGACTGGTTTTCCACTATGGTTGAAAGTGGATTGTTTTTTGGTTGGCTTGGGTTGTGGTTTTATGCTTTTGGTCGGTTGTGGCATTCATGCAGAAATCCGTGATGGGAGGAAAGTTTTGAATGATTTTGCGGTGAGTCCAATATTACTGGAGACGGGCTGTTGAGAGACTTGTGTGTAAGGGTTGTTCTGCACATTTGTTATCGTGGCCATCTCTATGGCGAGATCAAAGAACACGTGAAAGGGAAAGGGGCCACCAATTTCTTCATGGAGTGAGCTGAAAACGAAAAGAGCCGATACTGCAGACGGTGGAAAAAGTGGAAAAGGAAAGTTTTAAAGGTCCTTCATCGAAAAGCGAGGAAGAAAGTGGAAAGGAAGATGATGAGATTGGAGGCCATGTTTGTTGAATCCGAGAGAAAAGTATCCAGCTAGTTGAAAGGCGCAGGGTTTCCACCGTGATGGGAATGAAAATTGAAACATTTCTTTTTACTCATCCCATTCGTGTAGTTATCTAGGATCATAATTTGCAATTTGTTGGTGAAGAAGTAAAAGGTTATCTACTGTCCATTGTCAGGGAATTTTACTCCAACTTGAGAGAGAATTTGAATGTTTCCCTTTTGGAGACTACAATCTCGGGGAAGCATTCAATGGTTAAATTTCACTGACAAGGATCACGCATTATGTTCGCCTCTACCACATACTTACAGACCTTTATCCACTCAGTGGATATTACAGAGTTTGGATGCGCACTACAGAACACCATGTGCACCAACCCGGTACCCATGGGGGGTTTTATGTGCAAAGAGTTTACTCCAAGGAAATTAAAGCCTGAGTATGCATTGATGAATAAGGTCATTCACAATATGATCGGGCCAAAGGGAAAGGAGAAATTACCAAGCAAGGAAGAAATTCAGTTTCTGTATGAGGTAATGAATGGGATAATTATTGATTACGCTTTGGTAATATGGTGTATAATGAGGGATTTTCTGAGGTCCCTAACCGAGAACAAAGTACACATCCTTCTCCCGACCTTTAGTTACAAATTTGCAGTAAGTTCTTCCTAGCCGGGGCCCATCACAAGCAAAACATAAGCAAAGTCGAGCCGGTCTCCACGTGTTCCCGCTAGCACATCCCCGCCTATCTCTCTCGTCCATCATCACTCCGCCCCGGTCCGCTGAGTATATCTCCTTACATAGATGGAGCGAGAATCAAAGCGGGATGCGGTTTAAATGCATCCTAGGAAGTAGAAGTGCTTGGACCACAAGCTCTGGTGCTTTGAGGAGTCACATTCTACGAGGAGAGCCTCATATCGCAGATGACCTCCCGGGATGAAGGGATTCGATGAGCTAGATGATCACATGATGAAGATGCATTTTCCTGATGAGAGGAGGCGATCAAGAGTAGTGGTATCTCCTGGGGTTAGAATAGGTGGGTGTTGGAAATTGTAGTAGACTCTAACCATGTCATGCCAACACCCATTTTGTTTCTATAAACCCTATTTATGTAACCCATGGTCATTACAAGCTTAAAAGACCTTTTTGATTTTAGTTATGTAGGGTGTTCCTTATTGAACTCTATGCATGTTAAATTGCTTCAAGGTGAAATGTTTACGCTTTAATGAAGTTCATTCCAACTTTGCGATTTAATGCATTCCTATTTTAGTATCTCAGATCCCTTATATGAGTCTAAGTGTTTTGTACTAGCCATTTTGTCCATTACACTGGACCGTTAGTGCCTTATTTAAGTTCAGGTGGCCGTACAATTAGGTTATAAAGATTATGTTCATGTTTTCTGGGACCCAGAATGCCGACTGCCCATAGCGCACTCATTGAGCGCCTCATAGTCGGTGAGGGCGTTATTAGTTCAAATCTTGCTAGGACTAGCAAGATGTAGGTTGTGGTGTGTTAGACACATAAAGTGTACATGGCATGTGGTTTTTAAGCCCCTCAACTCATGTTTTGTTTTCATTTTGTGTGTAATAGTACTTTGACCTTTTCTCTACCGTTTTTTATGCACGCAGTTGCTCGATGTCCCGTGCACATTTTAGCGGTTTGCTCCCGTGAGGACAACCGAGATCATCATTATCGATTGGCGTACTGCCGAGAGGCCCCAGGCACCAGCGGCTCGGGCACTGCGGAGAATTGGCACCGGCATCTCACTACGCAAAGGATGGAGCAATGGTACCTGCACTAAATCGTGAGTGGTACCGGTACCCAGGCTATCGAGTACCAGTTGATTTTGGTACCGGTACCACACTCATCGTACCGCACTCAACATGCCATCTTTGCGTGATTTGGTTTTAATTTGATTTTGGCAAGGGCACGCCTGCCTTTAATTCCCACTTCGAGATCACTAATGTGGATTGTATTTAGGCCCACTTTAGGGCAGAATTGAGGGAGTTAGATTCTAGGGTTTTTGCTCTAACCTTTAGAGTGTTTTCTCATATCTTTATAGGGTTTTCTAGAGTAGAGTAGTTAGTTTTCCTCGATTATGAGTTTTGTTACTTCAGAATCTTCGCCGGGTTTTATGAATCTCTGGGTGTCTCGTTGAGAGACTCTTGCGTTTTTTATATCTCAGTCTTGCAATTAGCTGTTATTTCTCAAATCACGCTTTTACTATTAGTGTTCCGGTGCCAATTATGAATCAATTTCTCGTTATTTATTCTAACCTCCATGATAGGGTTCCAACCCAGTGAAACTCACCTCCTTCATGCAATGTTCTCAATCCTCTTTAAAAGGCCAATGGGATTGTGATGATATTAAACACCATAAAATTCTTATAAAACTTTAGTTTGGCATCTTCTTGACAACGTGTGAACGAGAGATTCTTGATACACGTTGTGCTTGATCTCTAATGCAAACTGAGAGCCCAAGAAAATCGTCTGAGCAAGCGTTTGATATCATTCATTTATTCTTTGTCTTACAAAAGCTTTTAAAGTTAAATCCCCCATCAAAGACCATTTATCAATGGCTTCTAGATGAGATTGTAAGTGAGAGGTGGGTGTTACCTAGTTGGTTGTGAGCGGAAACCTTAGGATCCTATCATTCGCCCTTCTCATTTTACAATAGTTTAAGTCAATCGGTTAATAAATAAATCAATCAATCAAAACCCCCCAAATTTTACTTTAATTGCACATTCATTGGAAAGCAATCCCTAAGGATCATCTAGGAAACCACTCCCTATAGAAATGACCTGTGGACTCCCACAGTATTATAATGCTTGATGACACCAGTTCCTACGCTTGGGAATAATTTCACACACCTTAAATAGACGGCCCCACTGTGAGCTCCCTACGTGGACCCACTTGCCTTTTGTCGACGAAACCTATGGTCCGATTTTCAGAATCTTACTGTAGAAGCTAGAGCTTTCTCTAAAACTCCTCCCTCATGCTCGTCTCTCCTTCCTTTTGCTTTTGATTTTTTTTTATCCTTTATTTTCCTTTTTTTTTTTATTTTATTTGGATACATGGCTCACATTGCGCCATGTGTCCATCTCTCATTCGAATCCATTTCTTCCCCGAAACAATTTATTTCTTTTCAGTTCAATTTATTTGAAATGAACTTAGCTCAAGCCATTTCCTAACTTTTGAGATTTTTGTAAAAATCTAGTCCCTGGAGTCACTGACAACTTATCACCCCAGGAAAATCGTGAAAAATATTCACGCCCTACAATTTGATCTAAATCCTTCCTCGGGTCACCGGATTTCCGCAAGACCTAATCCAACGGCGTAGTCTGTTTCATCATCCAAGATCTAGAGAATTTTCTAGGCTTCCCTGCACCATTATTGCAATTTATTATTATTATTATTATTATCATTTTGCCATTTTTGAAAATTTCTAATGTTCCCGGGTTTTACATTCTTCCCTCCTTAAAAGAATTTCGTCCCCGAAATTCACACACACTAGCACACACAAACACATGCATATGCAATAGTTATTCTAGTTCCAATATTAGACTCCACATTAATAAACGTGACTTCATCCTCAAATAGAATGATAGGTCTGCATAGTGCCCCCTCGCTCCCAAGTCGCTTCCTCCAATTCCTCTGTCACATAACATCCGGTGAGTCGCACCTGCCTTATGTAGCAAAACCTAATCCCGGCTATCCATGATATGGATCGGTCCCTACTCGAAGGTCCCATCTATATAAACAACAATCCCTCCCCAATCCATTACATGAGTCGATCCGTTATACCCGAGCATGGGAGACGTGGAACACCTCATGAACACCGAGCAAACCATGCTAACCGGGAGCAATTGCGGCCCACTCTTCATGTTTCTATATCCGATATACCCTACATTAGCTTCCCCCCGCTGTCTAACCCCGACCACTCCTCTTAGGCATCACCTTCAAGAAGGCGTGATCACCCACCTCAAACTCTAAAGGTCGACGACGCCTGTCGCCGTAGCTCTTCTCGCCGACCTAGTTTCATAAGGAAGACATTAATTTCCTCAGTATCAAACCCACCTTTTCCGAGGTGTTCTAATCGCATCCCACCGCTGATGGAACTCTCTCCCACCTCCTCCGTCCAATAAATCGGGATCATTACAGCCTCCCAGTGCCTCATAGTCATATGTATACCGCCGATAATTGTTGCTAGGCACCCACTAAGGGTAAGTGCTCCTCCCAACTACCCTCCTTAAGATCCGTGACGCATGCTCTTAGTAATGCCCTTTTAAATCAGGATGTCCTCTCCGATCGACCATTCGCTTACTTCGGGATGAAACACATTGCTCATCGGGCCAACTATGTTCATATGGCCCTTTGAAACTCTTCTGTGCGTGTCACTCGGGGTCCCTATCCCGATACGATAGAGATCACACCCATGTAGCCTGGGACACCAATATAAACGAGCAAAATTCCCTCTAGTGTGAAGGTCATCCGTACCGCTAGAAAATGTGCCGAATTTCTAGTGAGTAGGTCCACACCACCCACACCGCAGATCCTATCTCTCGTGGTGTCCTGCGGGCGTGGGTCACAAAGTCCATCGTGACATGCTCCCACTTCCAATTACCTCTAATCTGGCTGAAGTAGTCCCGGCTGGGCTTATGATGCTCGCCGCCCTTGACTTGGCCGACACGTGAGACATCGGTCAACAATCTCTAACGGCCTCACTTCATCCCACTCCCACAACACCGGCTACCTAAGATCATGGTACATCTTTCTACTGATGCACAAGAAATCGGGAGTAGTGGAACTCCCTGAGAATCTCCACTCATAAAGCAGTCAACAGAGGGACCACAACCCGTACCGAAGACTACCATCTATGTGGATGGCCCAGCCTTCGTCACCCGTAGGCCGCGCCTATACCCATCCCCCGATGGACACTCATCTCTATGTCCCACCCCCGACTCAATTTTACTCGCAGGATGGCGTGAACACCAAACTCCCTAACATTCCCCCTCGAGCCCGATCATCAGAATGCGCTAAACTGGTCCCACAATCTCGAGCATTCGTCAATCTCGAAGCTACTAATTCAGCGCATCTCCCTCGTGACTTCCTGACCGAGCATGTTAGCCACCATTTACCTTACCAGATTGTGAATAAAAGTGAAGTCATAATCCTCCGCATATCATCCATCCGCTGCGCCTCATGTTGAGGTCCCTACCAGGTAAAGATATATCGTGATCAGGTCCAAAACACCTCGAACCGCTTCACCGCATAAAGGGCACAAAATATTCAAGGCAGTAAAGACTTCGCGGGCGCTTAACCTATATCGCGCGTGGGGTAATTCCACTCCATGATTCTTTAATTTGCTGAGAACCATAAGTTACACCCTCCCTGATCGCATCAAACGCATCCTAATCTGGTCCTTCGAGGCATCACGATACATTGTGTACCTCCGTCCCTTTCTCTCGGGGACTATCGAACAGAGTCAGAGGCCTCCTTTCACCCCTGAATGCCTCTCACATAGTCGCTCACATTCCACCCGACCTCGACCTCATTTCTCGAGTCAATCTCGTCATAGGTGCGCCTAATCGAGGAGTCCTCAATGAATCTCCCGTAATACCCGCGCCTAAGAAAATGCAAAATCTCAAAGACTGACTCCCCGGCCTCTCCCAATAGCCAACCGCCGACCTTCTCCTGGGTCCACTGACACTAGAAGTTAACACTATGTCCTTAAGAATCTTACCTCGCAGCCAAAATCGCACTCCACGTACCTCCTGCGACAACCGATGCTTCGAGGGCCTAGAGAACAATCTTCAAGTGATCCTCATGCTCCTCCTCAAATTGGGAGTAGATCAAAATGTCGTCCACAAAGACTATGACTAATCGGACGGTGAGGGTTAGAATATCTATGCATGAGATCCATGAAATGTCACTGAGTATTCTGCCGCTCTTTCTCGCCGAATACTATGAACTTGAAATGCCCATACCGTTTCCTAAACGCTGTCTTAAGGATATTTGTCTCCCTAACTCTCAACTAATGATAACTGGTGCAAAGGTCTATCTTGGAATAGACTCGCGCCCCTCTCAGCTGATCAAACAAATCATCAATCCTCGGTAACGGATACCGATTCTTAATTGTAACACTGTTCAACTATAGATAGTCAATGCACATTCGAAGGGTCTTGTCCTTCTTCTTAGCAAACAGAACCGGAGCACCCCAAGGTGAAATGCTCGATCTAATAAAACCCCTATCCAACAATTCCTGCAGTTAGACCTTGAATTCCTACAACTCATTCGATGCCATCCTATGAGGAGTCATGTAGGATAAAGGTATGTACTGTAGTGTAACTCAATAGCAAAGTCTACATCCTTGTGCGGAGGTAATCCCGGTGTTCATCTGAAAAGACATCCTCATACTCACAAACCACCCGAGGTAGACCTAAATCCTGTCTCACCTTGTCTCAGTAAGGCTTGCAAGAAACCCATCAATTGTTTACTCCACTGAATCGCTGGCATGGTCCGGGGCAAAGCATCATGCTTCTCCCCTTGAAAAGCTCACACTGATACATTCCGTGTAGGCAAGAATCCTCCTACTAATATAATCAATAATACCCCAGCCGTCAACCAATCCATGCCAAGAATGACATCAAAATCTTGATATGTCCATTACCCGAAGGTCCACCGTGAGCAGAATCCCTGAGATCTCTAACTCACAATCCCGACATATCTAATCAATCCTCACCTTAGTCCCTAAGGGAGAACTCACATGTAACGACTCATTCAAGGTCTCCACCTCTAAGCCCAAAACATCCACACTAGATGCAGCAACAACAACCTCTATGAAGGTTTGTTAGTCTAAAGCCGGTGGTCGTGGGTTATTACTTCGCCCACCACCCCGGCGTCCTCTTCCTCTACTAGCCATCTACACGTGTCATATAGAAATAGAGTTCTCAAATTTCTATCTCAATCTACCTATAGTGTACATGCCAACCACTAATAGACTTTAACATCATGAACTACACCATTCATCAATTTTTCCT